>CM024697.1:14012509-14710797 GCA_014182845.1 Corymbia calophylla | reverse complement strand
GTCGTCGCCGCCGCTTCGTAGGCCCGCAGTCGGAGCCCGGCGGACGCCGAACTGGCCCGAGAACCAGTGCGCCTCCTCCTCCGTCCCTCTGGTTTCGCTGCTGCCAGTCTCCCCTTTTCCTCCGTCGCTGCTTCGGTCGACGGCCGCCGCCTCCGCCGTAGCTCGGCCCGGCCGCCTGTCAGCCACCCGGAACCGCCGCGAGCTTCGTCCGCCTCCGCCCAGCCCCCGAACCAGCTCAGGTACCTGCTGTAGCCGCGTCCGCCGTGACTAGCCGTCTCAGCCCCTTCGCCGCTCGCCCCCGCCAACCGTCGCTGCCGTCCGACCACCCTCGAACCACCGCCGACCGCCGGAGCAACCAGCCACCTGTTCCATCTTCCCTCCTCCTTCCCTTCTCCTGTTCGGTTCTGGTCGAGGGTCGAGGCAGCCAGCCGACTGCCGCCTGCTGCCGTCCAAGCCACCGTTCGCCGCCCCTCAGCCCACCCGAGCCACCCAGCTGCGCCCAAGAGCCGCCGGCCTTTGCTCAAGCCACGCCACTGCGAGCCAAGCCGCTGCCCTCGCTCCTTCCTCCCTCGTTTCCTCGCCGGGAGTGACAGGCCGACCAGCCGCAGTCCAGCCACCGCCCCAGCCGCGCGCCGGGCAGCTGCTAGCTTCGAAATCCACCACCGCCCGAGTCCGTCCGCGCCGTTAGAGATAGCTCTTATATTTGTCTTAGAAACTAAAAGCATTCATGTTATTACAATATCGACAAATTCCTAAGGTCCCACACATGCTTTGGTCGACAAACATTTAAACAATTGAAAAGATGGGCTCATGCTTCATTGTCAACCCCACACTCGATAAATAAAAGATGAATGTTTCCTTGTTCACAGAACTGATTCGCCAAGCTATAGCAGGGCTTAATTAAAGTTAAAAGAACATAGCATACGTTCTAAGACGTTTTTAAAGAAATATAAACATCTTACAATTTGATTCGTCTCCTTCTCATTATATCGATCAATGACCTAATAAGATAGTAATGGAACCGCCGCCACCATTTGCATAAAGATGGCCAACAATCCGCTGCGATTATTGTCCTCAGATTTGATTAAAAAGAGAGAAATGAAACGGAGAAGGCAGCACAATCAAGAAAGGGTGAATTGATTATTTGAAAATATTAAGCAATTCTGGAAAGAAAATTTTGTAAAACGTGTATTGTGTGCCATGTGGTATAAGACATAGAAATTTTAGCTACTAGACAAAAAATGTTTTACTTTTTGAAGTAATTATGAGAAAGGAGGCGGATTAACCACTAGACGGGTGAGAAACACTCTTGCTAGTCGCTAGGTTGAGGGCAACCTTCGCAAATGGCAGTAGTTTGTACTAGGTCTGGCAACCGGCCAGCAGCAACGGTCCATCTCCGCTCTCACTTCTCCTCTCTTTTTGGCCTGTTCGATGATCTAAATTAAGTATCGAAAATTAAAAAATCACAAGGAACGTTCTTTCTCTCAGGATAACAAGAGAATGTAATCACTAGCTATGTCTGACAAGGTGTGGAAATTCTGACGACATTATATCCGTTCTCTATATAGCTTTCATTTGAACGCTCTAAACTATGAGGCCTCAGAAAGAGAGCCACCGCAGGTACACGCCGGGCTATTCAGAACATCGCAACGTACTGGCACCAGCCAAAACTGAGACAAGGCCCGTTGCTTCCATGCCAACTTTAACAAACCTGATTATTCTGAAAGTGCATATTGCAGCATTTCTTTAATGCATCTTGGTTTCTCCGGTCCTACCAACTTGAGAATATTTGTCACGGATAGACAATGTCTCGATGTAATCAATCATGCATAACAGCAGGACCAAACCTTGACTATAGCATCAGTTTAGAGTACTTGTTCCTTTTATGGAACAATGCAACAGATAATCCAACTGGTGCAAAATGTTAAGCAAGCTATAATCCGCTGTCACAATAATCCCAACCTCAAATAGATCAGCTTGTAAAATTTGTAGATGATTCAGTTGTCTAAGATAGTAAATACAACCAGCATTTGATGAGTTATCTGTGAAAGCTCGGACTTATACTATATACATCTTCAAGACAGCTAGCGGATCAAGCTACTTTCTTGCTTCTATTTCCCGATTACTGAGGTGCTTCCTTTCTTGCTGTTGCAACATAAACCAGCAGAAAAATGACCTCTTGATCAATCGCTCCTGAAATAGAACGTAAAGACACAAATTAGAAGTCCATAAATAGGGAAATCTGCAAGTAAAACTTCACTAAATCTGAGCTCTAATGAGGGCATTCCATTATGTAGCGAGAAAATGTTGGTTTCCTCATCCTTCAGATCACTTAATCCACCACCTTTCACCACTGACTCATTTGAAAGGAAAGTTTTAAAGAGCCATTTTTCCTTTGTCTTTCCTCAACCCCAAGAACTTAAAATCTAACAAGTACCACTAGTACAGCCACTAATTCTGATATCATCATTGCAAACTAGTGAAAGGGCGGAAAAAGTCGTAGCCAATTCCTCACCGTACCTGGTCAGTACGGTAGGTAGACTTAGCACTCTTAAACACTCGAGCTTTCAGAACCTTGTATCATGTTGCATCGATGGACAATCTTCGAGAAATCATCAAGACTTAGCTGTAAGACAGACAGACAAGTCACACCACAAACAGATAATTTGATTATTAAAGACCCAAAACCAGAATCAACATTTGATCCCCAGTTTACTTGACATCAATAAATTTATGTTGATTCCTAAGAAAGCAATCCTCAATACTATTGCCAGCAATTGATTTCTTTGCATAACATCACTAGAAATTTATTCAATCTAGCAGAAGAGATCTAAAAATAAAAGAGATAGATGAAGATGGAGAAATTTACATTCTCCCATGCCAAGAGGGGGCTAGCTAACAGATCTAGCTTGAGATTGACCTTAAAATAACAAAGTAAAAATTCATATCCTAACAGAAGCCGTTTTCCAACACTTCCGGGGCATGACTAGTCCTGCCAGGATATTACCACATTTACTTTCACTACTCCACTGTGATGACTAAATCAAGTTGGTGATACTTTCGCAGACAGTTATAGTGACACTGTATTTAATATTGTTCAACTCTTTGAAAAATGGACATTAATACAAGATAATTTCTAAATTGCCTAGATTTCAATATGCATTAATAATTTAAGAATTTTGTTAACAAGTGCCGCCAGGACACTTCTTAAACACATCAATAAAGAAAGTTTGTCATTTCCAATGCACTATGTTTCTCGTATTACGCGCAATAAATGAAATGAAAACATTATTAAGTATGGTTAACGAGTGTTGCAGGGGCACCTATTAACAAGACCCGTAATTTATTTATGTATCTATGCAACAACAGATACTCTGTCCTCATGGCTGGTTAATGAGATTTCACAACACTGTAGTGAATTAAATTAATGATACTGGGACCTTCTTTTCAGAATTTTGTAACAGTTCAGTCCACAGCAACGCAGTTGACAAAAGGATTAGCATGCAGTACTGGAGAAGAAACAAAAAATAGTAGTAGGCTGTACCTTCCCATCTCCATCGCTATCAAAGCAGTGAATCATGTTGGCTAGTTCCTCGCCTGTCCATGTAAAATCATGAGCATCAGCTACTTTGGCTAAATCATGCACACTGATGCCACCCTTCCCCGCTTCTGCGTGACACATGCAAGCTCATCAGTTCCGGAAACAAAAGATTCGCAAGCCAAAAGGGCCGTATTGCACCAGCCTCCCACATTGTGCGGTCCAAGAAGGGCTAGATGTATACCCACTTAACAATAAGATCACAAGCCACAGAAAGAAAAAGAAGGTCCATACAACACCCACATAAGAAACTCTCATTGTTAGTATCCAGAGGAACGTAGAAAAACCGTGTAGTAAAATTGATATTCTGTGACATATTTTTGCAGTTTCTGATACGACAGCAATCAAGAAGCAACATATCTCACAGATGTATACTAGCAAACCAAAATCTGCCAGATCTTCAAATGTTTAATGTCCCTTTTCAAAACCATGACTAAAGAAAGCGATGGAAAATTTGCTGCATATAATATCTCCCTCCAGATTGGCCTTCTATAGATATTGGTTTCTCAGATGCGAATGCTTCAGCCTAACAATAAATTAGCTTCTCTGAACCTCCCTACCATTTGGACTAATGATGCACAAGGACAAGTGAACCTGACATGCGAAACCAACAGTGTGGTTGCCACAGCTGTCAATGCCCAAAAAAAAAAAAAATGAAGGAAAGAATGTGAAAAATATGCATCCATCATCCGACAAGCATAAACATGGAAACTGCATTAAAAACCATCAATTACCATCAAACTGAAAGAAATGCATAATCAGCTCGTCCTCAGTCATCTTCACCCGGCTGTTAAACTGGATATCGATAATTATTTACAAGAAAACAAACAAACAAAAACAGTCAGTTGGGAAAGAAAAAGGAAAACGAAGTTCTCTCTAAGATGAGTTACAAACCGTTTTTTTCCTCTTTAGCATTCTAGGATTTTCTTTAGTCTTTTCTACTCTGCCGTTGAGATCTGTACCAGCCTCATTTTTGGAAGGCCCTGAACTCACTGCTCCTGAAACTCTGGCAGAATCATGCAGAGACAGCACAATGGCCTGCATTCAGCCACTGACTTTGTTAATATTGATCTTGCAGTTGCTACGAGTGTAATAGATTTCTAATCCGCGCTGAGATGAAACCCAAGCTTCACCCTAGAATGAGAATATTACAATCATGAAAACATTAGATTTACCTTCGCCATTTCAGCATCATCATCAACATCACCCAACTTACTCAGTAACTTTTTGTTCTGCGGTTTCTTCTTTGGTTTTGACACTTTTCTCTTTCCCTGGAGCAGGAGATAGTCACAAAACGTAAGACACAACATTTCAAAGCAAGATGGAAGGATTACAAAAGTATTGACACATTCATTCTCCCAGGAAGGACAAGAAGCTCAATTTTAAGAAAACGTATCAAAATAATTTGCTGAATTCAGCTTGTCAATTGTGCTCGATCAATTTTAAACTTCTTCCACCCACATTAAAGACTAGGAACGACAATTCAGGTTTAGCTCCTTTTATTTATCTCATGTCAGAACCTCTGGGATATGTGATATATTTATAATCTGATCTGAATACTAAAAATGGATTGGGACTAAAAACAAGGAAAACAATATTGATTTCAAACTAAGCATGTTGCAATTGGCACTAATTTTCGTAGCCAAATTCTCTAAGTTCATAACTTATGAATCTATGCATCTTCCATACAACACCATCCTGATCTTACCTAACATAGAACAACCAAGGACATGAAGAAGTTGTTGATGTTCAATAGTTGATTTTCTATATGTCCATTGTGATTACTATAATGACATGTCCAAGACTGATACAAATACAACGTACTAAAAGTTCCCGAGTGCACTGCAGATCTACATTTTCTATTGTTGTCTAAATCCCGATTTAAATGGAAGTCTAATTACTTGAAAAGCAATAAGAGGAGATACAGAAAGAAAACTGTCTTCCACCAAAACACACCAAGAGGATAGACAAAGCACCAGAAAGCTAAACTTAAATGAAAGCCATAAGTCATTATGACTAAAAACACCCACACTATATTATTCGGGAATTAAGTCATTTATTCAACTGCAGTATTAATATTTAACCAATTCGGTGAATTTCCAAGCTTTCTTTCAGGTATTATACTTATGAAATGGGTTCAAGCAAGTCATTTTAACCACTATCCATTGAAAAGAAGGGAATGTTGATGCGGCACCTTACAGCTGCTCACATGACATTATATCCATGTGGCAAACTCTCTTACTCTCTTCCAATACTTTAAATGGATGAGTGAACTGGTGGCAACCATTTCGAAAGTATTGACGAGTAGGTCGAAAGTACCAACAACCTTCTTCTTGAACACACCTCAAAACCAAGGAGAGAGAAGGAGGTGATGTACCACTTGCTAGTTGCTTCTTGGTATTTGAATTGGATGAAGTCAAGGGAAGCCCTAGCAATCGGCACAAGGCTACTATTTCCTTTTTTGATATAAAAACCATTCACTAACTCCAAGACAAAGTCAAAGGGAAAGCATAAAAGAGAGTAATCGGGAAAAGTAATTTTTCCACTTGCTAGACTCGGAAAGGCTTAAAAACAATGCAAGGAAGTTGATGAACTTATAACAGAGGTTGTACTTAACATAAGGAATGTTCAATGAAGGACAAATGAAAGGGAAAATAAAATGTAGCTGCAACTCTTCAGGTACATGCAACTAGTGTATCACGAAATTAATTTCCTTCACTAAAGCACTCTAGAGTAATTAGCAAAAGTGAAATTTAAAATAAGTAGCCAATAAAAACGACTTTTTCTGAAATTTATTGTGATAGGTTCAAAATGCCGAGAAACATCAAAATTACACAATTTAATTGAAATTCTCGAGGACTTAAAAAAAAAAAAAAAAAAAAAAAAGGAAAACGAAGGAAAGATAGCATGTTAATCTGCTAGCAAGTGTACTTATGTTTCACGCAGTTTCTAACCAACTGCATGAAGTCTTGCTTAAGTTGGGTAATCTACATATGTTGGCAAGTCAAATAGCATAACTAGATTCTCGATGCCACTTCAAGCCGATAATCTCATGGTTACTTAGATCCAACTTTGATCTTCTCACAACAGTCCTCCGTTTAATTAAGCCAACTATTCCTTAAAAGCACGGGTGAAATTTCAAGAATGTCCCAATCGAAGTAATAAAATCTAGTTGCAGCATAAAGAAATTCATTCTAATTAAGAAGGCGCTCAATGCAGCCACTGCAGCAATATTTGTGAATAAAACTCTTCATGAATAAGCCTAAAGAACTGAGAGAACTCAGGAAGAAAGTGCTCCCGAATGCACTTCGCGACAACATCAACCAAAAATTATACTAGAAAAAGAAGTCAGTGTTGTGAAAGAAATATATAGGCAACACTTCCAAGTGACCTCAATATGTGGTGAATACACAACAGTTCAGACTGGAACGAATTAAAGCTAGAGCCGCCGAGTTGAAATATTAATGACCCTCGAGCACGAATCACTTAATTCACTTCAATGGCCCCATTGTCATTCTCATTGCGAAAAATTCAAGAAATGAGAAACTCGGTGATCGTTTCTTTCTCTCGACTCCGTTGTCTCAAACCCACCTCGCCATTTTCACATACACCTTAAACGCCAACTACGCTAGGAACTTAATTCACCGCAAAAATAAACACAAGCAGTTAAAGAATTCCCCACTAAAGAAAAAAACGACCTTTCTTTTACCAGACCCAGATACTTGGAAATCCTGATCATCATCCTCCTCCTCGTCGCTAAGATCATCGTCATCGCCACCGTCACCGTCCACAGCAGGCGCGTAATCACCATCCTTGTCGTCGTCGTCATCCTCGCCGACCTTCCTTTTGCCCTTCGCGTCGCCCTTTCTCGCCTTCCGACTCGAACCCATCACGGAACTCGCCAAGTTTCGAGGCCCAGGGCCTCCATCCTCCTGTTGTTCTCCGCGATCCTCGACAGCCTCTGCTTCTCGTAAGCGGATGCAGGCGACGTCTTCGTCGGGTCGGGAAGGGTCGGAGGCTCCGGCTCGGAGCCCGAGCTCGCCTCCGCTCCATCGGACTCCGCGTCGGAAGTGGGAGAGCGGCGCTTCGCCGCCATTCGAGCGGTCGCGGCGAATTCTCAAAGAAGAAATGGCGATTGGCCGTCGCGGAATGGCGGAGGTAGTGAAGAAAATGGGAGGGAAGTCGATATATAAAAGCAAGCGCGGTCCAGTCGCACCGGTCCGACCGGATTTTGAGTCTTAAGCATTTGGACCGGTCCTGACCGGACCGAGTCGGAGGAACGGTGAATTTTTTCTCTTTTCTTGGTAGACAAGGTGATTTAGGTGCACTGAATACTTCGCACTCGCTTTACATGTGAATTTTAGTTTGAGTAAGTTGGAAATACTATGGTTCAAGAGCATGGGAAAATTTCCGGTCCGGTGGGTCGAAACTTAAAAAGACAATATTCGAGCCATTCGAATCAACCTAAGAATGGCAATTTTGATTTTGAAATAACCTTAATGTGTTGTACATGCAAACACTACCTCACAAATTTTGCTTCCTAAAATGAATCAAGGAGGCAACATATTATCATGGATCTTATGGAAAAAGTATCTGTTGAATATAACGGTTCTCTCCGTAAGCCAGTTCATTATAAACGGTTTCCTTATTCCGCACAATGATAAATGAAAAGGAAAAAATTCTCTCCTCAACTTTGGTGCCCTCCTCTAAAATGTCAAAATATGTCCTCTATATCTATACATTTAAACTAGACTCGGCTTATGTCTCATTTTCCGTGAGTTCCGAGTTTACTCATGCATTAAAAGTCAAAATTACTTCATATAGTATTAACCTCCAATTTTGTGCATTACAGGTTAGTGGGATATTTCAAAATACACCCCATATTGGACCGCATCATCTCAAAAGAGCCCATGGAGTAGCACTCGTCTCAAACGGCCCCCACAGTTTAGAGGAATGGGTTTTGTTCGGTGGAACCGGCCAAGGTTTGACCATGCTAATCAAAATACATGGAGAACTTTTGCACTGTGCTTTGATGCTGCAAAGCAAAAGCACTCCGGCTGTCTGTTTTGTGGTATTTGGCGGAACTGGTCGCGTGCGTGTTTGGTGGAACTGGCCGAAGAAAGTGGCCTAGAAAGCTAGAAGGAAATGGTCAAAGCAAAGCCGAATTGGCCGGAGACGAGCCAGAGAATGGCCACCCAAATCAAGAGTTTGGTCAATACTAATCCATTCATTCCCACAATATGATGGGGAACTTCTGCACATTGCGCAACGCGCTTTAGCAATGCATTCTTACTGTACACCAGCAAAATATCCAATGATAGCTCGCCACATAACAGCATTCAGTGTACTTTCTCCTTATAAATTCAATACACAACTGTCGAGATATTCACAACCATTCTCTTTTGATTAAGCCCAAAAAGGAGAAGGAAGACCGGAATGCTAACAAGTATATAATAATTGAATTCGCTCCACGTGAAGGTATCCATTTTAGGATTAGTCAGTGCGAATGGGTAAGTGAGCATATATTTCACACCAATTAAATAATCATTCAATTCCTTTCTAAGAGCAACAGATTTCTTTCTTTTTCATCTCCACAATCCGCTGATGATGTGGTGACTCATGAAAGTAATCGTTCCTTCTTTTGGCTTAACCTTCCCCTCTTTCGCGGAGTAGATTCACGCCAACTGGCATAGGAGAGCCATGTTTTTATTAGCGTGAAGACGGAAAATGGAGCGGAATGGCCGATAGGTGGTGGACGGTGCGAAACGTAGATGACCCCGCAAGAAACCCATTACTCCCATTCCCGAATCTCAAGCTAAAATTCCCTCCTCCACGCCGCCACCATCGTCTCCCTCCTTCTCTCGGCCAGCATCTCTGGATGTTCAAGATGTCTTGAAAAACAAGAATTCTTGAATCACCGTCCCAATCCTTTTTCACCTTTGGCCCTCTCGCCTTTTCATGGCGCCCCTCTTCAGAATCGAGGCCGTCAAGCCGATCCCTCTGTCGCTCGCCACTCTCTGCGCCTGCCCGTGTCGACCCTTTGCTAGGAACACCCTGGTTCTGACGCGTCCTCTGTCAAAATTCAATCTTGGGTTGCTGTTACATGGGCCCAAGAACGTGGTGCGGATGCGTTTGCGCGGCGTCTCGGGCCGCCGGCGCATCGTCGCTGCCATGGCGAGCGCCGAGCAGGACCGGGTCGGCGAGAGCGATGTCAATCAGGTGCTTTCGGTCGGCTCTATCTCATTAGGAAATCCGCAATTAGTGTCGTGTGATTGTTTTCTTGACTGGTGTGTGGAGCTGTTGGATGTGTGAGGGAAAATTTGTACATTTTTGTGCTGGCTTTATGCCGAGTGCAAATGATAGGGTTGTGAATAACGCACTTTTAGTTGTTAGGAGATAAGTAAAGGGTAGTTCTTTACAATTGGATGGGCCAGAAACAGCAGCATAGATAATGTGTCAATTTTTTCTTTCTTTGCTTATTTTCTTGCTTCCTCTGTTGGAATTTGTTACGTAATGCACCGTGTCCATGAAAATTTACTTTGTATCTCTCTTTTCATGCATGGAATGAATATCTGCGGTTACAGGATATGGCAATGTTTGTTGCTTGAATTTGTTGATGAACGAAGATGAATAAGTTGTGGCAATAGCTCTCTGTCACCTTTATCTATCTCTAAATGATATTTTCATGATAATTTGATTGTAAACCAATGCTGAAACGGAATGTTTTAGGAAGTAGACAAAGGCCAATCTTCACCACAGGAAGAGACTGATATGGAGACTCAACAGAAAGCAAGTCAGTTGAGAAAGAGGATTGTTTTTGGACTTGGAATTGGCATTTCTGTTGGTGGTGTTGTGTTGGCAGGAGGATGGGTGTTTACCGTGGCTTTGGCATCCGCTGTTTTTGCTGGTTCACGTGAGTATTTTGAGTTGGTTAGGAGTCGTGGAATTGCAGATGGAATGACACCCCCTCCTCGATATGTGTCCCGAGTTTGCTCAGTTATTTGTGCCCTGATGCCAATACTTACCTTGTAAGATTGAAAGACATCCTTATGCTATATTATTTTGTGGCATTTGGTGGACAAATTTTGTTGCTAGCAAAGCTTTGAGCATGAACTCTGTTTCCTGATATATTTTTTTATGTTAGGCTATCTTATCATTATGTAGCAAGTTCTTAGCATGCTTCTATCTTGTCTTATCAAAATGTAATAGTCTCCCTTATCTGTCTGCAGTGCTTGTTAAGGGATATATGGGAGCTTGCTTGCTTCTGAATTTCTAAAACCATCCTGTTCAGAAGAACGAAATAATCAAAAGACAAAATTTGACATGGAAAAATGTTCCGCAATCTAGTTGGGGTAAATACTTGTAATAATCACAGGAAAAAATTGCCAGCATAATTGGAGAGAAAAACCCTCTACAGGGGCAAAGACGTGTCGAAAAACTTTGACTGACTTTCAGCATGCAATTTCTGGAAAATCTTTTGCATTCTCTGTTTAGAACATTTTTCTTCTCCTCTAAATTATTAGCAATCTGATATGTAAAAATCAGGTGGAGTTCACTGATTTCTCATAGAATGCCATTGTTTACCCCTATGGATACCTTTGGAATCAATCCAAGTTTTTTCCAGGAAGCAGTGCCTTTATCTTAATTCGTTATTGCTTTAGTAAATCTTTGGCTCAATTTGGCAAGTGATTGGCATTGATTACTGATAGTTGCCATTGTGCATGTCAGATACTTTGGTCTAGATGTTTCTGTGACATCTGCCGCCTTCCTTGTTGCCATAGCATTGCTTCTACAGAGAGGAAATCCTCGATTCTCCCAGCTCAGCAGTACAATATTTGGGCTATTTTATTGTGGTTATCTTCCTTGTTTTTGGGTGAAGCTTCGATGTGGTCTAGCAGCACCAGCACTTCAAACTAGTAAGATATGGTTTATTCCTGATGGAGGATTTTCCTTTCATGATACATGCATCCAATATATTATCCTTAAGATTTGGGCTGTTTATCGTGGTTATCTTCCTCAAGATTTGTTCAAACTTGTTTCTATGTAAGTGTCAGTGTAGTATACAAGACAATTGCAAATAGCATAGGTTATAGTAATTTAAACGCAGAAAAATTTCAAGAGTAAATGGTGAAAGGAAGATTGAGTCATGATATTCAATTCAGCATATGTAGCATATAGTAATCCCAACACAGAAAAAATTCAGATTTAAATGGTGAAATGAAGATTAGATTACGATAATGTTGTTTGAAGCACTTTGTATTGTAAATTATATGATACAAATAGCTCAGTAAGAATCTTTTAGTGCTTTTGGCCATTATTTTTGGTATTTGACTTGTTTGTCATGGTTTTATTCCACCAGCACTTGACTATTGACTTCTTCAAGTGTGAAGATATGTCATAGTTTTACGTATTATACTTAAATGGATGATTGTGCTGTCTCTTTATTATTTTCAGTTAAGCAAAAAGGCTAGCATCAAAAGTTCGTTTTTTGCTAAATTCTACTTTGCTTTTAATGGACTTCTCTCTTACACATTGCCACAACCAGCAGCATAAGGGGAACAATCAGACAAACTGAAAACCAACTATGCTGAGCAAAACTAGATAGCTTTTATTATAGATAATCTAAGCATCATTGATGTTCTTACTAAAAAAGAATCTATGATATGAAAATTTAGAACAAGCATAGTCAATTGATATTGTATTCTGTCTGTCTTTGTGTAGAATTTTGTGAACTTGGCCTCACAACATGGCTCTTGTACCTCATCTGATCTACCCATAAACACTACTTATTATCAGTATGCCTGAAATTAATACCAGAAGAGGCGAGAAGTTTCAAAATGAAGCCCTCATTGTGAATAATATAGTTTCAATTTTATTTTTTTACATGTGTAATGGAATGGCTTCTATTGTCAGTGATTGTTGTTAATGCTGCTCATGCTTATCTGAAGTTGTGTTGCTTAACTTGCTTGTCTTTAACAGGAATAGGAGCAGCATGGCCCATCCTTCTAGGTGGCCAGGCTCATTGGACTGTGGGCCTTGTGGCAGCGTTGATATCAATAAGTAGCATAATTGCAGCAGACACATATGCGTTTCTTGGTGGCAAAGTAATTTGGCTTGTGGACTTTCAGTGTAATTTGTGCTGTGATATATACCGATGTATATAACAATGAAAATCTACATGCCTTTGTCTAGTAATATTGTTACTTGTATATAAGTTTGAATATATACCCATGCCCTGATTGTGAATAGAATTAAGGACCTCAAAAAGTTACTGTAGAGTGTACTCATGATCTGGTTTCCACAATTGTGCTTAGAGATTGTTTGGATTAGTATCCCTTAATGAGGTTATACTGCAGATCACATACGTTTTGTTATTCTTTCTTTCTTCTTATAATGCTGGTTTATCCAGAATAATCTATTATGATGATACTCTTTGCTGAAGTTATACTTTGAATCTTTGTGTGCTATAAGAGCAAGTGAAAGAGTGTAGCTTGTTCTTGCGAGTTCTGAGCTTTAACAAGCTTGAAGTTGACTTCTTAATCTTCATTTCGTATAATCACATTTAATGTTGGCAAGAAGTGGTGGCTACCTTTGTACTTAATTTCTTTTCTATTGTAAGATATCTTGATTCCTTTTCCTTCTTCTGTACCATGCAGGATATTTTGGTTTTATGCAGACAGAAACCTAAAAACTGTTCTATTTTAATGCAGGCATTTGGTAGGACACCACTTACTAGTATTAGTCCCAAGAAGACATGGGAGGGAACTGTTGTAGGCTTGGGTGGTTGTATAGCTACTTCCGTCATCTTGTCAAGGATATTTTGTTGGCCATCCTCTGTGCTGAGGTAGTTCTGCTCACTCTTGTAATCTAGTTTGCAAAATTTGTTCATGGATGAGAACTGAAATACTTATTAATGATTGGGGGAGTCGATTAATGTTGTTTATTGGATCTTGGAAGATAGAAAATTGAAGGAGTAGGAACTCTTGGTGAAGTCATCTATTTCTTGTGGGATGGCAAAGCTTTGATGTGCGTAAATCTAAATTGTCTTTACGTGCTTGTATGCTCAAGAGGTAGAAGAGGGGAGTAGTAGGGAGGAGGAGGAGGGAACAGGGGTGCATGTTGTTAGGAGAAACTGAATAATATCTGTCGTCCTAGTGTTTATCAGATGCTAGAATTTCTATGCTTTAATTGTTAAGGATAGTGTGATAGAACTATTCTTGACTTCCAGTCTTTTCTCTTTTTCTTATATATTTCTCCTTTAAACATTATTTGGACAATATGAGTGATTATGAGGAAGTGTATATCTATTTGGCCAATTGTAATGTTCCCATTTTGACATGATACCACTTTTTAAAATTTTACTGTGGGGAGCTTCTTCTTTTTTTTTTACTTTTTTTCCTGGGAAAAACTTGAATTGTGAATCCTCTACTTCCACAATATTAGAAAAATGGTTATGCTTTAGTTGGTTTTGTTGGGTAATTTTCTACCTCATTTTGGTCATTTAATATAATATTAAGCAGAAGATCCTTAATTGTGGTGTTTTTTTTCCCCACAAATGTCCTCTTTCTTTCTTCTTTTGGAAAAAGAAAAATTCTTATATTGCCGAATAAAAGTTTGATACATGTGTCATGAGCCAACAGTTCCTTGGCTGCGAAATAGCCCATGTTATGCCTGGTGAGCTGAAGACAACAAGCTAGCCTTCCTTCTATAGTTTTTAGTTTTTGCCAAGAATAGTTCAGCAAATAGCTTCCTCCTATCAGATTGTACCACACCCAGATTAGCTCAGACGTATAGTTTATTGAACAAGACAGCCGATCACTTTAGGCGGAACAACTGGTTTCAACCTATCATGGCCTCATCAAGAGAACGGCATTAGTTATTTCTATTCTAGAACTCCTGGCACCAATCATCCTAGCGCCACTCCCATGGATCAGTTGTATTCATCCCCTCCGCCTTACTTACTTACCCCAAGCTTCACTCCCAGTGGTAAGAAAGTACGGGAAAATCATGATTTGTGACATTCTTCCCCGCTCAAGTTTGCAACGCCCTCATTGTAGGCTACTTTGTCACTTCCCTATGTTTTCTAACCATTGATGCACCACTTTGAATCATACATCGAAGGGCAACTCTTGCTCAACAAAACAAGCCACTCCATTGGTGGCTTCTTTTGCACAGCTGTTCGGCCATCTCTGGTTACTTGTGCTTTACCTCACAAGTGGCATTTTTCACCAACTGCACTTTTTGCAGCACCCTATTTCGCTTACTAAGTTTTTCATGATCTCAGCAGACCAATTGAGGTTTCTTCCCTTATTGAAAACATGGCAACAAACCTCTTCTTGAAATTCGTCAATTGATCAAGGAATGTTTTCCCTATTGGTGAGGAATTGGTTCTTTCCCATGCGCCGATTGTCATCTTAGAAGCTAGTCGAGGGTCGCACTTTATCCAAGCACGTTTGCTCAAGGCGATCCACCCTCTGCCCTCATAGGACCAGCTAGACCACAGGTTTTCTCCAACTCAAACTCTCTGGAGTATCCTGCTTCGATACCATCTATTATGGACCGGCAGTTTCTTGGCCACGAAATAGCCTGTGCAACACTTGATGAGCTAAAGACACCAAGCCAGCCTTCCCTCTATAATTGTTTCTAAGAATAGTTTGGCAAATAGCTTTCTGGTATTGGATCATACCATGCTCCAAAAGGCGTCTAGTCCATCAAATGAGATAGCAGATCCTTCTAGGCGCAACAACTGATTTTGGACTGCCATGGCCTCATCAAGAGAGCGGCATCAGCTTCCAACTAGTTTGTACACGAGAGGCCAATCTTGGCTATATAGCTCCATCAAGATATATCATTTCTATCTTAGAACTCCGAGTACAAACCGTCCCGATGCCACTCTCATGGACCAGTTGTATTTATCCCTTCTCCATCACTCACTCTTCACCTGATAACTCAAGGCTCCACTCAAAAGGGTATGAGAGTATGAGAGAATCGCGGTCCTCTATTTATGCTTCCTTGATCTTTCTAAGCCACATTTATAATGTTACATACTCTTATTGGAACGTTTGAGGACTTACCTGTCCTATCAATTGAATCAAGCGTACTCTCTGACATCATAATACCTACTTTCTGTTAAGATTGTTGAAGGTAATGTTGTTTTCAAAATGTACCCCTTTTTCTACTAAGGAAATTCATCCATGTTCTTCTCATGGCTCTCAAATCTTTACGACTTATGAACCACTTCAAGGACATCATCTATTCACATTGAGATGTATGACATCCCTACTGTTTTAAGTGAGTTTTCTTCTTTTCCCTTCTGAGAGGGTAATACTTACTTTCTCTAGAATATATTCATGATTGTTTTCCCCAAAGCATCTTCTTGTGGCTTTTTGCTTGCTTTTATTTCACATGGAAAAACACATTTCCTCGACTCGTGTCCTAGCTTGTCTGAGAGCTAGATTTGCCTCAATTGTTTGTCTCATAACTCCATTGGTCCTGAATTGCGTCCTTATAATAGTCATGTAGGCTTTGATATTATTCTTGACCTTAAGGTGCATATAGAATATCATAGTATACCAGATGCTTATCCCTGTTGTAAATCTCATGGATGGTATTAAATTCTTCCCTCTCTCTACAACTTATCCATTCTGACATCAATCCGTCCAGCACTTTTGCTGTTGTTATGTCTTATACATGAAAACTCTGCTGCAGAGCTTACAATAAGGAAGAGGAATTCATTCCTTTTAGTGGCCAAAGACAAAAAAATTTATCTTGCTGTAAGCCTTTAGAGACGGGAGACTTCTCGATCATCACTTTTTGTATCCTGGATTGCAAAAATCTGTTATACAAATCCTAAAACTCGAGTACTTTTGATCCTTTTCTTTAAGCCAAAAGCCCAGATAATTCGATAGGAATCTTGTTATGATCTCTTTTTGGTGTTCAATATCTTCATCCGATGCCTCAAGTAAGTAGATCTTATGATGAGCTTGCATAAACGTGACATCAAAATTTGTGCATTTACTCTTTCTTATTGTTTCATATAAAAGATCAACTGGTTGCCTTGTGGTTTCTATGTTCCCTCTGTTCTCATGCATGTGTTAAAGCAAGTTCCTTCACTTTGTTGAGCCTTTTAACTCTTAGCATCTTTTTGTGTATATATCAGGTTCTTGAGCTTATATTTTAGTGCTTAATTTTAGCAGGGTCTAGCTATGCCTGCTTAATTTCCAAGTTTCAATCATAGTTTCATCTTCTCTGACTATATTTTTATTTGTTCTTTTCTTAAGCTTCCTACAGTGTTAGCACGTACTCATCGATAAAAAGTTACTTTCTTTGTCTTGCCAAGTTCTCCTTTAGCTTGCTTTCAAGAGTGCCAGTATGATAATCTTCATCTTTAATTTGAAGGAAGGTACTGTCGACGTTTGCTCAGTAGCATGTTGAAGTAGAACATTTTGATTATCTCTCTCAAACCTTTTTGGATCCATCATCATTTTGAACCTGTTCTTGTTCGGTTTGATTTTTTTTATGTGATTGCATTATTGTGTCCTTAAGACTGTTATTTGCATTGTCTTTTCCATTGTTGTGGTTTGTGTCTAATTTCCTCTTTTTTGTTGGACAGTGCAATAGCATTGGGGTTCTTGAACTTTTTTGGGTCTGTTTTTGGAGATCTTACCGAATCCATGATCAAACGTGATGCAGGGGTCAAAGACTCAGGCTCCCTTATACCTGGACATGGTTAGTTCCTTTTGCTCTAATTACTTTGCAAAGCTGCTGAATTTTCATTGCACTTTGACCCTTATTTGAGTTGCTAAATTTGCATACTGCTGATTATTATGCGAACCAATTTAACATTATTTAGGACAAATTTCATAGTTCATTTAATCTGATTTCTACAGTTATTTGGGTTGTCGATTTACAATGGTTCAATTTTTTGGTTGCTGCAGTAATTGAAGCTTTCACTTGCAAGATTGTATGTGTTTCATTTCTCAAATTCAGTTAGCCCATCTGTTCGAGTATTTCTTAACAGTTTAATTGCATGGAACTCGTCTGAATTTATCCAAAATTCTGCATATATGTGAGGATAAGCTTTCTAACTAGTCATATGCCTAGTGCCTACCACTTGTTGACAAGCATGAAGCTGAAATATCCTTCATGCTATCTCATTTTCCCTGCTGAACTTGCAAGTAGAACACAATAATATAATTGCCCTCACATTGCAATTTGCTGATGCACTCCTAAAACAGTAGAAAAGCTTCTCTTTTGTTGTTTTTGTCATTGGCTGCAATGAAAAATATTCCCAATTTATGTCGTTGGAGGGTAGGAGATGAATGTAATTTTACACTATGAACTTAAAAGCAAGTGTCTTTACGTCCTCTTCCTGGAGGATGAACCTTTCTTTTAAGATTTTGAGAAACACATGGGCACCTGCAGATGAACCTTACTTTGTCAAATGCAAAGATGATACCTATGATAGTTTTGGGTTGGAAGTTTTCATATATTCCTCATTTGTAATGAAACAAACATGTTTCTGAGATATCTGTCACGTAAGGTTTCATGGACCTCTTTTTCCACTTCCTCGGCTGCTCATCAAATATGCATCAGATTGTAGTGTAGTTGTGAGAACCGCATCATTTATGGTATTTTGCAAATTTGGGTTTCATGGTACATGTCTGTAATCAGAGGAAATGCCTGCAGGTGGAATATTGGACAGAGTAGATAGCTACATATTCACAGGTGCGCTGATGTACTCTTTTGTCAAAACTATCCTACCTCTGTATGGAGTTTGACACTGGAAGAATGAGCAATAAAAAGTGGGGATACATTGCATGGTTCTGGGGCTGTCACAAGATGGGACATCGAGCCACCCAAACAGGCGCCAATTGTTTTTGGACGAGAAAATGAAGAAGATAGTCCTGAACGTACTCTTTAACTCGAAATGGCAGCTGAGATTTTGAAGCATACTCTGTTTTCCGTGTTAAAGGTATAATCCAAATGACCGTAGATCACTGTTAATCTTCCAGAAGAGCTGTCATTGGTCAATTCAATGGATGAGAAGCTGCCTCCCAAAAGTTTGTCTTTTTCTTTCTTTTCCTTTTTTTTTTTGTGTTTTTTTGTGGGGGGAGGTGGTAGGTTTTCTGTTGTAATAATTGGTTGATCAATAATTTCGGCCGCAAGGTCAATCATCTCAATTTTTTGCAAGCCCGTATGCTCATCATGCTGCCTGGGGTTCTTTAGCTGAAAGAATCCTAGTTTTAGGAAGACTTTTCCATGTTTAACTTTGATTTTGCTTGGAGAGAGTGAAATTTCAGCTTGGCTCATTGATCTCTTCGACAATTTTCCAATGTTGGTGTTTTCTTGTCCAAAATGCTGGTCCATGGTTATTGTTCCATGTTAATTTAGCCGAATATGGTGAAGTGATGGATCGAAACTGATTCGTTCAAATTGTTATCGCACCATTCGATCCATCATGTCTAAACATTTCCATTTGAACCATGTCAAGTCTCAAAAGTTGCTTCGATTGCACTAATTTGCTTGTCCCGGTTGGTAACTGATATTTCTCCCTTATGGATTTCTTCGAATTGCTTCCCTAATAAGCTTCCCCTACGGCTAGGAGTAGTTAAATGTGCTAACGAGCCTATGATCCTGGCTGGTGCCAAACGAGAATTTGGAAAGGCTTAATGTCTTAGTGACAATGATATATGGCCCCTTGTAGGGTGTCCTCATGGCAGTGATGACCATAAGCAGGAATGTCATTATTGGCATTTTCATTTTATCTTTATTGCTATTATTAATATAGCGCGACTTAGGCTGTTAGGCAATATTGCATCGAGGCCTCCAAACTCTTTTTCAAACAAATTTTTCCACCCCTAATAATTCCATTTGGATTAATTTGCACCCCTTGAAGGTTGACCAAGGAAAGCAATCAATCATGGGTTGAAAATGATATTTGAGAGAGGGGGAGAGACAGACATAGTGAGTAGCAAGGCCCACTAACGTCCCACCAAATCCCATCAATCCCCAAAAAATAAAAAAAAGAAATTCATACGGCTCTATGATTTCACATGCTATTTTAATTGTGGGGAAAGAAATAATAATTATAATAATACCCTTCAATCACTCATAACCGAAAGATGAAGTTAGTATAAGTCAAGAAAGGCTTCCCCTAAATTTAAATAATTTCTCTGAGGCAAAACAACCTCAACAAGGGGTACATCGAATTGGTGGTCGCAAGCCCCTATAATTTTCACGTGGACATGTCTCCCCGGCCTACTTTGGCGACCCTTTAATTAAAAAAAAACCCTTAATTTTCATCGTATCTGCATGCATGAATATGTCAGCCATGAGAGGGGGCACGATGATATCCCCGATTGGATAAATTGCTGCTTGATTAGCTTTTGCTTGCACTCCTTGTAATCTTCTTGTTCGGCGATGTAACATCGTCGCTATGAGCCAAATCGTCATTAATGCTAAAATGGGGTCCAAATATGTTGTCCATAAGCAGGATTGGGGTCGCTAACGCATCTATTTAGCACTCTTTCCCGATTGATTTAGAGTCCCACAGCTCGCTTTGGTCGTGCTGTGCTCGAAAGCGGTCCTTTTCGGGCGTCAAAGCTTTTGGAGCCGTCGTCAAAAGGGTGGTTCGGCCCGTGACGTCGTGACAAATTTGGAAAAAGATGTAATGAACATTTTGACGTTTAGACAGGAAAGAAAACCCTAAGAACGTGTGGACCTACAAGAGCCTAAAACGACTTGTTTTTTTTTCTTGTAAGCTGCGGGTGCTTTTGTCCTTAGCCAGACGGACTAGAGATGGTGTGCGTTCGCGTCCAAAACTGAGGAGGTCATTGTAGATTTAAGACGTCGCGTGATTTGTCAAGGCTCTCCGCTAAAAAACAGCCGTCATGGAAGAGATAAACGTTCGTTCTCGGACAAATTAGTGTGGCGATCGATTATTAGGGTCTCGGCATTGGTCCGGACCGTCGTGGAAATGGGAGGGAGAGGAGAAAAGGGAGGAGGACGACCCGTGAAAGAGACGTGCGAAGTAAACGATGGTTGACCTTTGAATTAGTGAGGAGATATGGATGTTGCAAAAGGGGAGGAGATAAGAGAAAGGAAGAAAGGAAGAGGAGGAGAAGGAGATTGGGAGGGGATAGAAAGAAACCCAAAGACTGCCCTCAAATTTTTTTTGCCTTTTCCTTGGAGGCTAGCGATCAAGAAAACCCAATACTAACTCAAAAGCGACCTTATGTGGAGCCAAATCTCCACCAACTATGTAGAGATAGAGAAAGAAAGGGCCAAAAAAAAAAAAAGCCAAAAAAGACAGAGTGAGAGAGAGAGAGAGAGAGAGAGAGAGAGGGGGGGAGAGTCTTGAACAAGAAGAGAGGAGGGGGGCCAATTAGGGTTTGTTTAGTTGTGATGGGGGAGGGGGCCTACCACGAGTGGGGCTTTTGACAAGCCATGAGTGCTTACTTTTCGAAGTGTTTCTTTTTTTTGCCAAATCTTTTAGGGGGCGATGAATGATACAAGGGCAAGGAGGAGAGGAAGAGAGAGACAGAGAGAGAAATGTGTGGGATGCAAAGAACGCGTTGTTTTTAAGCTGACTAAGAAATGGAGGGCGAGAAGGAAAAGGATTGAAAGAGAAACGATGTCACATAAAAACAATGAAGGAAACTTAAAGAAGTGTTTGAGGAGATATGGTGGGCAAGCATCTCCAAAAGTTGCGTTTTCACAGACAGAGAGAGAGAGAGAGAAGCAAAGTATTGTTGTTGTGTCGATGACAAAAACCCTAGCTTTTTCTCCTCTTGCACACGCACACCCATGCATCTTCTCCACCTCACACCACCTTTTGCTTTCCTTTTTTATTGCTTTTCCTCCTCTTGTCCATTTGCCCCCGGGTGGTCACATGGTTTTTGGCGTTAACCCTAATATAATTTCCCACCAATTCTTGGCTAATAGCATCATGTTCCTCTCCAATCCTGACCTAATCCATGTCGAAAGTCCATGATGCAATCGTTCTTTATTCCCCCGTAAATTAATTAAAAGAAGAAAAAAATTCCTCCTCAGCCAAAATCACTTCAATCTATATTTCCCATCTTTTTCGTAACATTACCATCTGGTTAATGTGGGTTGGGCTGTTCATATTCGGTTGCAATTTGCTCATGTCTCAAATCACATACGTGTGTCCACACGGCGGCCAAGAATTCATGATGAGCCTCATTTTTAAAAGTTACGTGCAGGGAAATTGACGAGCATGATGTGACTGAAAATGCCATTGTAGAGAGACATTTTTGTTTGGGAAGCATTTACGAATGAAGCCATGAAAACGACAGATTTCTTCATTGCTAAGGAATATAATAAATGGTAGTATGCAATGTTATTTTCTTGCTCGAAAGTTCAAGTAGGTGTGATCTGGAAATCTCCAGAGGAACCGAAGATTCTCACTTAACGCAACATATGATTATTAAAACTACGAAAGGTATAATTTGATGCATGACTCACGCACGAGTCCACCATGTAATTACCCGCATGCTGCTTTAATAATTAGACTATGGAATCGATTCTCAGATGGTCCGTGTTTTAAATATTTGGATTGCTGTCTATCTTTTGACTAAAACGCTTCAAATCGATCGACAACGGAACACGAAGAATCACAATCTAAAGAAAGTGACAAGTTAACCTTTCTTACAAACTTCATTTCTTTTGTCAAATTTGGTTTTTATTTTAATCAAATCCACCACCTTTGTAAGAAACAAGTTACAGTTCACTGCCGGATAATTGGATAAACTTGTCTTTCTCCGTCTCGTGCTCAAAACCCTAAGTTTTAAAACCGTGTAGTTTGGGAAATTTCGAAAAGTCGAGACTTAGTTCCTTATATCGACAAGAAATTTCGAAAGACGCGAGATTAGCTTAGTTCTTGCTCATGAAAACAAATCATTTCCATTCGGCGGAAGAAAACGTCTATTGCATCCATGAAGCTAGGGTTTAAACAAGTCGTTTTGGCTGCAACTTCTTGGAAAACGACGTTGTTCTAACGTGAAACGCTTCTTTTTTGTAGCCAAGATTGAAGATGCTAAAATGTAAGTGCAAATGCGAGATGGATACGACTGTTCATTAAAACTTTTGGATAGTGACACCCCACCACATCCCACACCCATCATTTTCGAACTTCGGAGGCGACAAAAGCTGGAGATGTTTTCGCTAGATCTTTGTTCTTCATGTGGGAAAGATCATAAAACGGAACATTTATTTATAAAAATCCCCTCACTCCGAGGAGGCTTCTCCAAGACAAAAGTGCTTACCTCAATTCCTTAATCAAAAGTTGCTTATCATTATACTTTCCCCAGGCAGAGCGTTTATCTTTTTAGAGCCCTAAAAAGGGTTCTCCTTTTAAGAGCTTCCATATCTAGAAGATGCTCCAAACTCCCTCTCTCTCTCTCTCTCTCTCTCTCTCTCTCTCTCTCTCTCTAGGGAGTTGGGGAATAATCTTTCGAAGAGAGATAGGTGACCAAAGAAGGGCCGCAATGTGGCAGGTCCAAAGAGGAGCTAGGGTTAAGATTTCGTTCTGTGAAGGGATTGGGTAAAGGGGTGCTGCCTTTTTTTTCTCCCATGCAATCGCCCTTGCTCTTTCCCTTTCATCCCTTAAAGCAAGCCAAAAGAAACGAAAAGAAAAAGGAAAGGAAGAAAGGCCAAGTACAGCTTTGGAAGACAAGCTGTTGCGCTACACTAAGATCGGCAAAAGCAGGCTTTGATGTATCCAGCGAAAGCCGATTCATTCTCAGAACCAGAAAGGCCTGTGCCTCGTGTAGAGTTCGAACCACGATTTGAAATTCCATGGGGTCTCTCTTCATTTTCGGATTCCTTATGGACATGTTAAGCATTAGTTTCGCCTCATCTGTTCATAAGAGTAGAATGATGTGGGCGAATTAAGAAACTATAATGAGAAATCACTAAAGCAAAAGGATTCGATAATCAAACAAACTTTAGTAGAACATTGACGGACGAGAATTCAAAGAGAGGGATACCTTTATTAGGGTTACGGCAGTCATTTTAAAAAGCAAAGTATAGCTTTTTGATGCATCAAATATGCGAAAAGATTAGCACGATCTAAGAGATTATTTTTTGCCTTCCTTGTGTGTTGAATACGCCTCCTGCTCGACGAGATACCTTCGAGGGCGTACCAATCTGCTGACGTATGTTTTCAGACACACAAAGGACAGCCCGAGTTCATGTTTAATCAGAACAGTTTTAATTTTTCTTTTTCATTTTTTGGGGCATCGAGCTGGATTTTGTTAAATTAAAAGCTGTGGAAATAAAGTAACATACTTTTTCGAATGTTGTGTTATATGGGAAAGATGCACAGTATGATTTTTCTCCATTTTACATAGTCACATTAGTATTGTTCTAGGATTCTTTTATATATATCATATGAGCTTTTCTGGTGTCAAGGCTGGACCAAATAAATTAAAGGAAAGTTAATTTCACCATTAATATCTACCTCTGAAGCACTTCTAAAGGATTTTATAATGCCCTCTATAACTTTCCTAAGGTTAGGTTATTGGGTGCACTCAATGCATTTAGCACAATATATGAGGACCGTTAGATCATATAAGACCCATGCAATTAGATTGATGTATGAGAACCGTTGGATAAGATTTTCATTGGTTCAAATGCACCGACCCCACATAATATGGATTCATCTAATAATTTTCCATCTACCCAATATCTATTTGTGTTGGAGGTATACTTTCATAAATGGTAGTTGTAATATTAAGTCACGTAACCATTTTCTATCTTTCAGACTTGAGTGCAAGGGGTGAGTAGATCCCCAACCTCTTAATGAGTGTCAGATTAAAGAGAGAGAAAATCTCGCCCGTTAATCATAAAGTCTTTAAGTTTTTATATGTTGCAAAATTTCGTTTAAGGATTACGAAAGACTGCAATAAGTAATGACCCAATGATGCGATTCTCAAAAGACCATAGAACATTTCTAGTTAAAGTGCTCAAACGACAACGTTTTTCCACTGTTTACTTAAGATGAGAAATAAAGGCAGAGGTTCGCATTATCAACAAAATGGAAAAGCACCCACATATCTCAAGATATCCCATTTGGAATTTTGTTAGGGTAAAGGATATTATGCAATCCCCGTGATGTTGATGTTTGTCTCTATTATGTCATTTGTTCCGAGATTGATCGGTCCACAGATAGCGTCATTAAAAAAGTGCACTTCGATAGGTCGCTTGTAAATTGTCCAAAATGAAGTTTGAATTAGTGCGCTTCCCTTTGTTCTTTTCCTCAAGTTGGTAAAGTCCTTTTTTTTGTGAGCACGTCAACTATCGCACTAGCTAGACTCCCACATTGTTGCGTGAGATCATCAATTCTAAGTACTTTCTAACCTAAGCCACACATATTTCAAGCTTCTTTAACAGCTGATTAAATTGTCATCTCTACCACATCTTATACAATGATAAACGGGTACACAATTTATTCAAGAACCAAAATCGGGACAAATCTAGACTTATATGCACCAAATAAAGTCACAAATGTAAGATCATATGAAATCTACGCGAAACTCACACCACATCAACATATGCAATACAATTCCTTACGATCCTATGACATTTTGTGATTCTAACACTCATCACGTTTATTTTGGTCTTTTTTTACTTAGTACTAAACGTGAAAATATTTAATTAGAAAAGTAAATAGTACCTGAAAAGATTCAAACTCAGATCATCGAATTTCGATACTATATGAAATTTTATAAGACAATCATCAATTATTCTAAAAGATTTAAGTTATCATATCAATGCATAATTTATTATTTAAAAATTATAACAGATTCAAAACAAGTTAATCAATCCAATCTAAATAGGCAAGCAATTCATGGGAATCAAGGGCATGGTCAAGACTCTCTCTCTTTTGTTCCTTGGCATTCTGGTTTTAGGAGCATTCCTCAAGACCAATGTCCCAAAAGGTTAAGAAATAATGTTGCTTCGAGCCGCTCTCCCGAGAAGCTTGCCATTGTAGGGAACTGCAACCCCGTGGACAGGTCGCAAGAAAACACAGAGCAGTGGTCGTGGTGGGGGGGAAAAAGGTGAGTTGGAGAGTGAGTAAAGAGGGGGGATAGGGAAACGAAACCCTAACCTTGCATGGACTCACTGCTCGCGACATTGTCTTTTCCATGGGGAAAGAGGGACGAGTTTTTTTTTATTTTCACAGAGAACGATGGAATCTCTAAGTGTCAGAGTCATGATTTTGGACCCCAAGTACAAGACTTCCAATCCCAGCTAAAAGATCTCTATCATGAAGTACCCTAAATCAATTTCATGTTGTTACATTTCGTGTCTTTCTTTCTTTTTTACCTGTCTCTTTATGTTCAAATGTGCTGCCAATATACAAATCTATATGCGTATGCATATATAGAGAGAGCAGAGTTAATTGCCCTCAATTTCTATGTCTGATAAATAGAAAGTTTTCTTTCCATCAATGATTTAGGGCACATATAAACATATGAAGTCAGTTTTCAAGATATTAAGACTATTTATGAAAATGAGACTTCTCTATGGGCGGTGTGAGCTACACGATGAACATGATAAGCGCGTCGAATTGTTGAAATAGAAATTCTTTCATGAGCAATTTCATACGGCATTTTCACGATATTCAAAATGGAAATTAGAATTTTAATGTTCAAAACTAACTCGAGTGAATGTTTGTAGGGGGACATTAAATCCGAGTGCTCCTTTAATATAAATGCAAGGAGTCCTTTGCATTTATGGTCCGGTCATCCCAAAATGACAAGAATGCCCTAGGATGAGGCAAATTTACCAAAATATCCAAACCTAGCAATGACAGTGGGGCAACAATGACATAGGGACAGTTCGGGTAGCAATTGTCGAGGAAGGTCGGAATGGGAAAGAAGAAAATAGGAAGAAAAGAAGAAATCGGATTCCATACACAGATCCATCGACCTCTCGATGAGATAAATTTCACGACCTAATCTTAGAAGATCTAGATCTTTTATACTGTGTGCACGGTTTTAACGACGCAAATGTGGCGGGAGGGCCACCCGAATCTCAACCACACACATGCTAACCGCAATTTGCGCCTTCTCATCGATCAGTGTCCACGACAAACACACGATGATTTGATACTACCCGTTTCGCCCTTTTCCCTTATTTGAGCAAAAAAAGCAAGGTTCGGCCGCTCTCGCCCTCGTATTCCGTCGGTGCCTCTCCATAAATGATGAATTGAAGGAGAATTCCATTGCAATTTTACGTTTTCTTCAGCTAGAAGCATAAAGAAAAAAAAATGTACGGAAAGAGTTTCGCCCACGTATTAATTAATGCATGCTCTTGCTGTCGACCATATGGTTTATATACTTTCTTAAAAAGTTACGTCATGTGTTCGTCTTAGGTCATTGGATTCTGCTGACCTAGCATCCCGGCAAGATCCGACAACTGTACATTTTCCGGACTTCCCTACATTCGCAATAAATTTGTCCATTTCCGATAAATACAATCACAGAAGGAGGACGACACTGTTCTATTATACAAAAAAGAAAGAAAAGAAATTCTTTTTTCCTTTGTTGATAAATTTGCAAAAAAAGTCGGTGAGCATAAAAAGAAAACTACTGATGAAAAATGTTACCGATCACCCCATTTCCCAATAACTTATTGTAATTTACCAACGTTTCCAATTTCTTTTTAAAGTTTATAATTATCAACTTGTCTTATATTTTATTTATTTTTATTTATCTTTCTTACCAATGCCTCTAGTAAAAGTTGGAAAAATTGCTACTTTGCAAATAATGAAGGAATTTGATAATTTCTTTAAAGTGTCTTTAAATCAATACCAATTTTCTTGGAAAAAAAGTCACCCGGTCAATTTTTTTATCAATATTTTCTTACACTTACCAACATTTATGAAAATTTATCAACATGAAAAAAAAAAAAATCCATATCTTTCAGCACAAATCGGTAGAATTGTCGATACATGCTCCCCATTTAGTTCGAATGGAAGAGAGTAGTTGCGACATCAAATGTGGGAGATGAGCACGATGATGTAGAATCGAAGAAAAGGAGCTGATCACGATCTAATTTATTTAATGTCCCGCCAGGAGAATCTACCTCGTTGAAGCTTCCCTTTATTGCTATGCAGCTTCGTTGCGTACTCAAAGTTAAAAAGAATATTGACTTAAAACTTAATCAGTCAACTCATGACTTCATTGTGAGAATATCAAATGCGAACCTGAGCTGGAAACTTAGAGAATTGACACCTCTAACTCCAACCGGTTATGATTGGCGCAATTGATTGGAGCGTTGGGGATTTTAGCTTAGGAGTTGGAGATTATCCATTCAAATATGATCGATTGAGTATAAATTGCTTTGAATCGAAGCCATCTGCACCTGCACAGATTAAATTTAACTAGTTCATAAAACTTGCGGGATGTTCTAGAGGTCTCTAGATAGCTCACTCACCACATCCGCACTCCTGAATTTTTTAATTCTTAATGAACATGGTATTTATTGATAATAAAATAAATGAATATCCAGTCTTACTGTCATTAGGAGATAATTTAGAGGGAGAGGAGATTAAACAACACCATGGCGGTGATATAACATAAAGCTGGTGGTGGGATTGGGATAAACCCGGTCAGAAGAGGAGGCGGTGGTGGTTGATGCCTCAATGATGGTGAGGGAACCAAAAAAAATGTTAAATTTGTTTAATCAAGAAAAGAATTGGTAGGTTTTGATTATTTAAAAATTATATAAATGATTATCGATCACCATGTATATCATATGCCTGCTCGGTGGCAAATTAAGTGGTTCGAGATTTAGTTTGCAAGCCAAATGTTGCTGATTCGATTCCACAAAAAACCTCGATTAATTTGTGAAGGACGGGAATGGATCTAGGTGTATCGCTGGTCTTGGGTTTACTCCGCACTCAATGGGGCTACAGTGACGAGTTGCCCAACGAACGGTTGATCCTTCGTTAGTGCCTTAAAACTGAACATTCCCATAACATATAACAAATTAAATAAAAGGCTACAGTTAATTAAAACCCTCTTTAAAAAGCCTATTATAACATATAAGCAAACAGTGCAACAAGCATTAGAAGGTTCTGATTCCACCTATCTTCAAATAGAATCTAGATCTCGAATAATGACTGTGAGGATATAATTAAACTAATCAATATGGTTGTCGACCTTGTGACCCATGTCATTATCCCCTTTATAAAAGGCGATTTATGGAGGGGCTCTTTCTTCCCCAACTGATGTTTGCTCAAGCAAGGAGGGAAAAGAGGTTATTAACATCGTTTAGATGTAATGTTGTTCAAATATTGTTAATCTTTCTAGGTTTCACATGCTATTTTTTATTATCTCCATTAGAGTATATTGGAATGTTGCTAGGATATTGATCGAGAAAAGTCATTCGGGATGTGTTAAAATGACAATATCAATCAATCATCAATGACATTTATGTTGTACCGGAAGAGCATAATTTGCCGATAGTTACATCTGTCATATATCACGGGTCATTTAGTGAAAATCTATGATTTGCGAGTAGTCATCTCAATCGTGTCTCATAGGTCATATATACAAAACATTGCGACTTATCAACAGTCCTGTTGATTAATCCTAAAAGTCATAAATTGAAATTACGTGTCTCTCGATCGATATGAATATCATGGATCTTATCTCAAGGCACACAATTTCATCAACAAGAACTTTCTAAAGACTTTGTGGTATTATGAAATTGTCGTGTTTTCTATAACTTTTCCACCATGATGAGGTAGTGACACTTTTACGAGAGTGACCTACACGCCTCAAATCCTATATCCTTCGGTCTACAATTTATTTTCTCGTACAATCTCTCTTGGTTCTCTAGTCAAAATCCCTTAATTTTCAAAGTCTTTTAGGTTAGTTCAAACGGGTCATTCAATCTGTCCAAACTATCCTTCAAACGACAGATTTTCAAAGCCCTTCCATTCATGTCACTTCATCAACCATTCCTTGAACAATTATTTTTGTTATCTGCTTCTTTTTTGTCCGATAGATGGTTGGAAGGAGTGATTTCCTTTGAATTATTTTCCAAAATGTAGTGAGTTATTTTTAAGGATAGTAAGCTCAAAGTTGAAGAACCACCAAAATAGTATGTTCATAATTAAACAAAATAAGCTAACGGTTTACATATATCGAGCTCGTATGATGTATCTACACAAGTAAAAGGGTTGTTAACTGTCATACATAAATTTTTTGTGTATAAAATTTTGCCTCCATTGCAATCCTATTAATTGCACTTAGTAACCTGAAGGGGGGAAAGATTAGTGGGTTTTGACCAAATTTCGTTCTCATGTTGAATATTTTTAGACCCCCAATATATGTTTAGAGTTTATTAGGTAAGAAAAATGATACAAATCATTCTTGAACTTTATTTCAATATGCAAATCGTCTCTTGATTTTTAATTTGTTCAGTATAATATATGAATTATTGGTAAATATTCAATCTTGTCCATAAACTATATTAAAATAGTTCATGCCATCTTTCAGTTATTTCATGTTAACCGAATTTACTAATTTGGCTTTCAATCTATTAAGTTTGAATAATGGACAAAAAAAAGCTATACATGAATTATCCAAACAATAATTCATCTCGAATTAGGATATAATAATCAACATCATTTAATAACAATAAATGATGTTGTTTTAAAAATCCGACTGACAATATAACAATCCATGTCATCAAATAACGTTTAATTTGTCATTTCAGTAATGGAGGGACTATATCGTACATCTACTAATAGTTCAGATTTTCGATTAAACGAATTAAAATTCCAAGGATAATATCGTAAATTGAACCAAAGTTTAATGATCATTTATGTGAATTTTTTTTTTTGGATATGGCAGTTTTCGAGATTTTCCATATTGACTGCGATGACAATTGAGCGAAGCTTCTTATGCAGTGACAATTTGGTGAACAGAACAAGTGACAAGAACGTGCATCTCGCTCAATATTTGCGGCGAAGCCATGATTAAAGGAGAAGACTCTCCAAAAACAATTTCAATCATCGATCCATTTTCCCACGCGTCCGTCCGCGATCCAACGGCGGCGGTCCAGAAGGGGCAGCCGATTGGACGGTGGAGATCGCCGGTCAACATGCGACAGGAACGTGTCGTGGCGGGGGTTAAGAATGGCGAGTTAGGGACATTGAGTTTGGATTGACCATGTTGTTGTCGCCCCACCACCCCCTCATGCAGCGCCGCCCACGGTTTCCCGACCACTCGCATCTCACCATCATAAGATATTTTCCATTTAACATATATAAATACGTATTTAGGGATAGAAAAATCGAAATTTCATTGTTTCCTAACACTAATTATATGCATTACTTACAAAATTGAATAAATGAAAAATATTTTCATCATCTGCGAAAATATTTAACATAAAAAGCATCGTGGAATTTTACATTTTCTTATCGACGTGGCTCTTATACAGGGTTTATTATCTGGATCACATGCAAGCCTAAAAGACAATCAAGTTAGGTTTCATCAAGAGAAATGTCGAAAAATCTAAAATTTAGTGTATTTGGCAACTCGAAATCAAAGTCAATCCAATCTGATTGGGAGAAAATAACTCACAATTAAGTGATCAAATTGTGGAATCCATGTAATTTCAAAGTAATTGTCCAAATGAAAAATGATACAAATGATCCATCAACTTTGCATTAATATACAATATGGTCTTTAAACTTTAATGCAATATGCAAAGTAATTCCTAAACTTTTTAATTTATTTAATGTGGTCCTTGAACTTTAACCTAACATGCAAAATGGTCCCCGAACTTTTAAACCGTCATGAATTACATAAAGATGTTTAATATTGTCCTTGAATTTTTAATCTATTCAATGAAGATGACACATAACATATTTTTACATATTTTAGGGACTACATTGAACAAATATCTAAAGTTCACAAATCACATCAAACAAATCAAAATTTTAGAGAGACCATTTTGAACACTAAGCTAAAATTCATAAATTACGCTGAATAATTAAAAATTCACGGATAACACCATTTTATATCATTTTCCATGTCCAAAAGGGAGAAGAAAAAGAATAAAAAAAGATTTTTGACATGTTTTCAATAATCTAGAGAGAGAGAGAGAGAGGGGGGGCGGGTCGCAGTGTTGCTTCATTTCAGTGTCTTGGGGGCAGGGGGTTTGGGGGGCTTTCTCCTCGAGTTTGGATTGCATCGTGTATTTTACGTGCGGAGTTGCGATCGCATCGTCACGTCCTGCTCTTCCTGCTCTGCTCCTGCACCACCCGCACCCCCACGCATCTCGCCCCGTACACGTGGCGCAGGGGGGCCGCGACGTGACCGTTCATTCGTGGGGGCCCAGCTCCGGTTTCGCTTAGAGAGCGAATGAGAGATGGAGAGAGAAAGGAGGGAGGGAAGAGAAGAGAGACTCTAGCTGTGTCGCTGGTGTCACGTGGCTGTCCCCAACCATGGCAGCACATGAGACAATCTGTCACCCTCGTGGACGATGTGTTCTTCCCCTTTTGCTTCGCCCGCACCACAAACGTCCTCCAAAGTTTGAGTTGAGTTATTTGGCAAGCCTTTCGAAATAGCTTTCGGTCAAATGCTGATCTTGAAAATGTAAAAAATTCGAGAGGTTGCTGACAAGGTTAGATTTGGCTGGTAAGGTTGCGCAACATGCGGTGGATGGCCGTCTAAGGTCACCCAACGACCCTAGTCGTGCAATCTAATGTGGTCTTTGCCAAGGGTCGCTCGAGATCATGTAACCTTAGCTGTTAATGCTGGATTTGGCTTGTTAGCGTCCTAATCCCTATGCCGAAGGTTTGATTTCTTTTTAATAAAAAATTGAAAATTATAGTCAAAGCCCTTTACAAAAATTTTTAAAAAAAAAATTACCAAACGCTACTTCGACCTAAGTGGTTATGTAAAAAAGTTTTTATCAAATGGAATTTATATTTTCTCAAATTTTTTTAATTTTCAACATTTGCATTGCACTCAAAGCCTATTTTTCTTCGTTTTTATGTACTCATGAGAGACAAAATGTCATCTCTCTTGAGTTCCTTTCATTTTCACATACGAAACCTTGCTTTCCTCAGTCGCATCAACAATTAGCTAAGGGCAAATGCATCGACGTGGGGCCGACAAGATGGAGTTGCGATAATAATCTATTAGTGCAAATTTTTTAAAAAGGAGAGCCGACAGCAAACAACCGTATAATTTAAGGATTATATTACCAAGAGAGAGGAAAATTTTGAAGGTTCATATTGAAATAAAACAATCCAAGTACTTTCTATGTCTACATTAATACCACATCACCTATAAAAGTACAAAGAATCAACATGTTTGTAGACATATTAAATTTGCAATTTTACCCTAAACACATTATATGAATGTTTCGACTTTCACCCCAATACATTCTTAGTGTTATCCTTAAGCATTTATCTCGAAGACATTTGCTTTGGTGCCGTAAATATGTCTAATTTGCAATGTCGCCGCCAAACTGAAGTGATCTAAATTTTACTTTGAAAAACTAGCTTGCTCTCATCAATTCTAGATGGAATGATACATAATAAAATAATTAACCTACTAGCATAATCTATTGTAATAATATTGAAATATATAAATATTGAACTCAAAATGGTAAAAAAATAAACAATATATCTCATTGTTATAAGTTGATGTTACTATGCATTATTCGTTGTTGGATTATGAGCAACTGGTCTTAATTGTTTGCAACTAGCACTATCGCCACCGCCTTTGATCACACACACACACGCACAAAAAACACGTACTACTTTGCAAAATAAAATCCCGGCTTTTTTACTATATAATGTTCACATCTATAAAATCCCTCACCAAAAACAATCTTTCGACGAATGATGACCCTTTTCAAGAAAATAAAACAGGCAATTTCCCCCCAAAAAGAAAAGAAAAAAGAATGTAAATGTTGCAAAACAAAATCCAGGGTTTTTTACTATATTAAGTTCACGTCAGTAAAATCTACTTGTCGATATACATCGATTTTTACCTTTCTTGTGCTTTGTCTTTACTAGGCCACATGGAAAAAAACCTTTGATACACGTTAGCTTCAAGGACAATTCATCCGAAACTGACAAGGGAATTAGGTCGAACCGCTTTTGTTTCAATGAAATGCTTTAGAAATCATTGATTTTCCATGAAATAAACATGATCAAATCATATTAGATGCGTTTCAATCACCTTTCAAGATCGAACCGCAAATTCCTCGAGGACAGAAATGGGTCATCATCGCTTGAGTTGACAGCGAAGTTGACTTTGAAGCTAAACCACTCTAGGGCAATACCATTACGAGTCCATTACGGATCCCCACCCATAAGCGTAGGACAGTACATCATGATAGAAGCTGTCTCGACGTATCGATGATCACAATTCTTTCAATATTCATAAAAACTCAGTACTAACAATTCCTCTCCACGTTCCTCCATCCCGTTGCTATTGCCAACCTACACATGTAATTCCACCGAAAAGAATTGCTAGGGCTAGCGTGCATGCTTCGAAAGTGGAAGTATGGTTATTTCTGTCGAGGCAAGGGAATAGATTTTTAGGGTGATTTGAGACGTCATTGCTTGAATAAGAAACGCACCTAAGATTTGGAGGTAGGCTCCTAGAGATGAAAAGACAGATAATGAATATGAGGCAACAAGGGTTTGGCCTCGTCGGGGTTTTTAATCTTGTAGATCCCTACTTGGGATTCGGGTCTCTTTGAACAACGATTTCCATCAGATTTGACAGTCTTCCGCCTCATATGCGCCAAATTGTTACTAGATATACGTAAGTGTGTGCTCTAGGGTTGTCCTAAGATAATGCGCAAATATAGTGATTTAAATTCAAAAGTTGAGCCACAAGATGAACATGCTTGTCGCTTGATAGCCCATGGAGTCAATGTCTCGTGTTTTATATTTAAAAACAAGTTTAGGAGCATCCTATGAGTTTTGAATAACATTTTCTCTTTCTCAAATTCAGATTTCATAGCAATATGTACCATCAAAGGAAAAGATCATCATGCTTGTAAAATCAAGAAAAACGAGAAGAAACCCGGAGAACAAGCTTTAATCTCAAAGATTGAATAGTCCAAAAGTAAATGCAAGATTATGCTTACATAGAAGATAGGATACCTCATTTGTTTTAAGAGATAATGAAACAGACAATTTCTGAATTTTCGCTAAATATACAATATTGTTATTAAACTTTTAATTAATTTCATGTAATCAATTAACTATTGACATATGGTCAATAGAGTCCTTCCGTTTGCTCTAATGATAAATCGGATATTATTTGACGACCTAAATAATTATATGCTAAGTTAGACTTTTTAAAAAGGCGAGTTAACATGTCTATCTTTTTATGCATCTACTTTAGAGAAGGAAAAAAAAATTAGAGCATTAACATGTTCGCTGTATACATCCTACTTTGAGGTAAATATCTCATTCAAATGATCCATGCGTCTTTTCTTGTTATTCACCATTCAAACTTAACGAATTGGAAGTCATGTTGACAAATACAACATTAAATATTTTCATATAATTTAGGGACTATATTGAAAATTTACTAATCCATTAAAGACCACATTAAACAAATTAAAAATCCAGAGACAACACTACACATTGGACAAAATTCTATTGATCATTTGTGTTATTTTCCCTAGTTTTAACAATTATATGACGAAGCAAGGTATCTTTCCCATAAGATTTGAAAAAAGAAGAAGAGGAAAACAAAATGCTATATTAAGCAATTATAAAAAAAAAAGATGAATTCTAAGGTTTCTAATATGAACAGGTTTGATTTGGTTAATTCGATCCTTTATCTTCATGAAGGATTAGTGTTATGATGAGTCGTGTATGAACGGGCGGTTACGGTCAATCATGAGTTATTTAGGTGATGATTGGTCAAGTTTGGCTTCCCATTTTTCTTAACCACGTGTAAAAGAAAAAGTGCATTATTTAATCGGATCAAATTGTCCTTTTCCATCTCTCGACATGTAGTGTATGAACGGGACATGATTAAAATATCTCTATGAAATGAGATTTTCACCATTTGAGTGGATACTTTAGGAACATAAAAGTCAATGTGATATGGATATATGGAGTGACAAAACTTGATTATCAATTAATAAATCATACTGATAATGGAAGTTTTCTCGCGTTTACGCAACTACTTGAAATAAAATTTTTACGTACCCGACAAATAACGACAAGTGTGATAAAGATCGGTACACTGTGGGGCATGATATGAGAACGTAACTTGATCTCAACACACGGCCAACATACTTGGATTCAAGTTAATGTCTTAATATGTATGTATGGTATATACTGCGCACTTAATTTAAGTTCTATTCGATGTGCATGTTTTGGTAATTTCATCATGAATTTGATGAAGTGTGTTCCAGAGCAATTGCATTGGTATAAAAAATGATATACGTATGTATTTTTTTAGTCTGTAAATTATGTGTATATATGGATCCTATGTTAATCGAGAGAATTACCAAAAAAGTCTCAAATCTATAACAATTATGTTAATTCAATCCAAAATATATTTTTTTACTAATTCATTCCTAGACCTTTTGTATTCGTGCCAATTCAATCATCCAGCCAATTTTCACTAGTCGACGCTAACGTAGATAATTTTTAATAATATTTTTTTGAATTTTCTTAATTTTAATTTATGTTTTAATTTATTTTTTTTCCTTTTCTCTTTCTCCTCTTCATTCTAAAAAAATAAAATATCATTAAAAAAATTTTACGTTAGCGTCGGTCGACCAAATTGGCAAATGAAGTGAATTTGCACATATACAAAAGGTTTAGGATTTAATTAAAAAAAAGATTTAAGATTAATTGATACAATTATAATAGATTTTAAGATTTTTTTTTGTCATTTTTTCTATGTTAGTTTGACCCCATTTAAGTCATCTGTGTGCTTCCAATTAGATAAAAAGGCTTTGATTCTTTCCGTGATTAGCCACGTTCATCTAATATGTATAATATTAATTTAAAGGAGTAGTGTCTCGAACTTTTTAAACGATGTCTCAATTATTAGAAAACTTTTGCCAGAAAAGTTAAAAGCAAAAGTCTGCTCTCAGTATAGATCTACTTATAACCCTAATATAGATGAGAAGAACATTTTAACGATAGATTGTTGCGAGATACCAAATTTTTTTCAGACAAAAAGACTAAAAACATTAATATGCTTTATATTTACCATTTTATCCTTTACAAATGTTTGTCAAAAGATTGTTATAGTATAACTTTTGTCCTTTTTCTTTTTTTAATAAGTAACTTCTAAACTAAGAAAAAGTTCGGTTGAAGTAAGTGAATGTGGTACCAATCTCCTCGTGATGTAGGCATTAGTTTATCACTAAAATTCGAAAAGATAATTTGGACTTGACTTCCCAATTTGTCACATGCTTTCATGAAATTTTTTAAATGATGTAATTTGATTCGTTTTTATGATGTTAAGCTGACTTTAATTTGAATTTTTTTTTTACGAGAGTATGACTGTTCCATCACTTTAATCTGACTGTAGGGAAGATATGAACGTTATTTTTATTACATGTTATACTTCTTCCATTGCTTGATGTTAAGCCAACTATATATTGAACTTAATAAAGTTGATTTATTTTGAATTTTAATATTTCACAAATCTTAAAATATCATATCAACCATGATATTATCAGAACCTCTTGATCGAATTTTGAGGTTGGAAATTAACTTTGAATTTATTTTATTATGTCGAGACAATGATAGTTAGAATTTATACGAGGATTTGGACTAGTGGCCGTCTTACAATGTTTGATTTCCATGATTGTGGATGTGTAATTATGGGGTATTATATTTATTTGGTGTTAGTTAATTAATTTCATATTATTTTTTTATAATGCCAATTTTTAGCCCTGAATTTTTTTTAAATCACCAAGTACAACATCCTAAAGAAAAGAGAAATTATGTTAAAATCAGGCTAGGCCACCGAACATGAAGAATTGCACAGTTCAGGGCATTCTCTTAATTAAACGAACTTTGATTATGAGCTTAAGTGATTCTGAAAATTTCTCTAGGACCTTGCTCTGTTAAATCAAAGAAATTCCTCTATATCTTACCACATTACGATAAAAATTTTGGATGGCCTTATCATTTTCGTCCACTTATCTCTAAATTGAACATGAAACACACGCTTTGCACGGATCACCCGATAAATTTATGATAAGAAGATAATGTGCAGCAAATTTAGTATAAATTCGTCTTAAAATTGACGTATTAGTACATTAAATAAAGTACAGAGTTGACTTTTAGAATTGGGAGCAGCTTAAACAATTAAATTGACAAATGATAAAATAAAGATAAAAGAGTTGCAAATGAAGCAACAATTCAGACAGGTTGGGCTCCGGAGAGAAAGAAGAAGTTCCGCTAACTAAGCAATATACTAGAAAGATGGCTTATTTCCTAAGAAAATATCAAATTTTAAGTCTAATTTTAATTTCACCTCGATTTTTTTTTTTTGTCAAAAAAATCTACAAACTTTCACTATATCCCCAAATTTATCCTCCATAAAAAAAATTGCCCTTGAGTTTTTCAAGATTACCAAAATCAAGACTAGCTAAAGGTTTATTATTAGAATCCACGTCTTCACAAAAACTCTCGCTTTTGTATGAAGCAACGACAACCTCGGTGATTTTGAAGAAATTAGTGGGGATTTTTGGACATAGGGTAGATTTGGGATTAGAGTAAAAATTTGTGATTTCCTTTAGATAAAAAAAAGTTCGGAGCAGAATTATAATTAGACTTAAAGTTGGAGGTCTTTAGAAAATTATATCTTAAAAAAAGTGGGAAACAAAATTAAATTTTTTTAACAAATGCCCTTAAGACTCTCGTTAAAATTTTGTTATTAGTTATATTTCAAGACAGTGATTACATATATCAGAAAACTAATGTATTAACAATCATAAATTTTCTTTGATTGCTCACTTACTAAGTGTTTCTATGATAGTAAAGTAAAAAAAAAAAAAAATCAGCCGATGGATGATGGGGGCAAACTCCAATTTTGGTAGGCACAAAAAAGCAAAGTAAAAGAAGCATAAAACTCTATTTATTTCACAAAATAAAAAATCTGAAAAATACCATCCTAAAAATAATTATTTTATTGTTTGAAATCAAATATTTCATTATTGACAGTGATTCACATTTAAATATTTTTACAAACGGTGAATTTTTTTTTTTTTCAGTCATTCATTTTTATAAATGATAATTTCTAAGAATAAAATTTTCAAATTAATCATTTTTCACGAACCCTGAGAAATCTCTTCTTCGTTTCTTTCATTTCCCAAGCTCTAAATATAAAAGGAAGAAAAAAAAAAAAAAAAAAGTAGCAAAACGAAAAGTTCACTGGCCGTCAATCAGTGCTTTCACTGCAATTTTTTTTTTTTTTTTTTTTAAATTTTTTGCGTTGGTTGTTTTCACTTTCTACGAGCAACCGAGAAAGCGACAGTTCACCAAAGGGAGCGGGACCCCCCCCCTCCCCCCACGTGGTCCCCACCCCCGCGGCGGGCCCCACCACCTCCCAAACGCCCTCCGTCCTTAATTAATTAACCACCCGGCCCCCGCTAATCATCCCTAATCCAGTATTAATCACCCCGCTTAATCACCCTCCCTCCCCAGGCCCGACCCAATCGCAGCCGCACGTCCCCCGTCGCCAGCGACCCATCTCCGCCGTCCGATCGCCCACCTCGGCACCCTCGAAGCCCCAAAGCCTCCCTCTCTCTCTCTACCCCGTGTCGTCAGATTCAGTCTCGAAAACCAGGCCTACCCGGGCAGACGCTGCTCCCCCGAAATGACCAGTTTGCCCTCGACCGAGACCCGCCCCGGACCCGCGCCGGGGGGGTAAATATGCGGGGAGCGCGGGGGTGTTTTGGGGAAACCTGGCGACAGGCGAAAGCTTGGGGGAAAAAAAAAAAACAGTCTGACGAAGCCCGGTTCGCCTTTCCCCCTCGATGTCGTTGGTCTCTGTTAAAAAGGGTTGGGGGCAAAAAAAAAAAAAAGAAATTGAAAATTAGGGGTAAAAATAATAAAAAGAAAATTTATATTTACATTTATGTTTTGTCAATCTTACTATGCTTCTATTTTAATTTTCACTTTCATATTTTTATTTTATCTCTTTATAGAACGTGAAAGTCAAAATTTATATGTGAAATTAAATCATTATTATCCTAATTCATCAAGAATATAAAAATTCGAATTCTCCATTTCCTTATTTTTATGTGAGAAAATAGTCATCGGGACACATTTCAATGGTTGAAATTTATGTTTACGTTAGCAATGGAAAGAGAGAGAGAGAGGAGGGAGTTTCACAATGAGTGGCTAAGTACCTCTCCAGACAAAAGCCACATAAAATACTCCCATTAATATATATATTTACCCCTCCAATTAATGCCTTAAAAATATTGAAAAAAGGGGGAGAAAAATAAATATAAAAAAAAAACATGCTAGAGAGAGAAAGAGAAAGAGAGACAGAGGGAGGGAGAGAGAGAAAGAGAGAGAGAGATTGTTGATGGGGGGCACTTTACCACTTTTATATGTTGCACGCATCCATAGCAGAAAACAGAAGGCGCAGAGGGAGGAGGAGTAGTAGTACTACTACTACAAAGGCCAGGCCAGAAGCGAAGAGAAAGAACAGCAAAGGAGGGGGGGCAAAAAAAACCACGCATACCCAAAAAAAAAAAAAAAAAAAAAAAAAAAAAAAAAAAAGGAAAGGAAAGGAAGGGAAGATAAGAAAGAAAGGAAAGGAAAGGAAAGGAAAGGGGGAGGAGGAGGAGGAGGGACAACAGCTCGTCCAAAGTCTCAAACTTGACGCAGCAAAGAAGAAAAGGGGAGAGCTTGAGGAAGCAGGAGGAGGTGTTGCTGTTGCTGTCGTTGCGGGAGAGAGAGGGAGAGAGGTGGGAGGAGGAGGTGGAGGAGGATGGCGTGTAGGGTCATGGTGGGGGAGAGGGAGCAAGTGAAGAAGAAGAACAAGCTCGGGTCGTGCAGCGCGGGTGGGTTCTGGATCTGCATGCATTCGACGGGCGGTTCCTCCTTCTGGTTCGGAGACGCCGCGGCCGGCTGCCGTTCGGCAATCTGATTACTCTGTCTTCTCTTCTCTTCTCTTCTCTCGTTCTGTGGGTCGGTCGGGTTTCGCTCGTTCTTGTTTACGTTTGTCCAGTCGTCATCGTTCTTCTCTTCCCTCTTCCTTTTCTGTCTGCCGAGCTTCGGAGTTTTCTTGGGTTCGGTCTGAATCGGCGGAGCTCTGCGGCGGCTGCGTGCGGCGGGGGTTGGGAAAGGGAGCATTTTTTTTTTTTTTGGTTTCTTTTCGCTTGCTTGTCTGGTGTGCGAGCTTCTCTTTTCTTTAGATGAAGGCCACGCCCTTACACTTTGAGGAGCTTCAAAGGAAAGGGGTGGTGCTAGATTTCTCTGCTTCTTCAGATTCGTCCCCAAAGGACCACCACCACCATCACCACCACCACCAACACCACCAACACCACCACCACCGCCACCACCAGCAAGAACAGCAGAAGTGGTTGAGCGGCGAAACCCCAAGAAGCAAATTGGGGAATTTCTATGTGGGCAGCGAGAAATCTTCATTTCTTGAAATCAGGAGAAGCCCCAGCCCTCAACCGTCCTCTACACTGTCTTCCTCTCTCAACAGCGGCGGAGGAGGTGGTGCCTCGACCGACACCACCGGCGGCGCGGCGGCGGCGGCGGCGGCCTCGGGCAACAACACGCCTCAGGGTGCTCTAGCAAAATGTGGGATGGGAGTGGAGGACTGGGAAGGTGTCTTGCCTGAGAACAGCCAGGAGCAGTCAATTCTGAGGATGATAATGGGTGACATTGAGGACCCATCTATGGGACTGAGCAAGCTCTTGCAGAGCACTGGTGGGTCTCAAGAACTGGATTTCAGTGCAGGATTTGGGGTGCTGGATCCGGGTTTCAGCTTCGAGCCCGTGACCAGCACCAATTTGAACATTGAGACTTCTCTGCATGACTCGGGCTCTGATTTCGCTCTCAGTGCCCAAAATCTTCATGGCAACAATGTAAGGGCCCCTTCAGTCTCAAACCCAATCCCCTTTTTCAATTCTGCGGCTAACAATGCTACTGTGCCTGCTTTGCCTCCTGGTGTTTTTCAGCAACATCACAATGATTCTCTTGATGAAAAGCCCATGATTTTCAACCCCCAAGCGATTATTAACCAGAACCAGGCACAGTTCCCCCCAAATCCTTCTTTTTTCCTGCCATCAGGACATCATGCTCAGATGCAGGATCATCACCTGCTGTTGCCGCCACCCCCGAAGAGGCTAAACCCCGGCTCCATCGAGCTGAATTATTCCGGCCCTGGAACCGGCTTGTTGGATTCCGGGCAGGACTTGTTTGCCCGGCGGCAGCAGCATCAGCAGCTTCAATTGCATCCTCAACAATTTCAGCAGAGGCCAGTGGCAGCTGTAATGAAACAGAAGATGGTAAACGATGACTTCGCGACCCACCAGCTTCAGCAGGCGATAGTTGAACAGCTTTATAAGGCCGTGGAGCTGATCGAAACCGGAAACCCGGTACTCGCGCAAGGGATATTGGCGCGGCTCAATCACCAGCTCTCTCCTATTGGTAAGCCTTTTCATAGGGCTGCCTTTTATGTCAAGGAGGCTCTGCAGTTGCTCCTCCATGTTAATTCGACTAATCCTCCGGCCTTCTCGCCTTTTAGTCTCATATGCAAGATCGGCGCTTATAAGTCGTTCTCGGAGTTCTCTCCTGTCCTTCAATTTGCAAACTTTACGTGTAACCAAGCCTTTCTTGAAGCATTGGAAGGATTTGACAGAGTCCACATAATTAGTTTCGATGTTGGTTATGGTGGGCAATGGGCTTCTCTGATGCAAGAACTCGCATTGCGGAATGGGGGGGCTCCCTCGCTCAAGATTACTGCTTTTGCATCTCCCACGACCCATGACGAGGTTGAACTCACCCTCACCCAGGAAAACCTTAAGCATTTTGCCAATGAAATCAACGTTGCCTTGGAATTCGAAGTCATAAACATCGAGGCTTTAAGTTCGTCAACTTGGCCACTGCCCCTCAATATGCCGGATGGCGAGGCGATTGCTGTGAATCTTCCTATTGGCTCCTTCTCCTCGCACCTGTCATTTTTACCACTAGCACTTCGATTTGTGAAGCAGCTTTCCCCCAAAATTGTGATGTCACTGGATAGAAGTTGCGACCGAACCGATGTCTCATTCCCGCAGCAGGTAGTCCAAGCCCTCGATTGTCATTCAAGCTTGCTTGAATCCCTTGATGCTGTGAATGTGAACTTAGAGGTATTGCAAAAGATTGAAAAGTACTTTCTTCAACCTGGCATCGAGAAAATCATAACGGGTCGGCACCGGACACCAGAGAGAACTGTTCCTTGGAGGTCGCTGTTTTTGTCATCCGGGTTCTCCCCATTGACATTTAGCAATTTCAATGAATCTCAAGCCGAGTATCTACTGCAGCGCACTGCGGTTCGGGGTTTCCATGTGGAGAAGAGACAGCATTCTCTCGTGCTCTGCTGGCAACGGAAAGAGCTTGTATCCGCCTCTGCTTGGAGATGCTGAGGGGTTTTGCATCTCATGAGCAAAATTATGCAAAGTGGCCTTCATCATGAAGGTGACACACCCTATTGCCTTTTGATGCTGATCTTTTCTTTTTTCTTAATTGCTGATGGATGTAGTATGCTAATCGTCTATCTGGTTTGGGTCTACTATTTCCAATTAAAGACCAACCAACTTGGTGACTGGATCACTTTGTACTGTTTTAGCCTCTTTGGATATGGGTGTTAAATGGTGTATGGTGTTTATTCCATGTTTTGAGGATGTAGCTGATTGTTGTACACTTGACAACAATTTTAAGCAAGATATTGACAAAGAAATTGACTTTGAACTTCCAAATTCCGAAAAAGTCGCGAGTAACTTCTATTTTAACTTTCTCTCTTTGCCAATCTTAGATCATCAGCGTAGTAAGCTTCACAGTGTTGTCTAGGTTGTGCAGATTTTATTGAAAAGATCACTCTATAGTTTGTTCTCTTGATAATTAGAGGCTATGCGTGGTATCAGTATAACTATCACGAAAAGTCTCCAAATACCTCGTGTAGCTTACTTTCATTTTGGTTTAGAAGAATCAACTGCTCGCGCGTTTACCTTAGGTTGTTTCTTGACAGTCTATTTAAGCTTTTCTCTAGGCATACATATCCGAAAACAAAAAAATAGCTAGTTTCTTTTCCATTCAATTGCAAAATCCTTCTGAGTAGCCTCCATGACTGCTTCCAAGTTCCAATATGTTTAGAACCTATTGTGCTATTTTCCACAACAGGTTCAAATTCTGTATTTGCAATACACAGCTCCAGTTATAGTTTGTCTGATTTTTATCTGAAATTTCCAAATGTCTGTCTGGCTGTGAAGCATGCATAGCCTTTCCCTAAATCCTGAATTTGCAAGCCTGATATGGATTCAAGTCCTTGTGCAACCAGCAGAGGACATAAGCTGTCACACCCCAAATCCATTAAGAATGGGGGATGACATGTGGAATGACGCAGTTTCAAACATAACGACCTGTTATATATATATATATATATATATCTCAGCTGAGTCATATCTTTGCTCGAAGTCTTCCTCATTAGAAAATTCTCCTCCCTAGCTAGCTTCTTCTCGAGTTATGTGAAACTTTTAGCTGTTTCATTGTAGCCTTTGCGCCCTATAACTCTAGTGTAGATTGTACTTGAAGAGAATCACCTTTCTAGCAGTGCTCCTAGGTTCATGTATGGAATACATTCTGATGCATTGAAGGGTACAATGGAATGCGAATGTTTGATGGTTGTCATGCGACGATGACAGTCATAGTGCACGGGTCACTGAAAATACAGGGAAGAGCAAGCCGGATGGTCTCGGGTATTAAGAGATACATTCTCTTAGGTATGCATATGAGCCATAAGGGGCCTTTCACTGATGCTCATATGATTCTTCTACTTGATAATGAGTTTAAAATGGCTGGTTTTCCCTTGAATTTTGAGGTTTGACAGATTTTTCAAAAGCTGATGTATGATGGTGGTTGAGATACATTGTATTCGGTGTCTCTGTCTGGGGTTTTCTTTTGCATGCCCTCCCCCTAATGAAAGCCACATTGGCCTCAGTAGGTATTGGACCCCCCTCACATGATTTATCTAAAAACCTCTTCTTTTATCAAATCTGAGGGGCCCCTCTCCTTTCCTTTATTTTATTATTAATTAGTTTGCCTTGCTTTTATTTAGACATAATCATATTATTAAATGATTGAGGCCATGTTGCTCTAGATAGAGAGAGAGAGAGAGAGACAGAGAGGGGAGGGGTTTCTTGAATGATGATTGTGATTGATGATTGATGATTGATGTTCTAGATGGGTGGAAAAACTGATAAATCTCTCAGCTTAAATTCTCCTTTGCTTGCCGCCCCTCCCCATAAAAAGAAAAAAAACTAAGTTTTTGGCAACCCTATGTTCGATCAATTTATATTTATTATTAGGGAAAACAATGAGGATCTGGACGAGATTTCGTAGTGATGGTTGAAGTCTTGTGATTGTGACTAAACGTATTCCGCAAAGCTATGTAGTTTATCACCAAGGAAGGAGACTAGGAAGGGTCGGGATCAGATGATAGATATATAGCTTAATGACATGATGGTATATGTCAAACTGCGGAACTCACTGCCGATCTGCGCGCCCAAGGAGGTTCGATGATCTCCCATTCCTTGAGCTCTCATCCTGATTAAATTGAGGTGAGCAATACGGAATGGTCGAATTGAGAACCGTTCAAATTGAATCGAACCAACTAGTTTTGGGTCGTTGGAAGCCGGTTAGATTTTCGATTCCATGAAATTGGAACCGGTGATTTTCAGTCTGTTTTCCAGTTCTGAGGAGAACCTGACTGATGATTTATTTCTCGGGCAAATTCTTTCCCTTCCCATCTCATGTTCTGCCCACCTCTCCTCTCTTTCCCCGATTCTAAGGGGGTATTATTCGTAAATCAACTAGTTTCATAGGACCGCCTAAGAATCTGATTGGACCGATTGATCGGTCCTGGTCCAGTCTCCGGTTCCAAAAATTGGAAATCGATCCTTCTAGCCGATTCTTGATTCCTAGGTTGGATCAGACCAGATGGAAATTGATCACCTCTACCGATTTCTTTGCGCTGCAATACATCCCGACACCCCTTCGGTGAAAATCTCCTGATTGGCTTATTGCTCATGCTTTCGTGGCTCTAAATTTCAAAGGCTCTACACAACATTAGGTACTGAGTGCATTCATGGTCGCTAGGACTTTGGCAACAGCTTTAATGATTCGACTTTTGGAAATGCTGCCGATCGGTCTCAATGTCGTTCTTTAAGTCACTCTATTGTTTTCTGCAACGACGTGCTTGGACCCTAGTGGTTTCGTAAAAATTCGAAAGAGATGGCATTATCCCCTCTTTGACTCTATCCCTCCCCAAAAGGGACAAAATACAAGAGAGAAAATTGAATTGCAGTGACAGGTTTTAGTAGTCACTTATGATGTTCCCAGACATTTTGAATGAGTTGACTGGAAGAAAGTACATAATTCAAAAGCATTTTTCTTTATCTATTTTATAAAAAATAATAATTTAAAAAATATTTTCTTAAAAATAATCACTCATATCTTTTACAATATTGAATAAACATTTGGACATAGATTATTGATAATAATGAAAATATTTTATATTGACTAATTATTTTGAGCGATATAAACGATCATTTTTAAGGATAGTTCAAATTATTTGTTTTTCATGAAACAAACAAAGCCTAAGATAATGTCAAGTCAACACGAGTAATTAACATTGAAATAGCCAAAAAAAAGCATAATAGCAAGATATCTAAACAAGACAGAGTAGGAGTTTTGCCACTGTCATGCATTTATGAGAATTGACCCATGAAGCTCTAAGAGGACCTTCAATGTATTCTAAAGACTCGAGGCAATTTTAGTTATTATTTAGGTTTTTTTTTTTCCCATTGGTAGTAGTTATAATATACATTGAATTCCAGAAGGGAATCCACAAAGAAAAAAGAAAGAAAGATCAAGAACGTTGAATTGTAGTGTAAACCCTACATTCTAATAATGTTTGGCCCACAAGTTCTCTTATTAAAATTCCACTAATTAACTAATACGAAATAATGCATCGTGTGTTCACAATATACTTACCACTTAATATATATATGGTCCTATTGATTCTTGCATGTTAGCATGCGTGAATTTTCCTAAACACGATATTTTTCCGCTCGCCAGATGAGTTTTGTCATAGATGTTAAGATGCGGTTCACAAAAACAGCAACCAAATTCTAATGCAAGAAACTTTTCTTTACCGGGAATCACTTGTAAACCCCTTGCGCTCTAACAAAAAAGAAATCATTCTTATAAATTTGACTCGGTATACCTAACATTACTCAAGTACATCAACATAACAACTTTCATAAAACAGGAATATGATATAAATGATTCATGAATTTTGATTAAATGTGGAATATGATTCATGAACTTTTAATTTGTTCAATATGCAATATAGTCCCTGAACTTTTAATTTATTCAATTCAATATCTAAATTTTTGGTACATATTCAACTTTATTAACCTTTAAAATTGAATTAATAAAATGATAATATTAAATATTTTCACATAGTTCAAGAACTAAATTAAATATTTATCGAAAATTCATGGATAATGTTGAATAAATTAAAATTTTAGAGATTAGATTACACATTAAATTAAAGTTCAAAAATCGTATTATATATTAAATTAAAATTTATGGATATTTTGTGTCATTATCTCTCGTAAAAATACCTAAAACGGCCTAATATGTTTTTGAAATATGCTCTAATGTGCAAGAAATTTGATTTGGGCACCGCAATGAGCCGAATGATTGATGCCACATGCTTTCTTCGAAAGATCCATTGAAATTCAACGGCACGTCGTGGTCTATCGATCGTGACTGACAAGGGGAAAAAGACATCTTCCTCTGCTGAGATTTGACCTGTGTTGCAGTCTTTAGCTAATACCACAAGTGATCTTTCGCCTCGATAATACAAGATCGAGAGAGACAGATGGACAGAGAGAGTACTGAAGAACAGACAAACTTCTATAAAAACCAAAAAGAGAGAGAGTAAATACAATAAAGATAAAAAAAAAAAAATTTAGAAAACAATGTTTCTTGTGGAGTTTATGCTGCAACTTTCTCCATTAATTGCAGAAGAATGCGACGGTTCCTCCGGAGGGGGACCCCGGACACCCTTTCGGCCTCTTGGCCCATGGCACGCTTTAGAATTGAGAGAAAGAAAGAGGGAAAGAGACGCAACTGTATTTTGAATATTCTACTTCAATGATCTTGTCCATGGATGTCTCGACTTTTTAACACCTTTTCTCATGTGCAAGATTAGATAATAATCAATTATATCATCCTTTGTGTCTCGCTAAAACGAAGAATGCATATGTAGCTGTGCTAAATTCTTGCATTTCAGGATACAAATTTTGGAAGCTGGGGTAGCTTGTGAAGTCATGTCGTTCTTGAATTTGTTCAACCAAAGGGTATACAATTCCTTTCTCCCCACACACACACACACGCATAGTATCATTATCTAATAGCTGCGGTTTGGTTGGGAACTTGAAGTCAATGGTCGTGGCAGATGTTTCTCACAAATGTTTCTGTGGACTAGGATTCATCTTAGCGATGGAAAATCTAGTTACCGAGATTGGTCACTAACGTTGGATCACGCCCTATCTTCTTCGGTTCTGATTGGCTCGGCCCGTTTTTGTGAATTGAACATGGAGGTGATGTGAAATATTGGTTCAATAGCATAAACTCGAGAAAAGGTATATGTTTGAGTCCAATTTCTGAGGAATGTGTATTGATCCTGGTTCAAGTCAGGAATTGGACCAAATCAGACCAAACCAATCAATTATGGGTAGTTCCCAATTCCAAAATTTTGGAATTAGGGATAACTAGTATGGTTCCTAGTTTCATATAAGGAACCAGACCGCTCAAACGAGTCAAGATTTTTTTTTTCTGAAACAAACTCTAGTTAGTAAATTATTTTTTCTTTAAATGTTCGAAAACTCTCACTTGTAGGGAATATAAGAAACCAAAAAAAGAAAAAAAAATCACCAGTTTCAAGATCGACTCTTAAATTGAACTAAACCAATCGGCTTGATTTCAAGATCAGGTAGGCGGGTCCTCAGTTCCACATACCGGGAATTGACCCAGTTCGGTCCGGTTCCAAGATACAAGATAGGAACCGATCTATTCTGAAATTAATCTCCCTTAATTATTATTATATTTTTTTTCTTACAAATATAGAATTAATATGCATTGAAGACCGCGAAATTATTTAAATGGTATAAAGGTGGGTGGATGTTGGCACAATTCCCTCTTAATCCATGCAGGCAAATGGAAACTCTCGTACCGATGTCATCATATGATCCGGTCTTTGTCTATTGTGAAGGACCACCGGAAACCGAGCCCTCTTTCTATATTTTTCTCTTTTTCTTAATAATATCAAATATCTATAATCAGAATTTCTTCTCTTTTTTTTAAAAGGAAAATAATTTGAAATTAGCTGAGGTGGGGACTTGATTAAAATTAATCTCCTCCGCTAATGAAGTCACATGGGCTACGTGCCATTGGACCTCCGAATGATTAGTTTAATACACTAATTTTTTATTTTTGCCTTCTTTAGCACACATTGAGAGATCTATGTTTATTGGTTTCTACGCCTTTATTAAATTACTTTCTTATTTTTAATTATATATTGTTCAATCTATGTTTGGATGTGACGAGGGAGAGAGAGAGAGAGACGGGAAAGTGGGTGGGTTCTTGCAAGATTATTTTATGTTTTTTAGGTGGCTCGTTGTGGTTTTTTTTTTTTTTTTTTAAATTTAATTCGAGTAATTTAAGTGCATCTCGTAGCCAAGTTGGAGGTTAGGCATACAAAATATTTTTTTCCATTATATTGCAAAAGAGTTTAAAAATAATTAATATTACGAAAAATCCTAAATCGATGTACTTAAGACAAATTTACTATTTGTTAATTTTCATTAAATTTTATCGTTAAATTTTTTAATCTCATAACACGTGATAGTTGATTAGTGTAACATTTTAAGATTTTTCCTATTTATCATAGTTGTATCAATTTTTGATTTTTCGTTGTAATAATCAAATTTAACAAAAACTATTAAATGATAAATTTGTCATAAATGTATTAGTTATACTAATTTGGGTTTTAAATTTTTTATGGTATTAACCCTTTGAAGAAATAAGACTTAAAAGACATGCGAGTGGTGAAGTGAATGAATCAAATTCTCAATAACTTGTGTTATTGCATTGGAACAATTTCTCAAGAAACTTGATATTGTCAAGAGGAAAGGTTTTGGTAAAATACATTTACCAATTAGCTGATTTACTAGCAATTTATTAGTGACTTACCGGACGCATTTTTGAAATTATTGACTCTTTTTAAAGTTATAAGTCTGTAGCTTTTTCTTTGTCTCTTTTTACTAATTTTTATTTGTCTTTCTTAACAATGATTTATATTTACCAATTCTTATTTGGATTTGCCAATCTTCATTTCAATGATTACCAACTTTTTTCCCAAATATATTATCTTGCTTTGAGTTATCAAACTCTCTATTGAGTTACTTCTATAAATGATTTAGTTCTTATATTTATCAATTTTTATTATCGTTTACTAACTTTTTTTTTTTGTCTTTCCTGTGAACACCTTCAGTTTTTTTTTTAAACTCTTTTGCGAACTTACCAAACTTTATTTGTTTGAAATACCAATTTTTGTCCCATTAATTTACTGATTAAATATTAATTAACAATCACTTGTATTATACTCATATGAGAATTGATAAACCAAATTTAGTTGACAATTTAATGACAAAAATTGGTAAGTTACTCTCATTTGTGGTGGTAAATTTGTACAAGAGTTAGAAAATCTGAAGTATTGATAAATTGTGCCAACAAAATATGGTGATTTAATGCAAAATTATTGTAAACGCTTCTAGTTTCATAAAAGTTTTAGTAAACAGTTAACATGTTACTCAAAAACAAATTTGGCAACAGTTTTTTCGTCCGCCAGTTTGTTGACATCTACCAATATTCATTAACATTGACAGCTTGAAATTTTTTTTTTTTTTGTAATTTTGGGCAAATAGAAGAATATAATTCCAATGTTATCTTGAGTCGAGACGGGAATTTGGGAAAAAAATTGCCTCTAAAGAACCCTTTTTTCCACCTCGGACTTCAATTATAATAAAAATCCTAAAATGTAATTTGCTTTTTTTGATTGTTAATCAACTTGATAAGCCGTCAAGATTCGCGAATAATATGTGTCTAGGGAATATTTCAAACATGACATAGACAACTCGAAAGATTGTTAATTCATACTTGCGTGTCATAATTGAGTCTTGTAGTCATATCAACATAAAAATTTATATTTTTATTAATGACGTCATAAAGTTTAAAGTACGTAAAATTCGTGGCAGGGCGTGTTGGTTTCGGGATTTTCCCATATATAATCCCGTCAAAAACGGTCAATTAGGGCTGAGGAGATTAGACAAGACGACATGACTCGTGCAGTTGTAACTAGCATAGCTGTAGTCAAAGAAAATGACACATTAGGCTGTTGACTCTAGGAGTATTTTTCTTTAAAAACAATATATTTTTTTATTAAGTTTTATTTCTATTTTCTTTTAGCCTTGTCTTGCGGTTGGATCTCGGGAAAGTCGAGACCAGGGTGGTAATTCCAATTCGTGCTCGGAGTCAACTCCCATGTCATGCCGAAGAGTATACTACAAAACCGGTCAAACCAAACACCAATTTGATTGGCTAATCGTGTCCGTTTATTTGATACAAATAAGATATGAAAGTTTATGTATCGACATCACGTTATCACGTAACATGAGTAAAAATAGTAGGTTGAGGTCAACACGATTGCTTAACTCGCTATTCTAAGAGATCAATCCCCTAATAGCAACTTGACTAGAAGTATTCTCAAATCTTCATATCTATTTATAAATTGCAATAATCCATCGACAAAATATCATCAAATCAAATTATGTTTCATGGTCTTTTAGCGATACCAGGAGATCTATTTTATTATGAATATCTCTTAGGATCATGTATATATCCAATTTGATAGTACATCTTCAATAGTCATTTCATAAAACCTATATATTGTAAACACGTCAAAATGGATCATAAAATTCATTTTTTAAACTTACATTTAATGAGGTAGGCTGTTATATGTATTAGTTATATTTAATAAATAGGTCAAACCCAAAATTGTATGGATATTAAATGGGATCTCAATTTATTTAAATCCAACTTACTTCTATGACTCTTTTCTCGGTCTCTTTCGCCTTCACTCAATTTGGCACTCACTCACTTCATGCTCTTACCTTAGTTTGGGTATAAATTCTTCTAGATTTGGTTAAATGCCAAAGTGTTTTTGTAATATGAGTCAGTATGGGTCACTACATTTGTATTACATGGAAATAAATCAATTTGGATCAGTCTATTTTCGACATTGCCGGCCCCACCCACGTGACAGGTTTAATAAATAGGCCGATGTAATCCTAATTATGAATATATCAAATTATACAAAAAAATCTTCAAATATGTCTTTTGCATTATTATTCTCAACTTAGTTAATGTAATGTCATCAATCTGAAATATTTAATAGTAAATACGATGGGTTACATGACATGACTGACTTGCTAAACTAAAGGGGATATATGAGTCACAATTTGGCATACGACAGGTTGGACAGAACCGACATAGATTATTAATCACGTCTCGTGAGCAAACACGAAATTAATTTGGACATGATTTACTTCAAATCGAATTCGTTATTTTTTCTGTCGTGTCCGAACCGTTATCGTGTCGTGCGAGAAATTGCCTCTGTTGAGTCGGGCCACAATTTCCATGGACCGCCAGATCAAGTGGCGCATTCCTTGTCCCCTTGAGGAACTGTCTCGTTCAATAAAAATGACTGAAGGTGATGGCAAATATCTCCGACCGGCCTATCAAGAACTTGAGGCTCTCACTCTCTCTCTCTACCTGGCCTACTAAACAGTACAGTTACAGATCACATTTGAAGATTTCATAGGCAAGCTGCCGTCGACATTCTAAAGATGTCTGCTGGGATTTGTCGAGCGGAAGAAGATTTCAAAGAGACACGAGCTGGTAGCAAAAAGATGATAATTGCTCTATCTGTCGCCATAGGTGGATGCACAAATCGAATCATTTGATCTTATATGTCGTAATACCGGTTTTCTTTCGCTATATATACAGTTTCTTGCCTGGAGATCTAACTGGAGATCTTCATAAGTAGATGGACGAATGATCGATGCTCGAGCTCGGTGGTAACTCTCGGTTTCCCCACGTCGCTTCTAAATGTGAACGATACACTTCAATCTCCATCAATAATGCGCTCTCTCTCTCTCTCTCTCTCATTCATGCAACATGGCCTCAATCAATAAATAATGCGATTGCCTTTGGGACAAAAGGCATGGTAAGCTAATAAACAAAAGAGCCCTCGAATTTGACAGATAAGGAAGAGGGGTTAAACTAATCGTGTGACGGCCAAAATGCAACTGAGACCAAGGCGGCTACACCAGGGAAGGCATTGAAAGGCACAAAGACGACAATGCATTGCTTATGAAATCCGCAACTGCAACTTCAAGAACACAACCCATTTGATGTCATCCCTCGATAATCGATCGATTATCGGATAAACATAAGCAGCGTCATCATGTAGCCAACATCCTCGTGACCTCAATGCCATGGATAACAAAACCCATATTCCGCAGTGAGCATTGTTTCAGTACCATTTTCGGTGGATGAGAGGAATGAAAGCATTGACGAGAATCAACAAACACACGACCATTTCACGACACCGTGCTTTCTACATGAACTAACATTGCTGCCAAAAAGCATCTCCTGATGTCGTTAGTGCCTAAGGAATAATAGGACAGGACACAGCTAAGATGGGTTAAATTCGAGTCTCATGCATTACCGTCGCAAGAGAATCATGCCTAATCCAAGTCCAAACTGACGGAGTCATTTCTTCTGGAGTCCAAACCGTGGTTTAAGGCCATGAGGCAGATTTATGTGAAGAGACAACAGCGAAAAAGGGAAGAAGTCTCCATGGTGTATGAGATTTACATAGCGAATATAATTCTCAGCAGAATACTATGGCCAAGTCCTTTGGTATCAGTACCGGGATTAAAACCAAATGCGCATTGACCAGGCAACTGGCCATGAGACCCTCGACAATCAATCTAATGACCACTTGGAGCAGTGCAGGCCACAAAGACAATACTTACATTAACACTAGCTGTTAAGGAAACCTGATATTCTGATAGAATTCCACATCAGTTTGAGACAAGTACAGATCCTACTAAGACCACATATTTGCAACCAACTGAATTACCTTCTTTTCTTCTAACAAAAATGAGCTGCGGACAAGAGATAAGCACACGAATCTTCTAGTCCAAAGTGAGTCTCAGAATAGTTGGGAGCATTGCATGATAATGATTTGAAAGCCAAAAAGAGCATTCTAAATGACAAGGAAGCAGACTGTGCATTTGAGGACCAAAACCAGAATAGATTAAACATTATATCTAACTTTATGTGGCACTCATATTCCAGACACTAAGTGGAAACTTCTAAATGATGTCAAGCACCATTCACCAATTTGACGGTTACTCGCAGAAATAGCAGTTAGCAACTTGATGAAGAGTCACCTAAACATCATGAATTTTTGAAAGCCACATCAATAGTTACACATAAAGCATGGGAATATTAGCTTTGGATTTTTTGATTTTAGAGGTGAAATTTTTTTCTTGCTAATATCTTGAATAGCATTGTTCTCAAAGTGTACAACAATCAGTTACACCCAAGAAGACGGGATTAATGACATACAAACACCCATATCACAATAAAATACTAAATAGTGCAGACTGATCCATGTACTGAATTCTTTGGTCTTTAATTGGAGACACTAAGACCTAAACTGCATACAATTAGCATACTAGAGCCATCAGCAAGGATTAAAAAGAAAAACAAAAAAGGAGAATATCAGAAACTAAAGACACTGAGTTATGAGTCACCTTCAAGAGGAACTCAAATCTGCAGACCAAATTCGCAGAATGCAGCTCCTCAGTATCTCCAAGCAGAAGCAGATAGAAGCTCTTTTCGCTGCCAGCAGAGCACGAGTGAATGCTGTCTCTTCTCCACATGGAATCCCCGAACTGGGGTCCGCTGCACAAGGCACTCAGCTTGAGACTCGTTGAAATTACTAAATGCTAAGGGGGAGAACCCGGATGACAAAAACAGTGACCTCCATGAATGAGTCTTCTCTGGTGATCGGTGCCGACCTGTTATAATCTTCTCAATGCCCGGTTGAAGAAAGTACCTTTCAATCTTTTGCATAACATCAAAGTTCACATTCAGGGCATCAAGAGATTCGAGCAAGCTGGAATAACTATTGAGGGCTTGGACTACATGTTGGGGAAATGAAGCATCAATTCGGTCACAACTTCTATCCAATGATACCACAATTTTTGGCGACAGTTGCTTTATAAATCGAAGCACTGAAGGCAGAATCGACGGGTAAGTCGAAAAGGAAGCAATTGGAAGGTTCACAGCGATAGCCTCACCATCCAATATGTTAAGGGGCTGTGGCCAAGAACTTGAACTTAAAACCTCGATGTTCACAACTTCAAATTCTAAGTTGATGTTCAGTTCGTTTGCAAAATGCTTAAGATTCTCTTGCGTGAGGCCCAGCTCGAGCTCGTCATGGATCATAAGAGATGCAAAAGCAGTAATCTTGAGCGAGCGAGAGCCTTTGTTGCGTAATGCAAGTTCTTGCATCAAAGAAGCCCATTGCCCACCATACCCAACATCAAAACTCAATATGTGCACTCTATCATATCCTTCTAATGCTTCGAGAAAGGCTTGGTTGCAAGTGAAGTTTGCAAACTGAAGGACAGGAGAGATTTCGGAGAAAGACTTATAAGCACCGATCTTGTAGATCAAACTAAAAGGCGAATACGCCAGAGGATTGGTCGAATTAGTTTGAAGGAGCAACTGCAAAGCCTCCTTGACATAAAAGGCAGCCCTGATAAAAGGCTTACCAATAGGAGAGAGCTGGTGATTGAGCCGCGCCAATATCCCTTGCGCGTGTACCGGGTTCCCTGATTCGATCAGCTCCACAGCCTTATAAAGCTGGTCAACTATCGCCTGCTGAACCTGGTGGTTTGGTAATTCATCACTTACCATCTTCTGTTGTATTGCAGGAGGCACAGGCCTCTGCTGAAACTGCTGAGGATGCAAGTGATACTGCTCTTGACGACGAGCGAACATTTCCTGTCCTGAATTCAGCAACCCGGTTCTTGAACTCGAATAATTCGGTCCACCTGGGCCGGAATTCAGCCTCTTCGGAGGTGGCGCCGACAATAGGTCGTGATCTTGCATCTGGGTATGCCCCAATGGCACAAAAAAGGAAGGATTTTGGGAATACGGTGCCTGGTTCTGATTAATAGTTGCTTGGGGATCAAAAACCATTGGTTTTTCATCTAGAGATCCATCCTGCTGTAGCTGAAAAACACCAAGAGGCAAAACAGGCACCAGAGCATTGTTTGCTGAAGAACTGGAAAAGGAATTATGCTTCTTCTGGCCAGAAAAGGGGATTGGGTTTGAGACTGAAGGAATTCTTACATTGTTGCCGTGAAAATTTGAGCCACTGAGAGGGAAATCGGAGCCGGAATCATTCAGAGAACCCTCAGTGTTCAAATTGGAGCTAGCCAAAGGTTCAAAGCTGAAACCTTGATCCAGCACCTCAAAACCTGCACCGAATTCCAATTCTTGAGACCCACCCGTGCTCTGCAACAGCTTGCTCAGTCCAACAGATGGGTCCTCCATGTCGCCCATTATCATCCTCATAATCGACTGCTCTTGACCACTCTCGGGCAACACAGCTTCCCAATCCTCCGCTCCCATCCCACATTTTCCCGAAGCACCACCCCGGGGCGTGTTGTTGCCCGAGGCCGCCGCGGCCGCGGCCGCCCCGGTCGTGTCGGTCGAGGCGCCACCGCAGCCGCTGCTGTTGAGAGAGGAAGACAGGGTCGAGGACGGTTGAGGGCTGGGGCTTCTCCTGATTTCAAGAAGAGAGGATTTCTCACTGCCCACAAAGAAATTCCCCAATTTGCTTCTTGGGATTTCGGTGCTCAGCCACTTCTGGTGCTGCTCTTCTTGGTGGTGGAGCCGATGGTGGTGGTCCTTTGGGGATGAATCTGAAGAAGCGGAAAAATCCAACACCACCCCTAAAGGAGTGGCCTTCATCTAAGGAAAATAAAAACGAAAACCAAGAACAAAAATACAGTCTTTTGAATAGGAAAAAAACGCTCTCTTGATTTACAAGAACGACCGCCAATATGCAGAAACGTTGCAGCTCTTCAAGAAAGGAGATGGGTTGATTTTTCTTTCACCAGAAGGGAAGCATCGAACAAGATGGGAAACCCGCAAAGACCGTAAAGGACCGAGCTTTTTGGTTTCTATGAAGCAGAAGAAACCTGTCAGTGCATGCAGATCCAAAGGTACACGCTCAAATGCTCACCATAGACTCCCTCTACTCCGTTCACTCTCTCTCTCTCTCTGCGTGCACAAAGGGCGCTGCATTACATCAGGGTGAGTACCATGCTCCTCTTCTTTGCCTTCTGCGTCTTCAGCATACTTTTACCGTGTGGGGTTCAGAGGATGAGTTTTCTCCTGTCCTCTGTTCTTCTTCTTCTTTCTTCTTCTTCTTCTTCTTCTTTCTTCTTCTGTTTCTAAGCGTCTTTAGGACTTCGCTTGCCTTCTGCTTGCTTCTGCTTACGAATGCGTGCGACATATAAAAGTGGTAAAGTTCCCATCATCCCCCCTGCTGCCCCCCCTCTCTCTCTCTCTCTCTCTCTCTCTCTCTCTCTCTCTCTCATTCGTCATGTCGTAATTTTCTTTTGTCAGGATTCTTTTCGCGACTTGCGTTAAAATTGTTTTAGTTCAGTTTTGTATGGCTTTCGGACAAAGACTAGTTGCACTACTTTGAAACTTTATAATTATTTAAGTTCATAGGTAACATGATATAATTAAACTCTGTGATCTGCATGTAAGTTTTGCATATCTCTACAAGGGTGAATTTATATTGATCGACCTAATAACAAAATATTATGAGCTGTATTTGATTGTTGCTCTATCATGTCATCTTAAATCTTATCTTAACATTACAAATTCCATGAATAATTCATTTATAAATCAAAGTAATGAGGTTTTCTCTTTTGGGTGGCAGCAATTTCGCCTCTCAAATGGGATAATTCACATTTTTTTAGTTAAATTTGATTAGAATGTCTGTTATCTTTCTTTTTCTTTAGTTAATCAATCTTCAGTCATCTCTCTTCCATCTTTCAACACAAGAATTCAATCTCTTTTTCTTTTTCTTTTCTTTTTCTTTTTTTTTTATATGTGCATGTTGCGTGCCATTGTCCATTAAAAGGTCTAACATATTAAAATGACTCAACAAAAAGCAAAGGTTGTTTGCTTCAAATTAAATATAGATTCTAAAATTCCTATAAAAATAAGTACCTAATTGAGAGATATCCAATCGCAACTTAAAAAATTAAGAAGAAGATCATAAAGTATCATACAATATAACAAGAATGAATTAATCTCTTTATCAAGAAGAATTCCTTTCACATGTACCATCAAGTCTAAGAGATGTACTTATACAAATTTAAATATCCATCCACTATATTGTCACTTGGATAGTTTGATCTATTTGTATGTCAAGTTCCCTTATGTTTAATTCTTTCATATCTGCTACCTCCATTGAATTTGTTCGTATCTTCTCTCAATAGAGAAACGACATTGAAAGAGGATTGAATTTTATTTGGGGCCTTTTTTGCCACTTCATTTGGATTTATTTTTTCTTCAATTGAAAGAGGATTAATTTTTTATTTGGAATGTCAATGAAAAATGTGTGTATGAAGCTATCTTGAGTGTGATATTAGACCCCCCTTTACTTTATACAAAGAAAATAGATGTTTCTATTATTTAAGGATCATGTTCCATTCCTTTCTCTCACTATGCCATCGGCAATTCTTTTTAAAAATAAAATAAAATGATGTGAGGGGAAAATATGTGGATCCACACATCTACTTAATTCCCTTTTCCTACCAAAACACATCAACTTCATTGCTTGTCCACTATTTGTTATACAAAGTTATATCGGAATTACCAAAAATATTTTATGGAGAATTGTTCAAGGGAGTAAAATTATTACAAAGTAAGTGGCATAATTAAGATTGTTCGATTTAGATGCGAGCTCTTGACATGAATATGAATTGATTGTGTCCATATATGCGAAGGACAAGAATTTGTGGGATTTTGACACGTTGCACAATCATATGAGGTCGTTCTGCTTAATTTTACTTATCATTTTGATAAGGTGGGTATTACTAGATAAATGCTCTCAACATTTTCAGTAAGGGTTTGGTGATGTCCCCTTAGGGTCCCCTTTGGTGAACTGTCACTTTCAATTTGCTCATAAAAAGTGAAAAACTTTCCAGTAAAACCGAAAGCCATAATTCACGGCCTCCTAAGCCAATGATTTTTCTGTGTTCCCGTGAATAGAAAACTATCGTGTATTATCTTTTCACAAGATTATAGGGCTAATCCCCTAAAAAAACTCTTAAGATTGGGTCCAATTTAAATTTGCCCAGAACTTTTTTTGTCTAAAAAAATCATCAATCCCTACTCTAATCTCATATCTACCACATTAACTCATCGTCCAAAAAATCGCCTCTAATTTCTTCAAAATTATCATAATTAGAAAGCTGTTGTTGTTTACGAGAGTGTTGATGAAGATGCGGCTTTTAATAATAAATGTCAAAGTGGCCTTGATGTTGATAATTTTCAAAAAATCAGTGATAATTTTTTGGACGCTAGGTTAATAGGGTAGATTTGAGACTAGAATGCAAGTAGGCGGATTTTAGGCAAAAAGAAAAATTGAGGCAAAATTGGAATTGTACCTAAAAGGAATTAAGCCCAAGATTATAGGTGTCTATTTTCCCTAAATACTCTAAGTGTGAAGAACCACCTTAAAATTTTATATTTTAAAGGGCTAACTGCAGGACGTACTCACAACTTTTTACTTTACACAATGAACCCATATACTTTTATCGTTCTTTCCAAAGATATTTGGTATTTTTGCAACAAGCTATGGTTAAAACGTGTTTATTGTGCATTATTGGTGAAATGAGGAATATGCATCGAGCAAATTGTCTTTAATCTTATGAACAAAAGTATTCAAATATAGAAGATTTTTTTTTTTAATTTCAAGACATTGCTTGTTTAAAATTGATAATCGATATAATGGATAATCTTAAGATACTACTTTTGATGAGAAAATCCTTGCCTTCTTGCTTGGTAAGTTTTGGAGATGCACAGTTCACTTGATAAATAACAAATTAACATAGGATTAGTGAACACAATTTTGGTACAAATACAATTACTATGAAAGAACTCACTTTGTTGATTTTGCATCAGGAAATCAACAATACATTCACACTAGATAAAAGTTAAATTACATGTAAATATATATTTTCCATGAATACAATTAATGTGAAACCATAATTTCTAATTTCACGTTGAACGCAAGATGTATTGTCATATAATGCATTGTAATCGTACACTGTTGTGCTAACTAATATTAAGGGAATGCAAATTCGTAGTCTTTTAACAAATGCATAAAATGAGGGGGGAAAGAAGCATATAAATCTACAAGAAAAGAAACCATGAGACTTGAAGTAGAAAATGGAAGTAGGTAAAAAGTGAGAGGTAAAATTTCAAGATGGTCTCCCTTGTTCACCAATCAAACTCTAATGTATTGAAGATGTGCACAAAGTGTCTTAATTACTTGCTTCTTGAATGCAGGCCGGCAACACATGATGGTCGGGGTAAAACTCGAAAGTTGAATCCGGTAAAAATGAGGGGGAAAGAAGCATATGAACTCCAAGAGAAAAAGAAAAATCGAAAGTTGAAGTAGAAAATGAGAGTCGGAAAAAAGTGAGAGGTGAAATTTCAATGTCGCTCTCCCTTGTTGTCCAATCAAATTCTAATGTATCAAGATGTGTACAAAGTGTCTTAATTACTCGCTTCTTGAATGGAGGCCGGCAACACATGATGGCTGTGGGTAAAAAGGGTCTATAAATGGATAAAAACATCCTCGTGAAAACTCGTGTAGGGATAGGCCATGAGGGTTGCAATCAATTGCAATCAATCCTTATCCCAATTGAATAAATATTTGGTTCGTGGGGTGGGACATGAGGGCAGGTCACTTGAATTTATTGCAGGGTTTACCCTCTTGCCTGCTGGCTGAGATGGTGCCTTCCCTGGCATGGTTGCCTTCATTGACATGCTTTCGACCAAAGGAAGTTGCTTTCACAACACAAAATTTCCCCTCATTGGCTAACATAGTTTTTTTTTTCCTTCCTCCATATTCTGGCCCAAAAACAAAGGAACATCGTCATATAGGGGCAAGCACAAGCAAGAGGGAGGCACCCCTTTTTTTGGTGTTTTTTTTAAAGGATTGGGAGGATGAGACAACAGTGAAATACCTCGTTGAGGGAATTGTGAGGATTACAAAAGAGGGGGCTACTACTATGCCCAGACAAGAATGGAAGTTAGGGTTTTAAATGTGTGTGTGAGAGAGAGGAGAAAGAGAGAGAGAGGTTTGGAGGGACAAAAGTTAGGTCCCCATTGAATTGTTTAGGGCACCTATGATTTGGACATGACAGGTACACAAATTACATAGTTTTTAACTCCTCTCTCCCATGTGATTGCAAGCAACAGCTCCTCCTTCCCCATTATACAATGAAGTGTAAAGTGGCCCCTTCCTTCCCAATTCCCATTGCTTGTCCCACCCTCCTCCTCTCTTCCTTTCGTTTCCAATTCAATTGGCAACTCTGTTATTATTTTGCTTTTATAATCTCTCTCGAAAAAAAAAAAAATTATCGAACTACTCATACCATAGATAATACAATAAAGAAAGAAACGATATCAAATTTACTCATTTTATAGTGATACAACAGATAGACTCAATAATCACGTAAAGAAAATCTACATTGAAGTGTGAACTCGCTCTTTCTAATTAGCTTTTTTTTTTTTTTTTTTTTGCACCTTTTATTATTTGTCAGAAAAGGATGGTGCTCAAGATGTTCTTTTCTCTCCTCTCAAGACACCCTACGCCTCAACCTCAAGCAAATGCAACCTTCCCAAAGAAAAAAGCCTATGTCCCTAGACCCCTATTTCACAGAGACAAATCAAAAACATATACTACGCAATTTTCGTGCTATAATCATTCACTTTACATGTAGGAATTGACGACGAAAAGCTCTCTGCTTTATCGAATTAAAAAAAACGAGAGAAAGAAACATCTCCACATGATTAAAGGACACAGGTTAGTCATCCATAACAAGTTTCGTGCCATGCCCATCATCCTTCTCTAGGAATAAAGTGGGAAAAAAAAAAAAAAGGTCATTGGTTGTGATCCTAATGATTTTTCAGGGCTCATAATTCTAATTTTATGAAACCCATTTTTTTTTAAAATATCTCTATTGTAATGATGTTTTCTGTTGATCAGTTCTCTTTGCTCGACGCGTATTAGCGAACTTTTCGACCGACACATTTTTTTTCCAGGTTTTAATTTGGGATCAAGGCCCTCGATTAAATAAAATAAATCAAAAAAATATGTAAACTGGAGTTACTCACCGGACCCCATGAAACATGGCCAGAGAATTGATTACTGATTAGACGACAGCCAAATGGTGTACGACTTGGACGGTCGTTGATCCAAATCCAATCAAAGATACATGAGATTAGAAAAAAAATGATTTCTAAATTGAAAATGAAAATGCGAAGAAATGCATGCATACGCCAACTTAGGTTAATAATATATGCCTGCTGTCTTTTGACTTTTTCTACGTATTGGCGATGATGTCCGATGATTAAGCTTCCTTGAACATTTCAATGCCATAATTGAAATTTCCATTTTTTATGAGTTTTTTTTTAATGTTGGGTTTTCATTGAAGTCGTTGGGGGGAGATTATAATAGCATGATCGAGTGGACTTCCATGTCACTTTCGTTGCATTATTGCCGTGATTGAAATCATTACTTGGATTTGGATGGTGGTACCGTTTGAGGGCATGTTTTACCTTATAGTTTATAATGACACTCCCACCTTCCCTAAATTACATTTGGCAGGCGAAAATTTCTAATTAAACTTTATGGAATTGTATTCATGTGATAAGACAAGAAAATTCGTGATTGGAACAAGGTTAATTGAAGGTGGACACTCTTTAGGGTTCCAATTAAAAGTAGGGTTCTATAATGGCCCCTTTTAGTGGGTTCAATTTAATTTAGTGGATTTGTCCTAGACATTACGTGTAAGACATATTCATAGATCTTTCATAGGTCAAATTATATGAAAAAAACAAAGATCATTACTTGTCTTTTTCACCAAAATCTTTTCAAGAGATCTCACAATTTGTGCAACTTTGATACGAGGTTGAATTCCTTTCTAGATACGGGCACATTGCATAATGACGACATTGTGGAATGTAGTACTTGTCCAACGCAAATATAAAGCCGACCGGGGTATAAAATTGTGTGGCATTTTTTTTTCTTGGCCAAAAAAAAATATGGGATTTCATAAAGGGGACAATTTTTGTTACCGTGATAGGGAAGGTCGTGGCATCCTTGTTTGCACAGGACCCCTCGCCATTGCACTTGGATAATTGTGAGATAGATATGTTAGGGATGGATTCGAACTTGACATCCAAACGTGGGATCGAAGGAGCACCATCAAAGGGAATTGGCTAATAGGGCTGCACCTAGTCGATTGAATGAGAAATTTCATTGTTAATTGATTGGCGGGAAGTGTAAACTCCTATCTTCACCGGCTCGACTCGAACCCCTAGGGTTAATCATGATTATTGACAAATGTAACATTTTGTGCGGTCACATGTACCATTTCTCTAAATTGCGAGATTTGAGAAAACACAATAAGAAATGCTAATGCTGGTATGTGAAGTGTTAGTGTTTTCTTTTGTTGGGGGTTCGAAAATCTAATGCCACCGACCAATTAGACCTTTAAATCTTATTGAATGCGAAGGAAACTTTTGAGGCAAATTATTTTAGTAGCTATATTAATTCAAATCCACAATTCTATGTATTTAGGTAACTATGTATCATCAGGCAATGTATGTTTTTGTTTTAGTAACTCTTTATTTATCTCGAACATTGAGTTTAGACACAAATTGCAATAAGTGAGATGGCTAAGAAAGCATGAATGTGAAGATGTGAATTTAATCATTCTTGGACCACAATTAATGTACAGATTCAGACACCAATTGACATTTCATTTAAAGTCTCCAACACATCCCCACCAATCTTGCCCTTTTGTGCCTATGCACATGTATTTAGGTTTATAGCAAATAAAAAAGATTAATTTTTCGTTTGATAATTTACGTAGAGTAATGGCGCTAATTTTTTTTCACGATGCTATATCGCCATCATACACTATATTTACTCCTGAAATTACTACCGATAATGAAAATTACGACCACTAAACTCATATAAACATTGAGAAATTATTCTCTATCACATTTAGATAACTATCCTCACGATATGTCATCCCGCTTGTCTTTTTATTAGCCTGAGATTGTGATGGAGCCCGTAGGGTAGTCAGCTGATGAACTGAATGTGAAAGAAAAACAGCAAATTTGCGTCATCTATGGCGTCATGTCTTGTTTTATAAGCTTATCTTCGAGGTTGTTTTCCCGACCCATGTGGGAGGCATAAAGGAACAAGACATTACAAGTCCTTATATTTATTTTTTCCGTTGGTCCAAACATTACAAGTCCCTAGTTTAATGACTAGCCAACTTGAACAGGCCAATCAAATTGACCCTCCATTGAAAAAAAAAAAAGTAAGAAGGAACGAGCCATTCAATTGCAGTAGCGACGGCTAAGGTTAATGATTGAAAAGTTTAGGCAATCTAGACAATTGTGCCGATATAAAATATGTGAAGGATCATGTTTTCAATTGAACCGCCGGTGTAGACATTAATCAATCCAAGCAGCATTATGTACTTCTTGTCAACGAATAGAGGTGCCAATGTGGGACAATTCCTCATTTTTTATTTTATTTTCCAATTCACTAATCTTTTTCTTCGGAATCATAGAAATGAGCAGAAACAACTTTTCTTGTTTCACTTGATAAACGGATTGAAGGTACATTTGAAAGTTAAGCCGTGCCTCTATTTCCTTGTTTAAGATTTTAGATCGATTTTCAATGATTTTAGAATCTTTTATACGGTATTGCAGTAGAAGATTATTCTCTGGAAAATTCATATATCCCAATTCAATTTTTCCATTTTTAAATGATATTTCATTTTTATACAATTGCGTTTGGTGGAATTTTCTCAAGGGATTTTGGGCTTGTAAAGTTTTTTAAGTGAAAGTTGACGCGTTTTGTAAGAAAAATTTGGACCACTTTGAGTGAAAGCTAGTATTGACAAAGCCCAAAGCCCGAGACAGGGACGCTGTCATTTTTGCGTTTTCAAAAAGTCATTTAGAATGATTTAATGACTTTTTTCCTCGTCATCTAACCCTCACTAGTTTTCTCGTATTCCATTTTTACATTTGCAAAGGACAGATCTTGGCTGGTTGCAAATGAACTAGAGGGGCACCCATGTTGGGTCACATGGGGTTGCATGTCACCGGTGCCATATTACCTAGGGCCACGAGATATCGTCGGCTTTTGCCTAGGGTTGCGCCAACACTAGAAGTGCTAGATTTGAAGACAAATCATGACACCAGCGTAGGCTAATTAGATGTCATATGACATTGACACTCGCTTAGGGTCACACGCCCTCGACAACCCTTGCCAAAGGTCTTGTTGATTTTCGAAGGGCTAGATATGGGCAACCCGACCATCAAAGGGCTTGATCTAAAAAGCTCAAGGTGCCATGACCTTGGCATTAGTCGCCTAGGGTTGTGCGACCCTAATGGCGCTAGCCAAGGTTTGTGCCAACAATTGAAGGACCAGATTCAAGAAGATTAAGGTTTCACAATCTCAGTGAGTCAATATTGCCTTACTTGGGATCATGCAAGCCATCTGGGTTGCCCGGCTAGAGTCACGACCTCAAAGGTGGGTGGTCCTCACTTGAGCTTCACTTGAGTTGCTACATCAAAGGGCTTGATCTTAGCTCCTCTTACTTCTTCATTAGCCGCAAACCAACCCCCTCTCCTCAAAAAAAAAAAAAAAAAAAAAACTTCAAAGTTGCTTCACAAAATGATACCCTAAAACTCAAATATTTCAAATGCCTATTTGCTTTCAGTAAATACGTTTTGAATAAAAAAAAATTTTTTGGAAAATGTTGCATCTTCCCAAAGCTTTGCGTAGTTAGAGTTGTTATACAAGCATTGGAACACTTGATAACAATCAACATTCAAATGCAAATTTGAGATTTTTGATGGATCAAAACTATCACTTCCGTCGATGCTACCACTATATCATGAATTGTTAGAATTTTTTGTATCTTGTCAGGAGGAATTAAGCAGAATATATATGGAAAATAAATTTAATATCAAAAGATAGGAGAGGGATGGATAACCTCTTCCTGAACCGGGCAATGCTACCGACTAACAACCTGACTTCTCATTCAATTTTTAGGCCGGTGCCCACCTATTCAATTGGGTTTATTTTACATCAATTGATGTAACATGATACCTGGTAACAAACATATCCTTTGGTAAGATTTGGGAAACATTGCCTTTTTCTCTTCTCACTATGTCATTGATTCAATCTCAAGCTCTTGATATAGTTGATAAAGGCATACGTAGCAAAGATGAGTTGTCCAAGAAAAACTTCCAAGCCATGGACCATCATTCCAAATGAAAAAAAATATAGATTTGTTTCACGAAAATATTTGGATGATCATCCATTTGCTTTTACAAATAAATGAACCGTAAAATATTTTCATCGTCCACAAAAATATTAAGATATAAATTATTGTCGATAATAAAAATATTTTTTATTGATTAATCATTTCAAACAATACAAATGATTGATTTTAAGAAAATATTTTCCAGACATCCATTTTTTGGACCAAGCCTAAATCAGATTCATTTATAAAACTAAAAGAAAGCCCACCAAATTCAAGTACTCAACTTGAGTTGAGGAAGAAAGATTTTTGAGTCTCGGAGGCCCAATCCAACTCTTCGTAAGCTAAGCCCACCATGTACTTGCGTTGAATCAAAGTCAACGTGTTTTGTTTTTTCGTTTTCAATCTTTTAAAATTTTGACATTTAAGTCTTGTCACATGTTGAACAGCATGATCATCCGCAAATTCATGCACATGAACTTTTTTAGGTCATTTGAAATCCTCGTAATTTTCCTGTAATTTTTACAAATTGTTAATATCGTCACCTTTTTAAACTTTCTCACAATTAATTTGTTTGGACTGAACAAGATTTTTCCTTACAAATTTTATATATCCGTGTGTTTACACTCTACATGGCTAGCCAAAAAAAAAGTACCCATTGACCAAAAAAAGTACCCAAAGAAATAATTTAGGCAAGTTAGAATTATGATTTATATTTACATATATAGGTCAAAATCCTCAATCATGTTTTTTTTTTTTTTTTTCTTTTTCCAGAATAACTTCCCAACATGTCAAAGAATGTGGATCCCAACACGTCAAATAATTTATGCTTGCTATTTCGATCTTTATTTATTTTTATTAGCAAATATGACACTTCAATTCACTAATAAAAAGAAAAATAAGCGGACGTTTACGTGGAGCCTAGGCTAATTATTAAATAAAGTAACGAGAACCTCCTACTAATTTCATAGATATAGGTTTTTTCTTTTTTTATCTTTCTCAAATATTTTCATTACACTATTTTTTAACAAATATATTATATCCACGAACAAATTTATAAATTTATAACAGTATATAATCTCTCACATATTTCCATTCTAAAATTTTATGCTTTCTATATTACAATGGCCTCAAGTTCAAACTTAAAATGATTTTTTTTTCCTATTCGTATATATGTGTGCAATTTGTGCTTTTCAGGGAATTATTTATATCAATAGATTTCTCTGATCCTAATGTATTTAAATGGGGTGGTTTCATTTAATTTGTTAAATGTCACGTTCTTTGTAAATGCAATGCGTGGGTACCTTTGCTAGTAATTAGTTAAAAAAAAACTCCTTTATCTAGATTATGATGACGATGGAATAACATGTTAGTGTTAGAGAAGTTCAAAATGTGTATGTTTCTTCACTTATTGAAATTTAGTTGCAAAAGATGAGATTTCATGGTCAATACCATAAAACTGTGGGTAACAGATAGCACAAGTGAGCTCTTTTTGCAAGTGAAATTAGATTGACTTGATTCAATTGAGAAAAATCTAAACCAAATTGAACAAGAAACAAGGGTTTGGTATGCAACCCCAATTCGATTTAGCTTGAAAAATACTTGAAACTAGCAATGACGTCCAATTATCAATTATTAAAAGGTTATTGTTAGGTCTACCATTAGTGTAAACAAAATCTACATGTTCATTGTTGAATGGAGGGATAATTATTTTAAAAGTTCTAAACTTGTCATATGATTATTAATTCATTTCTAAACTTTTTAATTTGGCTAATGTAGTCCTAACTCATTTGACGATTTACCAATGTAATACTTTCGGCCAATTTTAGCTAAAAACTACTTATGTGAATGCTCGTTCGTCCTATGAGGCACGGTTGGTGCTAACATAAGCGATTTTTGTAAATTTATTTGAAATTTTTTTTTCTTTTTTTCTCTTTTTTTCCCATTCCTTTCTATATGCGTGCATATTAATAAGGGTGTGAAATGGATGGGTTGAGTTTGGTTAAAAATAGTCCAATGCATATTGACCCATTTAACTTGTTTTGACATATTTTTATGTAATGTAAATTTGATGACTCGTATCCAACTCGATCCATATTACTGAAGCATATTAATATTTAACTTAATTTAGGAAAATCTATTCCCACCCATTTAATCCACTTTAAAATAAATTTTTAATAATTTCACATCAAATTTATAAAGTAAAATAAATAATAAAAAACATTAAATAAAATGTGAATACCTTTAAATTTAAATACTTATGGAAAATATTTCTTAAAAATTTGAATTTTTAGTTATTTAAAAAATATTGAATTATTATTATTATTTATTTTTTCTTTATTTTTTTCCTTCTTCTTCCCCCTTTTTCCTTCGTGGCATCGCGGCGATAATCGGCCAAGATGTTGGCCGGTGAGCCTAAGCTTGCCAACCTTGGCCAAGCTCGAGCTCGCCCAAATCTAGTGAGCCACAAGCTTACCAACCTAAGCTCTATTGCTACCGGCGAGCTTGAGGCTCGCTTGCCTAGATCCGAGCAACCTCATAACTTGTCTGCCCAAATCTAAGTCGAGCTTTGGCTAGCGAGCTCAAGGCTCACCAACTCGAGCTTTGTTGTAGTCAGCAAGCTCGCAACTCTCCTGCCTAGATCTAGGTTGAGCTTTGGTGGGCGACAATAAGCTTGCGGCTTGCCTAAGGCCGACGAGTTCGAGATTGGCAACAAAGATGGCAACATGACGGGGGGATTGGTGACGGAGGTCAGGGATGCAGTGAGGAGGAGGGGGATGGAAGTAGAGAGAGGTGGAGGGCCTTAGGACTCCATGGGTTCAAAATGGGTTTTCCTAATGACCCATTAAGACCTATTTTATTTTGGCTTCACTTTTTAAGACTTGTTTATGATTCATATTTAATTTTTACTTAACCTATATTTAACTAATTTAACTAAAAGTGAGTTATAATATAAGTTTATGACCCATTTTGACACCTTTATATATTACATAATGACAACACAATGAATTGTACTTTTCAAACGCAAATATAAAGTCAATAAGTGGGCAGTGTGAACTCCTATCTTCACTGCCTCGACTCTAACCACTTGGATTAATCATAACTATTGGTAAAGGTAATATTTTGTGAGATCACATCTACAATTTTTCTAAATTATGAATTATGAGAAAATGCAGTTAGAAATGCTGATCTAAATATATGAAGTGGGAGTGTTTTTTTCCTTGAGGGTCGAATTCCAATGCCAGATATGAATTAGAACTTGAAATCTTAGGAAATGCGAAAAGAAACCTTTATAATGAAATATTTCGGTAACTATATCAATGCAAACCAAAGATTCCATGTATTTTGGTAACTATATCAACAAGCAATTTTTTTTCTCTCGACAACTCTTTGTTTATCTTATTACAACATTGAGTTTACGTACAAATTGCAGTAAGTGAGATGGTTGAGAAAGTATCAACATGAAGACGTGAATTTGTTCATTCTTGGGCTGGAGTTAGTGTACAGATTGAGACACCAATCGACATTTCATTCGAGTCTCTTGTGTGAATAAATATGTATGTAGGTTTATAGTATTTAGAAAAGATTAATTTTTCATACAATAATTTACATAGAGTAACATGGTTACTTTTTTGCCCTAATCCAATGTTGTGCATAATATATGCTCCTCAAATTACTACATAATCTTTATCGTTTTAGATAATTATCGTTACGAGATGTCACTTTGCTTATTTTTTATTAGTGCGAATTGTAATGGAGCCCATGGGATAGTCAATTGATTAGCTGAATGTGAAAGCAAAACAATAAATGTGCATCATCTATAGTGTTATGTCTGGTTTTTTAAGCTTATTTCCAAGGGTGTTTCCCGACCCATGTGGGAGGCATAAAGGAACAAGACATTGCAAGTCCTGTCATTTCTTTTTGTTTGTCCAAACATTACAAGTCCTAGTTCAATGACTGGCAACTTCAACAGGCCAATCATATTGACCCTCCGTTTAAAAAAAAATGAAAAATAAAAAGGAGCAAGCCATTCAATTACAACAACGACGCCTAAGATTAATGATTGAAAAGTTCTGGCAATCTGGACAATTGTGCCAATATAAAATATGTGAAGGATCATGTTTTTAAATTGAACAGCTGGTGTAGACATTAATCAATCCATGCAGCACTATGTAATTCGTCAACAGAGAGGTGCCAATATGGGACAATTCCTCTTTTATATATATACATATATTCTAAGTCACGTCTCTGTTTTTTTTCGAGATCATAGAAATGTGAACAGATTGATGGTAGGCATTTAAAAATTATGTCATTTCTCTATTTGCTGGTTTAAGATTTTAGATTGACTTATGTGATTTTACGAAATTTTATAAGGTATTGTAATAGAAGATTATCTATCGGAAAATTCATATATCCCAAATCAAATTTTCCGTTTATAAATGAGATTGCATTTTTTTTCATTGCTACTTTTGCGACAGCTTTTCCAAGGGAGATTGAACATGTAAAGTCTCTTGAATGATTGTTGGGGGTCATTTTGAGTGAAAGTCAATGCCAACAAAGCCCAAAGCTTAAGGCAAGGACCCAGTCGTTTTTCGTATTCCATTTTTAGCCTTGCTAAGAAAAGATCGCGGCTGTTTTGTAGAGGAGTTGGAGAGGCGCCGATGTTGGGTCATCTAGGGTCACAAGAATTATATCTTCTATTTTTTTTTTTTGGTGGAAAAGAACTTCTTATTTTTTTCATTCATAAAGTATCATCGAGACAATATAATTTAACTCAAAGCCTGCTTGTTTCCATATTTTTAAAGCAAGAATTATGGTGCGTTTGGTTCAGCTTTGGAGAAATACATTTGGGAAAATACAAACATCTTTGGGCTAAAGGGGTTTCTCGAAATATAAATACCGTTTGGTGAATACCACATTTTGCTAAGGGGCTTTTGCGAAATTTTTTATTAAAAAAATTTGTAAATAATTTTTTTTCCAAAAGCCATCTAACGGGTTTTTTTTTTTTTGGTGGAAAAGAACTTTTTTTTTCATTCATAAAGTATCATCGAGACAATATAATTTAACTCAAAGCCTGCTTGTTTCTATATTTTTAAAGTAGGAATTAGTTATTGGCTGTGACTTCTAAAGCCAGTGATGTAGCACGTACTTGCTAAGGCTCCTCTATTCTCCATCTTTGGGCAAATGCTTTAGATTACATTTGGCAATCATGATAAAATTCAGGATAAATCTAATCATGTATTTGATGATTGTTCAAAAGATGATAAGGTTATCTATAGGGGATATAGGCTAGATAAAATTATCCTATGGAAGAGGTGGAAGAAACGTGAATAGAATTTTTAATATCCATAATAGGAAAATTGTTTTTCTCAAATAAAAACTTCTTAAATTAACAAAAAATTAAAAATATTTTTAATATAGATAATATTTGAATTCTAATATAATAAATTCAAAATAACCAAAAAATAACAATTTAGTTTTTATTTAATCTTATTTTTATTTATGTATTCATTTAATACTATCTTATAATATAAATTCATTATATAAATGTAAATGTAAGTATTATAGTTATTACATATATGAGGTATTTTAGTATCTTAGGATATAAGTACAGTTTACTATTTAATAAATTTTTATTAAAGTATGATGGGAGGGGAAAAGAAGTAAAAAATAAATTAATTAAAAAGGAGAGGAAAATAAAATAAAATAAGCAAGTAAACATAAAGTAGGTAAGGATATCACCAGAGATTTCATACTCTCGCTTGTAAATTTTATATATATATATATATGATATGATATGGATATATTCAATTTTATTATTATAATTACCAAATAATGGATTGGATATAGTAAAATCCTTATATTTCTTATTTTATTCTATACAATTCTATCCTGATTAAAAATCCAAATGATCACACATATTAAAGGGTTCATTTCTCCTTTTCACCAATAGCACCAAATTCTATTTGATAGGGGCGATTTCAAATGCAAATTTATATTAGGAATTCTTAAGATATATTGGGAGATTTTTTCTATAATCGTCTTCCTTTACTATTATGTGATGCTTATGCGAATATGATACCACATAGAAGTAATATTCGATGCAATTGTATATTCCATGACAAATTTGATGCAAATACTATAACGGACCAATACTTACATAGATTGACTTGATGCACTCTTGATGCAAATACATACTATTACTCTAAACTCGTGATAAATTGAAGTATAGGACATTAAATTTTGCCAATTTAAACTGAAAAATATTTGTTCGAAATTCCGACATTTGCACTTAATTTGGAATTGAACAATGATAATGAGAAGGGATAAAGACATAAACAGTTTTTGAATTTTCACTTAATTTGATCCCTAAATTTTTGATTTATTAAATGTGGTTTCTGAATTTTTAATTTATTTAATTTAATCCCTAAATTTTTGATACACCATAAATTATATGAAAATGTTCAATGTAATTTTCGATTTTAAATAATTATGAAATGATTACATTAAATAGCTTCATATAATTTATGAATTGAATTGAATATGTATTAAAAATTATGAATTATATTTAATAAATTAAAATTTTAGAAATCTGTAAATTGAGTTAAAATTTATATATCACGTTAAATAAATCAAAAGCCTAAGGATCAAATTGTAGTAATGCAAAAGTTGATCCGCTATTTGTGTCAATTTTCCTAAAGAGAAATATCACCGGGGACACGTAAGATATTACGAAGGTGGAGTCCGTAAGCGCTAACCTTGGCGAAGCCAGCCAGAAAACGAGCGAGGCCGCAGTCGAGCCTTCCACGTACGAGCCTCGTCCTAGTTCTAGGGTTTTGCGGACGCAGCCGGGATTCCTGTAAACCCCCCCGCTAGCTCGATCTCTCTTCTCGTCATCGTCATCGTCATCGTCGGCAGAAGAAGCGGTTCGGCGGCGGCGGAGATGGTGCGCTCAAAGGCTCCGTCGAAGAAGCAGCAGAAGAAGGGCATCGACTTCAAAGTAAGTACAGCGTCTCGCCTGCATGACCGCGCTGAATGCGCCGGCGATTAGGCACCCCCGCCCGCCTCTTTGCTGATGTTGGATTCCGGTTGCGCCATGTAATGACTTCGTCGATGTGTTTGCTGCAGAAAATAAAGCGTAAAGTTGGGCGGAAGCTGCCGCCGCCTAAGAATGCTACGAACACCGAAATCACATCTAAAGGTATGGAGTTTCTTTTGCCGGAGTTCGCAGTTTCGATGTTACGTGCGCCGCGAGTCGGTAGTGAAGGAACTCTGGTGGCTTCTTTGAGTAACTAATTGAAGCGTTGTGTTTGATGGGATCTTAATTTTGATGTGTTTTTCCGCCTTAGCAATTGTTCTTCCCGAGCAAAGTGTGGCGTCGGATAGGGCGGGGTTAGCTGTGAACAAGAAAGGTTTGACCTTGAAGGAGCTTCTCCAGCAAACGTCCCACCACAATCCAAAAGTTCGTCGAGGTAAGTTGCTGCTTTCCTAAGACGTCTGTCTTTATGCAAGTTAGTGCTCTCATTAGTTGGGAGGGTGCAAATAATCTGGACTGTTGGCTATGGATTTAGAGGGAAAGTTTTGTGCTAACGATGCCAGTAGTACATCCTAACACATGGCGGAGCTCCTTTGAATAAAGGCAGATTGAAACATGTCAAGACTATATATATATTATGATTATGTAAGATTGAGTGCCATGTAGGGACAGGGATACCTAGATGATTGAATCAGACTTTATAACCTGAATCCAGCTGAACTAGAGTTTTGGCATTGTGTTCAAGTGGCCACTTTGGAATGGTAGAAGTGAATCACTTAGCATTTCACGAAACATGTATAGTTATTAGAGTACTCTGGTTGATGCTGATGTCAGGTCTGCTTATTTTTTGCCATTGTTTCATTAAAGTTTTTGTTGTGGGTGATGAGTTGTAGCAAATTGCTCTCCTCTTTCTTGAGGCACTTTAATCAAGCTTTATTGAGCCAATGGCTTTGTGAGATTAGTTTCTGAAGGTGGGGTTCTTTTTGGATGGAAGTTGTCGAAGCAAAATATAATGTTGATCTCAATAGATGGTGCACCAAGGTTGTCTGTTTTGCTTATGAGGTTTGAATTTGAAAAAAAATTACATTTATAAGGGGAGCTCTTTTATCCGGTGGGTTAAATTCGAAATTGGACAACGTAGAAGAATTTACTTTTGGAATGATGTTGTGGAGTGCGTTTTAAGTCTCTTTTCCTTACAGCTAACAAGGATGTCATAGTTTCTGAGTATATATGGTTCCGATTGTTGGTAATTGGAATCCCGTTTCATAAGGAATTTAGTGAGTGGGAGCTTTCCTGGATTGACTCCTTTTTAGCTCTCGTGGCTCTGGGGATGACAAGATGGTTTTGGACCCAGCTAATAACAAGACCTTCAGTGTTGAATCTTGTTATATGGGGGATTCTTCTACTTGCTCGTACCCTCAAAGGCAATCTGACTGTTCCATATTCGTTGTAGAATTTTTTTCATTTGCGGCACACTAGCTTGGAATGAGATTCTTACAATTGACAATCTAAGAAAATGGAAATCCATCTTTATGCATTAGTGTTAAATGTGTAAACATTCAGGTGAATCTGTTGGTCATCTTGTTCTTTATTGTAACTTTGCCCTTGAGCTTTGGAATCATATCTTTAGTTTGTCTTAGGTATTATGGGTCATACCAAGATAAGCCATCCAGCTTTTTAGCTTTTAGTATGCCTACGTAGTAGACTCAATTTGTAAAATGTCATTGAGTGTTGCACCAACTTGTCTCATGTGAGGCATTTGTAAAGAAAACAATAAGAGATTGTTTGACAGTTCGGAATCTTCAGTTTTCTAGTCTTTTCTGGGCTTTGGTCTTCTTTTTATGATTCTAGATATCCTCAAAATCTTTTCCTTATGCCTGGTTTTGCTAGGCTGTTTTCCTTTATCTTTGTCTTTGTACATTTCTAAAGTACTAAAAGTTCTCTTTATCCTTTACTATCTATAAACAACTGTAAAATCATAATTAGCTCATGAGCTACTTGTTTCTTCTGCTATCTATGTTTATGTGGTATCTAATGCTTATCTCATTTTACATTTATTGTTGGTCTAGATGCGTTGATGGGCATAAAAGATTTATTCCTGAAGCATCCTGATGAGCTGAGGCTACACATTTATGCTGTTATAGAGAAATTGCGCGAGCGAATTGGTGATGATGATAAGTTGGTTAGAGAGACGCTGTATCAACTTTTTAAGTCTGTAATATTTCCCAACTGTAAAGAGGTAAGCTGGGAGTTCCCTTCCGTCATTTTGATGTTTGCTGCATAATGCAAGACAATGCACTATCCTAGAAAGGTGAATGAGTTCCGTCGATCATAGCTAGCAAATTTTTTATTCTTCCATATATTTGGACTGTGGGTTGAGATATGACATTAAAAATGTGAATGCCCAGTGGAAGTTTGAAGTTAGATTTGGAGGGATGCCTGTTGTCTGGCTTTTGTTTTCTGCACCCTATGACCTCATTGATAGTTGACAGATGGTTCGACTTTTTATTCTATATTAATTGTCATTGCATGAAGCTTCTATTTATAACTAAATCAACTTACTTCATTTTCGGATTTGTTTAAAATGTAGTGAGTTCTGAACTGAAGAATGTGGTTTTTTCTTTTTAACTTTTTGTGTGTTTTTATAGTTGTTGTGCTTTATGAGATGTTATTACGGTCTTCATGATTTGACGGTCTAATGTAGGCCAACAGCAGGCATTTTCATGGTATATGGCCATATGATAGGGGAAGATGACCTTAGTGTAACGGTTAGGGTATTGTGATCGAAAGTTCATGGGGTTCAGTGGTGGAAACTGTCTTTTTGCTAAAAAAGTCGGGGAAGCCTGTGTATGATAGACAACCATTCTCCACCCCTTGCTAGAGGGAGGAACTTCATGCATAGGGGAATGAAGTAGGGATCCCTCTTATTCTAATACCTGAGGAATGAACTCTCTGGATTAGATTGGATCTACCTCTAATTCAATAGTTGTGAATAAGGGAGAAAGTTACTTTCAAGTTCAAACATTCTCTTTGAAAAGTGACAGGTTATTTCGAGTTTATTGGTGCTTCTCTTATGGCATTTGTTCAACTGACATTGCAGGGCAATCAAGGGCCTTTCATTTCACTCATGATGGCGTATATTTTCAATGCAATGACACATCTGGCAGTAGATGTGCGATTGATGGCTTTCAGATTTCTAAACCTCGTCGTTCTGCACTATCCCCCAACGTTTCTTTTGTATGCTGAGAAGGTATTTCAACATAATACTCACAATAGAGGGGGCAAAAACAAGAAACGTGTATGAGAGGGAGAGGTCATATTCTAGCTGCTTTGTCAGGATATTACTGTTGGAGAGTGTCTTACTTATTGTTGGTATCCATTAGAACATTTGGTGTACCTCAATAATTTGTTTTCCTTTTCTTCTGAATTTTTTTCATGGACTCCTAAAAGTTATACATTTATTGGCAGATTCTGCAAAACTATGAGGAAATACTTTGTAAGCATCAACTTTTTGCCCAAGATAGGAGCAAGCTGAAGACTGCCCTTGCTGGTCTAATGTGCTGCTTGTCATTATTGCCATGCAAAGACCAAGAGGATGAAGCATCTGAAAAAGTATCTTCCATTTATTTACTTTAAATTGTTCAGCTAAAAGTCTTTCTCTATGGATGTCTGTTTTGGTTTTTTTGGAGAAAGCTAGCCAAATCATTTTTAAGTTTATTATCATCTTCTGTGTCAAAAGTAGCTACTTTTTTATGCTATTTGTTTTAAGCATCACTGGTCTGTGACTGGATGCTTAAGTTGGCTCTATTTTTTCTGAAGCTTGCTTATTGAGGGAGTTGTCTTATTAATTGTATGTCCTGGTTTACATGGACATTAGGATTTTGAAGTGAGGATACAAAGAGGTGAAGTGGAAGTCTGGAGGACTACGGTTTCATAGTGCCATTAATGTTGTTATTTTTGTATTTTTAAACAATTAGAGGTCGGTTTGAGCTCAATTGGGCTTAATTATCTTAGGCTTGATGGCCCAGACCAGCCTGAATATAACCATATCAGACCCGAAAGACTGGCCTAATCATATCTCTGACAAAACTGGCCGGGGCTTTTTGAGTTTTCAGGATTACTCTTACACGACCACTAATTTGTATAAATGGCCCAAACAAGTATCTTGAGTGAGTACTTTCTCAGAGAAGCAAAATAAATGTTCCTCATGTAGGTCGACACATTTTTCTTCAAATGACAGTTTCTTTATTCTCTTGAGTGTTTCATGTGCAACTCACAACCAATTATGTTAAGGCTTGTTTCAATTTTGAATATTACACAAATGTTATCTTTGGTTCCTAACGTCTCTGTAACATTGATCAGAAATCAGCTGGAAAAAGGTTATTACATGGGCTTGACCAGGATGTGTATGAAAGTTCTTCCGGTTGGTAAATGTCTTTTACCCAGCCTTTGGTTTCTCATTCCTTTATTTGGATGCAAGCAGATTTTAATAATATGTTTTTTGGGTACTTAATCTTGCACCACTTGCACCACTTGCACCACTTTTGCATTGAAGGGTCAATATTCTCTTAATGATTAATGAGTCTTCCATAGGATCTAGAGAAACATTCACTTACAATGTCTGAGCATGCCGGCTGTCAATGATAGTTTAAGGGGCTCCTGGTGCTATAAATGATAAAATAGGAAATAGACAGTATTCTTTTCTTTTATTTTCTATTTTTGGGTACTCAAGTGTCTTTTGTTTAGATGGTGAAATTGGGGATCTGTCATGTACATATCAGCTCCAAGAAATTGAGGTGTCGGGCATTTTCCTCTTTTGAAGTTTATTTCTACTTGAGCGTCTTGGGTTGGAGTTAACATGAGTTCAAAATTTACTTTTAGTTGCGTCTTTGATTCTGGTTTAAATTTAAGGGATTCATAAAGGACAGGGAAGTGTTAATAAAATTTAATAAAATTTGGTTTATCTAACTTTTGCGTAATTTCATTTCTATCCCTGCATTGTGAACTTTAACCATTTTCTCGCTGCACTTTGTTGGTTATCTAGTTTTGATTCTTTGGAAAACTAAATTTAACAGTTAGCTCCATTAAGAGGACCAAAGGTGGGACGCTAGCAATGCTTCAAGGATTGGAAGTAATGCTAAAATACTTGATAGACCAAAGTATACTAGATTATGCTTGACCTACGGGAATGAAATAGTTCACTTGCATTTTATGTGGCTGTTGATAAATGACCTCGGCAAGGACTAGTCGGAATTCTAGGGAATTAATATGACGAGATTTGAGGTGGGGGACAAACATGAGGAGAAATGAAAAGGAATCACGTGTAAATACCGAGAGAACTAGGTTTTTCCCTGCTGTATTATCTTAGTAAGTTTTGCATGTACTTACCCATCTTCAATAAACTTACTGTGAAAGCGATCTAGAAAAATTGTCAAAGAAAAAATAATAATAATAACCTAGTCATTATGAGAAGACAGCAGGGACTCTGTTCATACTGTATATCCAGATGTCATTTTCGTTTTTATTTTGTGTCTCTTTCTGTTATTGAGATTTAGCTATTGTAGTCGTAAGTGGTAACACCAACACTTGAGTTTTTCTTGTAGGATACACTCTTGTCCTGGAGAAATTAAAGGATCTGGTTCCAGTTCTGATCAATTGTCTCAGGGAGACTTTAACTGTGGTTAATTCAATGCCTTCACTGGAGTTCCAATCATTTGATTGTATGCTGAGCATACTTCAAAGCATAGATCTTGCTGTTAAGTTTTTTATTTCTAGGATCGATAAGGCTGAGTCTGATCTACCATCTACTACTAGAGGAGCCACCTTGACCACATTGGATCAAGGTGTGGCATCAGTTATATTGAAGAGGCTATGTTTACTGTTTCCTCTGAATGCAGCCCACCGTGTTTCGCAGAAGGTAAGACACATCAAACATAATTTTTCCTGTCCCAAGTGAGTGTGTGTTTTTCTTCTTTGTTAAATTTGATTCACATTTGATGAATAATTTCAGATTCTTTCTGTTACTGAGTTCAATAACAGAAACAAGGCAGTTAAAAAATTGGTGGCACTGGGAAATCTAGTTATGTAATTCAGTGGGATCATGGAACGATATATATGGCAGATTAATGATTTCTGCAACACTAGAATATCAGATAACTCTGCACATAATGACATGATAGAGAACTCAACCATCCAATTAGGGGAAACTGTGATATGACCTGTTGAGCTATCACACTTAGTTCAAGCTTAAGTCGGATCTTCATCAATAATACTCCTCTGAGATTAGTCAGCTTCACTAGCTAAGTAGCTGTCTGACTAAGTAAACGATAGATTATCAAATGATATCCAACTAAGATCAAATATCTTTATATGCTTTGCATGGTACAATCACCAAATGTGTCTCCAAGTGCCATACCGGTTTATGCTCTTTAGAGCTACTCGCATAGCATATCATATCTAGATTGGGTATTCAAATTAATATAGTGAGTATCGCAATACAATAATCAGTTTATCTTGTCCATGGTAAAGGGAATTGCTTTACTTTTAAACTCGATGATAAATAAGAATGCTTATGTTTTAGCCAAAGTCTCGAAAAAGTGGAAAACCATTTAGACCAGAGATTAGCCACTATCGAAACTAATACTCTCAACTTGAATTATTTAGCCCACCTAGGGATTCTGAAATCTATTAGGCCAAATTCATCTTGTTGTCCACCAACCACTGTATAGAGCCAATTGATGTGCTCATGGCTTGGACATATCTATTGTCCCCATTATGCAAAATCTTTACTTTTGGAATCTAATAAGCCATATGAAGGAAACGGAGAGAGAATTGACTAAATGAACTTGTTTCCAAATTGTCAAGCTGATGAGGAGCTTTACTAAAGCTATCTGAGCCCAAGTTAGACTACACTTCTCGACTTGATGCCACAAATCCAGTTTTTTTTAGTATTTACATTTTTCTCCTTAGATCTTAAGTAATACATTCACAGTTCTAAATTGGATGTTACAGGAAGTTGCTCTTTTCAGCTTGGTTCTGATTAACACTTCTTGTGCTCTCTGCCTTAACCATCTATTCTAACATAAGCAGGGCCCTATTCCAAACTTTTGATGCATATCTAGAGACTCAATTGGTTTTTTTAAGGTCGGATAGACTCAATTAGTTAAGTAGCTTCAATATATAGGTTGTCTTTTCATCTGATGACATTTCTCATGTGAGTGTTCTCATGACTGATGTTGCATCATTACTAAAAGTATCTTCCGGCACTACATTTTGAGTCCTCTTGTGGTTGGCAGGACAGTGATAGGTACTTCACGCTGAATGTTGTGATTGCTGACATATTTCTGAGCTGTAGTGAATGGATCTCTCCTCCTGATGATCTGTCAGAGAGATTTCTTGAATTCGTAGAAGTAATGCTGCTTGGAAAGGTTTGATTTCATTCCTTGGTTTGCTAATTTTGATATTTCTCTTGTTTTCCAATGCGTTTATCTTACACATGTAATATACTCTACATGGGTCGCATAAAGTAACTTGCTTGGTTGCCGAAGATTGGTACTTTGTTGGCCTGGAGTGGAGTTATCCTATGTGACAATTGAGTACTAAAAGATGTGATGTTGTCGGGTCGTCATCACTTCTGCTGGGATCTTAGGCAGAGAGATGCTAGGTGTACTGAGATTTGTCTGCCAAATTTGTATAGTAAGTGATGTGGCAGACTGTAGGTGGGCATTTAGGCAATTAGATCATATTAACATCCAATTACAGCTTGGCACATTATTCAATATATTTTTAAACCACTATCAGTATACCTAACATTATCTTTCAGATATAAGTGATTGTATAGAAGAACTCTGGTCATGAAGTGAGCTAGAATCTAATTAGAGAGTGGAGGTTCGTGCTTGGAGAAGTCTTAAGCACAATCATCTTATATTATCGATCCATCTTTTCTCTTATATTGCTTGGACTTCGATGGAATATCTCCATCTTTCTATGTTACTTATTTTGAAGGAATCTGCCTATCATTTTGCAGACAAGTGACAGTGCAAAGACTGAAGCAACTGTCAGCGACAAGCACTTGCTTCTTCCCTTTATACCAAAACTTTTGGCACAGGTTCCTAATAATTGGAAGTCTCGCCTTCTTCAGGTCAGTTGATTACATGCTTCTAGGATCTTGTCTCCTGCAACTCAATTCCTGTCTAAGAACATCCTTTTTAATTTTTTAACCAAAGTGTCGCTGATGTGGGGAAATTTGAAAAATGAATGCTGCTGACTCCCTTGTTATAAAATTCAGGCATTTACAACGGCATTCAGGGATTGCAATCATCAGTCTTCTCTGAAATTGGCCTTCCTTTCCATTATCGAGGAAATTGTGATACCTGTGAGTTTTTATTAGTGCTTTCCTTTGCTGAAACATTTATGTTTGGTACAAGTTCCTTCCCTAAAATCAAGCACTTTTAGATTGAAGTGTTTTGAGTGAACTCTTGCATTCATAAAGCACACAGAGTTATGTCCACAGAGCATGTGAGAACCTGTGTTGTTTTAGTTGTAGATTTGTTCTGTTGACAAAGTCACAGGTTCTGCTTCCTGCATCTGCTTCCTGCATCATTGCTCTGCATAATAGAAAGCAATCTCACTTGATGGCAGGGACAAAACAGGATATATTTGGATGACAGTGATCCAGAACTGTTGGACCATCAGATTGCTTGGGTAAGAGAACTTCCTACATTGCTAATCGTGCTGGGTGAAAAACATCCGTCGGTAACCCAGGTACTTCATTTGGCTATTCACAGCAATATTTATTCTTTAGTGACCTAAATGGGTTGACTCTTGCATTATTTAAAAGAAATATCGGCTACTACAAGCAGTGCAGCATGTAGAAGTTACCATTTCTTCTAAAGTTACCTTATTCATCAATGGTATTTTGTAGGTGGTGTTACGTCTTATTCTTCGCCTGGGTCAATCTGCTTCATCAAGACCCGCCTTACAGTGGGAATATGATAACATACAATATCCACTTCAGGATTTTTTCTGCAATTGTCAGGACGAAAGTGAGGCTTAGTGGACAATGTTTTCTTGATTAATTAGTTACTTGTGTAGCTGACACCTGATCTTTTGTAATGTAAAATGCAGGCAGTGTTAGTTATGGACCATTCGTAAGGCTTTCTCAAGATTGTCAGGAACTTGCTGTTTGTTGCCTTTATTATTTCTCTCGTTTGGATTCTGCTTTGCTGAAGGCAATAGCCACATGCTGTCTATGTACGTTTCTCCAAAGATAAACTGTCTGAGATGGAATTTAGCATGCAATCTTTGTGCAGTATTATTTGCTTGAATGCTTGGTATATTATTTGTGCACCAACATGATATTCTTGTAATTTTTAATGGTGAATTTGAGTGAAAAAATCATCCATAGATACTCCATCAATACATGTCCTTGCACTCAAATAAAGAATAGCATCTACCAGAGAAGCAGCTTATGAATATGGTTGCTAAAACATATCATTACTCTGAGTTCAGTGTTAATTTGCTTTCAGGCACTGCAATGGTCTTTGAAGCTCAAGTATTCCAAATTTGTTGTTATTCGAATTATTTTTGTCCAAGGATATGAAATTGAATCAATTCGAGTCAAGAAACACATGAGAAGACATTTTTGCACTTTGACAGTTATAATCTTTTTGGTGGATGGATCTTTTTATAAAACACGTTGAAACATGTGGTATACTGCACAAGCAACTCATGAGATTCCTCTATTTTCCCTTACACTATGCTCATCTTCTGGTCCTTATTGCCAATTCAATTCAGGCAATGATCTGGAACCTTCAGTGTTAATCCGCACGATAGAGGTTCTTGATTCAGCCTACACTGCTGGACATATCTGGATATCTGACATCATCAGTTTCTTCATCACATTACTCTCGCATTTCAAAGTTTCTCCTGGTAATCTCCAACATTTTTCTTCTTTGGCTAATTCTTTGCATTCGCTACCTTTCCCGACGAACTACTTTTTTCCACAGATAATGCCCTTCCAGTCAAAGAACTAGAGCCAAAGATTTCAACCTGCAGAAATCTTAGATTATTGACAAGTGTTGTTTGCTCGTGCCTTTTGCATATTGGTGATGAATCTACGGTCCTTCAGATGATAGAGAAAGTGATAATTGATCAGATAGTGAGTCATCTTACTGACTGCCTTTGATAGTTATTTGCGACTTCTGATAATTGATTTTTCCTCTATTTATTCTTTAACAAAGTTCTTATGCATCTACTGTAATTAATGGTTCATTCCAACAACTACTCTGTAAATATAATCAGGATAGACTGAGCTCTTATTTAGTTTGTTTCTTTACAGAACTTGAAACCATTTCGTGATAATGCATGTGCCTTGCTCCGACTGCTCGTCACATTGGATTCTAAGCCAACCAGACTCTCTGAACAGACTATTGACAGTCTGGCCAGTTTTCTTGCTCTATATCTGATCGATATTTTTTCTGTAAGCTCTCTCTCTCTCTCTCTCTCTCTCTCGCTAGACGTTCCCCGAAAGCATGCAACAGTCTTCTGTTTGTTCAGTTCAGCTTCAATCACTTAATTCATGAATTGCAACAAAATTTGAGTTAGAACTAATACTAATGATATTTTGCTTGAATAATCTCTGAATTGGTCTTCCGTACTGTACATACAAGTGTGACATGGTTTTTTGTAATAGTTGCTGAAATTTGGCTCGGAACTAATGCTAATGATAATTTTGCTCAATAATCCAGGAATTAGTCTTCATCAGGTACTTATATGTGTGACACGGTTCTTACTAATATTTGTTAAGATTGGGTAACCTACTGGTTTTCTATCTTAGGAAAGTCGGTTGCCTATTTCTTTTTCTGATCAGAAGGTTCAAGAGCCAAGTGTTCTTTGTTATCTAATCAGATGTTTTATTCATATATTCAGGTCATAATCCCCCACATTTCAGAAGATGATGATGAAGCTGCTGTTGCTGTTCTTGACCGCATGACCCATTATTATGTCTTACCTTGCTTATTCTTGTTTGATCGAAGTCACAAACTTCTGAAACTAGTTTTAAACAAGATGGAATCATTGATATCTGATAGGACTTCATTGTCTTGTTCGGAAAATGGTAGCCATGGGACAGATCATTCAACTAATGTCATTGCCATTGTTTATGTCCTTCAAGTGATGCACGAGGACTTTAAGATTCGACAGATTCAGTTCTTGTTCACGGCAGAGATTGAATGCATACTAAGATCAATACAGGTTTGATTTTGCATTCTAGTTCATATCAATTATGTGCTTGCCATGCTTGTTTTATTTGTTTCACATGCTTGGTCGTGGCATGATCAGTGGACTGATAAAGAATTGGAATGATGCTTGACGGTAAAAAAGTTTCTTTTAGATGTGCTCGTACTGTATTGTGCAGTGTTTAGCTGTTTGTCCATGTGGAAAGGGCCATCATGTAACTTAATCATTAAATTACTCGTACTTTGATTATGCTCAACTTCTTTGGCTTTATACTTTAATCATGGGTCTCTGTTTTCCTGTGCAGGCTTTAGTGGAAAATAGTACTACCTTGGAGGAAAGACACAAACTACAGTGTGCGTGTGTTCGAGTACACAGGATGCTGGGTAATCTACAAGAACGGACTCCTTGCTTGTTGTAGATATTGGAACGTGCACTAGCAGGTCGAGTCACTTCTAAATTTAAAATGCTGTTTTTATCTTTTTCTCCCCCTCTGGTTAACAGGTCTGCTCAATGAGTTACTGCATTGCATTAATCATTCTCTTAGTCTTCGTTCTTCAAGTTTCAAAAAGTAGCTTCATTGCATGCAATTCTTTATTTATACGTACTGCATTTGTTTCCTTTTCTTCTTTTCCCCCTGGTAAGTGGGTTTTGAATCTGTTTCTCCTGATAAGCTTGCCTGTGATTTTTATAAGTTGCATTATGGCAAATGAATGGGTAGATTCTGCTGATTGAGGGGAAAAGAAAGACTGGAGTGGGCTAAAGCCAGTTCTCTTTGTTTAGGTCTTCATTGGGGGTGATAGTGGATGCTGGTGCAATTCATGTTCTAAGTCCATTGTCCTGACCGCTACCAAGTACCAAAAACTGGTCATTGTTAGGAGGGGATTTCATGGATGAATGCTGATAAAGTTTTCCCTATACTTTCCACGGACTAGGTTACATTAGGTGCTTTTTTCTTTTTGGCTTATCAGTTTCTGCTAGAAATAATCAATGTGGTTTCTCTACCTCGTAAGATGCACTGCGATAGTAAAAGAAACATTGAAATGATATTGATATACCTGAGACAGTGTGGTATTTGATGAATTCAGGAGGTTTTGATTCGAAGTTAGCTCATCTAGCTGCACCAGAACTTCTCTTGAAGCTTACTCTTGATGAAGATACATCTGTTCACTTTTGCAGCACTTCTCCTGATGATCAAGCAAAAAGGACTGGAAGATACAAGTTGCCAGCTGGTCGAAAGCAGGGTCCTGACCATCGTTTGGAAACAAATTGTTCAAATTTGTGTTGGTCTAAGCTTGTCTGCTCTCGTGCAGGAGAGAGGGAGGGCCCCTGCTATGGAAAGGGGAGCTTGCTGCAAGTTCCTGCTGATGTTCCCATAGGAATAATTCTGCCGGATATGAAATTTTGTAGCTCAAGTCATTAGGCAATTTTCTTTGTTTTTGTGCTTTTTTTATGTTCTCAAATTTATATGCGGGAAAAGTAAAGTTTGTATATGCGAAATTAGCTTCTGAGTTTATAGTTGTAGCATCTGTTTTCCTCAACTGCCTATTGCATATTGCAACAAATTCGTGACGGCTTAATGGGGAGAGATGGAGAGGGCAAGAGACATTTACGTTCATTCAAACCTGAACCAGGCAGATAAATCACAGCTCAAAAGCCAAGTCCACATATGAAGCTCAGTATTAATTTGAACTAAGGAAAATTTCAAAATTATGGAGGGTTCTTTTCTGAAGGTACATATTACTTTTGTCTCAGGTAGCCATGAACTCGAGACCTTTGTATCAATGGCCTCCTCAAGTTCTTGGTAGGTGAAAAAGATTGCCGATCAACAATCATGGGCTTGTCACATGCAAAAACACTAGGGCATATTGTGCCACCCCTGGGCAATATGCAAGTTGAGATAGCTTAAGTCTTTTAGGCTGAACATCCAGCATGGAGGCTTCACTAATGAAGATAAAGAAAGAGAGGAAGAGTAGAGGAGGATGAACAGAAGCAGCAACTCGGGAGCGCCAGCAAGGGTCCTGCAACTTTCATCGGGGTCGAATGAATCGGGTGTAGCCAAACGTCAAACAGCTGCTTAAAGCAGCACATTTTAAGCCTTGCAATGCTTCATCGAAGCTCATAAATCCATCCTCGCACTAACCTTATGCATGGGGCAACTTATTTGGACCTATCTCCAATCTCAAAATCCTTTTATCTTTCCTTTTAGAGGCAGGATGGTGCATATGTTTGTTAGGGCTAGTCAAACTGCTATCCCTGAATGGACACAGATGCTAATAAATTTTGCTCATTTTAATGTCTGCAATGTCGATATATTTTAATCTTTAGTCTTGCATTTTATAAACCTTAGGTCCCCTCTTTGTCATGTTTGGGCCGTTAAAAAAACCTCATAATATGTTTTGAAGTTGATAAAATTATCCATTGTTTATAGCAATCTTAGTAAACATAAGCAGTGTTTATTTTTCAGGTAATAATCACGCTGAAAAAGACTTTATATGACCGAAAGTTCTATATGAACAAGACTAGAGGAATGAATCAAGTTATTATCGTTGACTAAGAGTGGATGTTCATATTCAAGAAGCAAGAAGCAACGCACTAGATCGATATCCTTCAATTTTCTGCTTGAATATCAGCAATGTTAATCAATGAATATTAGTGGTCCTACTGTATAAATATTATCAAAGATCATAGTTAGATTTCAGCAATTCAAATGTTAGATATCATTCAACATATTCAATAGATATTATCAAAGATTATGGCTAGATATCGGCAAAGCAATAGAGTGGACATTATCATGCTCTATAGACACCGAACATCATCAAAGTTATATAATGACCAAATATCAGCAGAATACCTATTCTACTTACAACGGCAATCTTACTAAAAATATCAAGACTAATATATCATTCCTTTAATAGCTTGTGACTGGTATGGATTCCATCTAAGAAGATATTAATTGACTTTCTTTCTAAGATTGTCCTTGCAATGTATTTGACCATGCAAGGAATCTTAATTGATCGGCAATCATCCTGAAGTCCTTTCCTTAATCAGAGAACTCTACTTACGGAAATCAAATTTTGATTGTACATAATCTTCTAAGGCTACATTAATTTTCTCATCAATTGACCAATAGCTAAGTATGGAGATTGATTCACGGAGATTGTCCAATGGGAAGTTTTGGATAATGATGAATATAAAAGAAGACACTAGTGCCCAAGAGAGATATATCAAGAGAAAATATTTCCAAAGTCCAAGAGAGCTTCATAATCTTTGTTTGTCTTAAAGAGCTTATAATTGTAATTATTTGAAAAGTGTTGGCAAAGTGTTATTGTGAGATAGTGATCTCTATTAGCTTGTGTATATGAGCATTACCGACTTCAAGAAGAAGTGCTTGTGAATAAGCAACACTAAGGCTCCGTTCGTTTCACGGAAAATAAATTCATTGGGGAAAACATTTTCCATGAAGGAAAAAAAGTCTTCTAAAGTGGGGAAAAATGTTTTCCACTTTCAAGTTGGGGAAAACATTTTCCACACTCACTCTCTCCTATCTCATACCCCCTATTAGGCTGCGTTTGGTTTAGCATTTCCAAGGGGCTTTGAGTCCAATGTAAATGTTGAAAGCCCAAAGCTACTTGAGGAAATGCAATTGTGTTTGGTAAAAAAATTTTGCAAATGGATTTTTGAGTTGAATGTGCGTTTGATAAAAAAAAATTTCGCAATGGCCTTTAATGGATGTGATATATATATCTCTTCTTTTTTTTGAAAATTGAACTAAATCCTTTGCCGGTCCGACGAAGGGCTACGGCCGCCGGTGAGCCAGATCTGGCACTGGCGGTCGTCGGCTGGGTTGCGCTACCCTCGCCGAGGGTCGCCTAAGGTCGGGCGACCTCCGACGGCCCTCGGCTAGGTCGCGTGACCCTCGTTGGAGGTCACGCGACCTTGCGTGACCCTCACCGGAGGTTGCCCGACCTTGAGCGACAGCCGCCAGCGATCGTAGCCCTTCGCTGGACTGGCGAAGGGCTGCCTCCATTTTCAATTAAAAATAATAATAATTAGGGGCAAAATCAGAAATATGAAGAATAAGTGAGGGGTAGTTTTGGAAGGAAAAAAATAATTTCAGCATTTTGAAGGCTAGTTGAAAAGCTGAAAGCCGGCTTCAAAGTTGGGAACCAAACGCACCCTTAGTCCTCACTTCTTTCTTTCTATTTTTTTAAATTATTTTTTTATTTTATTCATAAATTCGAATTTTTTTGTTATTTTTTAATAAAATCGATTTTTTTATTATTTTTCCTTTTGTCTTTCTTTTTCCTATTTTTCTTTTTCGGCCGGTTGTCGGCCATGGCAAAGGCCGGCAATCGACGACAAGCGAGTTGAGCGTCGTCAAAGGCGGCGAGGCTCGAGCCTTGCTAGATCGGGACCCCCGAGCGCCGCCAGACGGTGGCAAGGCTCGGGCCTCGCCAAATCGGGACCCCTAAGCATCGCCACACGGCGGCGAGGCTTGGGCCTCACCAGATCGATGACGCCCGAGCGTCGCCAAACGGCGGCGAGGCTCGAGCCTCACGGATCGGCAACGCCTGGGCGTCACCAAACTGCGCCAACGCTCGGGCGTCGCCGATCTACGAAGCTCAAGCCTCGCCGCCGTTTGGCAATGCCCGAGCGTCGCCGATCTGGCGAGGCGAGCTCGAGGCATGGCTGGCCACCGCCATGACTAGCGACTGGCCAAGAAAAGAGAGAACACAGAAAAAAGAAAAAAATAATTTAATAATCGATTTAAAAAAAATAATAAATAACAATTTAAAAAATAAAATTATTGAAAAATAATTTGTAAAGGAAAATATCTTCTCAAGCGAATAGTAGAAAATATTTTCCATTTCAAAATCAAGTTTCATCCGAACACCGGAAAATAATTACCTTTTCCTGGAAAATATTTTCTAGAAAAGCAACATTTTCCATGAAACGAATGTAAGTACTATAATTTCTCCTTGATTTATTAGTGAAATCCAATCAATAGACTATCACCGTAGAAGAGTGCACGTATGCTTACTTTAAGTCAAACCATTATAAATTTTCTACATGCAAAGCCTTCTATTTCTCTACTCATATTCACTTTTTATTTTATAGAAGCTTTTGCATTGCTGATTATTACTAAAACTCTAGTCATATAAACGCTCTGTTTCTAATAATTATACTTTTATCCATTTAATTTTATTAATTTCGTGTTTGTCAAGTCTATTTTAAATCATTTACTCACCCCTCTTCACATAAAATTACTAGCCATTTCATGAGCTTCTTTTCCATGGTTATGGAGTTTTAAAAAATAGCTTTTATGCGGGCAATGTCAACTCTTAATCATTGTCGATGCGACTTCTACCTATTTACTCATTGTTTATTTACCTTCTTGAATCTTGAAAACTTAAACAAATAAGTTCACAAAAATTACACGAAATTATATATATGATATCGAATGTCAATATATGTTTGAAAAGATTTTGATCGTTTCTTCTTAATTATTCGTCAAACTATAAAACTGATAATTCTTGGAAAAAGTTTAAAGGGTATAATTTATAAGGATTTCTATTAGGTCCACCGTAGGTGTGAAAAAAATAATTTACATATTTAACATTCAATGGTTGACATATGAAAAAATTTGAGCGGAACACTAATTACAAACACACATATCATTTATCTAGTAGTGGATATACAAAGATTTTTCTATACTTGTAAAAAGACTGAATAATAATCGATATTCAAAAGTAAAATTTATTTTAAATAGGCTAAATTGAAGTATCTATGCTTGGCGCACCACCCACGAGAAAAAATTATTCAAAAAGTCCTAAATCTATTGCACTTTTGTCAATTTTGTTATAAACATTTCAAATTTGCTAATTGAGTCTAAAATGTTTTACACTTTTATCAAGTTTTGTCAATTGAGCCCATCTAGCCAATTTTGGCCAAAATTCACTAATTTGAATACCCGACCATTTTATGTGGCACAGCCAATACTGACTTGGACAATTTTTAATAGTATTTCAATATTTTTTTCAAATTTCGAATCTTTCTTTTTATTTGGTTTTTTCTGTGCTTTTTTTTCCCTGTTCTCTTTTTCATTGCCTTACGCCTTCAAAGGAAGAGTTTGAACTCATGAACCTCTTCAGAGAACATATAAGTACTAGAGCAGCAATCTATGGAGCTTTGGTCGGAAGAGCGGACTAGCGCAGAAAGACCGACCTCCACACGGGGGAAGGGGATCCTTGAAGGAGAGATTCTGTGAATAACTAATAATCGCAGCATAAGACGAGACACATATTGTGTGTAACATTCCGGTGCGTCAAAGTTATTATGTCAACTAGAACGGAATTATATTTACTCTCTTTTTTTTTTCAAAAAAAACCTTTTTTCATTCATAAAGCAACACAGAGAGAAGATAATTGATAAGTCTCTTTAAACATATGCCTAGCCAAATCCTAGCTAAAGTTGCTAGGCTACACATGCATGTGTCACAATCCATGATTCTCCCATACTTGTGTACCTTGTGAGTGGAGTTTGGGATTTTCAGGTGAAGAGTGAGTGATACAGAGAGAATGGATACAAATTAGGAGTAGTGTCAAAGATGGTTGATGCTATGAATTTTTAGAATAGAGAGATTATATCTCTACAGAGATATAAAGGTAGGGTTGGCTTCCCGTGCACAAATTGGATGGGAGCTAATGTCGCACTCCTACGAGAGAATGGCAGGTTGAAACTAGTCATTGTGTGTAGAGTGTTATGTTGTTTTGCTTGATAAACTAAATGCCCGAGCTAAATTGGGTGTGGTGTAATCCGATACAAGGATGCTATTTGTCGATTGTTCTTAGGAACAATTATTGAAGAAAGGCTAGCTTGATGTTCTCGGCTCACCAAGCACCGCATGGGCTATTATGCGATCAAGAAACTGTTGGCCTGTGACATATGTATGTTCAGAAGCATTAATACAATCATCATCCATAAGCAAATTTGAGATTCTTAATGGATCAAGGTCCAAAGACTTTTAAAGTTAAAACTATCACTTACACGGATTCTTCCTAAGATTTTGGAATTATTTGCTTCTTTCTCTTCTCACTATCTCGTTGATTGAACCCCAAGCTCTTGATATAGGTGATACAATCATAGCAAAGATGAGTAATTCATGAAAAAACTGACAAGCCATGGAGCAGCCTTTTATATTGTAAATGAAAAAGGGCATAGACTAAATTAGATTCATATATAAAACTAAAGAAAAAAGCCCACCAGATTCAATTATTCAACTTGGGCTGATAGGTTATCATAAGGAACAAAGAATTTTTGAGTCTCGGAGGCCCAATCCAACTTTTCATAAGCTAAGCCCACTTTATACTTGCGTTGAATCACAATCAATGGTTTTGTTTTTTTGCTTTCAATATTTTAATTTGACATGTTGAACAACATGAACATCTGTGAAGTCATGCACATTAGCTTTTTTAGGTCATTCGAAATCATCGTAAATTTTTAATCACTTAATTTTTCATGCGACCGATTTGTCGGAAGGAACAAGATTTTTCTTTACAAACTTTCTATATCCGTGTGTTTACACTCTATACAGCGAGCCAAAAAAGTACCCAAAAGATAATTTAGGTGAGTTATAATAATTATCTACGTCTATATATTTAGGTCAAAATCCTCGGTTATCTCATTTTTAACTTGCATTTTCCAGAATTACTTCCCAGCACGTCAAAGAATGTGGATCCCAACACGTCAAATAATTTACGCTTGGGTGGGACCTTAGCTATTTATTAAATAAAGTAACGAGAACCTCCCGTTACTTTTGTAGATATCGATTTTTTTTTTCTTTCTCAAATATTTCCACTCTAACATTTTATACTTTCTATATTACAACAGCCTTGAGTTCTTTTTTTCTTTCCATATACATGTCTACAATGAGCAACTTGTGCTATTCATGGAATTATGTATATCAATTGATTTATCATATCGTGATGATGATGGAATTATCCATCGATGTTAAGCAAGTTCAAAAGATGTACGTTTTTTTCACTTATTGGAATTAATATGTGGAAAGTGAGATTTCATGGGCGACACCATAAACCCCATCATGACAATGTCGCAAGTGAGCTCTTTTTGCATGTGAAATTAGATTGACTTTGACCCAACCGAGAAAAAGGTCGTAACAAAATCGAACAAAAAACAGGTATGCAACCTTGAGACAATCCAACTCAAAAGTTAATCGGAACTAAAAAAAGGAAGGCTCAACTATCAATTGATTAAAAAGTTATCATTTAGGGCTGCCATTGGTGTGAATGAAATTCACACGTTCACAGTTGGATGGACCGGTGACACGCTTGTAACTTAATCTTTCCACATCCCACCATCGACAAATGGACCTAATAAAAATCCTTAATTACTTGCCTCGACATTAACAGTTGTAATTAATTACTCGTCATTGGGATTTATAAGATCAAATAAAAGGGCGTAGGTTCGATTTCATCTTAGTAGATGCTAAGATAATTGTGCAAAATTGAACCATATAATGCAAAAAAAAATTTATTACATAAAAAACTTCAAATTTGTAACTATATGACTTTTTTATAATATTAAAAATATCACATTCATCCAAACTTTTTCTTATTAATATCTTGTCAGATGATGTTTTAATCAAAATAACGCCGTTTTTATTTTACTTGACCTGTCAACATTATTTATTTTTTAGTGTGCATGTATGTAGATCTTATTAAAACAAATATATCACGTTGGGCATGATTTAAAATTTTGGTGGCTTTTGCCCCTTCTGTCGTGACAAGCAAGACATGAAGAAGCAAGCCACCTATTGCTTCCATCTCTAACTCCTTTTAAATTATGCATTATTTCATCAGGCTTTAACTGGAGACAAGGACAAGGAAAAGGAAAGCCCCCGACCCACTCTTATCTTGCTGACGTGGCACGCCGTGTGTGGGCCCGCCCGGTCTTCCTTCGACGAAACCTCATCGTAGACAATCAAAGCTCCTCTCCGAAATCATTATTGCAAAAACCCAACAGGCAGCATTGAACTGATCACCTCCCTCCCTTCTGTCCTTGATGGTTATCTGATCAGTCGTTTCAATCCGATCGTCTCCTTCTTCTTTCTTCTTCTCAAGCAATCCGCTCTGTCTCTTTCTGTATCCTCTCTGTGGGTTTTCTTGTCACAATTCATTCTCCGGGTAAGTCCACGCTGACCCCTCTCTCTCTCTCCCCTTCTTCTGTTCTTGATTCCTTGATCTTCCGGCGAAAGATCGGATCTTGGCTTGAAATTTTCGTTTGGGTAATCATGGGTATCGCTGGATACTTAGCTTGGTTTATGTCTTTGCTTCTTTTTGTTCGTTGCCGTCGTCGAGTGGTTTATCTCCCGGCGTTGTTACGTCGAATTGGTGTTCCTTTTGGTGTTCGGTTTCGTATTGGTACCGGTGACAGAATTTTAGTGGCGCTTGTTCTTTGTCTGATCTGTATTCGAGGGTTGAATTTGCTGTTAAAGTTTGTGTTTTTTCTTGTGCAGTTGGATTGGGTAAGGATGAACAAGAGCGTGTTTAAGCAGGAGCATGACTTTGGTATGGTGACCCGTATTATCTATAAACGAAGGTAGAATTGAAATTTTGATGAACTGGGTTTTGACGAATTGGTGGTTTTGTTTCAACTGCAGAGAAGAGACGCGCCGAGGCGGCGAGAATAAGGGAGAAATACCCGGACAGGATTCCGGTGAGAATTTTGAGTTGTTTTGTAAATTTGCCCCTGGTTCATGCAGCAATCTTCTAATTGTCAGTGATTGAGACCATTTTTGGTGGCTTAATTGGTAGATTTACATCTTCTGTGAACTTGCGGGGATTGTCATTTTATTCATGCTTGCAGCCGACGTGATTAGAGCTGTGTTGCTAGAATGCCCTCTGCCCACCCTTGGGCCATGGCAGAGGTGTGAAGCATGATACTGATGAAAGTGTCTTTAACGTTGAAATTGAAACTGGTAGTTCTGGCATAAAAGTATGAGTTATTGGACATTGTATGAATTATGATATCAATATCTGATTGAGATGTAAAGCACGGGTTGAAGATTAATTGGAGTGTTTTTCTTAGTGCATTGATCAATTTCATACAAATGTTACATGGTGCAGGTATGCTTCTCATAGCTTTACCTATCCATGTCCTATTACCTATCATAGTTACGTCCACCTTCTCCTTTTTTTTATTTAACCTTTTAATTGGTAAAACATAATTTTTGAGAGGAGATGCGGATAAGTCATTTGGTCAGTATGCATTTTAAACTGGCTGAGTAATACCTGGAGCAAAAGAAGAAAACAGAGACTGTGGAAAGATGAAAAAGACATCTGAGTCTTTTGATTTCACAAGACTGCAATCCAGACAAGGAACTGAAAAGCGCACCTCCCACATAAATGTTCCATTGCTTTCTTAATCCGTGAACCTAATTTAGCAAGAGCTCTCTGGTCTAGGATCTGTCTGCAGGACCTTTTATGGCCCTTGCAATTAACTTACAATAGTGGAAAGTATTTAAGATTTGTCCATGTTAATGAGCAAAAGAATTTGGAGAAGACACTTATGATTATAAGAAGTATAAAGTAGATGATGTAGGTGAAGAAGCAGCAGTCACTGTGATGACCCTTCATATACCTTGTCTGAATTCCGTTCTAAGGAATCTGTTAGATAGCACTTTTCAACTGAAAAATGGTTTGGACATAGACTGGCATAAGATATTGATTGAAAGATTGTCTCATGAGAAATTCTCTTCCAAATATTCATCCCAGGAAGTTCATTGTCCCTGCAAGCTGGGTCATTTCCATCAGACTTTCTCTCAGGCTGCATTACCTTAGTCAATACTCTCATATAGCATTGACCCTCTTGAGGATATATTAGAAGCTTGACTATTAAGCAAGCCACGCACATTACCAAACTGATTCCATGTTTATGTACTTCTGCCAATGAGAGAAATTAAAATATGATTCCAAATAATAGTTGGTCAAAAATGTTATTATTCTGGTGACTTTGTAATGATGCATCAATCCTACACAATATCCAGGCTTTGCAATGGGCAAGGTGATTTAGTTGGTTTTACTTTGTGACTGACTGGACAGTTTGCAGGCTTTGTCTGTTACTTTCACTGTCTAAGCTGTAATCTGTGGGAACTTCTTTTCTTGATGTCTTCTGGAACTTCTTTTCTGCTTATGCTAACATATGTGCTGTAATCTTTAGGTGATCGTGGAGAAGGCAGAGCGAAGTGATATTCCCAACATCGACAAGAAAAAGTGAGCCCTTATTCATTGACTGCCATTGTGATTTTCTTATATGCACTTGTTGGAAGCTGTAGGTGCGATACTTGACTTGTTTTGTACTGACTTAATGCTGAAAACTTGCAGATATCTTGTCCCAGCTGACCTTACCGTGGGTCAGTTCGTCTATGTGATCAGGAAGAGAATTAAGCTGAGTGCTGAAAAGGCCATCTTCATATTTGTTGACAATGTCCTTCCACCCACAGGTACAGTTCAATTGACATATTTCACTTCACATGGATGATCACTTTGTGTTTGCTTTCCTTTGTTGTCATATTTTTAACCAAAATGAAAGGCTTTGAGCCGTTGTTTGTCTGAAAAAATTCATTGCAGTTTTGACTAAAAATGTTCTCTCGATATCTCAGGAGCAATAATGTCTGCCATTTATGATGAAAAGAAAGATGAGGACGGGTTTCTCTATGTCACATACAGCGGTGAAAACACGTTCGGCAACAACTGATTATGGCCAGGTGCTGCTGCCCATTTCTTTATCTCCGTCACACCACCATTAGTTTCCTCGTGCTGAACTCTGGCTTGTATATAAATGGCCACTGTGCTATATGGGTAACCCATTCTATGTATATAATAAGCATTTATCGAAACCTATGATGCTAATGAAAAACTTGGTACATAATATCTACGTAATCGCTCCAGTCCAGTTTATGTACTGCTGATGGGCCTGGTGGACGCATCCCCGAGCTGAGTATTCCGCAGGATGCTTGGGTAGTTCCACTTGTATTTGAAGTTAATCTTTAATCCTCAGTTCGGTTGCCTGGTGATTGAATGTTTGCTGTGGTTTTTTCGAGTATCTGGTGAAAATTCTGATGTACAAATTGCTGTTTCAATCAACTTCTCTACTCCCGCTGAACAAATTTGAAAAATACGGCATTTATGTGTCCCGGTTTGTGGTGATGCTGTTTGGATCATAGCTATGCAATTGCCTTGAGGATCTCTCTTAACACTTATGTTAATTTAACATTAGTTATCTCTAGGCTTGTCAGATGGATATATTGGGTCGAAATGGTCTGCCTCATATTGGCCCTTTTAATCTATATTGACCTACTCTTTTATACAATATAATTTCAGCAATCAAATTGATTTGGATCCGATCCACGGGTAATTCAATCAGGCTCCATTTCTTAGCAATTTTCTTCTTAAATTGTTGCCTCAGAGGATGGGCAACTCTATGGACCAGTTTGTCGAGTAGGTGAGGGATGAGGGCCATATCTAACTTAATTCGGACCCAACCTATACTCAATCAAATGTGGTTTAGCCACATTGGTTTTCTTTCTCTCTCTATTCTTTTAGGTAATTTTGGTCATCTTGATCAAAGTCTGTCTACTAAAGAAGCGAAGTGAAATAGAATTAGAAGCACCGGTAAGGGAGAATTGAGATGGCATTTGTTTGAATCAATCGGAGGCCTGATCGGCCACCATCAATCATCGATCTCTGCTCTCAATTTATGGAAGATGAGCCTCCAACCCATTTGATCGCATGTTCAACTCAACCGATACAGTCTCACCTCCGTCCAAGCCCCACTATGCCGCCATCGAGCCCCCAAACCTAGTCGCCGCCCGGCCCCCCTCTCTCTCTCTCCTTGTCGCGACATCAGATTCGAGGTTGCGAGCCTAGATTTGACATCGCCGGTTGCTGTGGTTGCAGCATCACGGCCACTTGGAGCTCCTCTATCTTCATCGACAGAGGACATGATGGAGATCATCAGCATAGTCGAGGCTCGATGCTTTACAAGTGATAGACGACGATGGATGTGACGGCAACTCCAGTTGCCTCGGTCACGGCCTCGATCTAAAAGGCTTAACCTTTAATTGACACAAATGGATGGCAAATGGGTTCTCTAGAAATCCATCAAAACTCAATCTGATTGCACTTCAAGTTTTTTAACCTATTATCATCTAGCCCTTTAAATATTAAAAAGAAATAACACATGATCTGATTCTAAAAATACAATGAAAAGAAATTATCTCTCCATAACTATTTGGAGCGCATCTTTTTATACTATCTAAGACTCAAATCCCACCTCTACTATTAATTCTCCTATTGAGACAAAACCAAATGATCCAATTTTCACTTTTTAGTTCTCGATCGAAACAAACCCAATCAACATAACCAATCAAGCCCGATATTCGAGCCGTGTCTTTTTTCGAATAAAAAAGACCTAGAAAGCATGGTTTTTTCTTTAAACTTTCAACTCAAACATCATTTGATCAAAGTGTGATAACGTGAAAACCCAAAAAACATGACTGACAAGATAGCCTAAACCCTGATTAATCGTCATCATCATTCACAAGTTTTCCTCCCTCCTTTCCACGGTCCATCATCCCATGCGCGCTCAACCAGCAAATTCCATGAAATGAAAAGGGCAACGAAGGGGAAAGTTCATCAGCCTCGAGTTCAAAAGAAGCGGGAGAGAACACACGAGACGGAACGCTGTCAGGGGAAGGATCAGAATGGATCGCGCCCCCTGCAGTTCTGATCGTTTTGCCATTAATGGGGATCGACACAGGTTGCCACAAAAGCTCAGCAAAAAATATGAGATCTCGTCCTTCCTCCTCTGTCCTTCTCCTCCTCCTCCTCCCTCTCGGCCTTTCTGCCCCACTCATTTCCGAGGGGAAGGAAAGCGACTTTTCAAGCCCAAGGAAACGAGAGAAGCTGCTTTTGACTGTGGACACAAAGGAAATTCACCTGTCGAACTTTCACCCTCTTCTTCATTAAAAAAATTGTTGCTCCTGCGACAGGCTTTTTAGCTCACGTTCCTGCCAAAAGATCGAAAAGACAAACATGCCTTGGTTTCAAAATAATTGCTGCACGGACGATTAGGAATGAATAGGTTTCGGGATGGTAAGGTTTTAGACCAAAACATGTGGAATTTATATCCCGTTAGAGTCGTTTCCCGATTTTAAGCATTAGAACTCGAGCTGGCCACTTCCATGATCGACTCGAGAATCGAGCTTGACTTTAATTAATATAACTATTCGTTTAGGAAACTATACTATGTGAACAACGATTGGTGGCTTAGTGATTAAGGTGATGTCGGATTTCGAGGAATTTTGAGATTTTGAATAATTTTTTGACATGTCTATCTTTTTTATTTCAAATAAAGTAACATAAAAAATTAAAAAATCGATCAATCAAGACCGGCTACCCAAATGTTACCCAACAATCTCTTCGCCCATGTGTGAACCAGCTTAGAACCAATCAAATATGGCTGGTTTGGTTAAGTTTCAGATTAAAACGAAACCAATCCTGTAATTATATTTTTTGGTCAAATACCAACTCTGTTATTTGCTTTATCTAAATCCCTCCCTATTTAGGGAGGTATCTAAAGAGAACGAAAATTTGGAGTCGAAAATTTTCGAAAATTTTCAAATTGCTCGTAACATCGGAACGGGAAAATTTTCAAATTGCTTGTGACATTAAAACGGATGAAAAAAATTTAACAGAGGGTGTTCTCCATTCATTTCCCTTTCCCAAACATAGCATAGGCTCTCTCTGTTTTTTTTTCCGGTCGAAATAGCATAGGCTCTTTGACCGAATAGCTTCCTACCCGATGTCTAGCAAAACCCTAATGTCGTTTCTTTAATTAGTACGACTTGGACCGCTTCATCACTTTCCTAGAAAAGTCCGGATTTGACTGGAATTGAAATTTACTAATTATAGTTTTCATTTTCCACAAAAGAAACAAAAAATTGCCCCCGACGAAGCGGAGAGGACATCCAACTTGATCACTTTCGGTTCGTGTCTTTAAATGAGTTTCAGATTTCGGACTAGAGCTGTTCAGAATCGGCTGTCCTCCATAATCATGTTTTTTCTTGATAAGATGTGTTGAATTCTCAGACATATGCACAGAATTGACCAGCCACAGCAACTCTACAAACATAGGACAACGACATGCGATTCGATTTTACTATGTTGTTAGTTGAATTATGTGGAACGATGAAACCCGACATTTGGCTAAGGAATCACACCGACCAGTTCAATCTCGGGTCTCGTTTTTCGCTTCTTAACACTCTAGAGTTCCTTTTTCGACATGGGGTTCATGCAAGTCCAGCCAGCTATTTGTCCCTCGAGGCACAATGCCTAACACCAGTTCATCTCTATCGAAATGAAGGCTCGTTGTTGATTTTTGGGATAATGATACACACGATTCCTAAATTTTATTTTTGAACTCTTAATTTATTCAATAGAGTTCTAAACTATACCCCAATGTTCAATATGGTCTTGAAAATTTTAAATAGTGTAATGTGGTCTATGAACTTTTATACATGTTAAATTTAGTTTCTAAACTATATGACATGATCCTTAAACTTGAATTAATAAAATTGCAATATTGAATATTTTCATATAATTTAGAAATTAAATTAAACATATATCAAAAGTTCATAAATCACATTAAACAAATTAAAAGTTCAGGGACCACGTTAAATATTCGGATAAAGTTTATGAACTACAATATTCATTAGGTAAAAGTTCATGAATTATTTTCATTTTCCTTTGATTTTTTTTTCAGGTGCTTGTGCATTACCATACTTTGCACAAAAGATATGGCACAAAATGAACCTTGATCACAATGAAACCGACAGGCAACATTCATTCCTGAGAGACCATAGGAACCTCCAGAATCCTAACCGGAACATCAAACCAGCTTTCGATGTTTTCCCCGAGACATGTTTCCCTTCCAATGGCTCGCGAGATGACTCGGATATAAACTTGGGCGATGTCCATGACCCTAACCACCAAAGCTAAACGGGGGGATGATGGAAAGAAAGTTCTTGTTGGGCTATAGCTGTAATGAACCATCGACAGTGGAGTGAAAGCTTCAACATCATCAACAAGCTGCTCAAAGAAAGAGAGAGAGACAGAAACAGAGACAGAGACACAAAGCCCTTTTTTTTCAAAGCTAGAATTGGCAAAAATTGGGACATGATTTTGGCGAAGCGTGTGTACTAAAAAAGATCAGGATCATCTGCACATATATTTATTTATACAGAGGGAAAAAGGGTAAAAAATGCGCGGGTGTGTACCGATCAGCGCCGGACGAGCGAGAAAAGGAAGGGGGGCAGATCCCTGATCCGACGGAGGGGGTTGGTTGGGGGCAGTGCGGACAGCGGACGGCTGCGATTCTCGTGGGTACGGGGGTCGTGCCATCTGTCGGCGTCTGGGGAATCCCCAGGAAGGCTACGGCCATCATGCTTTTTCCCCTTCCCTTCCCCTGAAACCACTCGTTTGTCTTCTTCGTGTGTGACCGTATAGTTGTCACCCCCCTTTTCTTTTCTTTTTTTTTTTTTTTTTTTTTTTTTTTTACCCCTCCCTTGTCTCTTTGTTTTCCTCTTTTTTTGAAATTTTTTAAATATTGAAGTGATTATATCAACACTAAACACAAAAAAAAAAGAATCTCAATTTTTAGTCCAGTCCCTAATTCTATTGTAAACTTTTCTATATCTCATAAAAAAAATCACTAACTTTAGATTTAGTCCCAATTTATCTTGAACTCTTTTTATCTCGTCAAAAGCTATCAATTTTTAATCGAGTCCCCTCCCTACCTTCATTAACTCCATGTCTAAAATCATCCTTAGTAATTAGTTTTTGCCTAACTATATAGGCCTTGTCCTAATAGCCACCATTGGAGGTTTGAATTCCCACTTTCTTAAAATGTTAGGGTGGAGATAATTTAACTTAATGTGTGAGTTTCAACTCTTATGCTTTACAAAATTGTGAGAGTAAGAGTTTGATCATGAGTTACGACTGACAAAAAGAAGAAGATAAATTTCCATATTAGTATAAAAAAAAAAATTTGGATATGAAATTTGGATAAAAACTAGAGCAATCGGGGTTTTTTTTTTCAATTGCTCTTACTCTTGAGAGAGTCTTCCTTCCATTTTATTCCAAAACCTTCAATTTTGCACTCACACCTTCAATCTTGAACACTCGCACTCAAGACACTCAACTTGGGGGCGCTTGAGCAACTTACGCTCGAAAATTTTCATCTATTAGTAGACATGAAAAATTTGGACGAAGAGTTAACAATAGTAGATTTGGGACTTAAATAAATGTTAGTGAGTTTTTATGAGAAAAAAAAAATTAGTGTAGGCATTTGGTTTTAGATGTGTTGGACCAAGCTAAGATGCCCCTTTCTTTTTGTTTATTTTCCTTTACAACACACGAAAGAAATTTTTTTTTAAAAGAATAAATTTTGAATTTATGAAATATTTTAATAAATCCCGAATTAGTTAAAAAAATACAGATTGAAGCCGAGATAAGGATCAAGTATGTGTTCTAAAAATCAAATTACAAAAAAATTCACATGCATTTCTTGAAAATCCCACAAGGCGCATGGGACAAAATTTTGGATATAAAAAAGAAAATAAAGTAAAAGGACAGAGGAAACTTCACTAGCCTAGATGCACTTAGAGCGACGCCACATCATCTCCCGTACAGTCACCTTAGCAGCGGTGACGACTCCGAGGCATTTATTATTTTCATTTATTTCATAAAAAATAAATAATTTAAAATTGAAAAAAATCATTCGTACCTATTAAAATATTAGTTAAGTAAATATATTTTCATAATCAATAACCATATATATATATATATTGTCAATAACAATAAAAATATTTTTCATTAGTTCAACTTTATAAGTGATGAAAACGGTCACTTTTAAAAAAATATTTTTCAAATCATTCATTTTTAACGAAATAAATAAAACTTAAAATTTCATTTTTCTCGTATAGAAATAGTGACATAATGACCATCGTCACACTGGTGATCTCTATTGAGTAGACTGGCCACTATAATGAGGATAGCTTGCATCTAGAGTTGGACTAATAATGCATATTGTTTTTTCCTTTTACCAGTTTTACCTTGCAAACCAAAATCTTAAATCTTCCAAACACTCACATGTTGAAATTAGAATATCTCTATGTCCACTCTCGTATGGTGACTTTACCCCTAAAAAGAAAAAAAGATCAGCACAACAAATGTGGGAATTTTCTTATACCATCTTATCCTATTATATCCCAACTTCTAGGCCATCAAATGAAATTCTCAGGGGAGCCAAATGCCTGCTTTCGTGGGTCAATACTTTATATAAACATCGTAGATGGTTTGCATACGTACATAGGAATGGATACTACAGTAGTGTATACGCTTACATATGTGGGTCGAGTGGACTGACTTTCAAAAATTCATGCATATTTTTACATGCATACGTGCACAAAAAAGATTGTGAAAGTATCATTTAGTTCGTTATTGCCCTCGAGAGATTATTGTTCTTTCTTTTTGGTCTATGCTATTTGGCCAAATCAAGGAGTATTGACTAATCGTGGAAGCAAGAATTCTACAAATACCCTTTCTTTTAGGATTTTTGGGAAACATTGCACGTATTTATTTTGATCCAAGCACCATTTGGAAATTGTTCGATAATCCAACCTAAAGTTTAAGCTATAAGATGGAGAAGATGCACACATATACATGATGAGATCATGATCAATGTTGCAATCGAGCGGTCTGTGATAATAGATTCCATTTCCGGAGCAAATCGTGAATGGAAATTGTATTTATGATGTACGTGAAGTTAAATGATGGCAAATAAGCTAAATGAAGAGTTCACGCAAAATAAAAATAGCTGAAAATAGCTAAGTGAAACTCCACTTTGGTATTATGTGCATGGCGAATTATGAATACGTAAAGCTTGAGCTATAAAGTAATGAAGTTGAGATAAATTCGGTAAGTGAGTGATAAGGTTATTTTACTTATCGATAAAGAAAAAGATAAAATTAAGTTAAATATTTGCGCATTGAGATTCCTAGGGACTTATAGAAATGATTTTTATGAACAAGTATTTCGTTGCACTTGTTAAGTGACAGTGTTCAATATATTATTTTTCTTGCGTTATGTCTAGATTTCTCAATTCATATATTGTAAATGAATATTAAATATTGGAGGAGGTCAAAAGCATTTCTTACCAAATACATTGAATAAATGCGAATAAGAATCTAAATTAAAAAAATGAATTTTTTAAAGAAAGTTTCTCGTTTTTTAAAACGCTAAAATTTTTCCTTATTATGTGTATTTAGTGCATTTTGACTTCTAAATTGTTGCATAATATGCAAATAAGTGCCTGAATAAAAAAAACAATTTATTAAACACTCCGGCATAGAAATTCTATCGCTTTTAAAATACTAAGTTTCCCGTATTATGTAATTGGTGCATTTTGACATCCAAATTGTTGAATAGATGCAAATAAGAACCTAAAATACTAAGATGAACAGATTTTGTTAAACATTCCAATGAAGAAAGTTTGCTGTTTTTAAAATGCTATTTTTTTCCTTATTATGTGAAATTAGCGCATTTATAATGAAAATATTTCTTTGCTAAGGGTGCATTTGTATCGCAAAATATGAACAGTCTAGAAAACAGTATCCTAAAAATGTTCACTTGTTTCGCTTGAAATAATTAGTTAATAAAATATGCTCACATTATCGATAACAATATCAATGTAAATAGTTTTTGTGAACGAAGAAAATATTTTTCATTAATTCGTTTTTATGACCGATCCTCTTTTGGTAAATAGTTTTTAAATCATTCATCTTAAACACGCTTAACAGGTTTAGAACAAACATGATTCTACCCGAACATTAATTATGAACAACTAGCTGCAATCGATGAAACCCTGTCGCAACACTCCAGGCGGGGCACAGACTTCTGTTATCTGACGATACCGAGAACGAACCACCAATGAACGAAACTGGGGAGGAGTAGCCAGCAAAGGCAGCATAACTTTCAACATAAATTCGTCGCCAATGGGTGTAAGCCCGCGGTTGCAGCCATTCAACGACGGGCTGGAGCTGCGCACGTCGTTCTTGCACATAAATAATCGACCTAACGTACACGAATATTCATCACAGATTGGAGAGAAAGAAAGTACACACGACGCGTACGTTATACTGGTCTGGTCGGAGTTCTATCCACGGGGCGGCGACAAAAGTTGCTCTGAGTCGAAGAAGATGAGCGAGAATTGGCGATGAGATGCGAAGGGAGTTGATGGGCGCGGTCCGTGAATTACACTTGCTCTTTCGAAAACATTTCTGATTATCCTAGTGATTTTTGAAGGTTCTTAATAGACTATAATCGAACATTCTTTTTTGTTTGTTGATAATTTGATCTTATTTTGTATGATATTATGCTTTGCATCTCTATTGTGTCATAAGACATAGATTTTAGGGAACAAAGAAAAGGGGATAAGTGTGTTGAAAGTTTTAAAACTTGTTGCGGAAGTGCAATTGAGTTGTAAAACTTTTAAAAGTGTGTTGAAAGTTCTAAAACTTGTTGCAGAAGTGCAATTGAGTTGTAAAACTTTTAAAAGTGTAATTAAGTTCTAAAACTTGTTATAAAAGTGTAATTAAGTCTTAAAACTTTCAAAAATGTAATCAAATCTTAAAATTTATTACAATAATGAAACTAAATTCTAAAACTTTCATAGAGTGCAGTGAATGCCTAGTTAAACGGAGATAATAGAAAGACTTAATTATATAAACTTAACAAATTTTAGGATTTGATTTAACTTTTTGAAAGTTTTAGAATTTAATTATATTTTCGTAATAAATTTTAAAATTTGATTATATTTTTAAACTTCTAGTGCATATATTCCAAAAAAGATATTGTACCACACTGTAAAGGTGATTTTATATATATGCACGTGTGTATAGGCCTAACACTCCTAAAAAATCCCAAACTTTAATTTTTATCACAGTTTTACCTTTTGTCTCATAAAAAACATCAAACTTAACCTTTTTTTTGTCCCATAAAAAACCATTAATTGTAGGTCTTGTCTTGATTCTACCATAAACATTTTTTGCTACCATGAAAAGCCCACAATTTAAGGTCTTGTCCCAATTTTATCATCTAATTCCAATTTTACCCTAAGATTTTTATAGTCTTTTAAAAAATCACAAATTTTTACTTGAGTCACAAATTTGTCCCCATTAAACCCTCCATCCAAAGATTCATCGACGATTGAGAGATGGAATCCAAACACGAGTTATTCAAGTGTCCCAAGCGCAATAGGGCAAGAGCACCATGCACTCCACCATAATTGCGAGATAACAAGTGAACATAAATGAAAAAATAGTTAAGAGCACGCTAGGATTTTGGTGTGGTTCATTCGGATTGTTCGTTGGCGGAAAAGGCAAATACAAGAGTTCTGACACTAGAGACGGTGTAGAAAAGTATGATGTGATGCAAGTAAGAAACTTCTGATGGATTACTTGCAATTTGTAGGTAATTAACCTAAGGGATGAGATTAGCCCCCAAAAAAACCTAAGGGATGAGAACCGTAAGAGATAAGAGCAAAACAATTTATTATTATTATTTGTAGGCCAAAGGCTCAAATAAGTTATAATTCAATCAAATCTTGGCTTTCCATTCATCATGGCATGCTTATATAATGAGCATGGAACTACCTTCAAAGCATGAGTAATCACCAAGATTCAATGGAAAGAAAGACAGAACTATTTTTACTAAAAAACAAAGACTATACCTTGAAAATATGAGAAATAAATATGGTTGGTTATGGATCTTCAAGTTCTACTAATTTCAAAGTAGCTGAGTTAATGACCTTGAAGGAATGGTCTGGCATCAAGTTCCACAAAAAAGTGAAATTTACACCATTGATCATTCAATCTTTCAAATCTTTCTCAGTCTTGAATTAAATTCACAGTTTCAACCTAGTTGTTTTGCATAATCTATTACAGTATTCTAAACAAGAAGATTCACAAAGAGAAACCACAACATCCTCCTAAGATGACTTTGTATAATAATGAGAAATAGATCAAAATAGGATTTGAAGTGTGGTTTAATTGAGTTCACGTGGATGAATGGGCTCCCGTCATATGCCATACATTTCTAAGTATGCAAGCGGGGGCTCAGCCATGTAATGCGAGGGCTCAATCCTCTTGGCTTGGACACTTCATCCTATTTTACCCATTAGTCGGATGCGGCCGTCTTTGGATCTATCTTCATTTCGAGCTTCAATCCAAGTCGTTTGTTCGTAGATTTGGGACAAATTCAAGTTACTAATTCAATTTTTTTTCTTTCTAATTATCGAGGCCCGTTTGTCTCAACTAAAGTAAAAGCCAAAAAAATATTATCTCGTTTAAAAATCGATGTATTATTTGAATTCGAAAAAATTATATGTGAATTTAAGTGTTAATATTCATATATTGTAATAGTTTTGAATATTTCAAATAAGAAAAAGGTTCAAAATGCATTTAGGTTAACCAAATCTGCCCTTTCACACCATCCCATTAAATGTTGTCTTTCTTTTAAATTCCGAATTTTTCTTTTTTTGTCCTCAATTTTACAACCGTTGTCCACCGAGAACTGAGAAAGGACACTGACCCCTGGTCTTGTCATTTAGCACTTACTCACCACCACGCCAACCTCCAACCAGTGACGAGAGAGAGAGAGAGAGAGAGAGAGAGAGAGTGTGTGTGTGTGGCCAACCAATACGCAGAGAGAGAGAGAGAGAGAGCCCAGGTCCCGAAAACCCTTAAAACCCTAACCATCTGGTTCTCTGTGTATGGTTGGCCCCTCTCTCTCTCTCTCTCTCTCTCTCATTGTAAACAGCAACCAGAAAGGAAAAAGGGCGAAGTTTTCTTTTTGATCTCTCTCTCTCTCTCTCTTATCTTTTGCCATTGATTTACTATTTGTTGGAGTTAAATTGTAATGTAATCTAATTATTATGAGCGTATCTGTTTCCCAAGAAAAAACTGAGCCTTGGGGCACTTGCTACAAAATCAGTATAGCCCCTCCTCCTCCTCCTCCTATAAAATAGTGATAATCCTACCAATACATGACACCACCATCCTCCTCTCTCTCCATCTCTCTCTCTCTGCATTTCATTGGTAACAGTAGTACTACTATCTGTCGCAGGCGCCGTTCTCCTTTCTTGCGCTCCTCTCTGTGAATAATATCCTCTCTCTCTCTCTCTCTTTCTCTCTAGCATCATCTCCTACTATTAACCTCCCTCTGTCTCTCAACTCTCGCTCTAACGATCATAATTCTCGCGGTCCTTCGTACCATTTGAGGGAAAGCCGAAGATGGTGAGCACCCAGTTGAATTTCTTGAATTTCTCCGGGCTCTCTCCATCAAGCGACACTCGAATTCTTGATTTTTTCTCTTTCCTTATGCCTTCTCGTTTTATTTTGTTCTTTTCTTCAAACAGTTTGTGGGTCAAGCGCACCAGCAGCAGCAGCTACTCCCGAGGTGGCTGCACGCGCTGCTGACGGAGAAGTTCTTCAACGCCTGTATAATTCACGAGGAGGCCCGCAAGAACGAGAAGAACATCTTCTGCTTGGACTGCAGCACCAGCTTATGTCCTCACTGCTTCTCTCACCATCGCTCCCACCGCCTCTTGCAGGTTGGCCCTCTCTCTCTCTCTCTCTCTCTCTCTCTTCTGGGTCTGATTCGAGAAGGCGTGAAACGGTTTGATTGATTCTCAGATAAGGAGGTACGTGTACCACGATGTGATAAGGCTGGACGATGCTGCGAAGCTGATCGACTGTGCTTATGTCCAAGTGAGTGCAAAGAGAGCAAGAATAATTCTAATTCTTTGATCTATAACCACCTCTCTCTCTCTCTCTCTCTCTCTGTGTGAATTATGGGCTTTGCCTCTATTCTGTCCTGATGATGTTTCATGGCTTGCTGGAGTGAGTCACCTCTCCTCTTGGATTCTTGCTACACTATAAGAGTAAATTGTTTCTTGGGGTTTCACGGGACATCAGCTATGGCCACTTCTATTTCAAATGGATGGATAGATTAAATTAATACTGACAAGGGAAGCACAAGGACATGGGTCTCTGTGTTATCTTTTTATGATAAAGAAAAACCATGTTTCATTTTCAAGGAGGGCTTTAAGGTTTCTTTTCTATTTACTTTTCTTTTGGGGTTTATTGATTTTGCAGGCATACATAACAAACAGCGCAAAAGTGGTATTTTTGAACCAGAGGCCACAGGCCAAGCAGTGCAGAGGCTCCGGCAACACCTGCAGCACTTGCGAAAGGAGTCTCCAAGACCCTTTTCTCTTCTGTTCTCTTTATTGCAAGGTACTTCAAAAGAAGAAGAAGAAGCTGATAGTGATAACTATGGAGTTAAATGAAGCTGATGAAGCCTCCATTAAAGCTCTGCTTCTGTTTATTAATTACCCCAATAGTGACTTCTTGGTTCTTTGCTCTTCTCTAGGGTTTCTAGTCTGTCTTTTTATACAAATTTTCTTGCTTGCTTATGCACTTCAAGATAATTGGGTTCTCGGGTTTCCCGATGACTCTCCAAATTCTTGGAATTTTGGCCGTCTAAGTTGAGTAAATTCATCTGGGTGTCGTCAAGGTATCTAATGACCCTCCCTTTTTGGTTCTCTAGTCTCTGTCTAGTTAACCTCTTTTTTTTCCTGCGTGCAGATTGACTACCTTCTTAGGACAGAAGGTGGGCTCTCCAAGTATCTCCTGGAGTGCAACTTCTTGCCCTTGCCTGATCCCGGCCTGGACGATGGCCTCATGACCCCTGACTCGGTCCTCGAGCCGGCCGGCTCTAACCGGACCAACTCCAGCGGATCCGGAGGGTACGGCGGGGTTGGGTGCAAGGCTCTCGCCTGCACGGCTGCCACCGACTTTGTCGTGAGGAAGAAGCGGACCAGCGTGCTGGTTTGCAACAGCCCATGCAGGCCGGTCGAACCGGCTTCGGCCAGCCTGATGAACCGGAGGAAGAAGACTCCTCATAGGGCTCCTCTATATTGAAAAACATCGGGGTATGGTCAAAGGGGAAGGTATATTTGGCAGATTGGCTTTCATTGCTTCTTTGGTGAAAAGGAATGAAAATTTCAGTGAAATTAGTGGGCAGAACATCTCCCAATTTTGTTGAGAGAGTGGTCTCTCTTTCTGGTCTAGGAGGTGATATCTGTCTAAACTTATATAAGTTATTCAATGTTTCTTTTCTTGTCTTCTTTTATTTTTAATTTCCTGTAGAGAGGTTACAGCAAGTGATAGTGTTTAGTGACAGAACTTAAGTCATTGCTTTTTTATCCCATTCCAGGGTTAATTAGAAGATATATGTATATCTTGACTAGTTAGTGATACCCTCATTCTGCTTATCTGACTTATTTTTAAGGAATCTCGTTTCTCTTTTGGTGCCCCTGATGAATTTGCTATGCTGTAAAACATAGACTTTCTTATGATTTTCCTTGCCACATGATTTTCTTCAGCATGTTTGTCAGATTTCTTCTGGCCACGGCCAGGTTGTATGGATATTGTGATTGAATTGAACAGAATATGCTGAGAAGAGTACATGAATCAGTCAACGAGAAAATAGGACATGAATTCATCTTCCCATTTGTGGGAATGTTGGAAAAATATATGAGAAGTAAATTTACTCCACTTTGTTTTGCCTTATAATTTTGAAATTTTAGTGACTTTTGTGTTGATTGATTGTGTATTGAATGCTGACATAGAGAAATGATGTGCGAGGACATGTAATATTACTTTAGTGATTCTTTAACTTATCTATATTTGAGAAAAAGTGAAGGGCAATAATTGAAAAAAGAATGGAAAGCGTTAATTTCCGTTCAATTTTTTCCAACTTTGAAACGAAATGAAAATATGGGGCCAAGCAAAATACTCCCGTTCTTGTGTGAGTAGGTAAGTATGCATGCATGTATTTTTTGTCGAAATCTCATATATAGCGACACTATTTTTTCGGTGCCCCTGAATTTCCAATAGACTGAGTTCAAATTGAGCGAACTCGCTTTTATTAGGGTTAACCTCGGGTGGTGCCTCTACTAGAAGATTGTGGGCGGTGGCTGTCGAGCCAAAACACAAACCAAATCTCGTTAGGAACGTTGCCGTATGTTACCAATTTACCTAACTTACTGGGTCTTGTCAAAGATGATACGATATGGTCCTCAAGAATACATGACAGGGAAAAGATCGCTAATCCATAGGATACTATTCAGAAGAGCAATAAACAGTCCAACCTCGTTTTCCTTGGGTTATCCATGGGAAGTGATGAGATTGGGATAGGGATGGCGGGCTAGTCAAGTGCCGTACTGGTTGGTGGTGACTAGTGGGGAGAGAGTGAACAGAAACCCTAGGATAAGGAGGAGGAGGAGGAGGAGGAGGAGAGAACAGTGAGGAAGACGACAACGTTGTGTCCCACAAATCTTGATGGAAATCCTGGGATTTTGCAGGCCCCAACGCAACCACACAGACGACACACCAGGCTCTTCGTTTCCTCTTCGCTTTCTATTTCTGGTTCCCAAGGACAGAGAGTGTAGACAAATTAAGCTTAGGGAGGGGCAGCAACAACGGTTTCTCTTTCATTTCTTTCGTTCATTTTGTTATTTGCCTCCTCTTCTCGATTTCTCTCCATTTGAGGAGAGAGCGAGACCCACTTGGTCAGGAATACAGTAGTGAATTCCAATCACAGTCGAGGATATTAGGAAAAAAAGAGAGAATTGGTAATTTCCTGGAAGCTCTTGTTAACATGTGATAAGGAAAGCTTCACGGTTTTCAAAGCATTGTCTTTATCGTATAATGTCCGCGTCATTTTGAAGTCTTCAAACTACGTAAAGTATGATAGTTCAATTCTATCAATGTGTTTTGTTGATGAGTATTATTGGGGCACTTATTAAATATGCTTGATGAGAAAATATTCTAATTTCAAAATGTTAATTATTAAGTACCATGGAGACAATAAGTGCATTGAAAATTATCATATTTTTTATTTGGTTAATTAACGAGTTCTTTGAGGTATTTTTTTAGCAATACTCCCTTACTAATTGAAGTTATAAAAACAGTAAGCATGTTAATTCAAGTTCTAAACATCTCGCTAATACTCTCCCTCGACATACGCATTAAGGTATTTTTAATGGGTAATCCTCAAAGCACTTATTAAGAGTGGATACATATTGGTTTTCCAAATGTAATTACACAAAACCCAATAATCTACATACAATATAGTAAAAATAGACTTCTAGATATTATATACAATAGATATAATGGAATGGATCTTTACTTTTTCAAACAAAATTTTAAGAGCTTCGCCAAGAAAGTGAAAATTGAAGGAAGATATTTTGAAATCTCAATGTGCATACAAATTTAATTATGTGATTACTTTTATACATGCAGTAAAATTGATTATGTACTCATTAAGTAGAGAGAAATTTATGAAAAGGTCCAATTATAACATGATCTAGATATACACGATAATGATTGATTCGTCTACATTTAACAGCATAGACTCTGTTATCATGTTCATGGAATTTGATGGTGTAAAAGTGTAATATGATTTTATTTAAATAAATTTAAAAATAAGAACCCATGTGAAGGATGGACAAGAGCACTACCATTGCATTGAATCCATATATTTTCTTTAATTACTTGCTTAACAAGTGTATCGATACACTAATTCAAAAAATATTATTTGAAAAGTGCCATCGAGGCACTGGTTAACTAATCCAATAAGAAAGTATTGCGATTTCTAATCTCATGAGTGCTTTAAAAATCGTATGCCTCTTTTGTAAACATGTTAAACTTTAAAGAGTGCCTCAAGAGTACTCCTTAACAAAACCCTCTCAGAAAATTCTATATCTTTGAGCTAAGTAACCAATGAACCCTTTAAAATAAAATGTATAAACAAATATTAATTTCATGTGCATTAAGTGCACGATAACGAGTATTCCAAAAAGACCCGTATTGTTAATATCTTTTTCCCTATAAATTCAGGTTTAACCAAAGTTGAAATCTCATTTAGTCCTACCGTACACCAAAAAATTCCAAAAAAAATAAACATATAAAAAATATCGACATCCAAAGTTAGGTGAGATGCTACAGAAAATTTCCCATGATTAACTTGAAAAAACAATCATTATTTTTCATGGAAATTATAGTGGGAATGTCAATAGACACTTTCTCCGACATTCCAAAGCCCCGGACCAAAACACTTAGCGTGGGGGATCGTTCATTTCTCGACGTGCACTTTGGTCCCGAGAGCTCAGACTAAAGAAAAAGGTTCCCAATCGCGATGCAAATGCAAGTCGGTCAAAAAGAGTCGCGTCCAAAACGCATTTGGAACTGCATTGAATATGTGGCCCGAAGTGTCGTTGTCCCGGCATTAACTTTTTCTCCATCTGCTCATGTTATCGTGCTCTCCCCTTCCGGATTCGCTTCGAGGAAGCCTGCAGATTTAACGACACGCTTGAGGCTGTCGTTTTCCATCTCTTGCCTATCCGGCCACGAGCTTCGAGCTACGTAGTAGGCCTCGATCTTTGTCTCGTGCCTCGCCCACATTTATTGTGACGTGTGGAGAGGATTCGGAGATTTTTTATTTTGGTTCTTTTTGGCGCCGTGGGGTTCTTCGATTTCACGAGAAAGTGAACCGGAAGTGGAGGGGTGGATGACGAATTCGGCGATGGAAGTCCTTGGAGTTTTATTCGAATTATCAATATCGCACCAGCTAAGCACACTCGTTCGAGCTAACATAATAATTGATAATGCAAAAAGAAAAGGGTAAATTTTCTAAAAGCGAAAAATTCTAATATGAAAATGAATGTTTCATATGGATGCATATTGAGTTGTTATATACAAGTGTACTATATTAAGGACAGTGTTGTGGTTGAGATGCACGTGCAAGAGTGTTTGACAAAAGAAATCCTATATTATAGATGTGGCGTAATAGGGAGCAATTAGTATATTATAATTAATACTCGTAACTCATTGATTTAGGCTTTTAAGTAAAATTGAGTTCAAATAATAGTTGATGAGCTCGGATTTGGGTTCTCCTTAGTCATCTCTCCTAATGAAGGTATTGGGATTTTGGTACGTGTTGATGATTGATTGGTTGCAGACTCTCAATATACATCAGCATGTAGTGATTATCTTAAATATAAAATCTTGAATGTAACTCCTAATCGAGATGGCGAATGGTGCTTCCTGGCTTCCTGCCAAGCTTTGACGGCCAATGTGGTTGAAGTGGAATCTCAAGGGATGATGTTTGGCTAATTCAGATGGCGGATGCTGTCCCTTGGCTTCCCGCCAAGCTTGCCTGGCCAAGGCGGTTAAGGTGAACTCTGAGGGCTGATATTGTTCCTCGCCAACATTTGCCAGACATGGTCAGGCCAAGCTGAAGATTTGAGTTGAGCTAATTTTTCCGCAAAATAATACATGAATTAAGGGAGAATTGGCCTAGCAAAAGAGCTTTCATATGTGAAGTAGGGGTGAGCACGGTCCAAATTAGGCCAATCCAATATCTAACCAAAGACTAATCCGCACAATATTGGTTTCCAATTTTTGGGATCAAGGATAAACTTTGTTGAGTTTGGATTGAGGATCGAACCGACCCTATGGGTTTAGTTCGGTTTCAAGGTCAATTCAGAACCAATCGATTACTTTTTTATTTATATTCCTTGAAATGACAAATGTATTATTTCAAATTACAAATCCATAAACAATGCAACATTGAGCAACAAAATTATGAATACTAGTACATATCAAATATAAACATAAGTTAAGGTAACAACAAAAATTTAACACTTGCTAAAAGCAACAAACCATAAAAATGAACATGTAAGATGAGCAAGTGGAGGCTAGAGGAGAGGTGAGTGAACAAAGGTGAGTAGCAATGCGAGCAAGAGAAGTGAAGGGAGCTGAGCGAACATAGTTGAGCCATGCAAGGCAAGCAGCAAGCAAGGCGAGTGAGGCCGAGTGAAGAGGGTTTCTATTTTTTTTTGTCGAATTAAGATTTGATTTTTTTCTATTTTCTAATTTACATGGAAAATTGAACTTTGAAGAGAACAGAGAAGGAAGTGCAAGGATTTAAAGTACACGAAAGCATATAATAATATGTAGGGTTGGTCTAGGTTGGACCAACATTAAACTTCTAGGACTGAAAATCAACTCGCATAGTGTAGGGTCTATGGGTTCTAGGATCAAGGATTGACCTGGTCTCCTTAGTAAATCGGACCAAGATTAGCCGGGTTGGGTCGGTTTAGGGTTGACCCTAGACCGATGCTCATCCCGTGAAGGAAAATTTGTAGAGATGCAAATGTGAGGGTTTTAAGCAAAAGAAGACCCACATTGGGATATAGAGAAACTAATATAGTTCTCGTTGGTACATAACTTATTGATTTCAACTTTTTAGTATATGTAAGTCTAAATGGATATTTTGACTTGAATTGATATAATCTCTTATACTAGATATATGAATAGGCTTGTAATTTTTTCTCAGACTTGCCCAATGGGCCTAAAAAATCCATCCTTCGAGCAAGCCTAGATAGGCCCACGGGATGCCCGCTCATTAATAAGGTGTAATGACAATCATTGAGATAAATAAGTTCTCAACCAGTGATACAATAATCGATTCTTGTCGATTTTGGCTAAACATTGTTAAAGTGGATGACGACCGTCCTATCTAACTTAAGTTGGCATTTTTTCTTTTTGGTCGAGGCATGATTAGCGTTGACGTAGATAGTTTTTTGTAATTTTTTTTTTCCTATTTCCCTTTGCCGGTTCGGGGTCACGGTGATGGTCAGCGACCTCTATTGGCCCTCGTTGACTACAACGAGAGCTTGTAAGCCTTTGCCTAGCCACGATGCTCTTGCTAGATCCAATGAGGGTGGCTGACATTTATTAGCCATCTTTGGGGTCCCATGCTGGGGGAGAGAAATAGTAAAAGAAGAAAAATGAATAAAAGAAAAAGGAAAATAAGAAAAAAAGTGAAAATTTGCAAAAATTGTTCATATCTAGCCAAATTTTGATGAAATGACTATATGAACTAATCATTAAAAGATTTACGATTAAGTTGATCGAATTGAAAATGTTAATAATAAATTGATTATTGCTGAATAAATTTAGGAATTTTTTGAATAATTTTTCGTAACCATTATAAGGTGGTTGTAGAAGTAAGATCTCACACGACAGTCACCACTTCTCTGTCTCAATTTCTTCGATGCTTAGCTTTCCTACCTTTTCTTTTTATCCCATTTTGGTTTTGCATTTTCTAAATTTCTATATCCTCTCCACATAAAATAAAAATAATCTTTACGGCACAAGTGAGATATATTATTATTCTACTTATATCTTAAATCTCAATATAATCTTCTCGAGAAACGACATCAATGGGTTGTCAAACGCAGCCTTGGGATTTTTATTATCTGGGATTTGCTTCTCTTCTTTCATTCTCGGTAACAGGTATTTTTTTTATTCACCCTCTCCTTCGTCCTTGACTGGTACGATTGTACTAGCTCATCTTTCTTTTTGGATATGAATAGTAAAATTTCCCGGTCCTGAGTCATCTCTCGAAGCTTATCTTCTGTTCTGCTTTACCATTGCGTATCTACTTGTGAATGCATGGATGGCCTTGCATAAACATGTACCAGATAAATCTTCATTAGGGTTTTCTTATTTTCTTTGCCGATATTTCTCATCCTCTTTCCATCAAATTGCGAATTAATTCCTCACGTTTCTTGTCTATATCCGCAATCATCCTCCCAAATAAGGTGGATTAGGAACCATGCTTTGCTCATGAGGCATGTCCAGAACGTTTTTTAGTCTTTAAGCTCTCTGGCTGTTCCACTGACAATCGATGAGCATTAGGCAAAGTTACACAGCTGCAATGTTAATTGTTTTCTCATGTCTCAAAAAGTTTATGTGCTTCAATATGGTTTTGTAATATTTAGTTGGAAAGCGCTATATGTCTGGTTTGTAATGCATCAAGTTTCATGCAATTTGAAGTCTTCTAAAAATTAATTATGATCAAAATGCCAGAGACCAATCAGTTTTGTCTATGTACTATTGCTCTGTTGTCTTGAAAATTGAAAAGTTTGGTGTCTTGGAACTCGCTTATGCTTTAATGGATGTTCTAAGTTGTGTCTTTTGGTAATTTTATATGTTTATCGAGTCCCCCGCACTGTATTGTAATTTGTTTTTAGAGTTAATGTTGGGTATTCATGTTGTGTCCATGCTTTATTGGTCGCCTTTGTCTTGAAAATTGAAATGTTAGGTGCCTTGGAATTTTCCTAAAGCTTTACATGATTTTAAGGTTTTTAATTTAATGCAAACTTATATTGGGCTAAAAAATAGTTTTTTGCCCCGAGGAAATTTCTATGAAATGTACAGCGAAGTTACTACTAGATATTTTCGCTTCACTTTGCCCTCTAATTGACAAAAAGTAATGCATAATTCGAAAACCAGGAGAACATAGTTGCTTCGGGTAAAGAAGAATTACTCAATGTTTATTTTTACCATATATTACTTTGAGTGTAAGAACATGATTTCCATTTTTACAGTAGTAATTGATCAAAATTTTCCCTCAATAAGAAGAATATCTAGATAAGCCCTTCCATAGTTTCTTCCAACTTTAAAGAGAACTTTTTTTGTCAATAAATTTATCTATTGGATTAAAATATCATTTAAATTATGTATCATAAAGCATGAAGGAATAAATGTATCGGAAATCCTAAAACTTGTTACTAAAGTGCAAGAGCCTTAAAATTTACAAAAACACAATCAAATTTTAAAACTTGTCAAATATGTGCAATCAAGTCTTTTCGTTATTTCATCTAACTTGACTAATGAAAGATACTCATATAATTTTTTTATTATTTGATCTTTCCTATATGGCGCTGACGTGATTAAAACATAAAACATAAAATTAAAATGAAGTTGTTTTGGTCTCAATATGATTTTTTAATTCTAATATTATTTATCGACAAAAAAATCTAAATATTATTTAAATTAGACTAAAAAATAAAAGTTGAAAAAGAGGAAGGCAAAATGGCAAGGGCCTAGAGGGCCTTCCCTATTGTCGCCCAACCATTTGTAGTGTGACAATGGTGGGAAATGGCCTGCCTACGGTCATCGAGAGTTGCTGGGCCTTAGATCGGGCGAGGGTTGCCAGTGGTTGGTGTTGGCCACCACTAGCGAACCTTGCTTGCAATCGTCAAGGGTCATCGACCACTGACTGAGGTTTAGTGACCAATGGACTGACAACTCTCATTGATTGTAGGTTGACGCTAGTGGGGTGGTGGTAGCGAGGGCCAACCCTCGCCGTGTAGCCTTCTTCCCTTTTTTCAAATATACTTTATGTTTTAGTTTAATTTAAATTATATTTAGATTAAAAAATCACATTCGAAATAAAACGATGTTGTTTTAATCTTATCCATCATGTTTTGGTCACGTCAACACCATATAAGAGAACATACCCACAAAAACAAAAAGGCGCTATATAAGAGAGAAAATAATAAAAAAAACCACATCATAATTTTCTTGTAATCAAATTAGATAGAGTTTAACGGAAGAATTTAATTGAATTAATTTGATAAGTCTTATGATTTGATTATAGTTTTTATACGTTTAATAACTTAATTATACTTTTATAATAAATTTTAGGATTTTCAGTATAATTATTTCACTTAAGAGCATTCCTTAGCCACCTCTTACTTTATAACATAGAATATGGACATGAAGGCGCCGATTGCTTCATTGCCCCCTTGCGTGGGGATCGCTCACGTTCACGGCTCTCCCGCCATGCCGGTTCACTACTTCGAACCAAAATGCTTCCTATTCTGCATCCCACCTCGTCTCCCCTCGAATTCCTCCCCTGTTTTTCGCTCGTCTTCTGAAAATCACGAGACCACCGACCAACACAAGCCAGCCAAGCGAGTCCGCAAAACCAAAGCTGCCTCCGCTCTCCCCTTCCGAAAACCAGCTCCGACCCCTCTCTTGTCCAGTCACAAGCCCCGCCCTCGAACCAAGCTCGAAGCTCTCGATCGTGTGGTCGATGACCTCGAGGCCTCGAACGCTGATGGCCTCACCATCGACGTCGGAATCTTCGCCTCCGTTCTCGAAGCTTGCTACCAGTTGCGAGCCTTCGATCAGGGCGCTCGCGTTCGCCGATTGATACCTGCCAATCTGCTGAGGAGGAATGTGGGATTGGCGTCGAAGCTGCTGCGGTTGTACGCCTCGAGCGGCCGCGTCGGCGATGCCCACGAGGTGTTCGACCAAATGTATAAGCGGGACGCGTCGGCCTTCGCTTGGAACTCGCTCATCTCGGGGTATGCTGAGCTGGGTCAGTACGAGGACGCCCTCGCGCTTTACTTTCAAATGGAGGAAGAGGGTGTGGAGCCCGACCGGTATACTTTCCCCCGTGTTCTGAAGGCTTGTGCTGGAATTGGGTCCATTCGGATTGGCGAGGCAGTGCACAGGCACGCGGTTCGTACCGGTTTCGTCTCCGATTGCTTTGTGCTCAACTCTCTCGTTGACATGTATGCCAAGTGCGGCGACATTGTTCAGGCTCGCAAGGTGTTCGACAAAATGCAGAGTAGGGATTTGGTTTCTTGGAATACAATGTTGACGGGTTACATACATCATGGGCTTTTGGTGGAGGCTGTGGATTTATTTCGTAGGATGCTCCAGGATGAATCTCGGCCAGATTCAGTGGCAATATCCGCCATTCTAACTGGTATTTCGTCATTGAAACTTGGGCTCCAGGTGCACGGTTGGGTTGTTCGGCTTGGATTGGAGTGGACTTTGTCCGTTGCTAATTCTTTGATTGTTGTCTATTCTAATCACGGGATGTTAGATAAAGCCCGCTGGATTTTTGACAACATGGCCGAATGGGATGTTGTGTCATGGAATGCCATTATATCTGCCCACTCCAAACTCCCTCCTGCTCTGTCATATTTTGAGCAAATGGAAAAGGCTGATGTTATGCCAGATTGCATTACATTTGTGTCATTGCTATCCACCCTTGCTCACTTAGGTCTCGTTAAAGATGGTGAAGAGTTGTTCTCAAGAATGAAAGACAGATATGGAATTGAACCCAGCATGGAGCACTATGCTTGTATGGTTAATCTGTATGGAAGGAGAGGGATGGTTGATGAGGCTTATGCAATGATTGTTGAAAGAATGGAGTTTGAGGCTGGCCCAACTGTCTGGGGAGCTCTGCTGCATGCTTGCTGTGTTCATGGCAATGTTGAAGTAGGAGAAGTTGCTGCCGAAAAGCTCTTTGAACTGGAACCAGATAATGAACACAACTATGCACTACTAATTAAGATTTATGAGAATGCGGGCAGCTTGGATGATGTGGAGAAGATGAGAATGATGTTGGTGGAGCGAGGGCTAGAATTGGAAACTTGCTAAGCTGCACAAAAAGGGAAGGGGTAGAACCCATGAGATTTCCTTTGTAAAATCCTGGAATTTTTTGTGTACATATTGAGAAGAGCATGCAATTCTTGATCTCGAGCCTTTGTATGATCTTCGTCTTTGGATAGATTGTGAGAACAGTCAAGATATAATTACCTCAAATTTCACTAACCAAAGCTGATTGTTTGAGATGGTCATGTACATGAGAGATTGGTTTGACTGTAACAAACATGGCGCGGACTACCTTGGGTTAGCAAAAAGAAGCGGGGAAGTGGGCTTTGTTTGGGATGGAGCAACGACAACAGATTCAATGGGGAGGCAGGTCGGGCTCATTGACTAGCTAATTTTCATGCTAAATCAGTGGAGTGCGTACAGTACTTACCTTCTGAATGAACCTCTCTGCACAGTCCCAGGTTATACATCCCTGTTGTTTTGATACATTAATACATATCACCGAATAACATAGCTATTGGATTGATGCTGAAGCCAAATAGTAGGATTGATGGACGTGGGCTTTCAGATCCCGCAACACCACTCCCATCGCCAAGCTTTCGAATCTCATTTTATTCCTACGTGATGAAAGTGGACTTTCACGTTGCACCAGATCACCCTGCTTGTGCATGCACTGAAACCAGTGCTCACGAGTCACGACATCACAGACGAAACTTTGTTTAAAAGCAATGCGTCCCATGTGCATCAGCTAAATTTTATCAAATGGCAATTGATTTTGGTACGTGTCCCATCAGTACACTGATAATACAAAAAGAATTTCTATAGATAGTTTTTTGTGCGAAGCATGTTGGTACAGGCAGAAGATCCTTCAGGTCGGCCATAAAAAATGAAGGGGTAAACACGTTCTGCGTGCTTCATGAAACCGTGGTGTTAATTCTGTCTCATTTATTCCTTTCTTTGGAGGCTCTTTTCTCGTGTTCATTTCTTTTGGCATCGCTGGGACCGAACAAGACCTTAAGAAGACTTTATAAACTGCAATTTCACTTGGCTTTCTTCTCTACGGCTGCTTCTTTAACTTCCAATCCGAGCTTTTCGGAAACAGAGAATCAATCAAACTGCTTGGCTCTCTCTGTAGATTTTCATGATGAGGTGGAGTCAGGCCCCTGTTTAAACGCAATCTTTGATTTCAATTTCATTTCGTCGTCCCATAACCTGCGAAACCATGACCAAAACAGACTCTTAGTCTTCTCAAGGAGATCAGAAGGACCAAAATAAAGATGGACGATACCTATCGTTAGCTGTCAACATCTTTCAGTGATCTCTTCTTATGACCCAAAAGAAGCATGCGTGGTATCAGATGGGTTCCGATCCTCGCTTGCCATAAGAGAAATTCATTGCAAACCCCCTCTGCTCCTCGTTCGTGGACTGACCGGAATTTGATTGGCTTGAAAATGTGAAGTTAGTCCAACAGCGATCTTTTTCGAGATTATTTTTGACACTGTTACTGTTTTCTAGTACCTAGAATATAATCAAATGGGTACTGACTGCTTCTCCCGAGGTTGGTCCATCGTACTCGCGTAGGCATGATGTTGTCGCTAATTACCTGTCTTTAGCGACGACATCACATTCTTCAGGGAAAAAACAATGGGAAAGAAGGACAAGATAAGTTTGCCTAATCTTTTGACATTTCCAGGACCACATCGGACCTTCACTTTATGCAAGTCTTATTTTTTTTCCAAAGCTTCTTTCGTGGCTATTGCCGATTGGCCTAAACTTAGTTTACGCGCAGGTACGAAGAAAATGAAATCAGCCCACGTTGAAGCAGTAGTGTAAACATGCCAAAATAGAGGAGAAAAACAGCCCTCTTTAATTATAATTCCGTGAACTGCGGGCGGAAAAGTTTATGTTATAAATGCACCAATGAACCTCTATATTCCGTCATCTTCATCCTCAAATATCTTCTCTACTTTCTCTCAATTCCTTGTGAAGTTTCAGTAGCCTGAATCCATGGCAAGACTTGCCTTTTTCCTGATATCGTTCCTCTCCGTCTATTTTCACTTCACAGCGGCTGCAACTGCTGCTGCTGCTACCGGGACTACTTCCAGTTACACAGACTTCGTCAAGTCTTCTTGCAGCGCCGTGCAGTACCCTGCGCTCTGTGTGCAGTCGCTCGCGGTCTATGCCTCGACCATCAAGCAGAGCCCGCAGCAATTGGCCCAGACCGCCTTGGCGGTGAGCTTAGCCCGGGCTCAGTCCACCAAGGACTTCGTGGCGAGGGCGACCAAGTTCAGGGGCCTCAAGGCCAGGGAGTATGCAGCTATCAAAGATTGCTTGGAAGAGATGGACGACAGTGTGGACCGGCTCGCGAAGACGGGGAAGGAACTCAAGAGGGCAGCCGCATCCAAGGGCCAGGATTTCCGGTGGCACGTGAGCAATGTCCAGACATGGGTCAGTGCCACGTTGACGGACACGACCACTTGCCTCGATGGGTATGCAAGCGCGACACTGAATGGCCGGTTGAAGACTTCGATCAGGTCCCGCGTGCTTAACGTGGCGCAGGTCACCAGCAACGCGCTCGCTCTGGTCAACCGGTACGCCTCAAAGCCGTGATCAAGCAACGTGCCATGAAGCCCTTACCATGTTCCGTCGGAAAATCTGGCGATGTATTTTCATAGCGATTTGGATCTTGATGCAAGTAGACATGATCTGATATGAAAGTCAATGACTTTGCTTCTGTCGGAACTTTGCTTCCTTCTTTGTCAAACCACATATGGCTATGTAATCAATGCGATGACTCCGTTTGGATGAGAACTTAAGTCACCAAATGCATGCGTGCGAGTCAATCATGAATTTGTCCTCATGAGGAGAGGGTAGTTCAATGTATAATCGAGCGCGACAACATAACAACATTCATTTAGCTGACCCTACTCGGTTTTGCTTTTGTTAGGATCGAATGACACAAGTTCAATACCTTTCGCATGGAAAAATTGCGAAAAGGAAGCCTAAGTCCAAACCTGTTAATATATTCAGTTGGATTCACCTTTACTCAAAAACTTAAGTCAATGAGTTATTGGCGGACTGAGATATATTAACTGTTCAACACTACATTAATTTTCAGATGTGAGATTTATTTTATACAACTCACACGTGTATTCTAACAATCTCTCACACACATTTGAATTCCCCCTTAATTCAGGTTTCCTTTTGCATCAAGATATGAAGTCTACCATCGAGCTTGCATTGTTACACTACAATGCCCATAGCCTAAATATTATGCCCAACGTCATCCACCAAACATCAATATAGACCATTGGCTCCCCCTTACATGTGAGTTTTTCCTTAATTCAGGCATTCTTTTGTCTTAAGATATGAAGTCTGCCACTAGGCCTGCATCATTATACCACAAGGCCCATCATTCGAAAATTACACCCACCTTCATTCACCAAACACCGGGATAGAGCATTGGTTTTGATACCAATTTGTTTGTCGCGAACAATAGAAGGCCAATGTGTTTTGCATAGGGAGGTCACAAAAAAGGAACCTAAGTTCGAGCTTGCTAATCTACCCACCTTTACTCAAAATCTTAAAACAATGAGTTATATGTCAATTAATATATGTTAACTGTTCAATATGACACTAATTTTATGTGTTTCCTGACTATCTCCTCTTTACATGTGAGCTCCCCAATAGGCTTGCATCGTGACACCACAACACCTATTGCCTGAAAATGAAGCTCAACTTCATCCACCAAACATCGAAACAGATTATTGGCTCTCCCTCACATGTAAGCTATTCTTTAATTTAGGTATCCTTTTGCATTAAGATATGAAGTCTGCCATTGGGCTTGTATCGTTACACCACAACTCCCACCACTTGGAACTTTTGCCCAAGTTCATCCACCAAAACATTGGAATAGACTACTGGCTTTGATACTAATTTGTTAGGAGTGAACAATAGAAACCCGATACCTTTTGGCCAGAGAAATTATGAAAAAAAGGTTTAAGCTCGAGTTGTTAATATATCCAGTTGGACTTACTTTCACTCAAAAGTTTAATCCAATGAATTATGGGTCAACTATGATATATTAACTACTCAACAACACACCAATTCTCTGATATAAGATTTTTTCAACATAACTCATACGTGCATCCTAACAATCTTCCCCTTATGTGTGAGTTTCCCCTTAATTTATGTATCATTTGGCATCAAGATATGAAGTTTGCCATTGGTTTCGCATCGATACACCACAATGGCCACTACTCGAAAATTATGCCAAACTTCATCCACCAAACACCACAACAAACTATTGGCTTTGATACCAATTTGTTAGGAGCAAACAACAGAAGCTTGATACTTTTCGTTCAGGGAGATCGCGAAACAAGAAATTAAGTCCAAGCTGTTTAATATATCTAATTGGATCAATCTTTACTCAAAAGTTTAAGTTAATGAGTTATGAGCCAATTATGATATATTAATACTCAACACCACATCAATTCTCCAACGAGGGATTTTTCTAACACAATTCATACATGCATCTTAACAACTTTTGTTGTTATAATTGGTACTATGCACTAATGTTGATGGACTGTCTGTTCATTACTTGTCTCAAGTGTTTCACTTAAAGTTTACGTGAAATCTTCCCGTGTGAGCTGGTTTTTCTCTAGATTCAAATGGCCGGTCGCCTAAGAAGTAAAACTAAGAAACGCCTCCCAATTTGTGCCTTAAATTGATCGCAATCAATGTCAACAAAGTAGTGTAAAATGAGTTTGACTAAAACTCATTAACTTAGACTGTCCATTTTATAGAAAATGTGGTGTTTCTGGGAATCGTTTCTAGGAAGCTATTTTTCAGGAAAATGATAATATTTTCCAGTGTTATGCTAGAAATTGAAAATAAACTGGAAAATATTTTCTACTATTTAGTAAGGATAAATTGAAATTTTAATTATTTTTTCCTTTTTTTTTTTTTACTTCTTCTTCGTTGGCCGATCACCGACCATGGTGATAGGTGAGCTTGAGCCTCACCACAGGTTGGCAAGGCTCAATTGGTGAGCTCAAGTCGACTTTGTTGAATCAAGCCAGGTGAGCTCGGCTTTGACAAATTGGGCAAGGCTTGAGCTCGCTTGTGGTTGGTTGTTGGTCATTGCTCTGGTTGACGATTGATTGAGGAAGAAGCTAAAACAAAGAAAGAAAAGGAAAAAAAGAAAAGAAAAAGAAAAAGGAAATAAAAAATCAATTTTTTAAAACAAAAAATAAAAAAGAAAAGAAAAACTAAAAAGAAAAAAAAAAGGTGTTTGGTGAAAAAGAGTGAGGTGAAATAATATATGGGAAATATTTTTTCCTACTTGAAAAGTGAAAAATATTTTTCTTTATTTTAGAAAACTTTTTTTCATTGATGGAAATTTTTTTCCCTAATCAATTTATTTTTCATAAATTGAGTGTTGGACAATTCGAAAAATGATTTTTTGAAAAATCTTTTTTCTATGAGATGAAGAGAGTCTAAAATGCTTTGTCTTGTCACTTCGAGGATATCTTTTGACAAATTGGAGCTTTCTAGGCCCATGAAATGAGTTTAAGTTTTTGACCCGCGTTAAGTGCAATTTCTTGAAGTAAGTTATTTCCATGAATCCCATAATGTCAATGTCAGTGGGCTGCTTTGCGTCGGGATCAAGAGACTGACTTAGTTTGATGCATGAAATTTGGTCCATTGCATCTGAACCTGTAAAAATGGATTATAAATTTCTTCACCTATATTTGATTAAGTTGAGTAGTTACATGTGTTAGCTTTATTCAATAAATAGATCATAAATGGATTTAGAATTGTAAGACCTAAGATAATATAAGTATAAATGGGTTCATAACTTAAATCCACCATCATTCATCAAACACCGAAACAGAGCATCGGCTTTGATACTAATTTGTTAGTCGTGAACAATAGAAGGCCGATATGTTTTGCATAGGGAGATCACAAAAAAAGAGCCTAAGTTTGAGCCATCTAATTTTCCTACCTTTATTCAAAATCTTAAAACAATGAGTTATATGTCAATTAATATATAGTTACGGTTCAATATAACACTAATTTTATGTGCTTCTTGACTATCTCTCCTTTACATGTGAGCTCCCCAGTGGGCTTGCATTGTGACAGCACAATGCCTATTGCCTGAAAATTAAGCTCAACTTCATCCACCAAACATCGGAACAGATTATCGGCTCTCTCTCATACGTGAGCTCTTCTTTAATTTAGGTATCCTTTTGCATCAAGATATGAAGTCTGCCATCGGGCCTGTATCGTTACGCCGCAACTCCCACCACTTGGAAATTAAACATTGGAATAGATCTGGCTTTGATACTAATTTGTTAGGAGTGAACATCATAAACTTAATACCTTTTAGAGAAAAAATTGCAAAAAAAGAGTTTAAGTTAATATATCTAGTTGGACTTACATTCACTTAAAAGTTTAAACCAATGAGTTATATTAACTACTCCACAGCATGCCAATTCTCTGATATAAGATTTTTCCAACACAACTATATATGCATCATAACAATCTTCCCCTTATGTGTGAGCCTCCTCTTAATTTAGGTATCATTTGGAATCAAGATGTGAAGTCTATCATTGGGTCTGCATCGATACACCACAACGCCCACTACTTGAAAATTACGCCAAACTTCATCCACCAAACACTAGAACAAACCATTGGCTTTGATACGAATTTAGGAGCAAACAACAAAAGCTTGACACTTTTTGCTCAAGGAGATCTCTAAACAGGAAATTAAGTTCAAGCCGTTTAATATATCCAATTGAACTTATTTTCACTCAAAAACTTAAATCAATGAGTTATAAGCCGATTAAGATATATTAACTGCTCAACACCACACTAATTCTTTGACGATGGATTTTTTTAACACAATTCATACATGCATCTAATAACTTTTGTTGTTATAATTAGTACTATATGTTAATGTTGATGGACTTACTATTCATTAGTATCAAGTGTTTCACTTAAAGTTCACGTGAAATCTTCCCGTGTGAGCTGGTTTTTCTCTAGATTCAAATGGCGGGTCACCTAAGAGGTAAACTAAGAAACGCCTCCCAATTTGTGCCTTAAATTGATCGCAATCAATGTCAACAAAGTAGTGTAAAATGAGTTTGACTAAAACTCATTAACTAAGATTCTGTCCGTTTTATGGAAAATGTGGTGCTTTTGGGAATCATTTTCAAAAAACCATTTTTCAGGAAGATGATAATATTTTCTAACGTTAGACTAAAAATTGAAAACAAACTAGAAAATATTTTCTGCTATTTAGTAAGGAAATTCTATTCCTCCATGCATTCCTTTTCAATAATTTTTTATTCTTTTATTTTTTAAATCAAAAATTTAATTATTTTTTCCTTTTCTTTCTTTTTTTTCCTTCTTCTTCCTTGGCCAATCTTGGCCAGCTTGAGCCTCACCATAGGTTGGCAAGGCTCCACGGTGAGCTCGAGTTGAATTTGTTGAATGAGCTTGAGCCTCACCACAAGGTTGAGCCTCACCATAGGTTGGCAAGGCTCAACTGGTGAGCTCGAGTTGAATTTGTTGAATCAAGCAAGGCGAGCTTGGCTTTGCCGAATAGGCAAGGCTTGAGCTCGCTTGTGGTTGATTGTTGGTCGCCGCTGTGGTTGGCGATCAACTGAGGAAGAAGATAAAACAAAGAAAGAAAAGGAAAAAAAAATAAAAGAAAAAGAAAAAAGAAATAAAAAATCAATTTTTTAAAAAACAAAAAAAGAAAAAAAGAAAAGAAAAACTAAAAAGAAAAAGAAAAGGTGTTTGGTGAAAAAAAGTGAGGTGAAATAATATATGGAAAATATTTTCCCCTACTTAAAAAGTGAAAAATATTTTCCTTTATTTTAGAAAACTTTTTTTTTCATCGATGGAAAATATTTTCCCCAATCAATATTTTTTTTGTGAATTGAATGTCGAAAAATTCAGAAAATGTTTTCTTAATTTTTTTTTTCTATGAGATGATTTTTTTGTCACTTTGAGGATATCTTTCGACAAATTGGAGTTCTCTAGGGCCATGAAATGAGAAAAGTTTTTGACCCGTGTTAAGTGCAACTTCTCGAAGTAAGTTATTTCCATGAATTCCATAATGTCAATGTCAGTGGGCTGCTTTCCTTCGGGATCAAAGAGACTGACTTAGTTTGATGCATGAAATTTGGTCCATTGCATCTCAACCTGTAAAAATGGATTATAAATTTCTTCGCCCATATTTGATTAGGTCGAGTTGTTATATGTGTTAGCTTTATTCAATAAATGGGTCGTAAATGAATTTAGAATAGTAAGATCTAAGATAATATTGATATTAAATGGGTTCATAATTTACTTAAATCCAACCCACTTCTATGACTCTTTCTTCACTCTCTCTTGATCTCGCTTGTTCACTCTATGCTCTCATCTTAGTTTGGATATAAGTTGAATATGAAAGTATTTTAGCAAAGGGGGTTAGGTCTGATATGAGTTACTAGATTAAAAGTGGGTCAAAATAGTTTTTTTTTTTAGGGTCAAAACAGGTTAAATGAGTCAATTTGGGTCAAACCATTCTTGACCCGACCTAAACTCGACCCGTCTCACTCAATTTACATTTCTAATTATATCGTCAGATCGTTATGCCCCAAAAAAACCAAACCAAAAAGGGAGAAACTCTATGCTGGATGCACCCGCAAAGTATGAATTTGAATTTCTTAAGCATGGCAAGTGGTAGATGGTAAGGCAAAGGAATATGATGGGGGCATTGAACGCATTAGACACTGATTGAATATATATTAAAGTAATGATTATCAGATATTGAGTATATTGGTTATCCATTATGTACAGCATTGCTTGGATTTATGGCTATTATGATTACAACTGCAACAACTCATAATAGTTACAGAGTCACCCGAGGGCTTGTACACCCTCCGAGGGCTTGTACACCCTCCTCTCAGAGGCCGTTCTCTAGTCACGACGCAAAAGTCCACACGCAGGTACAAAGAAAAGAAAATCAGCCCACGTTGGAGCAGGGGTGTAAACGTGCCAAAATAGAGAAGAAGAACAACCCCCTTTACTTGGATAATTCCGTGAATTGCACGGGGAAAAGTTTGCTATATATGCACCAATGAACCTCTGGATTCGGTCATCTTCATCCTCAATCTCTTCTCCTACTTTCTCTCCACACCTTGTGAAGTTCCAGTAGCCTGAATCCATGGCAAGACTTGCCCTTTTCTTGATATCGTCCCTCTCCATCTATTCCCACTTCATATTGGCTGCTGCTGCTGCTGCTGCTACCGCCAGTACTTCCACATACACAAACTTCGTCAAGTCTTCGTGCAGCGCCGTGCAGTACCCCGCGCTCTGCGTGCAGTCGCTCGCGGTCTACGCCTCGACCGTCAAGCAGAGCCCGCGGCAATTGGCCCAGACCGCCTTGGCGGTGAGCTTAGCCCGGGCTAATTCCACCAGGGACTTCGTGGCGAGGGCGACCAAGTTCAGGGGCCTCAAGGCCAGGGAGTATGCAGCTATCAAAGATTGCCGGGAAGAGATGGACGACGGCCTGGACCTGCTCGCGAAGTCGTGGAAGGAGCTCAAGAGGGCCGCCGCATCCAAGGGCCGGGATTTCCGGTTGCACATGAGCAATGTCCAGACATGGGTCAGCGCCGCGTTGACAGACACGAGCACTTGCCTCGACGGGTACGCGAGCAAGGCCCTGGATGGCCGGCTGAAGACTTCGATCAGGTCTCGCGTGCTTAACGTGGCGCAAGTCACTAGCAACGCGCTCGCTCTGGTCAATCGGTACGCCTCAAAGCCGTGATCAAGTATCGTGCGCCGTGAAGCTGTTACGATAGTAAAATGTAATAATATGAAAGAGAGAAAATGGAAATTTTCTATATATTTCAATGGATCGATAAAGAGTACATAAGCTTATTTATATAGGCTTATTAAATAGCCAGTAAAAGTAATGAGATAGACATAATATTAAAAATAATCAATCAAGAATATGCATTATCACATGAGATATATGCATAATTTTGAGAGATATGTAGAATCTGTCTAAATGTCTCGGGATCTATTTCTTGTGGCATGTACTCATGATCAGGTATTAAAGTAAATGACCATAGCATTGTCGAAACTATGCTGCCTTCTTCGTCAAACAACATGTGGCCGTGTAATCAACACGATAACTTACTTTTGGATGAGGACTCAAGTCACCAGATGCATGCGTTCGAGTCAATCATAGAATTGGTCCTCATGAGAAGACGGAAGCTTGACGTATAATCGAGCGCGACAACGTAACGACATTCGTATAGCCGACCCTACTCGGGTTTTGCTCTGTTGTTATAGTTGATACCATATTGCTGATGCTGATTGAATGACTGTTCATGACTTGTGTTGGGGGTTTTACTTGAAGTTCACGCGAAATCTCTCGTCGAGAGCTGATTTCCCTCTAGATTCAAATGGCGTGTTGCCTAGGAAGTAAACTGAGGAACGCCCCCCAATCTGTGCCTTTAATTCATCGCAGTCAACGTCAATAAAGTTCTGTAAAAAGCTTGACTACAACTCATGGAATTTATGCTTTGCCGTGTCCGCTTTGACGATGTCTGTTGGCTTTCTCAGACCATCAAATGGGTAAATTTTTGGTCCCCATTAAATGCAACTTCTTGAAGTTAGGTCACGAGGAAGTTATTCCCAAGAATTCCACAATGTCGACGTGGATGTGGATGGGATGCTTCTCGCCAAGATCAAAGAGATTGACTTAGGCCGATGTGTGAATTTTGATTCATCGATCATCTAACCATTATGCCTAAAAAAGAAGAAAAAAATTCATGATTGATATATTTGTGAAGCACGAGTTTGAATGTATTAAGCAGGGTAGATGACAAATGGCAAGACAAATGAATTGAGATGAACTCGGATAGTTGGTTTCCTTTTATTAAAGCTTGTTGAGGAACGGGTTTTCTCCACAAATGCAGGATTGTAGATAGACCCATCGGAGGAGATAGGGTGAGTTAGAACCGTTCTAAAGGGTACATTTGCTCGTCCTTGAAATCTGAGTACACATGCAAAGCACAAGTTTGATTGTATTAAGCACGGTAAATGATAAACGGCAAGCAAATGAATTGAGATGAACTTGTTGATTGGTCTCTCTTCTATTAAAGCTTGTCAAGAAACGAGTTTCTTCACAAATGTAGTAATTGCGGGTAGGCCCCTCAGTGGAGATTGGGTGCGTTAGAACGGTTCTAAATGGTGCATTTGTTCGTCACCGAACCTAATGAAATTTCTCAATCAGATCACTAAATTTGATTTTTAATAATGCAATGCCCAGATCCCTCGTTTCTCTCACATGAAACTCGATAGGAGTGCCTCCAATCTTCTTACGATGCATTGACGTGGCGTCCATAGTCATATATCCGCTAGTCCACGATGCAGGCAAAAAATCACTGAAAAATTGGATAGATTTTGGTCAGGCATCGGTCAGAATATACTGAAGTTCAACGTATTGGATGGAGTATTGAAATCAAAGTTCAGCGGCCAGAGTTGCAAAAACCAACGAAGTTGAATAATTATCGATGAAATTCATCAATGTTCCAGCACTTTGAATTTGACTGGTCTTCTCAAGTTTAACACGTCGAGCTCCACCTCCAAATCTGCTTTGCTTGTGACTTCGAACTTAAGCATTGGTAGTTCGTACCAAATATGATGTGGGAATTGAATGGATGGGCAGTCATTTTATATTTACTCAAGGAATGATTATCACATATTGAGTGTATGTATTGGTCATGTGCTATATCAGATTTTAGTTCTAATCTTAAAATCATTGACATTCTCCGAGAGCTTTTTGTATCATGTTGGACATTTCGACACGTGTCTGATACTTTTCAATACTCGCTCAATAGGTGTCGATTCCGACATTTGATCGACTGTTCCGACACTTTCTAACACATAAGTCTGGAATTTCGACACGCGATTCCAACATGCACGGGTTAATTTTAGAAATTTTCAATAAATGAGGAGTAATAAATATGTAAAAGACTAAAAAATAATAAAAATAATAAAAAGGGGAAAGAAGTAAAATATAGTATCTCTCTTTTAATTTTTACTTCTTGTGACACACAATTCACCTCCTAAATTTGTTTTTTTTTCCCCTTCTCTCTTGACACGCTCCTAACATGCGAGTCCCAACATGTCGGAATTCTCTATTTTGTCAAACGTGTTAATATATCATGACGTGTTGTGCCTTTGTCGATGCTACTTAGGTTTCAATAACAACCATGGTTGAAATAGTTATACAATTATGGTTGAAATAGTTGTACATATTCGCCCGAGGGCTTGCTACATCCCCTCAAGGCTATTCTTTATCTGTAGCAAGTTGCAACCAAACAGTTCGAAAATTCTCGCAAATTGGTGAGATTTGCTGCTGCAAGAATAGTTCCTTGAGGGGCAATCAACTCTCTCCCCACCGTCGGCAATGTATTAACCGGGGTCAGGTGTCACAAAGAACGAACCAATGCAATTGATATCAAAGTCCCGAAATAATGCTTCAACTCCTGGTTTGGCAAATTTCAACCTTTGATCTCATGATAGCATGGCAATGCCAAACCAAGCCAGCCAAGCATTCTCAATCAAACAGATAACAACTACTCATTTTTCGGAGGTGAAAATATATAAGTAAAATCACGGGAGGTATCTAACTGAACAATGATTCATTTAGGTCATGGTCATCTCCTTCAAAGACCTCCTTCCTCATAATAATTAGCCAAAAAAAGAAGAAGAAGCTGCTATACAATTTACATTGAAAGCTTATACCAATATCATCTAACAACGATATACCCCGACACAATTACAAGATGGCATAAACTTATACCTCTCGCTTCACTCTCCACCAAAACTGGGCTACAACTGAAACGTTCAAAGTCATCTCTATATCTGGTAAATTAAACTTAAACCTCATGGCTAGCAAAGACTACCTAGTCTTCTGAGCTTTGGCCAACTTCTCCCTTCTTTTCTTCACAGCCTTGGGGACTTTGTTTTTTCTCGCCTCCCTTTTTTCCTCTTTGACCTTCTTTTTGTTCTCCTTCCTAGCAGCCTTCTTGTCAACAGGAGCCTGCACCTCAGTTTCAGAAGCCGACTCATTTCCTTCTGGATCTTCATCTGCATCTGTATCAGACTCAGACTCACCAGCGCAAGCTTGAGTATCATTGCCAGGATCAGTCAGCTTTTCTGTAGTATCACCATCCTCATTCGTGAGAGCCTGATGTAACCCTGTAATAGTCTTGTAGTACATGTCTCCAGTGTCCTTCCCACTTGTTATCCGAATCACATCCTCTTCCACATTTTTCACCGAATCTAGTGTCTTTGGTATATATGACTGAAATAAAACAAACAGTTATTAATGAGGCAATAGTATAAATAACTTTCAATGTCACCTCATATAATGAAGATTGCAAATTTAGATTACTACTCCCCGTAAAGTCCATTATAACAGCTCTTCATAAAACAAACTGCAAATGTGCAAAGCATTTTCTCGGCATCATAAATACATGCATTGTGTTTCCATTTGAAAAAGTCTCACGAGTGAAAGCTGGTGCACCAAGATGCAGGCAGGTGCACCAGCGACCTACGAACTTGGGCACATGTGGCTTCCACTTGATCTGAAATTGCTAGGTGCCTTACAAGTATGGTCCCAGGGCTATATAATATTTTGTTTGACAAGAAAACATCACACTTCAAAGTTCACTACATAGCCTGTTGAAAATTCATAAACTGAGGGCAGTCAGATCCTGCATCTAAAGTTTGCAAGATGCTATACTAATAGGCATTTACTACCTAAAATTCATGGAATAACATAGATAGAAGCAAGCTTGTTATTCTGACTGTATATTTAATCCAAAACAAAGGTTCAAGGCATACTGATTTACTAAGGAGACAGAAAATTTGTTAAAAAATATTGTTCTTATTGATGTTTTGTCCTGACAATTATTTCTCAATTCCAGCGAGACTTCTCCATGTTAATTCTGGTCCAGGTTCTGATGAATATGGCAGTTCCATATATATGAAGTTTGCAAGAATATAGCACTGGCTACCTACTGCTATTCTATATAGACTGTAAAAAGCTAAGAGTCATAGATCATTCCAAAAACCGGTTAGTATTGAGTATTGACTCTACTCACAATTCTGCCAGCTAAACTACCATGTGTGAGTTGCACTGCACGTGCACATTGGTGACAAGTCACTTTTTTCCTACTTTTTACCAGGCATGTGAACTTAGGAATTTCCTTCTTCTTTTTTCACTCCTTAAAAGTCCATATCTACTGAAAAAAATCACAGACAAATAGCCAAGAACATGAACTTTACATGCTTTCTGACCAGCCCACTGTCATGAGAATTGATGGGCCCAAATAATATATTGATAACTATCTCCTTACGTAATTGCTAATGAGGAACAAAAGCATAATGCAAGAGTTGAAAAATGCTGATGTCCCAATAACCTGTACAAAAACAGAGTCTGCAATTTCATCTTCTGGCGACAACACATTTCCTCTTGCTGAAATTCTTTGCTGAATCTGCAATGGAATTAAAGTGTTAAATGAGAGACCAGACAAGAGTGTCACGGATAATGCTGGCTTGAGAAATAAGATTGTGAAATTTAGATCGTAAAGGAATAACCTCTTCCAAATAACTATCAACTGAATCTTCAGTTATGGATGAATCAACAATAAAATCAAAGAGCTCCCGGATTGTCATTACACCAACGCCATGTTTCTTGAAGAAGTCCTGTATATTAGCAACTTATTAACTCATGTTCACTTATGGAGGAAATAGAATGCCTTTACAAACAAGAAAACTATTCATTCAGTAGGATAAATCTTACAGAAACATGAAGGCAGTCTTCTCGCAGGAAATCAAGAGCATGAGGATGATCAAGATCAACAGCCTGAGAGACATCAATTATATAAAGGCGCTCCTGCCAAATAGGTGGGAAATACAGTCAGTTTTCTGGCACCTTCCACATTCTGAAGTTCATGACCGCATCAAAACAGTAAGCAAAGAAGAGAAATGTATGCTCACCTCAAAATATAGTATGTTATATTCACTCAGATCTCCATGCACAAGTTTGCAATTCTGATAGAATGTTCTCATAGCAATAATTAGCTGAGAAAAGTAAACTTATGTCAGTTAAAAGGCCTCCAGCAAAATATAATGTAAAAGTAGAAATAAAGACCTAGTCTTTTGCAAGTGATAGGGTCATTAATCACAGATTCCAATAAGCCAAAAGACAGCAACTACTGTCTTCCACATCCACCCACCCCCCTTCCTCTCCTCCCAAAAGAACAAAAAAACAGAGAAAATTTAAGAAAAAGGAAACCTCGCAATCTCTCTTGCAGAACATCAAATGGTTTTTCTCACTTGCTCACAGTGCATCTACTTGGCATCAACCATCACAGTTCATGGTGATATGACCCATAGTAACCAAATCATTATAAAGCGCAACATTAATGCCGACAAACCTCCCGATAACATTCCCGCAACTTGTCCAAAGACAAGGCAGCATCCTTAAGACGAGGTGCAGCCCAACCTGCCTTGCCTACAATAAGGAAATTAAACAAAATACATCATAACTAACTCCTGTAACTTTAATAAAGCTGAAAGCCAAAATGAAAAGAGGAAATTGCAATGTAACTAGAAATGACTGAAGATCCATTGACTAGAGCAAAAGTATCCACAAAATGTTAATGACCTTCCCAGACAACATCAGTAGTAGTCAGTAGAATGCTTATAAGCACGGATAAATTAGGGTACAATATAGATGAAATTATTAAAGAGGTGAATCCAATTTTGGTTTTCTTTTTTAATGAAAGTCCATTCTCTGCTTCATTGGTAAAAAAAAAAGGGTATATCTTTAAGCAGATTCTGATAGAAGGTGATGATAAATACTGATTTGAAACCGAGCCCAAAATGCTTCTTGACCTATGAGGACACATATTAGTGTACAGTGTACACTAGTTTTCGAAATATTTTCCTGATGACATTAGTATAATCTTAGGTTATGCCTATAACTTGTAGGAAATAGCCATTAGTAAATGCTCAAACTAAATCGGTGAGCAATTACTACAAGCAAAAATTTTAAAAAAGAGGATGATGAGTCCTGCGGTATACATAAAATCCAATTACAAGTTTTGGAAGTGAAAAAGAATATGCACAATTATGAAGATCCCGAAGGAATACCTATGAAATCCATGACAAGAACATGAAGTTTCAAAAGATGAGGAGTTGGACATCTAATTCCAGCTGCCTTCAGCCTGCACACATGAGCAAAGTCATTGTATGATGCTCCAATAAACTCTTGTTAGAAAAACGATACCTAAACAGCCTTCCTAAATTAATTTTTTACCCATGTCTGAGAACCAATTTGTAAAACAAGGAGAAGATATGCAAGCACAAGAATTACAAGTACTGCATTATGCACATTAAAGACACCGACTTGATCATCAATTTTTGTTGAAAACTAACAGAAGATTAAATTGTTCAACTGTCAAAGAACAGCACTCACCTCATAAGATTCCGCATTTCCTTTTCAGCCCATGTTTGTACCATTTTCCTGGGATTATGCTTGCCATATGCATGTCTGAAACGAAAATCCCCTTGAACATACCGATCTCGGTCCCTGTCACAATAGAGAAGTGAAGTAAATCATTACTAAAAATTAGCAGCAGCAGATCAAAACCCACATGTGAATTAAATTTGTCAAACAAATCTAACTGGTGAATGCCCACATTAGTTAGAATGCCATCTTAACTTTAGAGAAGGCCATGTTCATACAGATAAGCTTAAATGTATGCCAATCATTGACTAGCTGAGATAGACAATCATATCCCAATTCTCATCAGTTCTTATAATGTTGGCACAATCCTTCTCCATACCTATCAGCAGGCTGACTCCCTAGCTATACTTATTTTTGCTTGTCTTTCCCATTTCCTTTCAGTTTATTAATTTCTCACTACTCACTATGGCAGAGGCTATAGAACCAAAGGAGTAAACTTGAGCTTTAACATGCCAAGATGAATGGCTTGTAACAAAAGGAGTAAATGTATAGTGCTAGTCAGTCAAGACAATAGTGAGTTACATGGCACGAGAAGAGTCAAGGAAACAACTGTGGACAACTAGTCACTTAAGAACTTCCAGGAGGTGAGATGCAGAACTCAGTGCAAGACAATTATCACAGCCCTCCTCCGATGGTTTCTATTTGCGGGTGTAAATCACAGTACAGTTTGGCATTCATATATATATATATGTAGCTATATGGCAGGAATGCTCCAAGGAATAGAAGCCAGACCACCATAGCCAGCAGGAACCAACCCCACCTACTCCAGTTACTTTATCTTCAACATCTGTAGTTTTCATGATATCAACTTCGGAGGAGTCATCCAATATAAAGGCTGCTACCAAGTCATCCAATATGAAGACCGTTTGGTAGCAGAAGAACAACTCAACCTCAGTAACTTGATGACATAGGCTTGGATCCATAAGAATTAAGGTTCTTGCTGTTGTCGTAAAAAGCATCAAGGGAGCACATTTCGTTGGAGGAGAGCAAGATGAAAGAAAAAAAGAAATTGGACAGGCAGATACAGTTGAGAATTTTTGTTGCCACAGAGCAAGCCTGAGATCTCAGATTTGTGACTCCTTTACATTGATGAGGCTGTGTCCATGGCCTCATGCCACGATGGAAGAAAACCATTGAACAACAAATAGAAGGACAAGAGTAAAACCCACCATAAACTAAACCACGAAACACCACTGCAAAATCAACATTGTAATATTAAAGAAAAATCACATCACAAACTAAAAATTAGCTCCTTTCAGCCAATTAATGGAGAAACAAGAACTTACAGTAGCTCCTAAGAAAAGAAAAAGGAGAAAAAGTAACTAGCCGAAGAAATAAGCCAACATTCTTTACAATCTAGCAGTGACCGCCATCACAACAAACAGAACTTGCATATCCATTGTCAATTCTAGAAAGAATGAAATCACAAACTTGTAGCAAATGCAGTAGTGCACTTGTGAACACCCATGCAGGGGCCTTGCAAACAAATAAAAACTATGACACTTACTTGAACACCAGCACTGAAGTCTTGTAGACTTTGATTGCCAATTCTTGCCCATCAGATTTTGTTGCATGATAGACATTTGCCTATAAAAGTCAGAGTGACAAAAGGGTCAAGAGACTACGCAGTAGTAGCAAAAAATATTAACAAATTACAAGTACAATCGAGAAACCATAACAATGATGTGAAGAAGTTCCACATACAATCAATTAGTAGAAAAAAGAAAGTAGAGAATATTGCTGACTGTAGATGATAACATACTTCTTTGCCAGTGGAAATGCAACCATTTATGTCATTAAATACTTGACGGTTGAGCATCTTGAAGAGAACCATCCGAGTCCTCTGATCAATGGCCTGCACAACCATATAAACAATTCCATGAGAACTTCAAGATGTTACCATAGCTTCAGTAACTTTTTGGAGTTGGTGGGGCACTACAACCACAATAACTTTTAGAAGTTGTCTTACTTCTAAATAATCATTGCAAGAGGGGACATGAACCAATGCATACACCCATCAAATGGTTTACTCAGATATGGTTAAGTCAAACTCAAATATCGATTTAGCAAAGAGACAGATTAAGCTTGCAATAGCTTTGTTCCGACTTCAAAATTTGTTATGATTGAAAAATTTCTGGAAATTAATAGCACCCATGCTTTATCCTGAGCACAGAAGATTTGAACCTGGGAGAGAGGTGCAAAGCAAGAGGAAGGAGGCCAATGAATATATTGACAGATATAAAATAGATCTTTAAAATGGGCACATTTTAAGAGGGGACATTATGTCTTGAGATGATCCAAGCAGCAGATTACACATAACACAGCATGGAGAATTTTAATGGAAATATTTACCAAACACAGTATGAAAATTTTTATCATTTGACTAAATGCATTTCACCTGCTCAACAGTTGCACGGTCAGCTTTCTCACGACTTTTAATTTTGCCAACAGCCATATCTCGTACACTTTCTCGAATTGAAGCTGTCACTGTGCTGGACATGCCAACATTCACCCTTCCTTCCCACTCCTGCAGAATTCATTCATACAATTCACTCTTACTACAAGTTAAATATTCAGCAACACAAAGAAAGCTAGAGAACATATCAGTGCCCAGCAAAAGATGCTCAGAGGCTGGAGGAAGCAGTAGATATAGTGCTAGTACACTATATATCACACATGCTTATTCAAGTATCAGAAGTTCTGACAGGGAGACAGTGAAAAGGAGATTTGCTATTGTCATTTATCTGACTGTTATCACAAGTAGACCTGGTGCTGACAAGGTATATGTTTCAAGCATTGCCACTCAATAGCATCAGCACTCAATACATCAATTGTAGAAAATACACATGCTTATTCAAGTATCAGAAGTTCTGACAGGGAGACAGTGAAAAGGAGATTTGCTATTGTCATTTATCTGACTGTTATCACAAGTAGACCTGGTGCTGACAAGGTATATGTTTCAAGCATTGCCACTCAATAGCATCAGCACTCAATACATCAATTGTAGAAAATGATAGTGAAGCCTATAGATAGCCTCTCGTTGCACTAAAGGCAGGACTTAAGGACTTCAATAAGAAAGCTTAGCTTCTCAGGTAATTGATCAAAATGGTGCAGTCTAGGAAAGCAACCACTGTGAGCAGCATATCGCTCTACCCACACTATACCAGTACAAAATTAATCGCTAGATTATCCAGCCCTTTCCAAAGAGCAGCCACTAAAAAGAGAAACCAATCCTTCTACAATTTAAAAACTCCTTGTTCATTTTTATCTATAAGCTCATTTAGGATGCTAACCCTATGCTTCAAAGTTTAATCTTGTCGCAGCGATGTTGCCACATTTTGCTCCTCCAAGCATAAAGTGATGTTCTAACCTCCCTTTGCATTACGTTCACTTCAAACCGGAAATAAAAATGAACGTGACTTTAGGCCATTCAAGCAAGCCAAACATGTTGTAATCATCAAAGCAATCTCCAATCACCAACAGCAGAAAGAAGACATCAAATTTCACTTGTCAGGCAAGCTATGCATTGGTCCAAGGACTTAGCAACATAGAAGACATCAAATTTCACTGAACTACAAACTACACACACGCATTGCAAATTAGTTGAATAAAATAGATAAAAAAGGGACAGTCAAGCAACGAGAGAGGAGAAGTTTAGGACCTCCAAAGGGGAAGCGCGGACATGGGTGGAGAGTTTCTGGCTCCGATTGGACAGGGGTTGAAGCGTGGACGACCGGGCACGCGTGTGAAGCCCTCCATGCGCATTCGGACGTCGCGAATTGGGAGCGAAGGCTCTGTCCACCGCTTCTCCGCCGTCTTTCAAGTCCAACCATTCCAACGCGCTCTCGATTTCTGAATCCGATGACCACGCCTCCTCTTCGTCCTCGTCTTCTTCTTCTCCTCCTACTTCCGCTACTCTTCCTTCTTCAACTTCTTCCCCTTCTCTAGTTCCTTCATTCATTGTTTTCAATCCTACTTCCACCGATTCTTCTTCCTGCATTGATGCCTGTCCCGGCCAAACGTCAAGGTCCAAAAAGAAGAACTCTGCGAGGCTGGTTACGGTGTGAACGTGTAGAGAGAGAGAGAGCTACCTAATTAGGGACGCGAAGGAGACTCGAGAGACGGAGCTTTGCTGCGGAGGCGACGAGCTCGACTGAAGCGGCGGAGCACGACGGAGCTTTGGCGGCTGACAGACCCGACGGGGCGGAGATGGGCGGATGGAGGAGAGCGGCGGCGACTGTTCGTCGGCTGGGCGAAGGCGAACTGAATGAAGGCCTCGCGGGCAGGAGGGGAATAACGAGCAGACCGCCGACCGGAAGGAGCCGGTTCGATTAGACATCTCTGAAAAGATGAGCCGGCTTTCTCGAGCGAGCCGCGCCGACTCCTACAGTTCCGAAGCCGAGCGCCGGAGGGCGACGGTTTCGCGGGGAGATTGGACGGGTTGCGATGCGGGCAGGCCGAATCGACGGTTTCGATCGAAACCTACATAAAAGTAAGGTTGCTCCATTCAAGTTAAGGAAATTAGAGCGCAGGACTGGTAAAACAGGCTTAAGCCCAATCGATACCCACGGCGATCCGAACATTCTAAGGCCCGGTCCCATTTTGCTAAAAAAACCCAGGTCATTTGAGCCCACAACTACCTGGCCCACGGCGCCTCCAGCCTTGCGTTTTAACCCTTTTTTTCTTTTTTTGGTTCCTTTTCTTATTTCCCCTTTCCTTTCTTTTTTATTTTTATTTTTTTCAAACATTTCTCCCCCCGAAGCCTTCAGCGACGTCTCCCCGCAACTCGTCCGAACATCCGACATTTTCCGGTTCGCTTCGGCCAAACCTCCAGGCAACGCCGAGCCATCACCCTCCTTCAGTCATCCACTCGGACCATCGCCGATCACACTGGCGGTTCCTATTTTGCCAAAATAAATCTGGCGAGGGATTTTCACGATTCGCAAACGCACAGTAACACAAGTCTATTCATCCTAGCCTAGTAAACATAGATATGCACATCAAAACAAAAGAGAACAGACTAACAACTCCCCCGGCAAGGAGCATGGATTTTCTGGCGAGGGGGCGCTCATCCATGGCCGAGTCGGTAATGTGCGAGACATGATATAGGAACCAAGCAAAACTCAGCATTCAGTTCCGATTCAACTATTTTTGAACAAATTTTTTTTAAAAATAACATTTTTAACACCGATTTGTCAGCATTGAAAGCATTTTATCAAACAGTTTATATGCAATATAAAAAGCGAGTTCTTGATTCGTATTCAGTGTCTCACAGCCTAATCTTGACATATAGAGGCTCAGATAAATAATACGTATTACAGATCCATCACATTTTCACGCGATATACTTGTGATTTCACAAGACGAACTCGGATTCGCAAAGTCAGCGAATAGAACAGAAACAGGGCAGAGGCAGGGTAGAAAAAACTCTACCTGGCTCCGTCGATGAACTGGGCTCCTCGGCGTCAGAGGAGAACGGAGATGGGACCGTCTCTTATCTTTGGATGACACTTGATAGCCATGGCGATCCGAACTCGGGATGGACGAACTCCAAGGTTCTCCAGGAGTTCTCTGGCTATGGCGAGTAGGCGATCGAGAAGGGGACGAGATTTGCCGGCGACCCGTAAAGGAATCGAAGCTTCTTCCTCCTTCTCTCCAATGAACACGCTCACCTCAGTCGTCGTTGCTCACAGACACGCACGCCTCTGTCTCTAGCTTCGGTCACCGTTTCCCGCACGCCCTTTTTCTGTCTTTGCGTCACGGACCCCCGCTCTCACCATCGTGAGTGTGCGAAGGACAAGAAAGACAGATGGGCCGAACTTGGAAAAACCGCAAATGGGCTGAGAAGGGAAGAACAGAAGAATGAAAAGGTTGGGTTGGAACAAATAGGGAAATAAAAGGAGAATCGGGCCAATTCATGGGTTAAGCCCGAGCGGGCCGGATTGAACCGGTCCCTAGCTGGCCGGGTGAACCCGAAGATTTTTATATGAATGTATTTTTTTTATGCATCTTATTACTATATTTTTTGTTGTTTTTATCTTTTTTATTTTTATTTATTTTTTTGGCAAAATGTTCAGACACTTAGATGGTCGACAAAAATTTGAGTGTCAACATCAAGGACCCCTACTTGGCCTTAATTGACTCAAGCTTGAGTGCTAGTGAATTTGGCGCTTGAGCCGCATAGTCATGCACGGCCATTTGGGGACTTGAGCATAGACATTAGGTTTTTGTGCAGCCTTAAGGGACTTAAATCTAGACTTTGTGGACCTAGGCCCAAGAGCCGCTAACTTGGGCATGGTAGCAAGGCACTCGAGCATGCCCACTAGAGACCTTGGAAAACATTTTCCTCATTTTCTGCCATTTGATTCGTTTAGGAAAATGAGTGAACGGAAAATTTATGCTAAAATTCAGGAGAATAATTTCCTCTTTAAAAAATCGGGAAACATTTTTCAAATTATAAGTAGGTATTGATGCTTGGACACTAGAACCTAATGAGGGTTATTGGCATTTAGGACCAAGTCTCTAGCACTTGAGCCTAGGTTCGTTGAGTTGGGCTTGAGCCCTTGGTACTCATGCCCGAGTCCATTGAGACCTAGCCCAAAGCCCCAGTGCTTGAGCCCAATGCCCCAACACCTAAGCTTAGGTCCATAAAGGCAGCTCTCGGGTCCTCGATGCTCGAGCTTTGATCCTTGGCACTTAGGCCCGAGTCCGCAAGGGCTATGCATGGGTCCTTGACGCTCGAGTTCAGGTCCTTAGTTAAATGAAACGTTTGTTCTATCCCTTACATATGTAAATACGCCACTTTACTTGGAATTTATTGTAATTCTAAATTAATTTTGACCCTAATTACACTAACATGACCCCTTAGCCTTTCTCTCTTTTCAAATCTAGAGGTCTAAGTGGTTTTTCCTTTTGAGATTATATCATTTGAGAATGTATGTGGTGTTTTTTAGTTGAATAGGATTTGAGAAGAAAATTATGGGATATGCAACGCATGCACTTTGATCTTTAGTCAATACTTATTTATGTTTTTGAGATTTTCCATGATATTAAATATAAAAAAATATATATCTTAGGCGTAGAAAAAAAGGGTAGATGCTTTTAAGAAGTTGAAGGATATTTTAGAGGTGTCACAAAAGATTAGATAAGCCTTCATCAATCGCTTTTTTTTTTTTCCATTAGAAGAGTCTTAGATTTTTTTAAAATACTCCTTGTGTATCAGTTGTGTAACAAATAACAAAAAAAAATTGGCTTTGAAAATCAACTTCATCAAACTCTTAAATATTTAAATAAGCAGTAAGTAAGTACTTAGCATGACTAAACAGAAAAGGGAGCAAAATTTAGTCAAAGAGTTAAAAAAAATAGGAAGCGCCTGCCCCTTGCATGAATCAGGAAAAAAATACAAAAAATCAACGCTTAAGGATACCCTTTCCGGGGCTGGAGGGCATGTCCTCAACCTATCCTCAATCGTTGATCAAATCAACGGTTGAGACGGTTACATCCAAAGTTGTCAACCGTTGATCTAACTCCGTCACAAGCTTCTCAACAGCAAAAATCAGGAAGTGGCCGCCTATCTTGCTGTGTCCTTTAGCACTTGCGTGGGACTATAGATAAATGCATGAGCAAGCCCATGGCTTTAGCTTCGCTCTCATACACAGAACAAGCAGCTGGAGAGATCAGAAAACGTTCAAGCGAGCGGAGGAGCTCTCCTGGGCCACCTGTAAAGTCTCTTCCTGCCTCTTCGAATCCTCCTTTGTTCTCCTGCAACTCGCTCCCCTTCTCCACAGCCATGCCGGATCAAGCGGCGGCTCCAGAAAGGTATGCGATTCATTTGCATCAATATGCTCTTCAGGTCTCTATGTTGAGAGCGCGGTAAAGAGCAACCGGTTTCTTTACTCTCTTTTGAAACTATTTTTTTTTTCAATTGATTTCTTCTTGAGGGACGGTGAGCAATCATAATAGTAGTAACAACAGGAAAGTTTTGACTCGACCAAGCGATTCCATATTATATTCACCTTGTTCAAGCTGCTTGTTATTGTCTACTTCGATTCGCAGCATGCTGGTGCATTAAGCCCTGAGATTATGCAATTTTACATAATTTACGAAGCTGTCTACTTCGTATCGATGATTGAAGTGATGAGTCCAGCATGCCCAAATTTGGTATACAGGTACTTGTACATCGTTTTTGGGACTTTGGGCTTTGAATTGCTTTTCTTGATAAGCTTGTCTTTAGTTATGTGGCTGGTCATCAATATATGCTTGCTAGTGTTTGCTTTGACATCGTTTAGTCTACTCGTGCAAGGTTTGAACTACTTTCAAGAGATTGTTCAACTATTCAACAACTCAATATTTGCCCAAGTTTAGTTTGATTTTTGAAGCTCCTGCATTGCAATCATAGTGTGTATGTTGTGATTTTTGTTGCATGTCATTTGTAATAAATACTTTTGATTTAGGGAAAAGAGAAGGTTACCCTGTACATGTTCTAATTTGGTGAACCTTGCCTTATTGTCGCATTATATGCACACGATTATATTAAGTTTATTTAAATTTTTTTTGGCCAAATTGTTATTTTCTGAAGATAACACGATGGGTCCACTAACCTATTTCTCAGTTTGTATTCGCGGGTTTGAATTGAAAAATGAGTAACTTTAGTGTTATGAATGAATTAAAACGAGTTGTAAGAAACAAAGACCAACAAAAAATCGGTCTAAATGAATTTGACTCAGATTATATTTGAGTTAAGGTCTAGATATATTACTGTTCTATATGTCACGCTTTTCTTGTTATTCATTTTTCTCCTTTTGAGGAACACCTAAAAAGCAAGGTAGAGAGTGATTTTAATAATTTATTTTGGTAGACCCATGATTTTGTTTGGGCAACTTGTCTTAAATTATACAGATAATTACGAAGCTTCGTTATTTCTTTATGTAAATTTGGAATAAAACTCAATTTTAAGAAAATCGTGGGAAAACATCACACAAAAGATTTATGGCAAGTCATCTAGCATGAAATATGAATGGACCACCTTGAAAAATAAATTCCACAAATCATCCCTAGGCCAGTTTTTAATAAATATATATATTCATGGGCCACTTTATATCCTTAGTTCCTGTACCGGGGCTGTACCTTGGGGGCGTACCGAAAGTTGGACCTAAACAATAAGGAAGAAGTTTAGGCCTTTGGACAAAGAATTATAACGTGATATTCCTGAATGAACTCACTTTATATATTATTCACTTTGATCCATCTTAAATCGGCCTCACGATTTTATCCTTCAGGGAACAAACATGCATTTTCCCTATCCTAATAGTACTCTAGTTTGGGCTCACTTAATTTGCTTAACTTAAGAATTTCAAAGCAAAATTTGCCATTATGTCAAAATGTGCCTTTATAAATTAATTTCAATTTTCACATATATATCTTGGAATCACTCTCCATATGTTTAGTGCATAGTTTGATTTATTCATGTCCTTTTTGCCATCCTATAAATTTGTCAAGAGTCGCTCCTTATTTAGGCCCTTTAGTCTTAGCGACTACTCCCTACCTTCATCAATCGAGTTGTTACTTATTCTACTAAAAATGGGTATTGAATCTCATTTTTAACCCAAAACTCATTCAAGTTCCTTCATTTATTCAAGTGCATAGTGTTTTTTTTTTTTTTGTTGGAAAAAAAGTGTATGGTATTGAACACAATCCTTATGTTAAAACTCTCTAAGGATTTGAACAATTTCAAATCTGGAGTATTTTCAGATCTTTTAGTACTTACCAGAGTAAAAGTTTACATCACATGTATCTTCTCAGGAGGGACTCTTCTACTGAATTAGATCAAAATTCTAGCATTGCGAGAAATAATAGGATGTGTTTTTATAGCTTAATTCATCAAATTTTTAGTTATTTCTTATTTGCTAATTCGATTCATGTTTGATTTGTTTTTGATTGGTTATGCTATTTTCCATATATAATGAGAAAATTTGCTATTGGAGCCCAAGTTGAGTTGGATATGGGTAATATGGATCATAAAAATTGTAATTTTCGTGAAAAAAATTGCATATCACTTCTACAGATATTGGGTTGGATGATCATATAATATCATCAAACCTAAAGATAAAATAAGTCAAAATTTTAAATCCGTGTGATGCGGGCTTCTTCACCTAGTACATAATATATTTCCTGGGTTAATTAATCAAAATATTGTTAATAATGACGAAATATTACTGATATAATCATTATTGCTTCAATGACATCGAGGCATTTTCCTTTTCCCACATATCTCCCCTCAATTTTTCTCTTTCACGGGATCATCTCAGTTTTTTCTATCTATGCAATGGAAAATTTTCGTTTTTTTTTTTGGAATATATCAAAACCATGCCTGAAAGATTTCTAGAAATTTTTATTTTTTGTTGTTGGAATTTATCGAAACCATGCCTGAAAGATTTCTAGAAATTTTTATTTTTTGTTGTTGGAATTTATCGAAACCATGCTTCTAAGATTTCTAGTAACTCCATTCTCTCTCCCTCTCCAACATAAATTGCATGGTTGAGGTACGACTAATCCAAGTTATTCCAAGTGCTTTGCTCTGCTGAGTTCCAAATTTCACACGATCAATGTTGTTATAGTCGTTTTAAAACAGTTTTGTAAATTGGACATATGCTTTTCATCACATCATGACCCCACCCTCTCGTGATAAAGCATAATGGTAACACACTTCGGGTTGGTCTAAATCCACAACCGAATGAAGAACGATCTAAGACTAATGATTCTAATTAGAATAAGAAACATCACATGCTACGCCAACTAGAAAGATGATACTTATTGAGACTTTAATAGAACTCAAATCGAGATCTTGATTTGGTCACAAACAACTGATTTGATCTATTCATTTGCGTCGTAAAAACATCGTGCCGATAATTTAACTTCTGTCTACACGAATGAATGACAATGCTAAGATTATTTCAAATCTTGAAACAGCTTTGTTGCATAGCTTACCAATCAAATCCAGCACTACAAAAGCAAAATTCAATATCTCACGGCCCGATGCCAATCATTTCTCGTTGAAAGGACAGGTATAGTCACGCTATCCTCTACATCAGATTGAGGACATGTTTGGGTATGCTTCGACACAAAACAAAAAGTTTCTCACCGGAATATAAAACATTATCCAAATTTCAGAAGATCGCGCAAAAAGTTATATATAAGTTTATGTAGCAAAGTTTGTATATTGTGAAAATTTTAAATGTTATGGACAAAAAAAAAAAGTCAATGCGCGTCTGTCACGAAAGATGTATTAAGCAAAAAGTAGAAGCCTATATAAATACGCCTTAAATATTCACAAAAATCCTGAGCGAGCAAACTAAAACAGATAACCATAAGCATGCCACACAACATCATCTTCTTGCTCCATGCTTCCAATTTAGTCCTTCCAAGAACAACTCATGGGATGCTCCAACCTAAAGTGGTCGTTGTAGTTGAAGAGGACGTCCATTAATTTAATCAGTAGGCTAAACCTATTTATGCCGACATGACTAAGGAATAGTCACATGTGGATTACTGTTTATGAGCTCATGGTCACGGAAAGAGAAATAGCCTCCCTCTGTAACAACAACAAGAAAAAAAAAAACACTCGCAAGCGCAGTGTTTGTGATCCAATTGTCAACATTGTATGGGACGACCACATTGTTCCTTAATTCTAAATTTGCAATAACTCTTCTACACGGTAGCCATGCATACCCAATGGAAATGGAGCTGCATTTCTCCGTTCATTTTGTTGAAACTAAGGATACGTTTGACTTAACATTTTGAAAACTTATTGTGAAAATACAAAGTAGTTTAACCTAGAGGGCTTTGGGCAAATGCAAGGGCTGTTTGTTAAACTACGCTTTGAAAATTTTTTTTTAGAGAAATGTCGTTTGATAAAAAATACATTTGAAAAGCCCTTTAAGTGATTAATATTAATTTTTTTAATTTTTAATTGTTTAAAATTAAAAAAATCAAATATATATAATTAAAAAAAACTAAACCCTTTGTCGGTCTAATGAAGAGCTATGGCCAGTGGTGAGCCAAATCTGATGGCATTGGCCATCGGCCAAGGTCACCTGAGGTTGGGTGACCTCTAGCGATGGTCATGCACGTGACCTCAATTGATGGCCTCGACACTAGATCTGGTTCGTCAACGGCCTCAACACTAGATCTGGTTCGTTAACGGTCGTAGCCCTTCATTGAACTGGCAAAGGGTTTGGTTCATTATCGATAATATAATTATTTAATGTGGAAATTCGGAAACTAGTGATTTTCAATCTTCATGATTTTCACAAATAGATGAGAACATATTTTCATCCATAGTGTTACCCTTGAAGATAATTGTTGTAGAAAACCAAAGAATTCGAACTAAATAAAGAAATATGATTTATCTTCCTTAACCCACTATTTTTTTAATGTATTCTATCGATGGAGGAGATGATACTACATTCTTTTCTGTTATTGTTATCATTATGGATGGAGAGATGACTTAACTTTATTTATACATTTTATAAATATGTGCCTTCTATCAAAGCATCTTTTAATTTCCATAAAAGTCGCACATTTTCGAAAAAACAATAACTTCCCTATGAGAATTGTACCTTTTTGTTTTATTAGAGTCATGATTATTTTATAGCATTTCAATAATTATTAAATCTAATAAATAATATCATGTGGGCTACAACAATTCTTACATGGTCATTCTCTAGTAAAAAGAATAAAATAGTAAGAGATAAAATAGGAAATTTGAAGAATTTGTGAGGGTAGTTTTAGAAAAAAAAAGAAGAATTTCAGCATTTAACAAATAGTCTTTATGATGTTGTCGCATACTTCGCTATACGGTACACAGTACGCGTGGATGGTAGAGTGTGAGATCTGCAAAACGATCAATTGGTAGCGGAATTCTGTTGACAAAAGGAATTTGCCATCCACCGAAACCGGAATTCCGCATGGTCCAATCCATCTTTTTTCTTTTTCTTTTTTTTACACCGGAAAGGATCCGAACCGTCGACGTAATCCGACGGTCCCAGGCCTAGAACCGAAAGCGAAACAGACGGGTGGGATGAACTTTTTGGTAAAAGTCAAGCCGCCGTCTCGATTGAATACATAAATAAACAAATGCAGAGCAGAATATTAAAAACAAAGAAAGGTTGAAAACCCGGTCCTATATATTCTCCCCTTCCCCCCGTGAGCCTCTCCCCCCTAGTTATTCACAAATCTCAAACACTATCTTCGAGTTGATTCGGCTCCTTCATCTCCGAAACATGGCGAATCATACGGCGACATTCCAAAGGTACATCCGTTTGAATACGTTCCAAAGGCTTTGCTTGGAGGGCGAATTGGTAGTAGTTTGGTCCTTCTTCCAATTATTTTGTTCTTAAATTGATACAGGGAGATTGGACAATATCAACAACAAGAAAGTTTTGACTCAACAAAAAGATTCCACATTATGTTCACTTCGTTCAAGCTGTTTATCATTGTGCATTTCAATTTGCAACATGTCAATGATTTGAACCACCCACTTCTAATGTTTTACATCATTTGTGAATTTATTTATATTGTATCACTAATCAAAGTGACCGGGCCCTCAAGCTCGAATTTTATATTTCGGTGCTTGTACATCATATTCGGGACTGTTGCTTCCGAGTTGCTTTTCTAGATGAACCTGTCTTTGGCTATGTGGTTGGTCATCAACATGTGTTTGCTAGTGCTTGCTTTGGCATGTCTACTCGTGCCAAATTCGGATAGTCTTCAAGAGATTGTTCAGCTGATTAATGATGTGCCAATTAATATTTGAAATTTCGACTATATGTGCTGTATTCGAGTATCAATTTTGTTGCATGTGATTTGTAATGAATCTTTTGAGTTTCATGATCTGTTTTTGTAAATGCCTGATTATTTTTTTAAGTCAAAATGTCACCCCACGACCCTTGAAGGCTTCAACTGTTAAAAGGCCATAATCAGAACTCACGGCCAATGATCCTACCTAACTAGTTGTCGTGATTGTGTAACACCAAAAATAAAGTTCTATTACAATTATGGAGGTTGGTGAAACTCAAAAAGTGTAGACAGCTGAAACATGGAGATAGTGAAAGGGAGATTTGTAGTGTTGTTTATCCTATTGTTACCACAAGTAGATTGGGTGCAGACAAGGTATACGTTTCAGGCATTGCCACTTGATAAGCATTAGCACTCGATATATCAATTCTAGAAAATGCTAGTGAAGCCTATAGATAATATTTTTTGCACTAAAGGCAGGATATGAGAATTTCAATAGGAAGTCATAGATTCTTAAGTAATTCATCAACACTGTGCGATCTAGGAAAGCATCCATTCTGAGCAGCAAATCGCTCTAGTCACGCTATATTAGTACAAAATTAATCACTAGATTATCCAGCCATTTCTAGAGAACAGCCAATATAAGGAGAAATCAATCCATGTATATTTCTAGAAACAACTTTTTTGTTCATTTTTATCTATAAGCATATTTAGGATGGTAACCCTATGCTTCAAAGTTCAAGCATAAAGTGAAGATCAGACCTCCCTTCCTATTATCTTCGATTCAAACTGGAAAAGAAAGAGGACCATGACTATAGGCATTTCAAGCAAGCCAAACATGTTCTAATCATCAACAAAGAATCTCTAATCCCCAACAAGAGAAAGGAGACATCAAAATTCATTCTCGGGCAAGCAGCTATGTGAGCGGTCCAAGGAATTTGGCAACATACAAGAATCAAGGCATGCCTCTGAATTACGAACTACATACAGGCATTGCGAACTAGTTAAATGAGATACATACAAAGGATAGCCAAGCAAGGACCTCCAAAGGGGAAGCGCGGATATGGGTGGGAGAGTTTTTTTGGCTCCAGTTGGACAGGGGTTGAAGAGCGGACGACCGGGCACGCTTGTGAAGCCCTTCCATGAGCATTCGGACGTCGCGAGTTGGGAGCGAATTCTCCGTCAGCTGAAGTGGCTGAGCACGACGGAGCTTTGGCGGGTGAATGAAGGAGTGCGCCGACTGTCCGTCGTGGGCTGGGTGAAACGCATGAAGGCACTCGGACAGGGTCAATCACCAGACGGCCCTGTTCAATTCGATCTCAATCCCGAAAAGAAAAGGCCGGATGGACATCAGATGTCCTCAATCCGTCATCAAACCAAAACCGTTGATATTTTCCAGATCTCCCAGATCAACGGTCTGGATTTGATGACTCCCACGACATCACTTGGTAGAAATGGAAGCCCTTTTTATAGAGAGTGACAGTGACTCGTCGCAGGAGATCTGGGACCCATCAACAGGGCCACCTCTCTCTCTCTCTCTCTCTAAAGGGATCGCGCAAAACTCTTTGACAGTGACTCTCTCTCTCTCTAAAGGGATCGCGCAAAGAAAACTCTTTGACAGTGACTCGATGGGTCCCAGATCTCTCTCTCTCTCTCTAAAGGGATCGCTCAAAGAAAACTCTCTCTCTCTCTCTCTAAAGGGATCGCGCAAAGAGTAGGATCGCGCAAAGAAAACTCTTTGACAGTGACTCGATGGGTCCCAGATCTCTCTCTCTCTCTCTCTAAAGGGATCGCTCAAAGAAAACTCTCTCTCTAAAGGGATCGCGCAAAGAAAACTCTTTGACAGTGACTCGATGGGTCCCACATCTCTCTCTCTCTCTAAAGGGATCGCGCAAAACTCTTTGACAGTGACTCATCGCAGGAGATCTGGGACCCATCAACAGGGCCACCTCTCTCTCTCTCTCTATATAAAGGGCATCGCGCAAAACCCTTTCCCTTCACAGCTCCCACACACAAAACAAAAGCTCCGGATCAACGTTCTTTCAAGTGAGGTGGAGGAGCTCTGGTCGGATAAGCAGTCTTCGAAACCTTGGTCTCTAGACGTGCTCCCCTTCTCCATAACATGGCCGATCAAACGGTGACACCCAAAAGGTACATGATTCATGCATGTGAATATACTTTTTAAAATCTATACTTAGAATTCGAATTGAGTGTCTGATTTTTCTTTTCTTCCTTTTTTAGAATCTATTTCTCTTTCCATCATTTTCTTTCTTGATTCATTATAGGGGCGGCGAGCAGCCTCCACATCAACAACAACTGGAAAATTTTGGCTCAACCAAGAGGTTTCACATTGCATATACCTCGTTCAAGTTATTCACCATCACATATTTCAATTCGCAACCTATCGATGTGATGAATCACACGATTCTGCAATTGTACATCATTTGCGAAGTCATTTATCTCATTCAAGGCCGATCCAAGTGGCCAGGGCCTGGGCCCAACCTAATATATCAATATCTCGTACATCATTTTTGGGACGCTTTCGGTCTTGAGTTTCTTCTGCAGACGAGCTTGTCTCTAGTCGTATGGCATCGTGATATGTGTTTGCTAATAATTATTTTGGCATCGTCTGGTGTGTTCGCGCGAGTTTTCGACCGGCCTCAAGAGATTCTTCAACTTTCTAACAATATGCCGTCTCTCGAAGATCAGTTGGACCTTTGAAATTCCTACAGTCATACTATGTTTGTCTACCATGTATTGCGTGTCACCCGTGTAATAGATCCTTCTGGTGTTGGGTATAGAGAATGTTGCCATTCATATGTTCTGTATTTGGTCCACCTTGTCGTCTAGCCAGGACATGTCCACAGTTGTTTTAAGTTCCCGACAGACACAATAATATAGTTGGAGTTTTTATCTACAGCTAATAATTGATATTTGACCCAACATTTTTACGCTTGTGAGTCTAATGTTCTCCAAATTTTATTTATAAATTTCACGGCTTTTCGAGCCCATTTCATAGATCCAACTAGTTTTCTTCGAAGCGTGTCCGCGTAGGTTTTCTCGTAATATTTGCTCGGTGGGACCCAGCAAGAAAAGAGAGGGGGGGTGTGTTTTAAAAGTCAACAAAAAAGAGGAGCGGAGAGACGGACTTTAATGGGGACGCGAAGGAGACTCGAGAGATGGAATTTTAATGCGGAGGCGACGAGCTCAATTGAAGCGGCTGAGCACGACGGGGCTATGGCGGCTAAGCGACCCGATGGGGCGGAGATGGGCGAATGAAGGAGAGTGGCGGCAGCTGTCTGTCGGTGTCAGTAGGGCGAACTGAATGAAGGGCACGGTGGGCACGGGGGGCAATAACGAGGAGACCGTCGACCGGATAGGACCCGGTTCGATTAAATATCTATCTCTCGATCCCTCAAAAGATGAGCCTTGTGGACTACTATGGTTCCTAAGGCGAGCCACCGGAAGGTGAAGGTTCCGTAGGGAGATTGGACGGTTGAGATGCGATAAGGCCAAATCGACGATTTTGATCGAACCTTACAGAAAATAAACTTTTAAAGAGATGGGTTTTCTGAGGGCGATGTGCACGCGCAAAGCGTGCTGATTTTTGGGGAGCAAAGGAAAATAGGGGGCTCCATTCAAGCTAGGCACGATTGATTGGAAATTTATTAAAGGAAGTTAGAGTACAGGACTGGTAACTAAATGAAAAAAAAAATGAAGGAAACAAATACGAGATTGGTAAAATTAAAAGAAATATAATGAAAGTTGATTAGAAGAATAGGCATGCCACACAACATCAGCTTCTAGCTCTATGCTTCCAATTTAGTCCTTCCAAGAACAACTCATGGAATGCTCCGAGCAAAAGTGGTTGCTGTTGTTGAAGATCACGTGCATTAATATTTTTGACTATTTCCCATAGAATCGAAAAGAGAAATAATCTCTCTCTCGAATAACAAGAAAAAAACACTGGCAAGCGCATTGTCCATAATCCAAGTGTCAAAGATTATTTAGACTATTGTGTTGTTCTTAATTTGATAAGGGACGCACCTATGACCCATGGTGGGCCCCAAAAACTTTTGACTTAAAGCTGCAGCGTGATAACCATTCTATTTTTGTTTTTGGAATAGATTTCTATTCCAGACCTATATTTGGAATAGAAATCCGTTTGGTAAAATTTTTTTCATTTCTATTCCAGAATAAATTTCTATTCCGAAATAGGTTTGGAATAGAAATCATAAACAAAATTTTTTTACTTTTCTATTTACGGAATATAAATCGAAATTGTTTTTCTTTTTCTTATTTCTCACTGAAGAAGTTTTTTTTTTTTTTTTTTTTTTTTTCGTCCGCCGCTCACCACCACCACCACTATACCCCGCCCATCGCCGGCCGCCACTGCCGGCCGCCGCCATCTGTCGGTCGCCGATCGTCGGCTGCCGCCAGTCGCCGCCATCCGCTGACCGATCGCCGATGGCCGGTTGCCACCCGCCGCCGTCCGCTACTCGTTGCCGCCGTCGTCCACCGCCCGCCGTCCACCGCCGCCGATCGCCGCTCTTCCCATTATCACTGCCACTTAGAAAAGTAAATTTTTTTTGATTATCAAACGAATTTCTATTCCAAAAGTAGAAATTTTTTGTCGTTATCAAACGCGTTTTTGGCTCAAACTCATCCAGAAATAGAAATAGAAAAATCTATTTCTATTCTAAATAATTTCTGGAGGCAGTAAATGTTATCATTAAATCTTGCTTATGTTCTGTCTCGGACAATAGTTAGGAAATTCGTATGCGTCGTGCATTGTTTCCAACCGTTGATTAAACTCTGTGAGGGGATCTGACTGTCCAGGCCTAATTTTCCACGAACCTTCGCAGAAGGCACTCGCGGCGTTTAACCCAATAATAAAACAAATGCACAGCAGAATAGTAGAAAAAGAAATGCCTATAAATATTGCCCACCACCAACGGCCTCTTGCCCTTATTATTCACAAAGCTCAGGATCAAATCCCAGAGTTCATCCTTGCTCCTAGATCTCCAAACCATAGCCGATCATATAACGACACCCGAAAGGTATGCCATATATTGATTTCACTATGTTCTAAAGGCTTTTCTTAGAGAGCGGATTAGTAGCTAGTTTTTTTCTTCTTCTTTTGAATCTATTCTTCTTTCAGTTAATTTTTTTTTATTTGGTACAAGGAGATCGGACAACCCCAACGGTATCAATACCAAGAAAGTTTTGACTCAACCAAGAGATTCCATATTATATTTACCTCGTTCAAGCTGCTCATCGTCGCGCATTTTAATTTGCAATATACTAATGCCTTGAGCCACCCAATTCTATTGTTTTACATCATTTGTGAATTCATCTATATCATATCATTAATTAAAGTGACAGGACCTTCGAGCTCGAGCCCGATATTTCGATACTTGTACATCATATTCGGGACTTTCGCTTTCGAGTTGCTTCTTTGAACGAGCCTATCTCTGGTCATGTGGCTGGTTGTCAACATGTACTTACTAGTGCTTATTTTGGCATGTCTGCTTGCACGAGATTCTGATCGTATTCAGGAGGTTGTTCAACTGATCAATGACGTGCCTATTGATATTTGAAATTCCGGCAATATATTGTATTTAAGCATCAATTTTTTTGCATGTTGTTATGATTGTAATAAAACTTGTGAATTTCCGGCAAAGAAAATGTTTTTCGGTCAATAAAAAAATTCTCTTCTTAAGTAAGGGAAAATAATCTCCGCTTGCGGAACCACCCGCCCCCCCTCCCCGGATCGTCATCGTCTGTCTCCTTCTTCCTTTCTATCCTCTTTCTCCAGAGCTTCTCCCATCTTCGTGCTTCTTCGTCCCATCCCTCGTCTCCAGAGCGCTCCTTTTCCGCTGGTGCCTAGCGCTTCTCTTCTAGATAGCAGAGCAGGGCGCCAGCGGATGTCGTCGATATTGTTTTCGGTAATTGTTGACAGTCCCAAGTCGATCGTCGAGCGGTTTGCTGAGGTTTCATGTCCGCCGATTCTGTAAGGTCCGAATTCCAGATCCAGGTCGGTTTCTACTCACTTGTCCCCATGCCACATAGCTTTGCTCAGGACCACCTTCCTCGAATGCCACGCGCACGTCCATCGAGTACCTCCAACCTTAGTTGGGAATTGCAGCGTCTCCGAAAACGAACAGAGCGGCGACTTGAAGGACACGCGCTGTCGGGCATGGTGGACGCACGGGTGGAGGAGCCCTTGGGCAGAGAGGAGAGCAGGGGCTTGCTTGACGGGACGGGCTAGTGAGAGCTTCGCAGAGGGTGGATAAAGCCTGGAGATAGCTCGCAGAGATCGAGAGGCTAGAAGCCGAAGCTCGGCGGACAAGGAATTACATCGAACAGCTCAAGATCAGAGCTTCTGAGGTGCTTTTATTATCTGTTGACTGTTGAATCTTTCCTTTTAAAGATGTTCTGCATGAACGTACTTTCAATTTGAAATCCTGGGGAAAACTGCGTGATGGGCCTGAGAGTGGCAATGGATAGTTATGCGGTATTTCTTGAGAGAGAGAGAGGCGATCTCCTAAGAGGTACATGAATTGAGCTGCTTGCAAGCTCCTCCAGGTCAATTTGAGCTCACTTGATGTGAATTCGACTCGAGTTTTACCGAGTTTTGAGTTGGTCAAGTATCGTATTCTGACGAATCCCGTTATTGCATGATATACTTTAGTTGTAACATTAAAATCACTGCAATTTTTGGTTTATTGTGTCTTTCATGCTCGAGTAGGAAGTTCAAGTTCAAGCTTGAGTTGTGCTCTGTAATATTCTTCTGACTTGTCAAAATGAGCTCGAGTGTATCAAAGTAGGATACCCTGCCAATAGAGCTTGACCAACTGAGCGCGATGGAACTTGAATTGATTGAGCCTTCACTTTCGAATCAGATCAGCATGGAGCTGAGTCGTGCCTTGGTCGTATTTTCAGTTGGCAGAACACGGCTTGATTGCTCTTCTGATCAAGACATTACTCCCGTCTTTGATTATTGTTGATCTTGCTGAAGATTGCAGAATCCCATAGGGAGCTGTCGGAAGCAAGGGCATTGGTTGAAGAAGCTGAGCGGTTGCTCTCCCAAACCACAAACGCTCAAGATGAAGGACGAGATGGTTATGCAAATAAATGGAGAAGAAGAGAGATGGGAAGTCTGTTAAAAGCAGCTTCTGTATCTGCACTGGTATGTACGCATGCGGGTCTACCGCTATCGCTCACTTGGGTCGCCACGGTGTCCCAGGTGGTACTCCCTTTGGGGATCGATTTCATCAGCTGTGTGCTATTTGGGCATCACCTTCCGTGCATCAGAAGAGACTTGGACAAGGTTCAGCTCAAGACAGGAACATCCTTGGCTTTCGGATGCGTTAGAGGTTCATGCTCTGATCTCACGAACTGAATTTGGAAAGTTTCCTGTCGCATGCCTTTTCCGCCGCAGTGTACATAGCCGAGGGTGTGCTTATATTTGTTTTTGCAGCGGTAGTCCTTTTCCCATGAAAAGGCCAGAATCAATCAAGAACGGGTTGAAATGATTGAAAAGGAAGAGTCGGTTTAAAAGCAGTTTCTTTTAGTAAACTAATTTGTGTTTCCCATTCCAAAACCATCCCTTACTCCTTACACACGTAAATACGCCACTTCCTTCGGGAGAAGAGGAGGGAGCGCTGCGACCACTGAGGACAATTGATGGGTGGCCACTCCTGTGCAATTCGAGCTTCGTCACCCGCTGTAGGTTGAGGTACTAGCGCTCTTCCAAGCCCTAGGATATCTAAGGCAGAGAAAGAGAAGGGACGGGGGATTTAATAATTAAGTCAGACAATCTCACGGTGGTAAGAGCGATGCGCAATCCATGGGAGATTTGTGTACTCCTCTCTGATTGCTTTGTCTTGCTCCCGTTGTTCTCGAAGGTCCACATGCAACACTGTAGACGGGAGGCTAATTTTGTGGTAGGCTGGGCTGTCAAAGGCCACGAACGCAGCTCTCTTTACCTTCAAATTGGGTTGTTTCATCTCCTCTTACTCTTTTGAACCTAGTATGTACTGATGCCCATATATTGGGCCCTTTTGATTTTCTTAATTGAATGAAAGTTTTGTCATTCGGAACCAAAAAAATTTAGACCTTCATCCAAATTCCAAATGAAATTTCAACCCTAATTATTCTAACATGACAATCACATTGAAGACATAAACTCCAGTCTCTCTATCCCCCCCCCTTTCTTTTCTTTTTAATCTAGAGGTCTTCGCGGTTTTCTTTTTCTGACATGAAAAATTATAATTTGAGAATATATGTAGTGAGTTTTAGTCAAATAGGACTTGAAAAGAAATTTATGAGAAATGAAGCATACACACTTCAGTCATACTTAACAATGCTTTGAAAGGCATCAAAAGAAATGCATAAACACTCGATAAAAGTCTTACGATATCTTAGACACACCCCAAAAAGGTTGGATAAGCTTTTGTCAATTGATTTTTTTCCATCAAAAGAGTGTTAGATTTTTCTAAATACTTGTTGTCCATTAGTTTGTATAATAAAAAAAAAATGAAAATTGGCTTTGAAAATCAGTTATTTTTTTTGGGTTGGAAACTTTGAAAATTAGTCTAATCAAGCTCTAGGATGGCCAAGTCAGTACTTAGCAGGACTAAACACAAAAGGGAGCATGAATTAGTCAAGTAGGAAGTAGCTGCCTCATTTATAAATCAGAAAAAAATATCAACGGGTGATGTGCTTGTGGACATGTGCTTTACAGTTTACATTTTGGTGACGTGACTTTCACACCAAAATGTGAACTTCCTTGCTTTACATAAGGTCGATTTAAGGTGGGGACTGCCTTTCAGCCAAAATGAAAAGCAGTTTTTCCCAGTGGCTGGGAAAACAGTGACCGGGCTTGCAAGTTTGTATCTGATATATAAATACTTGTACATCACCTTTAGCACTCTCGGCACCAAGTTGCTTTTTCGGACTTGCCTGTCTCTAGTTACGTGGTTGATCATCAATATGTGCTTGCTAGAGTTTGCTTTGGTATTGCTCAGTATATTTGCTCAAGTTTCCAACTGGTTTCGAGAGATTGTTCATCTGTTCGACAATGGGCTGAATTCTAAAGTTCAGTTGGATTTTTGAAGCTCCGGCACTCATATTGTGTTTGTGTATCAATCTTGTTGCATGCCAATTGTAATAAATTCTTCTGATATAGGGAGTATAAGTGTTCTGTGTATGGTGAACCTCACCATGGCACCTTACCTCATTGCCATGCTATTTACACGATTATTTTAAGTTCCTGATAGCAATAATGATTTAGTTCGAGCCCAGTTGAGAGGTCTGAACTCGTTTTCTTCGGAAGCGTGTCAGGGTAGCTTATGTGGTAATATTTGCCTCCGGTGGGACTGAGCAAAAGGAAAAAGAAAAAACAAGGAAAAAGGGAGGTTTAAAAGTTAACAAAACAGGGTAACAAAGAGAGAGAGAGGGAGGGAGGGAGCGATCTTTGCTGCGGAGGCGACAAGCTCAACTGAAGCGGCTGAGCACGACGGAACTTTGGTGGATAAGCGACCCAACGGGTGGTGATGGGTGAATGAAGGAGAGTGGCAACTGTTTGTCAGCTAGGGGAACTGAGTTAAGGCGTGGTGGATAGGGGCAATCATGCGGAGAGTGTTGACCAAATAAACCGGCTTAATTAGATATCTCAATCCCTAAAAAGATGACCAGGCTTTCTCGGACGAGCCGCGCCGACTGCTACAGTTCCAAAGGCATGCATCGGAGTGCGACGGTTTTGCAGGGAGATTGGATGGTTGAGATGCGATGAGACAGATTGACGGTTTTGATTCAAACTTATAGAAAATAAAAGAAATTTAAAAATAGGAGGGTGGAAAATAAAAAGAAATTAAATTGCAATTCTCAAATTAATTGGAAATGAAAGTGGACAGGAAAACACTCAAGCTCACGTCGCAGAAAGTAATATTGCCGGAATCCAAAAATGGCTGGAAAACGGATCATTTTTAATAACTTGGCAATTTAGGAAAAGTGATTTCCTTCTTGACAGAATGGGAAATCGTTTTCCCTCCGATCTAAGCTTATTGTTTTCATTTTATGAAAAATATATTTCGTAGATTAATTAGTTTTTGCTAAGCAAATATTGAAAAGTCAAAAAACAATTTTCACGGAAAATGAACAATTAGAAAAATATTTTCTTAAAAAAATTTGCTATATCACTTGCAATAATTAACTTACAAGAAAAATTTTCATTATTGATAACCATTTAAATTTATAGTTTTTCGTAGACAATGAAGATAAGTTCGTTTAAAAATTTTTATAATCAATATAAGCCATCATTTTTAAAAAAAATTAATTTTCCAAAGATGAATTTTTCATGAAATAAATTTACCCTTAGTAAACTATTGTTTTTCGAAAATCTTCCCTTAATCCCTTGCATACTATATGTATTATGGGTTATTTCTTTAATTATTTTTCTATCGGTATCCTTTCTGTAATCAGTCACTTCTATAAATAAAATACCATACAACCATAATTGGGGTTGAGCCATAAACACTTTGTGTTATTTTCTCTTTGACTCTAAACATCAACATAGTATCAAAGTAGGAAAATGGATCAAATTCTTCAACATCTCCACCCAAAATCAAGTACATCCTTTACTCCAATTACTATGTCAACAATTTTCAATACATCTATAAATTCTTCTTCTTCTCTACCATCTCTTTACCCATCATCTTCTCTTTCTATTAATCTCAATTTCCCATTGCCCTTCTATAATATTTCGCCCACTTTTCACCTCTTCTTCCCTCTTCTCTGCTGCTCGAATCTCTACTGCTACTCCAATTATGGCTATGCAATCATCCTAACCATGTCTTGTTCTTCCTAATATGATAAGCATTGTTTCCATCAAACTTGATGCAAACAATTATCTTGTGTGAACATTACCAAAAAAAACAATTATCTTGTGTGAAAATGTCAATTTGAACCTATTTTAATATGCAACAATCTGTTGAGCTATGTGGATGGTTCTTCTTCTTTTTTTTGGTAAGGTGAGCTTGTATAATTACCATCCAAAAAGCTATACAGCACTAACGAAACTCGGCACCCACTTACACTCATTACAACCACATATTGAATAAGTGGAATGGTGCCAAGTTTCAAAGCAAACTAGATCAAAGCCACACACAGCCGAGCCTACAAGATAACAAAATACAACAAGCCAGAAACTTTATACAGCAAAAATGGCAAGATCGATGCCCCAGGCTCTTTGGAGCCTCCGATTAACCGGAGTATCATGAACAAGTGTGATAGCCGCCACTTTGTCCTTGATTGCCTTAGTGATATGATGCTTCAACAAAGGAAAATAGACCGCCCTTCCATGAAATAAAGCATTGTTGTGAGCCTTCCAGATGACATAACAAAGGGCACCAAAAGAAAACCGGGCAATGTCCTTATGAAAGTCTTTACTAGACAGGGAATTAATCACCCACCCGAGAGTGTTCCACCAAGGGCCACTCGGCCAAGCAAGGTTGCATTTGCCCGCCCAAAACAAGGCAAGGGCTCTCGTAACATGGCAGCCAAAGAAGAGGTGTTCAATAGAGTCTAGCACTATTTTACAAAAAATACATACCACATCCGAAATCCTACCATATGAAAGTAGAAACACTTGTTTAGGAAGCCGGTTCCTGGAAATCAGCCATAATAGGAATTGACGCCTTGGCACAAGGGTTTTATCCCACACCAATGCAGACCAGTTAACATTCCTGGCACGTCTCCTAATAGCATCCCAAGCCGAGGTAGTAGAAAACTTACCCAAAGGGTGCGACAGCCATGAAAATTCGTCCGGAAGGTTGCTAAGATGTGGGATCGGGAGTTGCCAGGTTTGAATCTACTGGAGGATAGGAAGACCCTCTGGTGTAAAAAGATCGGCAACTATAGCTTCTCTTGTAAGTCCCAACCGATATATAAATGAGTTAGAGAAAAATGTACTCATTGGTCCTCTATGGTGCCAAGGATCGAACCACAAAGAAGTAGGCTGGCCATTTCCTACCCGCCACCAAACAAAACTGAGGATTTCAATTCTTAGGGAAAGTAGTTTTTTCCATGCCCAAGAACATATAGTAGGCATAGTGGTGACCCAAAAGTTCTTATTTTTCAGGTAAGTGGCATGAATCCACTTACACCACATGGATGGTTCTTTTTTGTGTCCACCAAAACTTATAAATGATTAGAATGGCACTATAGTGGTTAATACCTCCTATTCCACCTAGGTAAAGGCAGATCAATGTATTCGCAATTTGATCAATTCGACTCTCACAATTGAGATTTTTTGTGAAGTTCATAAGCTCGGAATATAAGAAGCACTAACATTCTCCAAGAGCCTTTGTGTTGTGTCGGACATTGCGACACATGTCCGACACTCTCCTACACTTTTCGACATTCGGTTAACACATGTCGGAAAATCTGACACTTGGTCAACTTTCCCTAACATTCTTTGACACTTGTGTCAGAATTCCAAGACATGATTTTGACACTGGTGTCGAAATTTCGAGAAGTGATTTCAACACGCATGGGGTCAATTTTAAAAATTTTCAATAAATGGTAGGTCGAAATGTAAATAAATAAATGGGAAAAAAAAGAAGAAAACTTAGTCTTCTCTTCTCTTTTGACTCTCACTTCCCGTGACACACGATTCACCCACTTGAGTTTATTTTTCTCTTTCTTTTGTTCCAACATGCTTTGACACTAGAGTTTAGAATGTGGATTGCTCGTTTTTTCCTCCAATTTTTATGGATTATTGAAATTAAGTTGAATTTGTTAAATTGAAACAATGAATGATATTAACAAATGATGAATTAATATTTTTAATGTAAATTCAGTCTAGACTCTTTTTTTTGTTATTTATTTGTGGATTTGAATCAAATTAATTTGATTGAAATAATCATAAAAATGATAATTTATCATGTATATATTAAAATATATATTTAATAAATAATGTGTCCTAACGTGTTGGAATTCTTTACTTTTTGAAAAACAATGTTTCGGCGTGTTGTGTTGTGTCATGTCATATGTTGCATGTCTGTGTCAATACTATTGAGGTCCCAACCTTGCCCCTCTCCTAGCCAAATTCCTTCCATAACAGACTTGCAAATCTCCTTTACATCTCAATCAAACTCCTCCACTTCCATTTTTCTCTTTCAACTCATCCTATGCAGAGTCGTGCCAAATCTGGAATTTCTGAACCTAGGACAATTTTTAATCTCTTTCATTTTTTGTCATTATTTTCTCTCTAACTTTAAATATCAAACATACATGACTACATCACTTTACTTGGACTTTTATCGAAATTCATTTAGAATTTTGACCATAATTACTCTAACATGACCACTTAGACCTCCCTCTCTTTTCAAATCTAGAGGTCTAGGTGGTTTTTCTTTTTGAGAGATTATCATTTGAGAATGTAGGTGGTATACTTATTTATGTTTGAGATCTCCCATGTTACTAAATTAAGAAAAAACATATTTTAGGGTAAAGAAAGCAAATGCTTTTAAGAAGTTTGAGGATATTTTAAAGGCATCATAGAAGGTTAGCCAAGCCTTCAGTGAATGATTTTTTTTGTTTCCATCAAAAGAGCCTTAGATTTTTCTAAATACTCGTTGTATATCAGTTGTAGAAAAAATAACAAAAAAGTTGGGTTTGAAAATCAACTTGATCAAGCTCTTAAATGGCTAAGTAATTAGTAAGTACTTAGCATGGCTAAACACAAAAAGGGAGCATAAATTAGTCAAAGAGTTAGGGAAAAAAAAGGAAAGAAAAAGGAAGCAGCTGCTCCATGCATGAATCAGAAAAATAATTAATGGTCTTGAGGCCGCGTCCTCATGAATCAACGGCTTGAGCATCTTCCATAAAAGTTCCAGTCGGTAGGCTTCAAATATCTTCCGCCAAAGTTCCTCTTAAGGACGTTGGCTCCAAGATTTCCCCCAAGCCGTTGATTTATGAGGACGCGGCCTCAAGACATGGCCTGTCCGCCGAAAATTTGGAGTAGTTGGGAATTCAGAAATTCTGAATTACATATTCTGCAAAATTCAAGGCCAGACCCCCTCTCTCTCTCTCTCTCTCTCTCTCTCTCTCTCTCTCTCTCTCTCTCATATGCGTGGGGTAAAATACACGAGCAAGCCCTTAGCTTTACTTCATCACTCTCATACACAGAGCAAAAAGCTCGAGAGATCAGAAAACGTTCAAGCGAGTGGAGGGGCTCCTGGGCCGCCTGCAAAGTCTCTTCCTCCTTCGTCTCTGCACGTGCCCTTCTTCTCCATCGTCATGCCGAATCAAACGATGACTCTGGAAAGGTACGTAATTCATTCGCGTGAATATGCTCTTTAAATCTTCTGCTAAGAATGTGGAAAAGAGCAGCCAATTTCTTCTCTCTTTCAAATCTAGCAGCCAATTTCTTCTCTCTTTCAAATCTATCTTTAATTTCAATTAAATTCTTCTTGATTTAACGTAGAGATGATTTATCAACTACAGCAGCAGACTCGACTAAGAGATTCCACATTGCATTCACATTGTTCAAACTCCTCGTCATCGTGCATTTTAATTTGTAGCATGCTGGCATACTGAGTTCCATGGTTTTACAATCTTACATAATTTGCGAAGCCATCTATTTCATAACATTGATCAAAGTGACCAGATTTGCACACCCAAGCTTGATATATAAGTGCTTGTACATTGTTTTTGGGATTCTTGGTTCCGAGTTGCTTCTTTGAGCGAGCTTGTTTCTGGTCATATGGCTGGCGGTTAATATGTGCTTGTTGGTGTTTGCTTTGGCATCGTCCGATCTACTCGCACAAGGTTTTAACCTCTTTTGAGAGATTGTTTAGCTGTTCAGTGACGCAGTATTTGCTCAAGTTTTGTTAGATTTTTGAAGCTCCTGCATTGCACTCATAGTGTGTATATTGTGAATTCTGTTGCATCTCATTTGCAATTTCTATTTAGGGAAAAGAGAAGGTTACCATGTACATGTTCTAATTAGGTGAACCTTGCCTTATTGTCACGTTATATGCACACGATTATATTAAGTTTATTTAACTTTTTTTTGGCCAAATTACCTTTTTCTGAAGATAACAAAATGGGTCAACTAACCTATTTCTCAGTTCATATTCATTGGTTTGAATTTAAAAAGGAGTAACTTTAGTTTTATGAATGAATTAAAATGAATTCTAAGAAATAAAGATCAACCAAAAATTGGTCTAAATGGATTTGACTTATATTAAATTGAAGGTCTGGATATATTACTGTTATATATGTCACGCTCTTCTTGTTATTCATTTTTCTCCTTTTGAGGAACACCTAAAAGGCAAGATAGAGAATGATTTTAATAAATTATTTTGGTAGACCCATGATTTTGTTTGGGCAACTTGTCTTAAATTATATGGATAATTACGAAGCTTTGTTATTGCATTATGTAAATTTGGAATAAAACTCAAATTTAAGAAAATCGTGGGAAAACATCATGCAAAAGATTTATGGCAGCACATGATCATCTAGCATGAAATATGAATGGACCACCTTGAAAAAATAAATTCCATAAATTATTCCTATCCTGTTTTTAATAAATAACTATCAAAGCTAAACAAGTATATATATGGAAAGAATTCATGGTCCACTTCATATCTTTAGTTCCTGTACCATGGATGTACCTTGGGGGCGTACCTGAAAGTTGGACTTGAATAAGAAGGAAGAAATTTAGGCCTTTGGATAAGATCTATACTGTGACATTCTAAATTAGCTCACTCGAGATATTGTCTATTTTGACTTATCCTAAATCGAGCCTCATGGTTTTGTCGTTTGGAGTACAAGCATGCATTTTCCCTATCCTAGTAGTACACTAGATGTTTGTTAGGAGTTACTCCTTATCTAAGCCCTTTGATCCAAATGACTACTCCATGTCCTCATTGGACCAGATTTTACATATACTACAAAAAATGAGTATGAAAGGAATTCAATAATCTCCTTTTCAACCCAAAACTCATTCAAGTTCATTCATTTATTCAAGTGTATGGTTTTTTTTTTATCAGAAAAAAAGTGTATGGTGCTGAACACGATCTTTATGTTAAAACTCTTTATGGATTTGAACAATTTCAAATCTTGAGTTTTTTCAGATCCTTTTGTACTTACAAGAGTAGAAGTTTACATCACATGTATCATCTCAGGCAGGGACTCTTCTACTAAATTAGATCAAAATTCTAGCATCGGGAGAAATAATAGGACGTGTTTTTAATTTGATTGGTTATGCTATTTTCCATATATAATGAGAAAAATTGCCATTGGAGCCTAGGTTGAGTTGGATATGGGTAGCATGCATCATAAAAATTGTAATTTTCGTGTAAAAAGTTGCATATCACTTCTATAGATATCGAGTTGGATGATCATATAATATCATCAAACCTAAATATAAAATAAGTCAAAATTTTAAATCCCTGTGATGCGGGCTCTTCACCTAGTACATATTAAAGATATTACCTGGGTTAATTAATCAAGATACTATTAATAATGACGAAATATTACTGATAAAATCAATATTGCTTCAATGACATCGAGGTAATACCCTTTTTCCATATATTTCCCCTCAATTTTTATCTTTCACGGGATCATCTCACTCTTTTCTATTTATGCAATGGATAATTTTCATTTTATTGTTGGAAGATATCAAAATCATGCCTAAAAGATTTCTACAAATTTTTCATTTTTTTGTGGAATTTATCGAAACCATGCCTATAAGATTTCCAGTAGCTCCTCCTCCTCTCTCTCTCTCTCTCTCTCTCTCTCTCTCTCTCTCTCTCTCTCTCTCTCTCTCTCATGTATTGCATGGTAAAGGTACTACTAATCCAAGTTATTCCAAGAGCTTTGCTCTACTGAGTTCCAAATTCCACAAGATCAATGTTGTCATAATCATTTTAAAACAGTTTTGTAAATTGGACATTGGCTTTTCATCACATCATGACCCCACCCTCTCGTAATAAAGCATAATGGTAACACACTCCGGGTTGGTATAAATCCACAACCGAAAAGCATAAAGAAGAACAATCTAAGACTAATGATTCTAATTAGAATAAGAAACATCACATGCTACGCCAACTAGAAAGATGATACTTATTGAGACTTTAATAGAACTCAAATTGAGATCTTGATTTAGTCACAAACAACTGATTTGATCCATTCATTTGCATCGTAAAAACATCGTGCCGATAATTTAACTTTTGTCTACACGTTGAAACAGCTTTGTTGCATAGCTTACCAATCAAATCCAGCACTACAACAGCAAAATTCAATATCTCACAGCCGGATGCCAATCATTTCTCGTTGAAAGGACAAGTATAGTCACGCTATCCTCTACATCAGATTGAGGACATGTTTGGGTATGCTTCGACACAAAACAAAAAGTTTCTCAGCGGAATATAAAACATTATCCAAATTTCAAAAGATCACGCAAAAAGTTATATATTAGTTTATGTAGCAAACTTTGTATATTGTGAAAATTTTATATGTTATGGACAAAAAAAAAGTCAATATATATCTGTCACGAAAATTGTATTGAGCAAAAAGTAGAAGCCTATATAAATACTTCTTAAATATTCACAAAAATCCTAAGCGAGCAAACTTAAATAGATAACCACAAGCATGCCACACAACATCATCTTCTTGCTCCATGCTTCCAATTTAGTCCTTCCAAGAACAACTCATGGGATGCTCCAACCTAAGGCGGTCGTTGTCATTGAAGAGGATGTGCATTGATTTAATTGGTCAGGGTAAACTTATTTACGCCCACATGACTAAGGAATAGTCGCATGCTGATTACTATTTATGAGCTCATAGAATCAGAAGGTGAAATAGCCTCTCTCTGCAACAAAACAAGGGAAAAAAAAAAAAAAAAACACTCACAAGCACAGTGTCCGTGATCCTAGTGTCAAGATTGCATGGGACAACCACATTGTTCCTGAATTATGAATTTGCAGTAACTCTTCTATACGGTAGTCATGCATACCCAGTGGAAATGGAGCTGCATTTCTCAGTTCATTTGCTGAAACTAAGGGTATGTTTGATTAAGCATTTTGAAAGTACAGTTTAGCCTAAAGGGGTTTTGGGCAAATATGAAGGTCATTTGGTAAACTACACTTTGAGAAGAAATTTTGAGAGAAATGTCGTTTGATAGAAAACACATTGATTACATTAATTTTTTAATTTTATTTGTTTAAAATTGAAAAAAATCAAATATATATAATTAAAAAAAAACAAATCTTTCGCCGATCCAATGAAGGGCTATAGGTGTCGATGAGCTAGATCTAGCCTCGGCGGCCATAGTCCTTAGTCGGACTGGTGAAGGGTTTGGTCTTTCTCTATTAAAAAAAAATATAATAAGAGACAAAATAGGAAATTTGAAGAATTTGTGAGGGTAATTTTGGAAGAAAAAAAATGAATTTTAGCATTTGGCAAAATATTAAAAGCCCAATGTTATTCTCTCTACTAGACTTTCAACCTTTCCAATATTGACTTCCACTTTAAAACTATTTCAAAACGGTTATCAAATAGTTTAGCATTTCCTCATGGAGCTTTGGAGGCCGAAGGCCTTTTGAAAATGCTGAATCAAATGCACCATTCATTTAAATGTTACGGAGCACATGTGAATCATGGAGCCTCAGCCTATTTCCACGGCCAAATAGATCTCTAAAAAGATCAAATGGTGACCAGAAACCGAAATTTTGCTGCCCTGCCAAGGACGAAAAAGGAATGGACGGTATTTTTGCCCCATCGCCAACGTCGGACTCCACGAGGAGGCACTAATGCATGCACTTTATTAATTCATGGTTAACAAATTGTCTTTATGATGTTGTCGCATACTTCGCTATACGGTACACAGTACGCGTGGATCGTAAAGTGTGAGATCTGCAAAACGATCAATTGGTAGTGGAATTCTGTTGCCGTGCCATGGGCACAAAAGGAATTTGCCATCCACCGAAACCGGAATTCCGCATGGTCCAATCCATCTTTTATCTTTTTCTTTTTTTTGCACCGGAAAGGATCCGAACCGTCGACGTAATCTGACGGTCCCAGGCCTAGAACCGAAAGCGAAACAGACGGGTGGGATGAACTTTTTGGTAAAAGTCAAGCCGCCGTCTCGTTGAATACATAAATAAACAAATGCAGAGCAGAATATTAAAAACAAAGAAAGGTTGGAAACACGGTCTTATATACCCCCCTCCCCTCGTGTGCCTCTCCCCCCTAGTTATTCACAAATCTCAAACACTATCTTGGAGTTGATTCGGCTCCTTCATCTCCGAAACATGGCGAATCATACGGCGACATTCCAAAGGTACTGCCTTATACATCCGATTGAATACGTTCCAAAGGCTTTGCTTGGAGGGCGAATTAGTAGCTAGTTTAGTTCTTCTTTCTTTTGAATAAGATCTTCTTCCAATTAATTTATCCTTAAATTGATATAGGGAGGTCGAGCAATACCAACAACAATAAAGTTTTGACTCAACCAAAAGATTCCACATTATATTCACTTCGTTCAAGCTACTCACCGTCACGCATTTCAATTTGTAACATGTCGAGGATTTGAACCACCCACTTCTAATGTATTACATCATTTGTGAATTCATTTATATTATAACACTAATCAAAGTGACCGGACCCTCAAGCTCGAACTTTATATTTCGGTGCTTGTACATTATATTCGAGACTATCGCTTCCAAGTTGCTTCTCTGGCCAAGTTCCTTCTCTGGATGAGCCTGTCTTTGGCTTTGTGGTTGGTCATCAACATGTGCTTGCTAGTGCTTGCTTTGGCATGTCTACCCATGCCAGATTCGGATAGTCTTCAAGAGATTGTTCAGTTGATTAACGATGTGCCAATTAATATTTGAAATTTCGACTATATGCGCTGTATTTGAGTAACAATTTTGTTGCATGTGATTTGTAATGAATCTTTTGATTTTCATGATCTATTTTTGTAGATGCATGATTATTTTTTTTGAGTCAAAATGTCACCCCACGACCCTTGAAGGCTTCAACTGTTAAAAGGCCATAATCATAACTCATGGCCAATGATCCCACCTAAATAGTCGTCGTGATTGTGTAACACCAAAAATGAACAAATACGATTGATATCGAAAACCTAAAACAGTGTTTCATAAACCCCAGGTTTGGCAAATTTCACGATCCGCCGAGTGATTGCATAGCCAGTCTTTAACCCTCACCTAAGTAAAGCAATAGGCCTTAAATCTCATGATAGCATATTCCAAGCCAAGCCACCCAAGCACTCTCAATCCAATAGATAAAAACTGTTCATTTTCTCACCACCAATAGTAAGTGAAAAAATCAAACTAAAATCACAGACGGAATCTAACCATTGATAGTAGATCAGAATCGGAATTCGATTAGGTCATAGCCAACTTCTACCAAGACCTCCTTCCTTACAATAACCAGCAAAAAGAAGGGGAACAAAACAGAAAAGAAGAAGCTGCTATACAATTTACCTTGGAACAATACACCAACACCATCTAATAACGATACCCTGACACAATACAAGACCAACATAAACTTATCTTATCCCTCTCGCCTTTTTCTTCTCAGCTAAAATTGGGCTACTGCTGAAAAGTGCAAAGCCATCTCCATATCTGGTAAATTAAACTTATACGATATGTGACTCATTCTCTCTGTCGAGAAACACCATTCATGTATATTAATACCATGGCCATAAATGACTACCTAGTCTTATGGGCTTTGGCCAACTTCTTCCTTCTTTATTCACAGCCTTGAGGACTTTGTTTTTCCTCGCTTCCCTTTTTTACCCTTAGACCCTTTAGTTCTCCTTCCTAGAAGAATTCTTGTCAATAGGAGCCTGCACCTCGGTTTCAGAAATCTGACTCATTTCCTTCCTAATCTTAATCGACATCTGTATCTGACTTGGACTTGGTCCTGCAGGCTTTAGTATTATTGCCAGTTCTATAGCGTTAGTGTCCCCCTTCCTGAGAGCCTGAGATAACCCCATGATAGTCTTGTAGACTTGTCTTCAATGTCCTTCATAGTTATTATCCAAATCACACCCTCTCCTACATTTCTCACCAAATCCAGTGTCTTCAGTATATATGACTCAAAGAGAAAGCATAAACAAACAGTTATTAACCAAGAAAATAGTAAACGACAGCAAATGTAAATGTCACGTCATCCAAAGAACACAAATTTAGATTGCTACTCCCTGTAGACCGCATTGTAACATCTCTCTGTAAAACAAACCACAAATGCATAAAGCATTTTCTCGGCATCATAAATACACGCATTGGGTTTCCATACAAAAAAGTGTCCTAAGAGAAGTAAAAACTGGGTGCAACAAGAAGCAGATGCATTACAAACATCCGGTGGGCACAAGTGGCTTTCACTTTGATGTAGTAATCCTAGGTGCCTTGCAAATTTGGTCCCAGGGTTATACAATATTTTGCATGACAAGAAAACATCACATTTCAGAGCTCACTATGCAGCTTGTTGGAAATTCATACACTTCATATGGTTAGATCCTGCATCAAAAGCTTTGCAAGATGCTATATTGATAATCATTTACTACCTAAAACTCATGGAGTAACATTGACAGAAGCAAGGAGCTTGTCAAACCGACTATTTTTTCAATGCCAAAACAAAGGTTAAACAGCATATGAATCGACTAAGGAGACAGAAAATTTGTTGAAGTACTGTTCATTGATGTTTTGTCCTTACAGTTATTAGTCTCACCCTGGACTATTCTCGATGATAATGCTTGTCCTGGTCCAGATGAGTATGATAGTTCCATATGTATGAGTTTGTGTGAATATAGCATCAGACACCTACTGCTATCTATCTATAGTGAAAAACAGTTCGGATGGAGTATTGAAAGGAGTAGCATGTTGCTAATCAGTCAAGACAATAGTGAGCTGCATGACACGAGTTGAGTCAAGGGAACAAATCTGGATAAGTGGTCACTTGAGAACCTCCAGGAGGTGAGATGCAGAGTTCAATGCAAGTGAATCATCACAGCTCTCTTCTGATGATTTATGTTTGTGGATGTAAGTTACAGTAAGGTTTGGCATTTAAATATAGGTAGACATATGGCTGGAATGCTCCAAGGCTTAGAAGTCAGACCACCATCTGTAGTTTTTCATGATATCAACTTCAGAGTCATCTAATATTAAGGCCGTAGCAGAAGAACAACTCAACTTCGATAACTCGATGAAATAGGTTTTGATCCAGAAGAATTAAAAAGTTCTCACTGCTGTGGTAAAAAGCATCAAGAGAGCCCATAACACTGGAGGTGAGTGAGACGAAAGAACGAACAGAAATTGGACAGGCAGATATAGTCACGAATCTTTTTCTAGGAACAGAGCAGACCTGAGATCTTAGATATGTAACTCCTTTACATAAATGAGGCTGTGTCCATGGCCTCATCCCATGATGGAAGAAAATCATATAATAACAAATAGAAGAAAAAGAAAAGTAAAATCTACCATGAAACTTCATGCACAAGACACCACTACAGAATCAATATTCTTGTATTGAAATAAAATCACATTGCAAACTAAGATTAGCTCCTTCTGGCCAAATAATAGAGAAAAAGAACTGACAGTAGCTCCTGACATAGGGGGGAAATAAAAGAAGAGTACCTATCAGACGATACAAGCCAACATTCGCCACAATCTAGCAGTGACTGCCATCACAACAAACAGAACCTGTGTATCAATCGTCAATTTGAGAAAGAATAAACATCACAAACTTCTAGCAAAATGCAGTATTGCACTTTCGAACACCCATGAATGCGCCTTATGAACAGCTAAAAACTATTACACTTACTTGAACACCAGCATTGAAGTCTTCTAGACTTTAATTGCCAATTCTTGCCCATCAGATTTTGTTGCAGATAGACATTTGCCTAGAAAAGTCAAAGTGACAAAATGGTCAAGTGACTATACAGTAGTAGCAAAAATACAAACAGATCACAATTAAAATTGCGAAATTAAATTGATGATGTAGAGAAGTTCCACCTACAATCAATTGGTAGAAAAAATGAAAGTAGTGAGTACTGCTAACTGTAGATGACAGCATGATTCTTTACCAGTGGAAATGCAACCATCTATATCATTAAATACTCAACGGTTGAGCATCTTGAAGCAAACCATCCAAGTCCTCTGATCAATGGCCAGAACAACACATAAACAATTCCATGAGAACATGTCAGAGATGCTTCCATAGCTTCAGTAAAAATAGGAGCATTTGTGGGGTACTGTAACCACAATAACTTTTAGAAGTGGTCTTACTTCTGCACAATTATTGCAAGAGGGGTATGAACCAATGCGTACACCTACTAAATAGTTTACTCAGCTAATATTAAGTCAAAATGAAATAATGATTCCGCAAGAGACAGATTAAGCTTGCAAGAGGGTTCCTTTCAACCTCAAAAACCTCAAAACTTTTGATGATTAACTAAAAATCATTATAGTTCATTTTCCTATATCCAAGAAGCACAATAAATTATGAAAATTAACTCCATTCATGCTTCATGCCGAGTACAGAATATTTGACACTGTGATAGAGGTGCAAAGCAGAGGATGGAGGCCAATGAAGAAATTGGCAAAAATTCTAATAGATTATTAGAAACGGACACATATTTACAAGGGAAACATTGTCTAGAGATCATCCAAGCAGCAGTTAACACTTAGTATAAGCAGACCTCGTCGTGGCTGCTGTTACAACTGCTGCATGGAGAAGTTTAATGGAAACTTTTTACCAAGACACCGAGCACACAACTTATTAATCTTCTGAAAAAAAATATACTTTACCTGCTCAACAGTTGCACACTTCTAATTCTGCCAATAGCCATGTCCCTTACAATTCATGCCAACATTCACCCTTCCCTCCCACTCCTGCAGTTTTCTTTCATACAATTTATTCTTTTAGCAAGTCAAATACTCAGCAACACATTAAGAAGCTAGAGAGCATATCAGTGTCCACCAAAACATGTTTAGCTGCATAAGGAAGTGGTGTACATATAATACCGGTACACTATATATCAACATGTGCTTATTCAAGTCAAAAGTTCTGACCCCAAAAAGAGAATATCAAAATCTAAATTTATCTTCGTATGCCAACCAAATTGATGACAGAATGAATTTAAATTATTTTTTTTTGGGTGAAAAGTGGAAAATTTTGACAATTTAAAGTTCTTATGAAGTTCTATCATAATTATTGAGGTTGGTGAAACTCAAAATGTAGACAGCTGAAACGGCAAGACAGTGAAAGGGAGAATCAGTAGTGTCGTTTATTCGATCGTTGCCACTAGTAGACTGGGTGCAGACAAGGTATACGTTTCAGGCATTGCCACTCGATAAGCATCGGCACTCAATACATTAATTCTAGAAAACGCTAGCGAAGACTATAGATAATCTTTCCCGTGCTAAAGGCAGGATATAAGAATTTCAATAAGAAGTCTTAGCTTCTCGGGTAATTCATAGCAACCATTCTAAGCAGCATATTGCTATAGTCACACTATATCAGGACAAAATTAATCACTAGATTATGCAGCCCTTTCCAAAGAACAGCCAATATAAAGAGAAAACAATCCTTGTATATTTTAAAGACTCCTCCTTGTTCATTTTTATCAATAAGCACAATTAGGATGCTAACCCTATGCTTCAAAGTTTAATCTTGCTGCAACAGTGTTGCCACAATTTTTCTCCTCCAAATAATTCAAGCATAAAGTGATGTTATAACCTCCCTGCTTATCATATTCAATTCAAACCAGAAAAGAAAGAGAACGTCACTTTAGGCATTTCAGGCAAGCCAAACATGATGTAATCATCGAAGACAATCTCTAATCCCCAACAGGAGAAAGGAGACATCAAAATTCATTCTCAGGCAAGCAGCTACATGAGCTGTGCAAGGGACTTGGCAACATACAAGAATCAAGCATGCCTCTGAATTACGAACTACATACAGGCATTGTGAATTAGTTAAATGAAATGGTGCATGCAAAGGATAGTCAAGCGAGGACCTCCACAGGGGAAGCGCGGATATGGGTGGAGAGAGTTTCTGGCTCCGATTGGACAGGGGTTGAAGCGTGGACGAGCGGCACGCGTGTGAAGCCCTCCATGAGCGTTCGGACATAGCGGAATTGGGATAGCGAAGGCTCCGTCCACCGCTTCGCCGCCGTCTGTCAAGTCCAAACCATTACAACGAGTCCTCTTCCTTCTTCTCCTTCTTCCCCTTCTTTAATTCCTTCCACTCCTACTTCCATTGATTCTTTGTCCACAATGTCTGCCTGTTCTAACCAAACATCAAGTTACGGTGTGAACGTGTGGAGAGAGAGAGAGCTCTACCTGAAAAGGGACTCGAGGGACGGAGTTCGCTGCGGAGGCGACAAGCTCAACTGCAGCGGCTGAGCATGACGGAGCTGTGGCGGCTGAGCCACCCGACAGGCGGATATTGGTGAAGGAAGGAGAGCGTCGATTGTCCGTCGGCTGGGTGAACTGAACGAAGGCGCGCAGGTGGGGTTAATCACCGGACGGACCAGTCGAATTCGATCTCAATCCCGTAAAGAAAAGCCGGATGGACGTCGGATGTTCTCAAATCGAAACCGTTGATATTTCGCAGATCAACGGTCTCGATTCAAACAACGAAAGAAGATATTTTGAGTGTCCTTCTCAGAAGGACACTTGCCGAACACTTGACCGGTAAACGCCGGTAAACGGCTGTTTCCGCATCCTTTGAGCCCCTTGAGCCGCTTGAGCCGCACCGGTAAACGGCTGTTTCCCGATGTTTCCGTGTCCTTTGAGCCTCTCGCCAGCATTTGCATTTTACCGGCAAACGGGGTCGCGCCTCCTTTGAGCCTCTTGAGCCGCGCCGGTAAACCGATGTTTCCGTGTCCTTTGAGCCTCTCGCCGAGCATTTGCATTTTACCGGCAAACGAGGTCGCGCCGCCTCCTTTGAGCCGCTTGAGCCGCGCCGATAAACCGATGTTTCCGTGTCCTTTGAGCCTCTTTGCGCCGCCTCCTTTGAGCCGCTTGAGCCGCGCCGGTAAACGGATGTTTTGGTAAACGGGCAAGAGCCTGAACAGCAGGGCCACCCTGTCTCTATAAATATGCAAGGAGGAAAGCCCTTTCCCTTCACTTTACAGCCCTCACACACAAAACAAAAGCTCCGGATCAGCATTCTTTCAAGCGAGGCGAAGGACCTCCTGCCGGAGAAGCAGTCTTCGAATCCTTTTTTTTTTTTTGGTAAAGAGCAGTCTTCGAATCCTTGCTCTCCACACGTGCTCATCTTCTTCGTAACATGGCCGATCAAACGGTGACACCCCAAAGGTCTGTACTTCATTCGTGTGAATATATTCTTAAAAACTATGCTTAGAACTTTGATTGGATAGCCATTTTTCTTTCCTTCCTTCTTTATAATCTATTTCTCTTCCCATCATTTTCTTTCTCGATTCATTATAGGAACAACGAGCAACCTCCACGTCAGCAACAACAGGAAAGTTTTGGCTCAACCAAGAGGTTTTACATTGCATATACCTCGTTCAAGTTATTCACCATCGCGTATTTCCATTTGCAGCCTATCGAAGTGATGACCCACACGATTCTGCAGTTGTACATTATTTGCGAAGTCATTTATCTCATCTTGTACGATCCAAGTGGACGGACCCACGGCTAAAAAAACCTAATATATCAATATTTGTACATCATTTTCGGGACTTTCGGTCTTGATTCTCCTGGCAGAAATGCCATCTACAGTCACGCTGGCTTGTTATCAATATGTGTTTGCTAATGATTGTTTTGGCATCGTCCCGTGTGTTCGCGCGAATTTTCAACGGGCCTCAAGAGATTGTTCAACCGTCTAACGATATGCCGTCCATCGAAGTTCAATTTGACCTTTGAAGTTCCTGCAGTTATATTATGTTTGAGCATCATTTATTGCGTGTCATTTGTGTAATAAATCCTTTTGATGTTGGGTAGAGAGAATGTTGTCATTTATATGTTCTGTATTTGGTCCACCTTGTCCTCTAGCCAGGGCACGTCCATAGTTGTTTTAAGTTCTTGACAAACACAATGATATAGTTCGAGCTTTTATGTACGGCTAATAATTGATATTTGACCCAACATTTTTACGCTTGTGAGTCTAATGTTCTCTAGAATCTTGTTTATAAATTTCACGGCTTTTCGGCCCATTTCATAGATCCAACTAGTTTTCTTCAGAAGCGTGTTCGTGTAGCTTATCTCATAACATTTGCTCGGTGCGACCCAGCAAGTAAAAAGAAGGGGGGTTGGTGTTTTAAAAGTCAACAAACAGGGGAACGTAGAGAGAGAGAGAGAGAGAGAGAGAGAGCTACTTTAAAGGAGACTCGAGAGACGGAATCTTACTGCAGAGGCGACGAGCACAACTGAAGTGGTTGAGCGGCCCGACGGGGCAGAGATGGGTGGACGACGGAGAGTGGCGGTGACTGTCTCTCGGTGTTGGCAGGGTGAACTGAATGAAGGGCGCGGCGACAAGAGGGGGGAGGGGAAGTAATAACGAGGAGACCGTCGATCGGATGGACTCGGTTCGATTAGATATCCATCTCTCGATGCCCTGGAAAGATGAGCCTCGCCGACTACTACGGTTCTGAAGGTGGGCCACCAGAGGGCGAAGGTTACACAGGGAGATTGGATGGTTGCGATTCGATAAGGCCAAATCAACGATTTCAATCAAACCTTACAGAAAATAGACTTTTAAAAAGATGATTTTTCTAAGAGCGATGCGCGTGTGCAAGGCGTGCCGATTTTCGGAGAGCAAAGGAAAATAAGGGGTTCCATTCAAGTTAGGTGCGATTGATTGGAAATTTATTAAAGGCAATTAGAGTACAGGACTAGTAACTAAATGAAAAAAAAATTTGAAGAAAAAAAATACGAGATTGGTAAAATTAAAAGAAATATAATGAAAGTGGATTAGAAGAACAGGCATGCCACACAACATCAACATCAACTTCTAGCTCTATGCTTCCAATTTAGTCCTTCCAAGAACAACTCATAGAATGCTCCGAGCAAAAGTGGCCGCTGTTGTTGAAGAGCACGTGCATTAATTTAATCCATTAGGATGAACTTATTGACACTCACACAGCTAAGAAATAGTTGCATGCTGCTTACCATATATGAGCTCATAGAATTGGAAAGAGATGTAGTCTCTCTTTATGCAATAACAACAAGAAAAAAAAAAAAAACTAGCAAGCATATTGTCCATGATCCAAGTGTCAAGACTGTTTGAACGATTATGTTGTTCCTTAATTCCGAATCTAGAATAATTCTTCTCCACAATAGCCATGCATGCACGATGGATAATGGGGCTGCATTTCTCAGTACATTTACGAGAACCAAATCCAAATGGCAATGCTGCTACTCATGGCAACAGGTCCTTACTCATCCCACGATGCAATTATGCATGATGCACTTTATTAACTCATGGGTCAATAAATTGTCTTATGATGTTGGCTCATACGACATTTACAACATGTACACTTTACTAGATGTTATACATAACATGTGGATAGTGGAGCCTTAGCCTATTTCCAGGGCCAATCCCTTAAACGATCACATGGGAGCGAAAATTTGTTGCCCTGAGATGGGCAAAAAAGGAATCTGGGGAATTTGCCCATTTCCGATATATTGTTGCCCCGCCATGGGCAAAGAGGGAATTTTGATAATGGAGACTACAAAAAAGGGCGCGGAAGACTTACGGGACGAACTTATGACCCACGGTGGGCCCCAGCGCGAACTTTTGACTTGTGTTCCACCGCCTCGGAGGGCAACCAGGAAATTCGTGTGCGTCCTGCATTGTTTCCAACCGTTGATTAAACTCGGAGGGGATCTGACCGTCTAAGCCTAATTTTACGAACCTTCGCAGAAGGCCACTTGCCCCTGCGTCTGACCCGATAATAAAACAAATGCATGTAACGACACCTGAAAGGTATGCCATATATTGATTTCACTATGTTCTAAAGGCTTTTCTTAGAGAGCGGATTAGTAGCTAGTTTTTTTCTTCTTCTTCTTTGGAATCTATCCTTTTTTCAATTAATTTTTTTTATTTGGTACAAGGAGAACGGACAACTCCAACATTATCAACAACAAAAAAGTTTTGACTCAACCAAGAGATTCCATATTATATTCACCTTGTTCAAGCTACTCATTGTCATGCATTTCAATTTGCAATATACCAACGCATTGAGCCACCCAATTCTATTGTTTTACATTATTTGTGAATTCATCTATATTATAGCATTAATCAAAGTGATAGGACCTTTGAACTTGAGTTTGATATTTCGTACTTGTACATCATATTCGGGACTCTCGCTTCCGAGTTACTTCTCTGGACGAGCCTATCTCTGGTCATATGGCTGGTCGTCAACATGTGCTTGCTAGTGCTTTTTTTGGCATGTCTGTTTGCACGAGATTTTGATCATATTCAAGAGATTGTTCAGCTGATCAACGATGTGCCTATTGATATTTGAAATTCCGGCATTATGTTGAATTTGGGCATCAACTTTTTTGCATGTTGTTTTGTTTGTAATAAAACTTGTGAATTTCATAATCTATTTTTTAGATCCATGATTATTTTTGAGTCAAAAAATCATCCTAGTCCTTCGATAAAAGGTTATTATCATAAATTCAAAACTCACATCCAATGATCCTGCCTTAACAGTCGTCGGGGTTGGGTAACACCAAATTGATATCGGAGACCCGAAACAGGTCTTCATCAACTCCTAGTTTGGCAAATTTTACGATCTGGCAATGGCAAGTGATTGCTTGGCTAGTCTTTGACCCTCACCTCAGTAAATGAGTAGGCCTTACATCTCATGATAGCAAATTCCAAATCAGGCCACCCAAGCCTCGAGCTTAAGCAGCTGCTTGAGAAGGCTTGACAAGGACAGGTGTCGTTCTGGCTAATATTGAACTTGGTAAAATAAAATGACGGGGCTACCTCTCTCTCTCTCTATAAATGCATCGCATGGAAAGCCCTTTCAATTCGCTTACAAGTCCCATACAAAAAAACAAAAGCTTCAGATAAGAATTCTTTCAAGCGAGGTGGACGAGCTCTTGTTGGAGAATATGATTATTTTAAGTTCCTAACAGTGATAGTGCTTTAGTTCGAGCTTTTATCTATCGATGATAATTGATATTTGACCCAATTATTTTACCCTTGTTTGTATAATGTCTCTAGAACATTGTTTATAAGTTTTATGGCTTTTCAAACCCATGTGATAGGTTGAACTCGTTTTCTTAGAAATATCTCTGCGTAGGTACTATATAATATTTTCAAAAATAACAGTTATCTTATTCGAGTTTTTTTTTTTAATGGTGAAGTCAATATTTTGCTTTAATATTTTTCTTGAAAATAGTAAATTGCTTGTGAATTTTACGTCTTTTGAAGGTCACTGGGTGGGACAACCATATCTACTTTCGAGACATATCCATTGTCATGTGTCGTAGAATTTATATTGGCAATATAATATGGTTCATTTAGCAGAATTATTTATTTGAGACTTCAAAAAATAATAATTAATTTTTTTCGGTCAATACAAAATTCTCTTCTAATATTAGGGAAATAATTTCTTCTTCCGAAGAAAAATGAAATCATTTTCCCCACCTCTCTCGTCATCGTCTCGTCTTCCTCTTTCCTCTGTATCCTCTTTCTCCAGAGCTTCTCCCATCTTTGCGCTTCTTCGTCTCATCCCTCGCCTCCAGAGCGCTCCTTTTTCGCTGCTGCCTAGCGCTTCTCTTCTAGATAGCAGAGCCGGGCGCCAGCAGGGTCGCCGATATCGCTTTCGGTAATTGTTGACAGTACCAAGTCGACCATCGAGCGTTTTTCTGAGGTTTCATGTCCGCCGATTCTCTAAGGTCCGAATTCCAGATCCAGGTCGGTTTCTACTCACTTGCACCCATGCCGCATAGCTTTTGCTCAAGACCAACTTCCTCGGATGCCATGCGCACGTCCACTGAGTACCTCGAACCTTAGTCGCGAATTGCAGCGTCTACGCGCTGTCGGGCATGGTGGACGCACGGTTGGAGGAGCTCTTGGGCGGAGAGGAGAACAGGGGATTGCTTGACGGGCTAGAGAGAGCTTCACAGAGGGTGAATAAGGCCTGGAGAGAGCTCGCGGAGATCGAGAGGCAAGAAACCGAAGCTTGGGCAGACGAGGAATTACATCGAACAGCTCAAGATCAGAGCCTCTGCGGTGCTTTTATTGTCTGTTGACTGTGCGCTGTTCGGAATCGCCTTCCGCTGCCCTGTCGGCAGAGACTTGGACAACGTTCAGCTCGAGACAGGAACATCCGCGGCTTTCGGATTCATTAGAGGTACATGCTCTGATCTCACGAATTGGATTTGGAAAGTTTCCTGTCACATTCCTTTTCTGGCGGGGAATGCGTAGCTAAGGGTCTGCCTATAATTGTATTTGCAGCGCTCAGTCTAGATTTCTGCTTCTAGATGTGGATTTTAAGTCCTTTTCCCATTGAAAGGCCAGAATCAAGAACGGGTTTAGAGACGGAATGGGGTTCGAATAGAAAAGTTGTACAATATTGCCAACCTCGGAATCCGATAATTTTTCACGCTTTGGCTCAATAAACCTCAAGGTTGGGCGCAGGGAGGCATGGGCACGGAGCCCAATACTCGGCCTCGATAGACCCAAGCCCAAGCCCGGCCTGTAGACCTAGATCCACAGAGGCCGGGCTTAAGACCTTGCTACCCATGCCCAAGTCATTAGCTTCTAAAAAAAATACTTTCCTTTTCAAACGGCAGGACATATTTTTCTTTATTTTCAGATTTGAACTGATCTTTGAAAAATGTGATATTTTTCTGAAGCGATGAATATTATTTTCTTTCCCACGTTAGATGGAAGCCACTTCATATTTATTTTATAAGCCGTTACAACTGCAATATGGAGAATTTTAATGGAAACATTTTACCAAAACACCTAGCACACAACCTATTATTCTTTTGACAAAAATGTACTTTACCTACTCAAGAGTTGCATGGTCAGCTTTCTCATTACTCATAATTCTACCAATAGCCATGTCCCGTACATTCTCTCGAATTGAAGCTGTCAGTGCACTAGACATGCCAATATTCACCCTTCCCTCCCACTCCTACAGTTTTCGTTAGGAAAAAGAATAGCCCAAATGTCAAAATTTGACACGAGAGAACATTTAAAGTGCCAAAAGTTATGAAAGGTACATTTAAGTGCAATTTAAAAAAAAAAATTAGATCATTTAAGTGCCAACTCCAACGAAGACCGTCGAAAATCCGACGTGGCTTATTTAATAATTTCTAAGATTTACATGGTTCATCGGAATTTCATGTCGGCTCACATTTGCAAAAAACGACGCCGTTTTGGCCAAAGTTTGATTTTTAATAAAAATATTAATTAAATAATATTAAAAGTGAAAAAAAAAAAGCAATAGACACACGGGCGGGGAGGCTCCCCCGCCTGTGGCCACTGCCCCATCGCTGGTGGGGCGGCGACGACAGATGGCGAGGGTTGCCAACACTTGGGCACGGGTTAGCGACCCTCGCCAACTGGCCCTCGCCTCCGATCGGCGAGGGTTGTCGGCCCATGCCCAGGTGTTGATAACCCTTGCGGCCAATGGGGCGATGGCTATAGTCCGGGAGCCCCTCCTATCTATCCTTTGCCCTTTTTAATTTTTTTTTAAATATTATTTAATTAATAATTATATAAAAATCTAATTAAGGTTAAAACGACATCATTTTGGGCTGATTTAGCCACGCCAGCACTCAAAACAACATCGTTTTGGGCTTATTTGGCCATGTTAGCGCCCAAAACGACGCTGTTTCGACCTCAACTCGCTGGAAAAATGCCACGTTAGTATTTTAGTTAGATTTTTCGCATTTGTTGGCACTTAATTGATCCTTTTTCTTCGATCTTAGCACTTAAGTGTCCATTTCGAAACTTTTGGCACTTAAATGTTCCATTGTGCTAAGTTTTGACACTCTAGGGATTTGCACGTCGTTTTCATTCATACAATTCATTCTTTCAACAAGTCAAATACTTAGCAATACATTAAGAAGCCAAAGAGTATATTAGTGTCCACCAAAACATGTTTAGATGCATAAGGAAGTGGTAGACATAGTACTGGTACACTATATATCAACAAATGCTTATTCAAGTAAAAAGTTCTGACTTCAAAAAGAAACTACTGAAATCTAAGTTATCTTCGTGTGCCAACCAAATTGCTGACAGAATAAATTTAAAATGCTTTTTTCTTTTTTGGTGAAAAGTGGAAAAGTTGGACAATTTAAATGTTCTTATGAAGTTCTATCACAATTATAGAGGTTGGTGAAATGTAAAAAGTGTAGACAGTTGAAACTGGGGACACAGTGAAAGGGAGATTTAGTAGTATTGTTTATCCTATTGTTACCACAAGTAGACTGGGTGCAGACAAGGTATATGTTTCAGGCATTGCCATTCGATAAGCATCAGCACTCGATACGTCAATTCTAGAAAATGCTAGTGAAGCCTATAGATAATATTTCTCACGCTAAAGGCAGGATATAAGAATTTCAATAAGAAGTCTTAGCTTCTTGAGTAATTCATCAACACTGTGCAATCTAGGAAAGGATCCATTCTGAGCAGCAAATCGCTCTAGTCACACTATATCAGTACAAAATTAATCACTAGATTATCCAGCCTTTTCCAAAGAACAGCCAATATAAAGAGAAATCAATCCTTGTATATTTCTAGAAACAACTCCTTGTTCATTTTTATCTATAAGCATATTTAGGATGGTAACCCTATGCTTCAAAGTTCAAGCATGAAGTGAAGATCAGACCTCCCTTCCTATTACCTTCGATTCAAACTGGAAAAGAAAGAGGACCATGACCATAGGCATTTCAAGCAAGCCAAACATGTTGTAATCATCAACAAAGAATCTCTAATCCCCAACAGGAGAAAGGAGACATCAAAATTCATTCTCGGGCAAGCAGCTATATGAGCGGTCCAAGGAATTTGGCAACATACAAGAATCAAGGCATGCCTTTGAACTACGAACTACATGCAGGCATTGTGAATTAGTTAAACGAGATACATACAAAGGATAGCCAAGCAAGGACCTCCAAAGGGGAAGCGTGGATATTGGTGGGAGAGAGTTTTTCTAGTTCCGATCGGACAGGGGTTGAAGAGCGGACAACCGGGCACGCGTGTGAAGCCCTTCCATGAGCATTCGGACTTCATGAGTCGGGAGCGAATTCTCCGTCAGCTGAAGCGGCTGAGCACGGCGGAGCTTTGGCGGGTGAATGAAGGAGTGCGTCGACTGTCCGTCGTGGGCTGGGTGAAACGCATGAAGGCGCGCGGGTAGGGTCAATCACCGGACAGACAGGTTCAATTCGATCTCAATCCCCGATAAGAAAAAGCCGGATGGACAAATCAAAGCCGTTGATATTTCCCCACTCATCAACGGTCTCGATCTGAGGGCAAAAAAAATGAGTGTCAGCGCAAAGTGATTGCTTGAGGACTTTTGTCCTCAAACAATTTAGCAATTAATGCGAAGACCGGATTTCCTCAAACAATTTAGCGATGTCCTCAAACAATGTAGCAATTAATGCGAAGACCGGACCATCCTCAAGCAATCACTTTGCGCTGACACTCATTTTTTTTGCCCCCAGATCGAGACCGTTGATCTGTCCCTCCCCTTCCCTGTGCCCTTGTTCCATTCCAAGTCCTTTCGTCCTCAATGCAGGCCACCTCTCTCTCTCTCTCTATAAAAAGGGCATGGCACAAAACCGTTTCCCTTCAGTATAAAGCTCCCACACACAAATCAAAAGCTCCGGATCAGCATTCTTTCAAGTGAGGTGGAGGAGCTCCGGCCGGATAAGCAGTCTTCAAATCCTTGCTCTCTAGACGTGCTCCCCTTCTCCATAACATGGCCGATCAAACGGTGACACTCCGAAGGTACGTGATTCATCCGTGTCAATATGCTTTTTAAAATCTCTACTTAGAACTCTGATTGAGTAGCCGGTTTTTCTTTCCTTCCTTCTTTGGAATCCTTTTCTCTTTCCATCATTTTCCTTCTTGATTCATTATAGGGACGGCGAGCAGCCTCTACGTCAGCAACAATGGGAGAGTTTTGGCTCAACCAAGAGGTTTCACATTGCATATACCTCGTTCAAGTTATTCACCATCGCGTATTTTGATTTGCAGCCTATCGAGGTGATGAGCCACATGATTTTGCACTTGTACATCATTTGCGAAGTTATTTATCTCATTGCGCTGATTCAAGTGACCAGACTCACGAGCCCAAACCTAATATATCAATGTTTGTACATCATTTTTGGGACTCTCGGTGCTGAGTTGCTTCTCTGGACAAGCTTGTCTCTAGCCATGTGGCTTGTCATTAATATGTGTTTGCTAATAATTGTTTTGGCATCGTCTGGTGTGTTCGCGCGAGTTTTCGACTGGCCTCAAGAGATTGTTCAACTGTCTAACGATATGCCGTCTATCGAAGTTCAATTGGACCTTTGAAGTTCCTATAGTCATATTATGTTTGAGTACCATTTATCATGTGTCATTTGTGTAATAAATCCTTCTGATGTTGTGTAGAGAGGATGTTGTCATTTATATGTTCTGTATTTGGTCCACCCTGTCATCTAGCCAGGACACGTCCACAATTGTTTTAAGTTCTCGACAGACACAATAATAATTGATATTTGACCCAACATTTTTACGCTTGTGAGTCTAATGTTCTCTGGAATCTTGTTTATAAATTTCACGGCTTTTTGGCCCATTTCATAGATCCAACTAGTTTTCTTTAGAAGCGTGTCCGTGGAGTTTATCTCGTAACATTTGATCGGTGGGACACAACAAGTAAAAAGAACGGGGGGGTTGGTGTTTTAAAAGTCAACAAAACAGGGGAACGTAGAGAGGGAGAGAGGGACGAAGGAGACTCGGAGGTTCCACGGGAAGATTGGACGGTTGCAATGTGATAAGGTTAAATCGACGATTTCGATCGAACCTTATAGAAAATAGGCTTTTAAAGAGATGGTTTTTCTGAGGGCGATGTGCACGCGCAAGGCGTGCTGGTTTCTGGGGAGCCAAGGAAAATAAGGGGCTCCATTCAAGTTAGCTGCGATTGATTGGAAATTTATTTAAGGAAATTAGAGTACAGGACTAGTAACTAAATGAAAAAAAAAAAATTGAAGGAAAAAAATACGAGATTGGTAAAATTAAAAGAAAAATAATGAAAGTGGATTAGAAGAATAGGCATGCCACACAACATCAGCTTCTAGCTCTATGCTTCCAATTTAGTCCTTCCAAGAACAACTCATGGAATTCTCCGAGCAAAAGTGGTCACTGTTGTTGAAGAGCACGTGCATTAATTTAACCCATTAGAATGAACTTATTGACACTCACACTGCTAAGAAATAGTCGCATGCTGTTTACTATATATGAGCTCATAGAATCAGAAAGAGAAGTAGTCTCTCTTTCTGCAATAACAACAAGAAAAAGAAAACTAACAAGCGCATTGTCCATGATCCGAGTGTCAAGATTGTTTGAACAATCACGTTGTTCCTTAATTACGAATCTGCAATAATTCTTCTCCACAATAGCCATGCGTGCACAATGAAAAATGGCGCTGCAATTCTCAGTACATTTGCGGGAATCAAGTCCTGATGGCGATATTGTTGCTCGTGGCAATTGGTCCTTTCTCATCCCATGATGCACCTTATTTCACGATCGACCAAGTGACTGCATAGCCAGTCTTTAACCCTCACCTCAGTAAAGCAATAGGCCTTACATCTCATGATAGCAAATTCCAAACCAAGCCACCCAAGCACTCTCAATCCAACAGATAAAACTATTCATTTTCACCAATAGTAAGTGAAAAAAAATCAAACTAAAATTACAGACGAAATCTAACTATCGATAGCAGATCGGAATCCAGATTCAATTAGGTCATAGCCAACTTCTACCAAGACATCCTTCCTTACAATAACCAGCCAAAAAAGGGGAAGAAAACAGAAAAGAAGAAGCCGCTATACAATTTACCTTGGAACAATATACCAACACCATCTGATAACATACCCTGACACAATACAAGACCAACATAAACTTATCCCGCTCGCTTTTTCTTCTTAGCTAAAACTGGGCTACTGCTGAAAAGTGCAAAGCCATCTCCACATCTGGTAAATTAAATTTATACAATACATGACTCTCTCTCTATCGAAAAATGCCGAACAACAGGTATATTAATACCACAGCCGTAAACGACTACCTAGTCTTATGGGCTTTGGCCAACTTCTCCCTTCTTTCTTCACAGCCTTGGGGACTTTGTTTTTCCTCGCTTCCCTTTTTTACTCTTTGACCTTCTTTTTGTTCTCCTTCCTAGAAGCCTTCTTCTCAACAAGAGCCTGCATCTCTGTTTTGGAAGCTGACTCATTTCCTTCCGAATCTTTCATCTACATATGTATCTGACTTGGACTCGCTACTGCAAGCTTTAGTATTATCGCCAGGATCAATCGCCTTTTCTATAGCATTAGTGTCCCCCTTTGTGAGAGCCTGAGATAAGCCCATGATAGTCTTGTAGACATGTCTTCAATGTCCTTCTGAGTTATTATCTAAATCACATCCTCTCCCACATTTTTCACCAAATCTAGTGTCTTCAGTATATATGGCTGAAAGAGAGAGCATAAACAAACAGTTATTAACAGAGACAATAGTAAATGACAGCAAATGTTAGTGTCACCTCATCCAAAAAAGAATGCAGATTTAGATTGCTACCCCCTGTAGACCGCATCATAACATCTCTCCGTAAAACAAATCACAAGCATAAAGCATTTTCTCAGCATCATAAATACGTGCATTGGGTTTCCATAAGAAAAAGTCTCCTAAGAGAAGTAAAAACTGGGTGCAACAAGAAGCAGATGCACTATGAACATCTGGTGGGCACAAGTGGCTTCCACTTTGATCTAGTAACTCCTAGGTGCCTTTGGTCCCAGAGTTATATAATATTTTGCATGACAAGAAAACATCACAGTTCAGAACTCAATACATAGCCAGTTGAAAATTCATACACTCAGTACAGTTGGATCCTGCATCAAAAGCTTTGCAAGGTGCAATACTGAAAAGCATTTACTACCTAAAATTCATGGAGTAACATAGACAGAACTAAGGAGCTTGTCAAACTGACTATTTTTTCAATGCCAAAACAAAGGTTGACGGCATATGAATTGACTGAGGAGACAGAAAATTTGTTATTAAGTACTGTTTATTGATGTATTGTCCTTACAGCTATTAGTCTCACTGTGGAGATGTTAATGCTGGTCCAGGGTCAGATGAGTATGATAGCTCCATATGTATGAGTTTGCGTGAATATAGCATCAGGACACCTACTGCTATCTATATAGACCTTAAAAAGCTAAGAGTTATAGTTCATGGTGAAAACCAGTTCAGATGGGGTATCAAAAGGAGTAAATGCGCGTTGCTAACCAGTCAAGACAACAGTGAGTTGCACGACACGAGTTGAGTTGAGGGAATGAATCCGGATAAGTGGTCACTTGAGAACTTCCAGGAGGTGAGATGCAGAGTTCAGTGCAAGTCAATCATCACAGCTCTCTTCCGATGGTTTACGTTTGTGGGTGTAAGTTACAGTAAGGTTTGGCATCCAAATATAGGTAGATATATGGCTGGAATGCTCCAAGGCTTAGCAGTCAGACCACCATCCGTAGTTTTTCATGATATCAACTTCAGAGTCATCTCTTTGGTTTGATCCTTGGTTGGAAATGAGGCCACTAAATCTGATCTTTTCCGATTCTTATATATACCAATCTGACCTCTTAAGGGAGTCCAAAGTCTCGGACTTGTTCTCTCCAGCTGGTCTACCTATTTTGCAAGAATTGTCTACTTGGCACATTATGGTTCCCCACTTAACTCATTTACAAGACAGGTTTACCTGGTTTATGGACTCGGCGGGAAGATTCTCCATTGCGTCGGTATGGTCCTCCATCCATAAGAAATCTCCTGTCGTGCCTTGGGCCTCATTTATTTGGAATAGGGCCATTGTCCCTCGTCACCAGTTCATTTTATGGTTGGCTGCCAGGAATCGTCTCCCTACTCAGGTATCTCTCTTGTCTCATGGCAGAATCCCCTCCTCGGTATGTGCTTTCTGTAAAGCCAGACCAGATTCTCATGATCACCTGTTTTTTGAGTGCCAAGTCTCCAACATCCTTGCCACTTTTTGGGCTGCAAAATGCAACCTTGCTTGGTGCAACCATTCGTGGAAGGATAACCTTCGGTGGGCCATATCCTCTCTGGCCAGCAGGGACTTTCACGGTGACATCTCCCGTTTCTCTTTTGGTGTCCTCTGCTATGCCATTTGGAAGACCAGGAATAACATCATATTTCATGCTTGCAACTTGTACATCCCCTCGATGAAGCAACACCTTATTAGGGCGGTAAAGGATAAAGCATTATCATACAAAGCTGTTCAGGATACTCCTTGCAACCGGCGACTCCAGCGTTCCTGGGGCTTAGACCCGTCTATTTTTGCTGAGCAATCGAGGGTCATCTAGGTCTGTACTAGACCTGTACGTATGGTTTTCATATGTTTGGTTTTTTAACTGTGAACGTGGTACCCATCCACTCCAGTGACATGTCGTCCTGAAGAGTGTGTTGGTGCCATGGTTCCCCTCTTGTACAGTTTCGTTGGTTAAAAGTTATAATACTTACCTTACCAAAAAAAAAAAAAAACTTCAGAGTCATCTAATATTAAGACCCTTTGGTAGTAGAAGAACAACTCAACTTCGATAACTCGATGAAATAGGCTTTGATCCAGAAGAATTAAAAAGTTCTCACTGCTGTGGTAAAAAGCATCAAGAGAGCCCATAACACCAGAGGTGAGTGAGACGAAAGAAAGAACAGAAATTGGACAGGCAGATATAATCGTGAATCTTTTTCTTGGCACAGAGCAGGTCTGAGATCTCAGATTTGTAACTCCTTTACATAAATGAAGCTGTGTCCATGGCTTCATCCCATGATGGAAGAAAATCATATAATAACAAATAGAAGAAATAGAAAAGTAAAACCTACCATGAAACTTTATGCACGAGACACCAGTACAGAATCAATATTCTTATATTGAAGTAAAATCACATTGCAAACTAAGATTAGCTCCTTCCGGCCAAATAATAAAGAAAAATAACTGACCGTAGCTCCTAACATAAGAAAAAAGAAAGTAACTATCAGATGATACAAGCCAACATTCTCCACAATGTAGCAGTGACTGCCATCGCAACAAACAGAACCTATATATCAGTCGTCAATTCAAGAAAGAATAAACCCCACAAACTTCTAGCAAAATGCAGTATTGCACTTTCGAACACCCATGAAGGCACCTTACAAACAACTAAAAACTATCACACTTACTTGAACACCAGTACTGAAGTCTTCTAGACTTTAATTGCCAATTCTTGCCCATTAGATTTTGTTGCAGATAGACATTTGTTTAGAAAAGTCAGAGTGACAAAATGGTCAAGAGACTATGAAGCAGTAGCAAAAATACGAACAGATCACAAGTAAAATTGCGAAATTATAATGATGGTGTAGAGAAGTTCCACCTACAATCAATTGGTAGAAAAAATTGAAAGTAGTGAGTACTGCTAACAGCATAATTCTTTACCAGTGGAAATGCAACCATTTCTGTCATTAAATACTTGACGGTTGAGCATCTTGAAGAGAACCATTGGAGTCCTCTGATCAATGGCCTGCCCAACCACATAAACAATTCCTTGAGAACATGTCAGAGATGCTTCCATAGCTTCAGTAAAAATAGGGGTATGAGTGGGGCTTGTAACCGCAATAACTTTTAGAAGTGGTCTTACTTCTGCCCAATTATTGCAAGAGGAGGTATGAATCAATGCATACACCAATCAAATAGTTTACCCAGTTATTATTAAGTCAAAATGAAATAATGATTCAGCAAGAGACAGATTAAGCCTGCAAGAGGGTTCCTTTCAACCTCAAAAACCTCAAAACTTTTGATGATTAACTAAATATCATTATAGTTCATTTTCCAATATCCATGAAGCACAATAAATTATGAAAATTAACTCCATTCATGCTTCATGCCGAGTTCAGAATATTTGACCCTGGGATAGAGGTGCAAAGCAAGAAGATGGAGGCCAATGAAGAAATTGGCAAAAATTGTAATAGATCATTAGAAACGGACACATATTTACAAGGGAAATATTGTCTAGAGATCATCCAAGCAGCTGTTAACACTTAAAATAAGGAGAGCTCGTTGTGGCTGCTGTTACAACTGCAGCATGGAGAAGTTTAATGGAAACTTTCTACCAAAACACCTAGCACACAACTTATTAATCTTTTGACAAAAATATACTTTACCTTTTCAACAGTTGCATGGTCAGCTTGCTCATTACTTTTAATTCTGCCAATAGCCATGTCCCATACAATTCATGCCAACATTCACCCTTCCCTCCCACTCCTGCAGTTTTCATTCGTACAATTCATTCTTTCAGCAAGTCGAATACTCAGCAACACATTAAGAAGCTTGAGAGCATATCAGTGTCCACCAAAACAAGTTTAGATGCAGAAGGAAGTGGTACATATACTACCAATACACTATATATCTACAAATGCTTATTCAACTCAAAAGTTCTGACTCCAAAAAGAGACTATGGAAATCTATAGTTATCTTCATGGCACCAACCAAATTGATGACAGAATGAATTTAAAATTCCTTTTTTTTGGTGAAAAGTGGAAAAGTTTGACAATTTAAAGTTCTTATGAAGTGCTATCACATTTATAGAGGTTGGTGAAACTCAAAAGGTGTAGACAGCTGAAATGGAGAGACGTAAAAGGGAGATTTGGTAGTGTCATTTATCCAATTGTTACCACAAGTAGATTGGGTGCAGACAAGGTATACGTTTCAGGCATTGCCACTCGATAGGCATCAGCACTGAATACATCGAATCTAGAAAATGCTGGTGAAGCCTATAGATAATCTTTCTTGCGCTAAAGGCAGGATATAAAAAATTCAATAAGAAGTTGTAGCTTCTCAGGTAATTCATCAACACTGTGTGATCTAGGAAAGCAACCATTTTGAGCAGCATATCGCTCTAGTCACACTATATCAATACAAAATTAATCACTAGATTATCCAGCCCTTTCCAAAGAACAGCCAATCCTTGTATATTTCTGGAAACAGCTCCTCGTTCATTTTTATCTATAAGCATATTTAGGATGCTAACCCTATGCTTCAAAGTTTAATCTTGTTGTAACAGTATTGCCACAATTTTTCTCCTCCAATTAATTCAAGCATAAGGTGATGTTATAGCCTCCCTGCTTATCACATTCAATTCAAACTGGAAAAGAAAGAGAAAGTTACTTTAGGCATTTCAGGCAAGCCAAACATGACGTAATCATTGAAGACAATCTCTAATCCCCAACAGGAGAAAGGAGATCTCAAAATTCATTCTCAGGCAAGCTATAGATTGGTGCAAGGGACTTGGCAACATACAAGAATCAAGCATGCCTCTGAATCACAAATTACATACAGGCATTGTGAATTAGTTAAATGAAATGATGCATACAAAGGATAGTCAAGCAAGGACCTCCAAAGGGGAAGCGCGGATATGGGTGGAGAGAGTTTCTAGCTCCGATTGGACAGGGGTTGGAGAGTGGACGACCGGGCACGCGTGTGAAGCCCTTCCATGGGCATTCGGACGTCGCGAATCGGGAGCGAATTCTCCGTCCGCCGCTTCTCCGCCGTCTTTCAAGTCCAAACCATTACAACGCCTTCTCTTCCTTCTTCTCCTTCTTCCCCTTCTTTAAACTACTTCCTTCCTTGTTTCCAATCCTACTTCCATTGATTCTTCTTCCACAATGTCTGCCTGTTCTAACCAAACGTCAAGTTCCAGAAAGAAAAACTCTGGGAGGCTGGTTACAATGTGAATTAGAAAGAGAGAGAGAGAGCTCTACCTGAAAAGGGAGTCGAAGGACAGAGCGTCGCTGCCAAGGCGGCGAGCTCTGCTGAAGCGGCTGAGCGACCCGACGGGCAGAGATGGGTGAATGAAGGGGTGCGCCGACTGTCCGTCGTGGGCTGGGTGAACCGAACGAAGGCGCGCAGGCAGGGTTAATCAACCGGACCGACCGGTTCAATCGATCTCAATCCCCCGATAAGAAAGGCCGGACGGGCATGGAATGTCCTCTTTGCTGCAGCTTTCGAATGCCCTCAAATCGAAACCGTTGATCAGATCAACGGTCTCGATTTGATTTGAGGGGAAGGACGAGCAACGCAACAAGCAGCAGCAGCAAAAAATTTTACGGCAACTTTCGAATGCCCTCAAATTGAAACCGTTGATCAGATCAACGGTCTCGATTTGATTTGAGGGGAGTAGATAAAAAGTCTAAAAGCCAAAAAAGAAATTTTTGTGTTCAGATGGCCAGAAAAGAACTTTTTGTGTTCATGGGAAGTACTTTGCGGATTGTCATCAACTTTACGGATTGTCGAAGAACTTTGCGGATTGTCATTATGACAATCCGCCATGAATTGTCATAATGACAATCCGTCGCCAAGACAAACTTTGCATGGGGGACCCTCAAAACAATAGTCAAGTCCGCGTGGCAGTTGAACGACAGGGCCACCTCCGTCTCCATAAAGATGCAACGCCCTTTCAATTCGCTTCACAAACTCCCGTACACAAGACAAAAGCTCCGGATCAGAAATCTTTCAAGCGAGGCGGACGAGCTCCAGTCGGAGAAGCAGCCTTCCAATCCTACTCAATAACATGGCCGATCAAACAATGACACTTCAAAGGTACGTGACTCATTCGTGTAAATATACTCTTAAAAACCCTACTCAGGGCTTTAATTGAATAGCCGGTTTTTTTCGTCCTTCCTTCTTTGGGTTATTTTCTTTCTTGATTCGCTTTAGGAACGATGAGCAACCACTACATCAGCAACAACAAGAAAGTTTTGCCTCAACCAAGAGGTTTCATATTACATATACCTCATTCAAGTTGCTCGCTATCGTGTATTTCAATTCGCAACCTATTAAGGTGATGAATCACATGATTCTGCAATTGTACATCATTTGTGAAGTCATCTATCTCATTGCACTAATCCATGTGACCGGACCCATGGGCCCGAACCCAATATACCAATACTTATACATCATTTTCGAAACTCTCGGTGCCGAGTTACTTTTCTGGACGAGCCTATCTCTAGCCACGTGGCTTGTCATCAATATGTGCTTGCTAATAATTGCTTTGGCATTGTCCGGTGTGCTCACACGAGTTTCCAACTGGCTTAAAGAGATTATACAGTTGTTCGACGATTTACCGTCTGTTGAAATTCAATTTGATTGTTGAAGCTCCTACAATCATACTATGTTTGTGTACCGATTCTGTTGTGTGTCATTTGTGTAATAAATTCTTCCTTTAGGGAAGAGAGAATGTTTTCATGTATACGCTCTGTATTTGGTGAACTTTGTGCTTTATCTAAGGCTAATAATTGATAAATGACTCAATATTTTTATGCTTGTGAGTATAATGTTCTCTTGAATCTTGTTTATAAATTGCACGGCTTTTCGAGCCCATTTGATAGATCCAAGAGTTTAAAGGTCAACAAAACGGGGGAACGTAGAGAGAGAGAGAGAGAGAGATCTACCTGAATGGGGACGCAAAGGAGACTCGGGAGATGAAGTTTGCTGCGGAGGTGACGGAGCACGACTGAAGTGGCTGAGCACGATGGAGCTTTTGGCGGCTGAGCGATCCGGCTGGGCGGAGATGGGTGAGTAAAGGAGAGCGACGGCAACTGTCTGTCGGCTAGTCGAACTGAGTGAAGGCGCGCCGGGCAGAGGGGGCAATAACGAGAAGCAAGCCCATCGCTTTAGTTGAGGAATTCCTTGATCAAATAGGGCTGCAAAAGTCAAATGAATGGCTTGTTTCTGTCTTTTTAGCTCTTGCGTTGGACTATATATACACGTAGACGCAGGAGCAAGCCCATCGCTTTATTTCACCCTCATACACACGGAACAAAGAGCTGGAGAGATCAGAAAACGTTCAAGCGAGCGGAGGAGCTCCTGTTCCACAGGCAAAGTCTCTTCCTGCTCTTGGAGTCCTCCTTGGTCTCCTGCAACTCAGCTCCCCTTCTCCACAGCCATGCCGAATCAAACAGCGGCTTCAGAAAGGCACGTGATTCATTCGAGACCTGAAGCAATGCTGAATCAACTCCGGGTTTGGCAAATTTGACAATCTGCCTAGTGATGGCGTAGCTAGTCATTGTGGCATAGCCAGTCTGTGATCCTTACCTCAGTAAAGCAGTAGGCCTTAATCTCATGACAGCAATTCCAAACCAAGCCAGCCAAGCAATCTCAATCCAACACATAAGAACTCTTTCATTTTCTCACCCCCAAAAGTAGGTGAAAAAAATAAAACTTAAATCACAGAAGGTATCTAACGATCGAGAGGGGCTCAAAACCGGGATTTGATTAGGTCATACCAACTCCTACCAAAGCCTCCTTCCTTATAATAACTAGAAAAAAGATAGAGAAAGAGAAAACAAAAGAAGAAGCTACTTGACAATTTACCGTGGAACAATATACCAACGTCATCTAAGAACAAATAGATTGACACAATACAAGACAAACACGCTTGTATCATTAAATAGATTGACACGATACAAGACAAACGTCAACATTATGTCATCTAAGAATGATAGATTGACACGATACCAGACAAATATACATCTTTGCCAGAGGAAATGCAACCAATTGTATCATTAAATACTTACGGTCGAGCATCTTGAACAGAACCATCCGAATCCTCCGACCAATGCCCCGCACAACCCTATGAACAATTCCAAGAGAACTTCTCGAAGATACTAATATCACTTCAGTAACTTTTAGGAATGGGGGCGGGGCAATGTAACTGCAGTAAATTTTAAAAGTGGCCTTGCTCCTGAATAATTATTGCAAGAGGGGATATGAACCAATTCATACACCCATCAAACAGCTTATTCAGATATGATTCGGTCAAACTGAAATATTGATTAAGCTTGCGATAGGATCCGTTTCAACTTCAAAACTATTGATGATCAAATGAAAGTAATCATAGTTTGTTTTCCTATATCCAATTCTGAAAAATAATTCCACTCAATACTTCACCGAATACAGAAGATTTGACCCTGGGATACAAGTGCAAAGCAAGAGGAAGGAGGCCAATGAAGAAATTGACAAAAATTCAAATAGATTTTTAAAACGGACACATATTTACAGAGGTATATTGTATTGAGAAAAATCCAAGCAGCAAATTATACTTAGTATAAAGAGACCTTATTGTGGTCGTTGTTACAATGGCAGCATGGAGAATTTTAATGGAACAAAACTCTTAGTATAAATTTGATCAATCTTTTGATGAAGATGTACTTTACCTGCTCGACAATTGCACGGCTAGCTTTCTCATTACTTTTAATTTTGCCAATAGCCATATCTTGTACACTTTCTCAAATTGAAGTTGTCAGTGTGTTGGACGAGGAACATTTACCCTTCCCTTCCACTCATTCAGTATTCATTCATACAATCCATTATTTCGGCAAGTTAAATACTCAACAACACATTAAGAAGCTAGAGAACATATCAGTGTCCACCAAAAAATGTCTAGATGCAAAAGGAAGTGGTGGACATAGTACTAGTACACTATACATCAACACATGCTTATTCAAGTATCAAAACTTCTGACCCAAAAAAAAAGGTATTGAAATCTAAAATAGCTGATGTTTATGTGCCAGCTAAATTTTTTTTTTTTTTTTGATGACCCAGGGAACCCCGCACCCTGCCGACAGCTAGGGGAGTAAACCTTGGGGGCCGCACGTGCTAGCCACCACACACATGCAACCAGGTAAGTCACTCTATGACGAAGCTGGGATTCGAACTCTCGACCTTTTGCGAGAAGAAGAGAGCACGAACCAGCAACGCCACCCAGGTGGGTGGTCATGTGCCAGCTAAATTGATGACAGCATAACCCAACAATATTTCTTTTTCGGTGAAAAGTGGAAAAAATTAGAAAGTTGAAAGTTCTTATGAAGTTCAATCAAAACGATGGAGGTTGATGAAACTCAAAAGTGTAGACAGCTAAAACAAGGAGACAGTGGAAATGAGACTCACTAGTGTCGTTCATTTGACTATTACCGCAAGTAAACCTGGTGGAGACAATCGTTTATCTGACTAATACTACAAGTAGACCTGGTGAAGACAAGTTACATGTTTCAAGCTTGCCATTGGATAAACATCAGCACTCAATACAGCCACTTGAAAGTCTCCTATCTCTCTAAAGGCAAGGTTTAAGAACTTCAATGAGAAGTCTTTGCTTCTCAGGTAAATTGATCAAAATTGCACAATCTAAGAAAGCAACCATTCTGAGCAGCATATTGCTCTAGTCGCACTTAATCAGTACAAATTTATTCATTAGATTATCCATCCCTTTCGAAGGAGCAGCCACTAAACAAGGAAACCAATCCTTGTATATTCTAAAAACTCCTTGTTCATTTTTAACTATTAGTTCTTGGAGCAGTCCTTTTCATATTTGCCCAAAGAAGATAGATTAAGAATCCATTCTGTTTTAAACAGCTCGTTTAGGATGCTAAACCATATGCTTCAAAGTTTAACCTTGTTGTAACGATGTAGCCACATTTTTCTCCTCCAATCTATTCAAGCATGAAGTGATGTTCTAACCTTTCTTCCTATTGCATTCAATTTAAACCAAAACGGAAAGACATCGTGACTTAGCGGCATGTTGTAATCACCAACAGCAGAAAGGAGACATTGATTTTCATTCTCAGGCAAGGTATATATCCGTCCAAGGGACTTAGCAACATATAAGAGTCAAGCTTGCCTCTGAACTACAAACTACAAACTGGCACTGGGAATTAGTTAAATGAAATAGATATAAAGGATAGCGAAGCAACAAGAGAGGGGGAATTTTAGGACCTCCAAAGGGGAAGCGCGGATCTGACTGGAGAGTTTCTGGCTCCGAATGGACAGCGGTTGAAGCTTGGACCGCCGGGCATACGTGTGAGGCCCTCCATGAGCGTTCAGACACTGCAAATTGGGCACGAAGGTTCCATCCTCTGCTTCTACGCTGTCTTTCAAGTGCAACCATTCCAACGCGTTCTCCATTTCTGAATCCAACGACTACGCCTCCTCCTCTTCTCCTTCTTTAATTCCTTTGTTCCTTATTTCTAATGCTACTTTCATTGATTCTTCTTCCACCATGGATGCCTGTTACAGGCAAACATCTAGTTCCAAAAAGAAAAACTCCGTGAGACTGGATACGGCGTGAATGGAGAGAGAGAGAGAGAGAGAGAGAGAGAGAGAGAGAGAGAGAGAGAGAGAGAGGGAGAGCCAACTGAATAGGGATGCGAGGAGGATGATCAACGGCAACGGACTCGAGAGACAGAGCTTTGCTGCAGAAGCGACGAGCTTAACTTCACTCAGGCCATGGAAGAGGCTGAGCTCGACGGAGCTATGGCGACTGAGCGACTCAACGGGCGGAGATTGGTGAATGGAGGAGAGCGGCGGCTGACCTTTGACTGGGTGAACTGAACGAAAGGCACGCAGGCAATAACAAAAAGCCGTCAACGGACCGGTTCAATTTCGATTTCCTCAATCCCCGAAAAGAAGAGCCGGCTTTAAAACCGGTTCTTTTCTCTTCTTAAGCAAGCTCTTATTTTTATCCTTACCCCAAGTCCTTACGTCATTTTGTTTGGACCTCTAAGAAATCGCTGAATCGATTCCATTCAATTTGAATCAGATTAGCATCATAAACATGATCTTAGGTAGCCCGAAGTTATTAAGAGCCAACATGAATGTGCCAAAAAGTAAATATTAAATTAATAAGCAAAGTTGAAGAGTGATCAATTTATTTATTTATACTAACCTTGTTCCTGTATTTAAAGCAAGCTTTTGATAAATTTATTTACATCAGAACAATCATATATTGGATTTAATGATTTCTAGAAGTGGATTCATACTTTTAGTTTTAAATAATTTCATCTCTAATTACTCTAAAAGGACAACTACCAAGGTCTTAACCCCTCTCACACTTTTTATTTATTTAAGGGATAAACACATTGGAAATGATAAAAGTTGTTAATAAAGTGCAATTTATTCCTAAAACTTTCAAAAAGTGCAATTGAATTCTAAAATTTATCATGAAAGTGCAATCAAGTCCTAAAACTTTCAAAAAGTACAATCAAATCCTAAAATTTGTCAAATTGGTCAAATCAAATCCTTTTATTGATAGCATTTATTGAAATTTTTAGGACTTGATTGCACTTTTATAACAAGTTTTAGGACTTAATTGCATTTTTTGAAAGTTTTGGGACTCGATTGCACTTTTATAACAAATTTTAAGACTTAATTGCAAGGAATTCTAATGCTTTTATCCCTTTATTTACTGAGAGGCCCTAGTGATTAAGAGTTCATCATTTGAGAATTGATGCAGTGCATTTGAGATCTCACCTGAAACTAAATAAAAAAATATTTTGGACGTCAAAAAGAATTAGTGATTCTGGAAGATTAATTTAATAAAGTTCATCGACTTTTAGTCTACGTGGAAAGAGTAGGGTAGTTTCCTCACTCCCTCACATATTTGAATTTGTCTTCATTTTCCACGCCCACTTCCTATTCACCCCCCTTTCCAGACTAAGCCTTACCCGGTCTTTACGTTGGGAATCGTGTCGAACAATGATTTTCTTAAATGTGTGGCTTAAAAAGCTCTAGATAAAGAAGTTTGGGAAGCTTGAGATGCTTGGCATAGAGGAGCCTGCTGAGAAGCTTCTCATCTAAGCTTTCCACACGCATCACTCTTAACCTTATCCTCCAAAGAAAAAGATGAAACTTGAACCCTAAGTGATTAGGTAAATCTAATGATTCAACCGGAAGAAAGATCCCAATTCTATTAGAATTTTTAAACTGGTATTTTCACTGAAAGTCAACAAAAACACTAGTACTTTGGCCATGAACAATTCATTTGATCCAATCGATTGCATCATAGAAACGTCATGTTTTTCGTTTAACTTGTGTCTATGCGAGTAAGGGGCGCAGTTACCATGGACAATAGAACCAAAACCAAGCCAGATCTTGAAACAACTCAGTTTCATAGCTTACTAATTAGATCTAGCATTACAGCATCAAAGGACAACATCTTCACAATGGGCCAACAATCGCGAGTTTGGAGATCTAATTGCACTTTTTAAAAATTTTAAGAATCAATTGTATTTTCGTAACACGTTTAAGACTTCCATTGCACTTATAAAAAAATAAATAAATAGGTTCTAAACTCTTGTTCGTATGAACACCATTTTGCTTTTCTTGAAACTTATGGCTGGCCAATTATAGAAGCCCTTGAAGCCTGTGAAAAAGCACCTCTGGCAACTTTCCAAGAACATCAAGATCTTGCAGATTGTTAAAAAGCATCTTAAGCAGCAATTTCCAACCAAAGTTGGCTCAAATGATTACATTGCTAAATTCACAAAGTTTAGGATTAAATTGACCAAAAATTGAATAGTTTAGGATTAAATTGACCAAATTGAATAATTTATTATTGAATTGACTGTCGTATAATAAGTGTAGAACTTTTTGGATAATATTATGTCAATGAAGTTCAACATCTTCAAAATGGGATTACAACTATTTCTCAACGAAAGGACAAGAATAATGAAGCCTATCCTCTTTGTTAGGTTAAGAGTATGTTTGTGTACACTTCAACAAATGGAAAATTCACTTGAATTTGAAATATTATCCGAATTTCAAAAAATTATGAAAAAAATTTATATGAAGAAATGTGTCAAAATTTGAGTCTTGTGAAATTTTTAAGATACGAGGTAAGTAAAGGTTAATATGTGTTTGTCACAAGACGTGGATTAAAGAACAAGCAAAGAGTGGAAGCCTATCTAGACATGCGAACCGAAATAAAAAAACAACCACAAGCATGACACACAACTTCATCTTCTTACTCCATGACTCGAATCCAATTCCTTCCAAGAATAACTCATAGGATGTTTCGAGGAAATCTGTCAAAATGAGTCCCCCATTTATTAACCCATATTCATTTAAATTCACCTAGAATTTCATACGTCAACCTAAATAGGTTCTAAATGTCATAATAAATGAGTTTTAAATAGGTTAGGCTATAAAACCACTCACAACCCACTTAGTCCTTTCTTCCTTCTACCCTTAAAACCTGCGTTCCTGATTCTCTTGTCTGTCGTCTCTCTCCTCCCTTGATCGTCGCTATTGTACCTCGGCTGTTGCCCTTCGTTGAATCCCCGGAAGATTTGATCTTGGCCTTCGTCGAGAGACTGATTGGAGCCTCCCCATTCAGCTTCAAGCTCGGATCACTTTGGCCCTTGTGATGGTGTGTTTGTTTTGTGGACCTCGGACAGGTCCCGGCGAGCGAGTCTGCTGGGATGTCAGTGAAAGAGTCGTCGACAAAGCGCTAGAGCCACTCCAACTCCACCACGTAGTCGTGCTGCATGGAGGAAAAGCACCATGCGCGATTGCTCTGAATCGCAGCACTAAACAAAAAGAAAGCAATCAGTCGAAATCGGAAAAACCGTATCTAGAGTGTAGCGGCTCTGAGCAAAACGCTCAAAGTCGAAATGATCCAAACAGACTCAAAATGTGATTAATCTAGGCGAGACTCTGGCTTATTTGACTGAAACTATGAATGCGAAGCAGAAGGCCACGATTTCAATTCTCCTTTTCCTGAGCAAAAAGAGGGAAACAGTTTTGTGCCGAAATCAAGCTTCTTCCATCATGTAAGTGCAAAGACGACGTGATAAGTAACTTCACAACCGATCGTGATCTTCAAAATTTCTCGAAAAAACTAAAATCCACGGTAGCAAAGGAGAAAGCGGAGATTCAGCAAGTGAGCAAGGAGGGAAGACGGCGGAGGAGGGTATCTTAATTCTAAATAATCATTGCAAGAGGAGACATGTACCGATGTACACACCCATCAAACAGTTTGCTCCGCTATAGTTAAGTCAAACTCAAATAATGATTCAGCAAAGAGACCGATTAAGCTGGCAATAGGCATCGTTCCAACTTCAAAAGTTTTTATGATTAAATAAATTCTGAAAATAAATTCTACGCATGCTTCACGCCGAGTACAGAAGACACCCTGAGATAGAGGTGCGAAGCAAGAGGAAGGAGGCCAATAAAGAAATTGACAACAATTCTATCTTTAGAACAGGGGATGTGTTGACCTGAGAAAAATCCAAGCGGCAGATTACACTTGGTATAAAGAGACCTTATTGTGGCTGTTGTTACAATGGCACCATGAAGAATTTATGGAAACATTTTATCAAACACTTAATATAAAGTTTGATCCATCTTTCGTTGAATGTACTTTACCTACTTGACAAATGCACGGTCAGCTTTCTCTTTACTTTCAATTTTGCCAATAGCTATGTCCCATCCACTATTCTCGAATTGAAGCTGTCACCGTGATGGACATGGAACATTCACCCTTCCCTCCCACTCCTGCAGTATTCATTTATACAATCCATTATTCAAAAAGTTAATTACTCGGCAACCCATTAAGAAGCTAGAGAACATGTCAGTGTCCAACGTATCATGTTTAGATGTAGAAGGAAGTGGTAGACACAGTACTAGTATTCCACAAATGCTTGTTCAAGTCAAAAGTTCCGACCCCATAAAACAAAAACTATCAAAATATAGAATAGCTTATCTTTGTGTGCCAACAATGAAGTTCTATCACAACTATGGAGGTCGGTGAAACTCAAAAGTGTAGATAGTTGAACTAGGGAGATAGTGAAAAGGAGTTTTACTAGTGTCGTTTATTTGATTGTTTCTGCAAGTAGATCCAGTGCGCCTAAGATATATATTTCAAGCATTGCCACACGATAAGCATCGGCACTCAATACATCGATTCTAGAAAGTGCTAGTGAAGCCTACAGATTGTTGGAGAAAGGATTTGAATTAATCCTTGATTGATTCCCTAGCCAGATTCCAATCTCATGATTGATACAATGAATCGTAGATTTAGAATATTTCAGGGAAAATAATATTGTATATATTTTCCTTGATTTACATTTCTTGTACTATAAAAATGTAGACATGTACATTACAAGAGAGATAGAATATATGAAAACATATTTTCATCACTTGACGTTTCGTGTCATGGTATCAGAGCCAGGTTTTCTAACCTAGCTTCTGCAAATACTTTTTCTTGAATTGCCTCCGATTTCTTTCTAGTTTGTAGCTGCAAATCACCTCCTGCAAAACAAATTATCACCTCGGATTGGAATTCAGTTTTTATTCAACATGCAGAACCCAGTTAGCCATGAAATTGAAGATTCATCCTCACCAGAAAACTCATCCGTTTAAGCTCCAAAGCAAGTGCAGCAAATTGCACAAAATCTTTTGCCTCTTGCCATGAATTCCTCTCCCCCTTCCGCTCAACTTGTTCCAATCCAGTGGCTGTATGTGCCATGGATCCCTGCCCAGGGCCCATGGGCTCCTCGGCCCAATCAATGGACTCCCAGGTCCAGTCAACAATGGGCGAACTACGGCCCACAGAACCCAAACGAAGATCCAGACCCAACTCCTCAGGATCACAGACCCAAATTGAATTCGGGCGGGTTGGGAACGAACTCCTACCCGAGTTTACCACCTGGATTCATGCCGCTATCGTTTCCAACCGTTGCTGGCCGCCTTGAACCTGGCGACCCTCTTTATACTTCACTGGGCGACGGACCGGAGTTGCGATTGATTGCCCTTCAACTCGCTGGATCAGACCACTACTCAACCTGGGCGAGAGAGTTCCGACAAGCCCTTGTTATGAAGGACAAAGATGGATTCCTTGATGGATCTGTTCTCTTTCCGACCGACGAACGCATGCAGCGTCATTGGTGCCGGTGCAACCAATTAGTCCATACCTGGATTGGAAATTGCGTTACGCCAGAGGTTGCGGCCGGGCTCCCACCAACTGAAGATGCAAAAAAGATGTGGGATGACATTAGGGAAATGTATGGAAAACTCGATCGGGTAAAAGTTTTTTTCCCTCACACAAGCCCTCTTGGAGTTGAAGCAAGGGAATCTCTCGGTTACCGCTTACTTCAACCGGCTATCGGCCTTATGGAATGAACTCGAGGCGGCCGAAGAGCAACTCGAGGGACTGGAGACAACTCTCAAACAATATAGGGAAATCAAAGAAAGAGAAAACGACTCAATTTCTTTTGACCCTAAATGACAATTACATACCTTTTCGATCGCAAATTCTTGCCATGGATGTGGTTCCGACGCTCAGGCGAATTTTCCAGCTGGCTGTCCAAGAAGAAAGCCAGCAACTTGCAGCCGCCAAACATGAAAAGGGAACAGAAAGTGTGGCTCTTGTTGCACGACTCTCCAGTCGGTTACACGGCGGACAACATGCGCCGCAGCGACCAAGAGGCTCCGGAGGAAACCCTAGAGGACATGCGGAAGAAGAAGATGCAGAGGGTTCTAGAAGGGACCGGATCAATAGTCCAGATCGAAGAGGAGAATCTGACGGCCTATATTTGCTTCGATCCAATGGTGGGGATCAAATATGGGCGCGGATCTGACGGCCCTTATCCTTTCCGAGCCGACGGTGGAGATCAGGTCAACTGGCGCAGATCCGATGGCTACAATGCTCACCGATCCGACACTCAGATTAGCAACGAGGAAGAGGATCGGATGGCTCATATTCGATCCTTCAAAGCTCCGAATCAAACAGCCCTTATGATGCCACATCATCACAAAAAGAGGGAGGCCAAAATTATAAATTTAAGGGTAAATATTGTGAATATTGCCGTTGTCCACACCATACTATTGAAACGTGTTGGAAATTGCATAGCAAGCCAACTGACAAAGAAAAGAAAGGGAAAATTCAAAGGGAAAGAATTTTCTGTTTATCAGGTATCAGCACAAGGAAATGACAAAGTCCACTAGCCAATTACTCAGGATCAGTATCAACAAATAATGAAGGCACTCAATCAATTAAAGACGGTTGACAAAGCTACAAATTTTTCAGGTACTTCGTTGTGCAAAGATACTAATATTACAATTAATGCATGGATTATTGATTCAGGCGCCAGTGACCACATAGTTTGCAATGAATGCTTATTTTCAAATATCTACAACAAACCCAATTCGTCAGCATCTATCCGTCTTTCAAATGGGAATATTACTAGTGTGCGAAAGATTGGTACTGTTTACCTTAGCTCAAACATTATCCTAAAAAATGTTCTCTATATTCCTGAGTTTGAATTCAACCTTAAATCTGTTTCCAAAGTCTGTGAGGACAATTTTTGTTGAGCCAATTTCAATTATGAAAATTGTTCCTTTTAGGACTTTTCGACTGGGAAACTGATGGGCTTGGGTAGAGTTGAATATATTTTTGGATCAAATTTCCCAGAAATTTTGATTTGTCTTCCTTAAATAAAAGCATACATTGTAATGCTGTCGCTTGTAATAAAAGCTCTCTTCCTCATAAGCATCTAGGCCACATCGCTCTTTTTCCCTGTCCTGATTGTAAAATATGCCCTCTAGCAAAACAATCACGAGCATCATTTCCTACTAGTGTGTCTCGAGCCACTAGTATGTTCTCATTAATTCATATGGACATTTGGGGTCCTTATCATACACTACATCGCGATGGATCTCATTTCTTTCTTACAATTGTGGACGATTATTCCCGTGCCACTTGGGTATTCCTCATACGGTCCAAAAATCAGACTTTTTCATATCTATCAAAGTTCTTGTCCATGATTAGAAATCAATTTGAAAAAAATGTCTAGAGAATCCGCACCGATAATGGGAGTGAATTCTTTTCAACTGAGTGCCAATCTTTCCTATCCTCCCAAAGAATACTTTATGAGAGTTCCTGTGCTTACACCCCTCAACATAATGGAATTGTTGAGCGTAAACATAGATATCTTCTAGAGGTTGCTTGCGCACTAAAATATCAAGCTTCTATTCCCGAGTCTTTTTGGGGTGATTGTGTGGTCACGGCGGCCTACTTAATAAATCGCATGCCAACTAGAGTATTAGAAGGACGCACGCCATTTGAAATGCTATTCAGAAAAAGACCAAGCATTGGTCATCTTCGAGTATTTGGCTGCTTATGCTATGTGACAAATGTGAGATATAGAAGTAAAATGGATCCTCGTGCTCTTTCAATGTATTTTCATGGGATACCCCACTCTACAAAAGGGTTATCGAGTCATGGAGATATCCTCAGGACGGTTCTTCGTTAGCCGAGATGTTGTATTCCTAGGAGATGTATTCCCTTTCAAAGAAATGGCGTCTCTAGAAGACTCAACAATACAGACATCGAATAACCGGCAAATTTTATCAGAGAAGGTTTTTTTCCGTGACACCGCAGTACGTACTACTTGCGCCTGATCAAAATCCTAACATATGTCCCGAGACAGTGTGCCCTGAACCCCATAACACATTAGAAGAAACCCTTGGTTCTTCTACTTTAGTATCATCACAAAATAGTAGTGGCCCTTCATCACTGCAATATGAATCCTTATCACCAGTACACAAATGCCAGTGGTCCAACCTCGACGTTCAGGACGACAGGTGCGCCCTCACATAGACCAAGGACTACATATGTTCTTCTTTGAAGACTTAAGGTACACAATATCCAGTGTCTTCCTATGTTTCCTTCAGTTGACTGTCACCAGAACATATGTGTTGTATTAGTCGAATTTCTGAAGAACAGGAACCTTCTTCCTATGAGGAAGCAGCACATGATATTCGATGGCAAAAGGCCATGAAAGAATAATTAGCTGCTCTTACAGAAAATAACACATGGGATATTGTTCCCTTGCCTCCCCACAGAAGACCCATTGGTTGCAAATGGGTGTACAAGATAAAACATAGAGCGAATGGTTCAATTGAACGATATAAGGCTCGACTTGTCGCTAAAGGATTTACGCAGTGTGAAGGTTTTGATTATCATGAAACCTTCTCTCCTATTGCTAACGAAGTCATTGTTCGTTCTTTTCTGTCTGTTGCTGTATTACAAAATTGGGATCTACACCAGATGGATGTTAATAATGCATTTCTTCATGGTAATCTCGATGAGGAAATCTACATGGAACTTCCACAGGGATTACGCAGACAGGGGGAGTCACATGTATGTCGTCTCCGCAAATTCCTGTATGGGCTTAAGCAGGCTTCTCGACAGTGGTAGCGAAATTTACCACAGCACTTACAAATGCAAGTTTTCGGCACTCCAAGCATGATTATGCACTGTTCACATGGACCAAAGGTACTTCATCGATCTACTTGTTAATTTATGTCAATGATATACTTATCATGGGAAATGATGATGTTGCAATTCAGAACTTTAAAAGATATCTACATTTGACTTTCTATATTAAAGATTTGGGACCACCCAAATATTTTCTTGGTATTGAAATAGCTAGATCTAGTGAAGGAATTTGTCTTAGTCAACGAAAGTTCGTTCTGGAAATCATATTAGAAACAGGAATGTCGGGATGCAAACTAGCTGCCATACCTATCGAGCAGACTGCCAAATTAACAACATATGAGTATGATGCAAGTTCTCCTTCTCCAAATGAAGATTCACTTCTTAAGGATCCATCAGCATATCAGCGACTTGTTGGAAAATTGATCTACCTCACCATGACCAGGCCCGATATTTGTTATGTGGTACAAATACTTAGCTAGTTTATGCACAATCCGAAGCAATCACATATGAATGCAGCGCTGAAAGTTGTAAAGTATTTAAATGAATGTCCGGTGTTGAGAAAACTCCTAATTTTGATGTTAGCAAATCATTTTATGCATTCAAGAAATCATATGTCTTAAGGAAGAAAAGTCATAGGATGGCGTATTCTTTTGAGTCTGCATAAAGTAGAAAATGTTTCTGAGTCTGCCCGTACCAGACGGAGAACATGAGGAGACGTAGAATCTCTGAGTCTATGAGTACCAGACGGAGAACTCAAGCAGACGCAGATCCTTGGTCTGATAGACCCAGAACGAAACTACAGGACCATATCATCAACAGTCATGAATTTCACTTACCATATTTATATTGATTTTGTTATATCGAATTGATTAGCAAGATCAATCATCAGACAACTTCCAAAGAAGGATGAAACACTTATGGAAGCTCGGATTCTGATTGTATGGGCGAACAGAATCCAAGGGGATCCAATCTACCTCTAACGGTAAAAAAGACTTACCTTATAAAGTTTGTCCAAGAAAGGAAAGGGAAGACGAATATCTCAAGGAGATAGCCAACGGTCAAGTGTGGCTCGGAGAGTATATAAGGGGAGGATGCGACCAGGAGAAAAGAGAGGATTAATATATTCCAAAGCTTGATTCAGTTCTTCATTTGTTGTCTGAAAAAGTGCGTAATTGAGTGATCCTAGTGCATTACCAAGAAGAGTGACTTTGTGAGACATATCATCACCAAGTGCAAACACTCAAGAGTGTGTAATCACCTTTGATCACATAGTGAAATCCAGCTTATTAGCTGATCGCCTGGAGAGTAGATGTAGGCTTGCCAAAAGCCGAACCACTATAAACTGTGTTTGCAATCTTCTCTACTCACTCTATTTAATTTCTGTTTATAGATTGCAAAAGCTTTACATTACTTGCGCGTAAAATCCCTTTACACCTATTCACCCCCCTCTAGGTATTAATACTAGCAATATCATCCGGGACTTGGAATTCTACTATCACAAGACTATAACATGAAGATGATGGCCTGTTGTGATATAGATTATGCTACATGCCCCATGACAAGGAGATCCATTACTGGTTTTTGCATCAAATTAGGAAAGTCCTTGATTTCGGGGAAGATGAAAAAGCAGTCAACAGTTTCATTATCGTCAGCTGAATTGGAATATTGAGCTATGGTGAAAACTATTTGCGAAATAATTTGGCTACGAGGATTACTTTCAGACCTTGGTGTGCAAGTTGATGGGGCAAGTAAATTATTTTGTGATAATGATGCCACACTCAAGTTAGCGGTAAATCCAGTTTTTCACGAAAGAACAAAGCACATTGAAGTTGATTACCACTTCACTTGAGAGAAGATTCGAGAAGGGATTATTGCAACTCAAAGGATTGGAACTATGGAATAGCCTGTAGATATGCCATTATGTCAAAGACAATACACATATTTATTGAGCAAGCTAGGCATCTTTGACATTTATAAGCCGCCAGCTTGAGGGGGGTGTTGGAGAAAGGATTTGAATTGATCCTTGATTGATTCCCTAGGGAAAATAATATTGTATATATTTTCCTTGATTTACATTTCTTGTACTATAAAAATGCAGACATGGACATTACAAGAGAGATAGAATATATGAAAACATATTTTCATCACTCGACATTTCGTGGCACAGATAACCTCTTGTAGCACTAAAGGTAGGATTTAAGGACTTCAATAAGAAGTCATAGCTTCTCAGTTAATTGATCAAAACTGTACAATCTAGGAAACTAGCCATTCTGAGTAGCATATTGCTTAAGTCACACTACATAAGTCACTAGATTCTCCAGCCCTTTCAAAGAGAACAATCCTTAAAAATATTCACCCTTCCCTCCCACTCCTACAGTTTTTGTTCATACAATTCATTCTTTCGGCAAGTCAAATACTTAGCAATACATTAAGAAGCCAGAGAGCATATCAGTGTCCACCAAAACATGTTTAAATGCAGAAGGAAGTGGTAGATATAGTACCAGTACACTATATATCAACAAATGCTTGTTCAAGTCAAAAGTTTTGACCCCAAAAAGAAACTATCGAAATCTAAGTTATCTTTGCGTGCCAACCAAATTTATGACAGAACAAATATAAAATGCCTTTTCCCTTTTTGGTGAAAAGTGGAAGAGTTGGAGAATTTAAAGTTCTTATGAAGTTCTATCACAATTATGGAGGTTGGTGAAACTCAAAAAGTGTAGACAGCTGCAACAGGGAGACAATGAAAGGGAGATTTAGTAGTGTCATTTATTTGATTGTTACCACAAATAGATTGAGTGCAAACAAGGTACATGTTTCAGGCATTGCCACTCGATAAGCATCAGCACTTGATACATCAATTCTAGAAAATGCCAGTGAAGCCTATAGATAATATTTCTTGTGTTAAAGGCAGGATATAAGAATTTCAATAAGAAGTCATAGCTTCTTGAGTAATTCATCAACACTGTGCGATCTAGGAAAGCATCCATTCTAAGCAGCAAATCGCTAGTCACACTATATCAGTACAAAATTAATTGGTAGATTATCCAGCCCTTTCCAAAGAACATCCAATATAAAGAGAAATCAATTCTTGTATATTTCTAGAAACAGCTCCTCGTTCATTTTTATCTATAAGCAAATTTAGGATGGTAACCCTATGCTTCAAAGTTCAAGCATAAAGTGAAGATCAGACCTCCCTTCCTATTACCTTCGATTCAAACTGGAAAAGAAAGAGGACCATGACCATAGGCATTTCAAGCAAGCCAAACATGTTGTAATCATCAACAAAGAATCTCTAATCCCCAATAGGAGAAAGGAGACATCAAAATTCATTCTCGGGCAAGCAGCTATATGAGTGGTCCAAGGAATTTGGCGGGTGAATGAAGGATTGCGCCGACTATCCGTCATGGGCTGGGTGAAACACATGAAGGCGCATGGGTAGGGTCAATCACCGGACAGACCGTTTCAATTCGATCTCAATCCCCGATGAGAAAAAGCCGGATGGACATCAGATGTCCTCAAACCAAAACCTGTTCACCACCCTAATGGGAGTGACATCGGATGTCCTCAATCCGTCATCAAATCAAAGCCGTTGATATTTCGCCCACTCAGATCAACGGTCTCGATTTGAGGATGAATGGAAAGTGGAGTGAGGACAAAAGGACTTCGAATGGAAAGAGGGGGTCCCTAGTCCTAGTCCCCCTCTTTCGATCTCCTTTTGTCCCTAGGACCCTCTTTCGATCTAGTCCTAGTCTCCCTCTTTCGATCTCCTTTTGTCCCTAGTCCCCCTCTTTCGATTTCCTTTTGTCCTCACACCCCCTTTCCATTTTGTCCCTAGTCCCCCTCTTTCAATCTAGTCCCTAGTCCCCCTCTTTCGATCTCCTTTTGTCCAGCCTAGTCCCCCTCTTTCGATCTGCTTTTGTCCTCACACCCCCTTTTCCATTCTCCCTTTCCATCTCCTTTAATCGAGACCGTTGGTCTGAGTGGGGGAACAGCAGGGCCATCTCTCTATAAAAAGGGCATTGCGCATAACCCTTTCCCTTCACCTTACAGCTCCTACACACAAATCAAAAGCTCCGGATCAGCATTCTTTCAAGTGAGGTGGAGGAGCTCCGGCCGGATAAGCAATCTTCGAAACCTTGGTCTCTGGACGTGCTGCCCTTCTCATGGCCGATCAAATGGTGACACTTGAAAGGTACATGATTCATTCGTGTGAATATGCTTTTAAAAATCTTTGCTTAGAACTCTGATTGAGTAGCCGATTTTTTTTTCCTTCCTTCTTTGGAATCTATTTCTCTTTCCATCATTTTCTTTTTTGATTTTTTATAGGGATGACGAGCAGCCTCCACGTCAGCAACAACAGGAAAGTTTTGGCTCAACCAAGAGGTTTCACATCGCATATACCTCATTCAAGTTATTCACCATCGCGTATTTTAATTCACAGCCTATCGAGGTGATGAGCCACACGATCCTACAGTTGTACATCATTTGTGAAGTCATTTATCTTATTGCGCTAATCCAAGTGACCGGACCCATGAGCCCGAACCTAATATATCAATATTTGTACATCATTTTCGGGACTCTCGATGCTGAGTTACTTCTCTGGACGAGCTTGTCTCTAGCCATGTGGCTTGTCATCAATATGTGTTTGCTAATAATTGTTTTGGCATCTTCTGGTGTGTTCGTGCGAGTTTTCGACTGGCCTCAAGAGATTGTTCAACTGTCTAACGATATGCCGTCTATCGAAGTTCAAGTTGACATTTGAAGTTCCTGCAGTCATTTTATGTTTGAGTACCATTTAATGCGTCATTTGTGTAATAGATCCTTATGATGTTAGGTAGAGAGAATGTTGTCATTTATATATTCTGTATTTGGTCCATCTTGTCCTCTAGCCAGGACACGGTCCACAGTTGTTTTAAGTTCCCCACAGACACAATAATATAGTTCGAGCTTTTATCTACGGCTAATAATTGATATTTGACGCAACATTTTTACGCTTGTGAGTCTAATGTTCTCTGGAATCTTGTTTATAAATTTCACGGCTTTTCGGCCCATTTCATAGATCCAACTAGTTTTCTTCATAAGCGTGTCCGCGTAGCTTATCTCGTAATATTTGCTCGGTGGGACCCAGCAAGTAAAAAGAAAGGGGGCGGGGGCGTGGGTGTTTTCAAAGTCAACAAAACAGGGGAACGCGTAGAGAGAGAGCTACTTGAATGGGGACGCGAAGGAGACTCGAGAGACGGAATCTTACTGCAGAGGCGACGAGCACAACTGAAGCGACTGAGTGGCTCGACAGGGCGGAGATGGGTGGACGACGGAGAGCGGCAGCGACTGTCTCTCGGTGTCAGCAAGGCAAACCGAATGAAGGGCGCGGTGAGCAGAAGGGGGGGGGGGGAATACGAGGAGACCGTCGACCGGACGGGTATAGTTCGATTAGATATCCATCTCTCGATGACCTAGAAAGATGAGCCTCGTCAACTACTACGGTTCCGAAGGCAGGCCACCGGAAGGCGAAGGTTACACAGGGAGATTGGACGGTTGCGATTCGATAAGGCCAAACCGACAATTTCGATCAAACCTTATAGAAAATAAGCTTTTAAAGAGATGGTTATTCTGAGGGTTATGTGCGCACGCAAGGCGTGCTGGTTTTCGGAGAGCAAAGGAAAATAGGGGGCTCCATTCAAGTTAGGTGCGATTGCTTGCAAATTTATTAAAGGAAATTAGAGTACAGGATTGGTAACTAAATGAAAAAAAAATTGAAGGAAAAATATACGAGATTGGTAAAATTAAAAGAAATATAATGAAAGTGGATTAGAAGAATAGGCATGCCACACAACATCAGCTTCTAGCTCTATGCTTCCAATTTAGTCCTTCCAAGAACAACTCATGGAATGCTCCGAGCAAAAGTGGTCGCTGTTGTTGAAGAGCACGTGCATTAATTTAATCCATCAGAATGAACTTATTGACACTCACACAGCTAAGAAATAGTTGCACGTTGCTTACCGTATATGAGCTCATAGAATCGGAAAGAGAAATAGTCTCTCTTTCTAGAATAACAAGAAAAAAAAATTGACAAGTGCATTGTCCGTGATCCAAGTGTTAAGACTGTTTGGACCATCACGTTGATCCTTAATTCCGAATCTGGAATAATTCTTCTCCACAATAGCCATGCATGCACAATGGATAATGGGGTTGCATTTCTCAGTACATTTGCGAGAACCAAGTCCAGATGGCGATGCTGCTACTCATGGCAACTAGTCCTTTCCCATCCCACGGTGCAATTATGCATGATGCACTTTATTAACTCATGGGTCAATAAATTGTCTTATGATGTTGGCTCATACAACATTTACAACATGTACACTTTACTAGATGTTATACAGAACATGTGGATAGTGGAGCCTTAGCCTATTTCCAGGGCCAATCCCTTAAATGATCACATGGGAGCGAAAATTTGTTGCCCTGAGATGGGCGAAAAAAGGAATTTTGGGAATTTGCCCATTTCCCATATATTGTTGCCCTGCCACGGGCAAAAAGGGAATTTGATAATGGAGACTACCAAAAAGGGGCGCGGACATAATTATGGGACGGACATATGATCAACGGTGGGCCCCAGCATCGACTTTTGACTTATGTTCCGCCTCGGAGGGCAATCGGGAATTTCGTATGCGTCGTGCATTGTTTCCAACCGTTGATTAAACTCTGGAGGGGATCTGACCGTCCAGGCCTAATTTTCCACGAACCTTCGTAGAAGGCCAGTCGCCCCTGCGTCTGACCCGATAATAAAACAAATGCACAGCAGAATAGTAGAAAAAGAAATGCCTATAAATATTGCCCCCCACCAATTGCCTCTTGCCCTTATTATTCACAAAGCTCAGGAACAAATCACAGAGTTCATCCCTTCTCCAACATCTCCAAACCATGGCCCATCATATAGCGACACCTGGATGGTATGTTATGCATGGCTCCGAATATGTTCTGAACGTCTTGCTTAGAGGGTGGATTAGTAGCTAGTTTTTTTCCTCCTCTTTTGAATCTATTCTTCTTTCAATTAATTTTTTCTTTATTCGGTATAGGGAGAACGAACAGCCCCAAAAATATCAACAACAAGAAAGTTTTGACTTAACCAAAAGATTTCATATTATATTCAGCTCGTTCAAACTACTTATCATCATGTATCTCAATTTGCAACATACCGAGACATTGAGCTACCCAATTTTACTGTTTTACATCATTTGTGAATTCATCTATATTGTAGCACTAATCAAAGTGATAGGATCCTCGAGCTCAAGCTCGATATTTCGGTACTTGTACATCATATTCGAGACTATCGCTTCCGAGTTGCTTATTTGGATGAGCCTATCTTTGGTCATGTGGCTGGTCGTCAACATGTGCTTGCTAGTGCTTCTTTTGACATGTCTGTTCACACGAGATTCTGATCGTATTCAAGAGGTTATTCAGCTGATTAATGATGTGCCTATTGATATTTGAAATTCCGGCAATATATTGTATTTAAGCATCAATTTTTTTGCATGTTGTTTTGTTCGTGATAAATCTAGTGATTTTCATAATCTATTTTTGTAGATGTTGTTGTTTTGTTTGTAATAAATCTTGTGATCTTCATAATCTATTTTTGCAGATCCACAATTATCGTTGAGTCAAAAAGTCACCCCAGTCCCTAAAAGGCTCCAACTATTAAAAAGTTAACATCAGAAATTCAGAACTCACAACCAATGATCCTACCTTAACAGTTGTTGGGGTTGGGTAACGCCAAAAACAAACAAATACGATTGATGTCGGAGACCCGAAACAGTGCTTCATCAACTCCTGGTTTGGCAAATTTCACAATCTACCAAGCGACTGCATAGCCAGTCTTTAACCCTCACCTCAGTAAAGCAATAGGCCTTACGTCTCATGATAGCAAATTCCAAACCAAGCCACCCAAGCACTCTCAATCCAACATATAAAAACTATTCATTTTTCTCACCACCAATAGTAAGTAAAAAAAAAAATCAACTAAAATTACAGATGAAATCTAACTATCGATATCAGATCGGAATCAGGATTCAATTAGGTCATGGCCAACTTCTACCAAAACCTCCTTCCTTACAATAACCAGCCAAAAAAGGGGAAGAAAACAGAAAAGAAGAAGCCGCTATACAATTTACCTTGGAACAATATACCAACACCATCTGATAACATACCCTGACACAATACAAGACCAACATAAACTTATCCCTCTCGCTTTTTCTTCTCAGCTAAAACGGGGCTACTACTGAAAAGTGCAAAGCCATCTCCACATCCGATAAATTAAATTTATACGATACGTGACTCTCTCTCTATCGAGAAATGCCGAACAACAGGTATATTAATACCACGGCCGTAAACGACTACCTAGTCTTATGGGCTTTGGCCAACTTCTCCCTTCTTTCTTCACAGCCTTGGGGACTTTGTTTTTCCTGGCTTCCCTTTTTTACTCTTTGACCTTCTTTTTGTTCTCCTTCCTAAAAGCCTTCCTGTCAACAGGAGCCTGCATCTCGGTTTCGGAAGCTAACTCATTTCCTTTTGAAGCTTCATCTGCATCTGACTTGGACTTGCTACTGCAGCTTTAGTATTATCGCCAAGATCATTCGCCTTTTCTATAGCATTAGCGTCCCCCTTCATGGCTTGAGATAACCCCATGATAGTCTTGTAGACTTGTCTTCAACGTTCTTCCTTAGCTATTATCTGAATCACACCCTCTCCCACATTTTTCACCAAATCTAGTGTCTTCGGTATATATGACTGAAAGAGAAAGCGTAAACAAACAGTTATTAACCGAGACCATAGTAAGAGGAGTTGGGGCATTGCAACTGCAACCACTTTTTTGAAGTGCTCTTATTTCTGAATAATTATTGCAAGAGGGGACTTGAAGCAATGCATACACCCGTAACAGTTTCCTCAGCGATGATTAAGTCAACTTGAAATGACGATTTAGCAAAGAGACAGTTAAGCTTGCGATAGGGTTCGTTTTAACTTCAAAACTTCGGATGATTAAATGAAAGTAATTATAGTATGCTTCCTATATCCATCAAGCACAACAAATTCTGAAAATCAATTCAACTCATGCTATATGCCGAGTACAGAAGATTTAACGTTGGGATCAAGTTGCAAAGCAAGAGGAAGGAGGTTAAAGAAGAAATTGCCGAGACTTCTAATAGATCTTTAAAACAATGAAATATCTACGGGGGCCATATTGTCTTGAGATGATCCAAGCAGCATATTACACTTCCTTCCTACTACAATAAAATTATCCAAAGAGTCCTAAACATATTATATGACAACTAATTCAGTCATAAATATTTCAATTTTATCAATTCAGTTATAAACTTACTAAATTAGTTCTAAACATTTCAATTGTGTTAATTTAGTTCTAAATATTTTAATGATTTTCCAAACTAGTTCTACATAACGAATTGCCAATTTAATCCTTTTGGCTCATTTTGGCTAAATATTGATGACGTGGCGATTCAATTAATGCTAGCCATCCTACGTGGTGTAGCCAACGCTAACGTGGCAATCCAATTGGAGCATCCCATGAGTTATTTTTGAGAGGGATCAGGTTTGTTGAACTTTTGTGTACTCAGTAAGTTTACGAATAGTCATATGTTAATTACTGTTTACATGTTCTTAGAATCAAGAAGACAAAATAGCCTCTCTCCCCAACAAGGAATGCTTGCAAGCGGAGTAATCCTGCCTTTGACCTTTCTAACCAAAAAAAGAAAAAGAAAAAAAGAAAAAGGCACTTGCAACTTGCAAGTTTAGTGTGGCAAGAAAGTTGGGACGGTCACCTTGTTTGAATTTGCCGTGCACACCCAATGGAAATGGACTTTGGCGCTCCGTGCTGATTTTTTTTCTTTTTTGTCAAAGCTCCGTACTGATATTTAAGGTTGATTCTTGAATATAAGACACGGCCGAAATATCTCAGAAAATTCTTATGAAAAAGGAAATAAAAAACACCGTTAGATCCTCTCGAGAGTCAAATCAACTGTTGAAGACATGAGGCCAATCCCCATCACAAATCACTGTTTGAAGAATGGACGTTTACCGACCAAAAGGAAAACAAAGAGTGGATCTTCCAATAATGGCAAAGTCATGAGTTTCCATTTTTCGAAAAGTCATGGCACGTTCCAATCTAGGAAGGTCCACGGCAAAGTCATCCCTTGCCATTCTTGGAATGTCCATCGGACAGTGATTTGGGATAGGGAAGGACCTCATGTCTTCAACCGTTGGTTTAACTCTCAAGGGGATCTAACGGTCAAATGCAGTGAACATATGCACTAGTCAAGGCCCCCCGTCAATTAGACAAACAAATATATAAATGCAGAGCAGATGACCCTCCCCTTATTCCTTCACAGAAGTCAATAACAATCACAGAGTTCAAAGAGCTTCAACTTTTCTCGAACATGACTGATCATGCAGAGAAATTCGAAAGGTATTCAATTGATTCATGTGAAAGAACTTTGCTTAGAGGACGAATTAAGTAGCAAGTTTTTCTTCTTTTTCTTTTGAATTTAGTTTTTTTCAATTAAATTTTTTCTGATTCGATACAGGGACGATGAGGAATCACAACAGCAACAATGACAAAAAAATTTTGATTTAACTAAGAGATTTCATATTGCATTCACCTCATTCAAATTGTTCGTCATCATGCATTTCAATTCACAGCATACTATGCCACTGAGCTATATCTGCAGCTTTACATAATTTGCGAAGTTATTTATCTCATAGCATTGATTAAAGTGATTGGACCTGCAAGTCTGAACCTGATATATTGTTGCTTGTACACTATTTTTGGGACTCTTGATTCTGAGTTACTTCTCTGGATGAGCTTATCTCTATCCATATGGCTGATTGTCAATATGTGCTTGCTAGTGTTTGCTTCGGCATGTCTGCTTGTGGGAGATTCTGACCGTTTTCGTGAGATTGTCCAACAATTCGACAATATGCCGTTTTCCGAAGTTTAGTTGGATTCTTAAAGCTCTTGCAATCATAGTGTATTTAAGTATCAATCTTGTTGCATGCAATTTGTTATAGATACTTCTGATTTAATAACTTTTTTTTGTAGGCCCATGAATATTTTTGGGTCAATTGTAATAAGTTACATCGATAATTATGAAGCTTTGATATTTTCATGCATAAAAATGGGAAAAGCTCAATTTAAGAAAGTCATGGAAAGGTATTACACAAAAAATTTCTGGCAGCATATGGTCATCTAGCATTAATGGACACCTTCAAAATTTGATTATAACTTAAATCATCGCTAAAAGAAAAGTCGGATGGACATCGGATGTCCTCAAATCGCAACCGTTGACGGATGTCCTCAAACCGAAACCGTCGATATTTCGCAGATCCTTGCGAGAACTGGGCGGTTCCGTAAGGTAAGTCCACATCATCCCTCCCAGTTGTCACCCTCCCTGCGTCAAATTGAGACCGTTGATTTGCGAAATATCAACGGTTTCGGTTTGAGGACATCACTTTGGGTTGATCTGCGAAATTTCAGCGAGGGAACAGCAGGGCCACCCTCTCTCTGTATAAAAATGCAAGGTGGAAAGCCCTTTCCCTTCACTTTACACCTCCCACACACAAAACAAAAGCTCCGGGTCGGCAATCTTTCAAGGAGGGAGGCGACGGAGCTCCTGCCGGAGAAGCAGTCTTCGAATCCTTGCTCTCCACACGTGCTCCCCTTCTTCATAACATGGCCAATCAAACGGTGACACCCCAAAGGTACGTGAATCATCCGTATGAATATGTTTTTAAAATCTCTGCTTAGAACTCTAATTGAGTAGCTGATTTTTCTTTTCTTCCTTTTTTGGAATCTATTTCTCTTTCCATCATTTTCTTTCTTGATTCGTTATAGGAACGACGAGCAACTCTCACGTCAACAACAGCAGGAAAGTTTTGGCTCAACAAAGAGGTTTCATATTGCATATACCTCGTTCAAATTGTTCGTCATCATGTATTTCAATTCGCAGCTTATTGAGATGATGAGCCATGCGATTTTGCAGTTGTACATCATTTGTGAAGTCATCTATCTCATTGCACTGATCCAAGTGACTAGACCCATGAGCCCGAGCCCAATATACCAGTACTTATACATCATTTTCGGGACTCTTGGTGCCCAGTTACTTCTCTGGACCAACCTATCTCTGGCCATGTGGCTGGTCCTCAATATGTGTTTGCTAATAATTATTTTGGCATCGTCCGATATGTTCGCGCGAGTTTTCGACTGGCCTCAAGAGATTCTTCAACTTTCTAACAATATGCCGTCTCTCGAAGATCAGTTGGACCTTTGAAGTTCCTACAGTCATACTATGTTTGTCTACCATGTATTGCGTGTCGTCTGTGTAATAGATCATTCTGATGTTGGGTATAGAGAATGTTGCCATTTATATGTTTTGTATTTGGTCCACCTTGTCCTCTAGCTAGGACACATCCACAGTTATTTTAAGTTCCCGACAGACACAATAATATAGTTCGAGTTTTTATGTAGAGCTAATAATTGATATTTGACCCAACATTTTTACACTTGTGAGTCTAATGTTCTCCGAAATTTTATTTATAAATTTCACGGCTTTCCGGGCCCATTTCATAGATCCAAGTAGTTTTCTTCGAAGCGTGTCCGCGTAGGTTTTCTCGTAATATTTGCTTGGTGGGACCCAGCAAAAAAAGAGAGGGTGGGGGTCGGGGTCGGGGTCGGTGTGGGGGTGGGGGTTTAAAAGTCAACAAAACAGGGGAGCATAGAGAGAGAGAGCAACTTGAATGGGGACGCGAAGAGACTCGAGAGACGGAATCTTACTGTAGAGGCGACGAGCACAACTGAAGCGGCTGAGCGGCCCGACGGGGTGGAGATGGGTGGACGACGGAGAGCGGCGGCGACTGTCTCTCGGTGTCGGGAGGGCAAACTGAATGAAGGGCATGGCGAGCAAAGGAGAGGGGGGAGGGGAATAACAAGGAGACCGTCGACCGGACGGTTCTGGTTTGATTAGATATCCATCTTTTGATGCCCTGGAAAAATGAGCCTCGCCGACTACTACGGTTCCGAAGGCGGGTCACCGGAGGACGAAGGTTACACAGGGAGATTGGACAGTTGCGATTCGATAAGGTTAAATCGATGATTTCAATCGAACCTTATAGAAAATAAGCTTTTAAAGAGATGGTTCTTCTAAGGGCGATGTGCACGCGCAAGGAGTGCTGGTTTTCGGAGAGCAAAGGAAAATAGGGGGCTTCATTCAAGTTAGGTGCGATTGATCGGAAATTTATTAATGGAAATTAGAGCATAGGACTGGTAACTAAATGAAAAAAAATTGAAGGAAAAAAAATACGAGATTGGTAAAATTAAAAGAAATATAATGAAAGTGGATTAGAAGAACAGGCATGCCGCACAACATTAGCTTCTAGCTCTATGCTTCCAATTTAGTCCTTCCAAGAACAACTCATGGAATGCTCCGAGCAAAAGTGGTCGCCGTTGTTGAAGAGTACGTGCATTAATTTAATCCATCAAGATGAACTTGTTGACACTCACGTAGCTACGAAATAGTCGCATGCTGCTTACTGTATATGAGCTCATAAAATCGAAAAGAGAAATAGTCTCTCTCTTTACAATAACAAGAAAAAAAAAACTGGCGAGCACATTGTCTGTGATCCAAGTATCAAAGACTGTTTGGATCATCGCGTTGTTCCTTAATTTAATAAGGGACAAGCCCAAGGGCGCGGAGTACTTATGGGACTGACCTATGACCCACGGTGGGCCCCAGCGGACTTTTGACTTTTGTTCCCCTTCGGAAGGTAGTCAGGAAATTCATATGCGTCCTGCATTATTTCCAACCGTTGATTAAACTCCGTGAGGGATCTGACTGTCCAGGCCTAATTTTACAAACCTTCGCAGAAGGCACTCGCGGCGTTTAACCCAATAATAAAACAAATGCACAGCAGAATAGTAGAAAAAGAAATGCCTATAAATATTGCCCACCACCAACTGCCTCTTGCCCTTATTATTCACAAAGCTCAGGAGCAAATCCCAGAGTTCATCCCTTCTCCTAGATCTCCAAACCATGGCCGATCATATAACGACACCTGAAAGGTATGCCATATATTGATTTGACTATGTTCTAAAGGCTTTGCGTAGAGAGCGGATTAGTAGCTAGTTTTTTTCTTCTTCTTTTGAATCTATCCTTCTTTCAGTTAATTTTTTCTTTATTTGGTATAGGGAGAACGGATAGCCCCAACAGTATCAACAACAAGAAAGTTTTGACTTAATTAAGAGATTCCATATTATGTTCACCGTTCAAGCTGCTCATCGTCGCGCATTTCAATTTGCAATATACCAACGCATTGAGCCACCCAATTCTACTATTTTACATCATTTGTGAATTCATCTATATCATAGTATTAATCAAAGTGACAGGACCTTTGAGCTCGAGCTTGATATTTCGATACTTGTACATCATATTCGAGACTCTTGCTTCCGAGTTGCTTCTCTGGACGAGCCTATCTCTGGTCATGTAGTTGATCGTCAACATGTGCTTGCTAGTGCTTATTTTAGCATGTCTGCTTGCATGAGATTCTGATCGTATTCAGGAGGTTGTTCAACTGATCAACGATGTGCCTATTAATATTTGAAATTTCGGCAATATATTGTATTTAAGCATCAATTTTTTTTGCATGTTGTTTTGATTGTAATAAAACTTGTGAATTTCATAATCTATTTTTGTAGATCCATGATTATTTTTTAGTCAAAAAGTCATTTTAGTCCCTCGATAAAGGTTATTATCAGAAATTCAGAACTCACGACCAATGATCCTACCTTAACAGTCGTCGGGGTTGGGTAAACACCAAATTGATGTCGGAGACCCGAAATAGTTCCGGCAAGTGATGGGTGGCTAGTCTTTGACCCTTACCTCTGCAAAAGGAATGGGCCTTACATCTCACATCTCATGATAGCAAATTCCAAATCAGGCCACCCAAGCCTCGAGCTTAAGCAGCTACTTGAGAAGGCTTGACGAGGACAGGTGTCGTTCTGGCTAATATTGTACTTGGTAAAATAAAATGACGAGGCCACCTCTCTCTCTATAAATGCATCACATGGAAGGCCCTTTCACTTCGCTTACAACTCCCATACAAAAAACAATAACTCCAGATCAGAATTCTTTCAAGCGAGGTGGACGAGCTCCTGTTGGAAAATATGATTATTTTACGTTCATAATGCTTTAGTTCGAGCTTTTATCTATCGATAATAATTGATATTTGACCCAATTTTTTTACCCTTGTTTGTATCATGTCTTTAGAATGTTGTTTATTTCACGGCTTTTCAAGTCCATTTGATAGGTTGAACTCGTTTTCTTGAAAGCATCTCTACGTAGGTACCGTGTAACATTCTCAAAAGTAACAGTTATTTTGTTCAAGTTTTTATTTATTTATTTATAGCGAAGTCAATATTTGTCTTAATATTTTTTCTGAAGATAGTAAATTGTTTGTAAATTTTATGTCTTTTGTAAGGTCAACAGGTGAGATAACCATGTTTACTTTCGGAACATATCCATTGTCACGTGGCTTGAAACCTACATTGCCAACATAATATGGTTCATTTAGTGGGATTATTTATTTGTGACTCCAAAATTGAATGATTAAAGAAAATGTTTTTCGGTCAATAAAAAATTCTCTTCTAAAGTAAGGGAAAATAATCTCCAGAGCTACTCCCATCTTTGTGCTTCTTCGTCTCATCCCTCGTCTCCAGAGCTCTCCTTTTTCGCTGCTGCCTAGTGCTTCTCTTCTAGATAGCAGAGCAGGGCGACAGCGGGGTCGCCGATATCGTTTTCGGTAATTGTTCACAGTCCCAAGTCGACCATCGAGCGTTTTGCTGAGGTTTCATGTCCGCCGATTCCGAATTCCAGATCCAGGTCGGTTTCTACTCACTTGTCCCCCTGCCGCATAGCTTTGCTCAGGACCACCTTCCTCGGATGCCACGCGCACGTCCATCGAGTACCTCCAACCTAAGTCGCGAATTGCAGCGTCTCCGCGCTGTCGGGCATGGTGGACGCACGGTTGGAGGAGCTCTTGGGCGGAGAGGAGAACAGGGGATTGCTTGACGGGCTAGAGAGAGCTTCACAGAGGGTGAATAAGGCCTGGAGAGAGCTCGCGGAGATCGAGAGGCGAGAAACCGAAGCTCGGGCAGACGAGGAATTACATCGAACAGCTCAAGATCAGAGCCTCTGCGGTGCTTTTATTGTCTGTTGACTGTTGAATTTTTACTTTTAAAGAAATTCTGCATGAACGTAGGGAGGTTTGGGGAAGGAGGGAGGGAGGGAGGGAGGGAGAAGGGGGGGGCAGAGAGAGATGATCTTTTAAGAGGTAGATGAATTGTGCTGCTTGCAAGCTCCTCCTGGTCAAATTGAGCTCACTCGATGTGAATTCGACTCAAGTTTGAGTCGGTCAAGTATCGTATTCTCATGGATCCGATCATCGCATGATATGCTTTAGTGGTAACATTAGAACCACAGCAATATTCTTCTGACTAGTTGAAATGAGCTCGAGTGTATCAAAGTAGGATACCCTGCCACTAGACCTTGATCAACCGAGCTTGATGGAACTTTAGTTGATTGAGCCTTCACTTTCTCATCAGATCAGCACAGAGTCGAGTCATGCCTTGATCGTATTTTCGGTCAGCAGAACATGGCCTGATTGCTCTCTCTGAGCATGAATTTACTCCGTCTTTGATTATTGTTGATCTTGCTGAAGATTGCAGGAATCCCAGAGGGAGCTATCGGAAAGCAAGGGCCCTTGGTCGAAGAAACTGAGCGGTCGCTCTCCCAAACCGCAAAAGCTCAAGATGAAGGACGAGATGGCTATGCAAATAAATCGGCTGTGCGCTGTTTGGAATCGCCTTCCGCTGCGCTGTCGGCAGAGACTTGGACAAAGTTCAGCTCGAGACAGGAACATCCGCAGCTTTCGGATTTATTAGAGGTACATGCTCTGATCTCACGAACTGGATTTGGAAAGTTTCCTGTCGCATGCCTTTTCTGGCGGGGTGTGCGTAGCTAAGGGTCTGCTTATATTTGTATTTGGAGCGCTCAGTCTAGATTTCTGCTTCAAGATGTGGATTTTAAGTCCTTTTCCCATTGAAAGGCAAGAATCAAGAAGGGGTTTAGAGACCAAATGGGGTTCGACTAGACAACATTTGACATCTTTCTCTGGAAAAGTTGTACAATATTACCAAGCTCGGAATCCGATAATTTTTCACACTTTGGCTCAATAATCCTCAAGATTGGGCGCAGGAAAGCATGGGCACGGAGCCCAGTGCTCGGCCTCAATGGACCCAAGCCCAAGCTCGGCTTGTAGACCTGGATCCACAGAGGCCGGGTTTAAGACCTTGCTGCCCATGCCCAATTCACTAGCCTCTAAAAAAAAATACTTTCCTTTTAAAACGGCAGGACATATTTTTCTTTTTATTTTCAGATTTGAGTTGATCTTTGGAAATATGATATTTTTATGAAGCGATGAATATTATTTTCTTTCCCACGTCAGATGGAAGCCACTTCAAATTTCATTTATAAGTAAAACACACCTCTAGTAGTCAAAATTCAGACTCTGCAATCAAGAAAAATAAAATAATTAAATGCATTTCTTAGCACAGTCTAGCCTTGCTCAATCATCAATAAATTAATGCTATATGTAACAGTCAAAATTCCTATACATGGTAGATCAAACAGTGAAAAAATATGTAATTCATTCATGCAACTATGCTCTAAGAGCTCTGTTAGGACGTGGATTGAGTAGCTAATTTTTTTCTTTTGAAGTTATTTTTCTTCAAATTAGTTTTTTCCTAATTTGGTACATGGACAATGGGCATTCATAATAGTAGAAACAACAGGAAAATTTTGACTCAACCAAAAAATTCCACATTATATTCATCTCATTAAAGTTGTTAATCATTGTGCATTTTAATTTGCAGCATATTGGGTGTTAAGCCACACAATTCTACAGTTTTAGATTGTTCGTGAGGTCATCTATCTTATAGCATTGACAAAAATGACTGGACCACGAGCCAAATTCTTATATACCCGTTCTTGTATGTCAATTTTGAGGATCTCGACATCAAGTTGCTAGTGTTTGCTCTGGCATGTCTGCTTGCCAAGATCTGACCGTTTGGGAGAGATTATTTAGGTATCCGATGATGTGCCATTTTCCAAAGTTCAAGGCTCATTTTTTAAGTTCCTACAACGATACCATATCTGCATATAAATTTTGTTGCATGCTATTTGTAGTAAATATTTCTGATTGTAGTAATGCATTTTTGTATGCTCATGATTATTTTTGGATCAATCTTCACAGATTTATACATACATATATATGTATATATGCATATATATAATTTTGAAACTTTGATATTTCCAGGTATAAAGACGAACTAAAACTCAAATTACGAAAATACTCACGCTAATTTTACAACCGGTATGTCTACATCTACATCCTGATGCTTATGCTAATCCTCCATGTACAACTTTGGGGCCTAACATTTAAAGTCATTTTTAATTGTTTGAGTATGATGGAAGTTGAAACTTGATATCATTGAGTCGCTAGAATTGTAGAATTATGCACAACCTTGTTGCGGCTGTTGTTAAACTGCAACATGGAGAATGATAATGGAAATATTTTACCATAAACTTGATCTACAACTTATCGATTTTTTGACTAAATGTACTTCAGTATTGGACAGTTGTGCAGTCAACCTTCTAATTACTTTCAATTTTTCCAATAGACATATCCCATCGGCTGGACAGAGCGGTTCAATTCAATGTCTGAATCCTCCGAAAGGAAGAGCTGGTTTCAAAGCGGTTCTTGTATTAAACTAGTTGTGTTTCCTATTTAAAAACCATCCTTTACTCCTTTTCCCACGTAAATGCGCCACTTCATTCGAGAGAAGAGGAGGGAGAGTGCCATGCGTGTGCTGCGACCTCCAAGGACAACTGATCGGTTGCCACTCCTGTGCAATTTGAGCTTCGTCGCCCCTGTAGGTTGTGGTACAGGTGCTCTTCCAAACCCTAAGATTTCTAAGGCAAAGAGGGAAGGAGACGAAGGATTTACTAATTGAGTCAGACAATCCGCGGTGGTAAAAGCGACATGCAATCCATGAGAGATTTGTGTATCCCTCTGGGATTACTTTGTCTTAGGCTAATTTTGTTGTGGACTAGGCCGTCAAAGTCCATGAATGCAGGTTTATTTACCTTCAAATTGAGTTGTTTCACCTCCTCTAATTCTTTTGGACCTATCATGTACCAATGCCCATTTATTGGCCCTTTCATTTTTCCTAATTGAATGAAAGTTATATCGTTTGGAATCAAAAAATTCGGGCTTTCATCGAAATTCTAAATGGAATTTCAACCCTAATTACTCTAACATGACAGTCACTCCTAAAGACTTAAACAGCTCTCTCCCTCTCTTTTTATTTCCAGAGGTCTTCGCAATTTTCTTTTTTAGACATAAAAATTTATCATTTGAGAATATATGTGGTAGGTTTTGGTTAATTAGGATTTGAAAAGAAAAATTTCAAGAATTGAAGTACATGCACTTTAGTCATACTTAATTATGCATCTAGACCTCCGGTGAGACTAAATGAAACAAAATCACATTTAGGCGTCAAAGGATGTGCAAAAATACTGAATAAAGTCTTAGGATATCTTAGAAACACCACAAAAGGTTAGAGAAGTTTTCCTCAATTGATTTTTTCCCATCAAAAGAGTGTTAAATTTTTCTAGGTACTTGTTGTACATCAATTGCTTAAAAAAAGAAAAAGAAAATTGGTTTCGAAAATCAGATTAGTCAAGCTCTAAAATAGCTAAGTAGTTACCTAACTATAGGAAGCAGCTGCCTCTTAACGGTTGATGTGCTTTTGAACGTGCGCTTTACATCTTGGTGACTTGACTTTGCACCGAAGTTTAAAGTTCTTAGGGAGGCCCTCGGACCCTTGGTAAGCCCTCTGTTGGCTCGAGGGCGCTGCCCTCACAACTCCTACCGAGGAGCAAGAACCCCGTGTCATCTTGTTGATGAGGAATATGAACCACATCCCAACGGTGTTAAGACTGTTTGGATGATCACATTAACCTTTAATTCTAAACTGGCAATAATTCCGCTTCACAATAGCCGTGCATACATAATGGAAATGGAGCTGCATTTCTCAGTTCGTTTGCTGGAAGTGTCGACGGTGATGCATCTTTAACTATGATGCTGCTGCTTGTGGCAACCGATCCTTTCTCATCCCACAGCACACTTAGGCATGATGCCCTTTATCAACTCATGATTGCTAAATTGTCTTAACTTATGATGTTGGCTCACACTAGTTTATATTTACGCTTCACTAGATGTTACACCGCACATGGGGATCATGGAGCCTCGGCCTATTTCCACAGCCAAATAGAAATTTTATTGCTTTGCCATGGGCAAACATGGCAATGGACGAAAAGATGACCGAACTTTTCCCAATTACTAAATTGTCTTAGCTTATGATGTTGGCTCATACTAGTTTATTATATGTACAAATCACTGGATGTTACCCACCAAATAGAATTTGTATTGCCCTGCTATTGGCAAACATGATGGTGGACGAAAAGATGACCTAACTTTTCCAACCGTTGATGTAAATTCGTGATGGAGCGACGGTCTAGATCTGACCCTGGAAACTGAAATCAGGCAACTGGGATGAACTTTTGCAAAAGTCAAGTCCTCGTCAATTAAAAAAGCAGAATATTAAAAATAAAGAAAGGCATAAAAAGGGGCAATGCAGAGCAGAATAACGTATACCGCCCCCCACCACCAACGCTAAGGGTGTCGAACCATGGCCTATATATGCTACCACGAAGTGCCCCCTTATTACTCACAAAGCCCAAAACCAATCTCCGGATTCATTCGGCTCCTGCGTCTTCAAAACATGGCCGATTATATAGTGACACCCGAAAGGTACGATATATGCTCGTTTGAACGTCTTAAAAGCTCTGCTTAAAGCATAACTTAATAGCTAGTTTTTCTTTTCTCCCTTTTGAATCCATTTTTCTTCCAATTAATTTCTTTCTAATTCCGTATAGGGAGAATGGGCAACCACAACAGCATCAACAACAAGAAAGTTTTGACTCAACTAAGAGATTTGACATTGCATTTACCTCATTCAAACTGCTCATCATCGCACATTTCAATTTGCAACAGACCAAGACAATGAGCCACCCAATTCTAATGTTTTACATCATTTGTGAATTCATCTATGTCATAGCACTAATCAAAGTGACGGAACCCTCGAGCTCAAACTTTATATTTCGATTCTTGTACATCATATTCGGGACTCTCGCTTCTGAATTGCTTCTCTGGACTAGCCTGTCTCTGGCCATGTGGTCGGTCGTCAACATTTGCTTGTTAGTGCTTGCTTTGGCATGTCTACTAACGCGAGATTCTGATAGTCTTCAAGAGATTGTTGAGCTGATCAACAATGTGCCAACTGATAGTTCAAATTTCAAAAATATGTGCTGTATTTGCGTACCAATTTTGTTGCATGTGGTTTATAATAAATCTTGCAATTTTTATAATCTATTTTTTAGATCCATGATTACTTTTTTAAGTCAAAAGTCAAAAGTCAAAAGGTCACCCCGTAATCCCTTGAAGGCTTCAAATGTTAAAAGGCTATAATCAGAACCCACAGCCAATGATCATGTCTAAACAGTGGTCGGGGCTGGGTAACACCAAAAACGAACAAATGCATTTGATATCAGAGACTTGAAAAATACATCATCAACTCCTAGTTTGGCAAATTTCACAATCTGCCAAGTGATTGCATGGCCAGTCTTTGACCCTCACCTCCGTAAAGCAAATAGGCCTTAAATCTCATGATAGCAAAATTCCAAACCAAGCCAGCCAAGCAATCTCAATCCAACGGATATAAACTTTTCGTTTTCTCATCCCCGAAAGTAAGTGAAAAAATCAAACTTAAATCACTGAAGGTATCTCACTATCCATAGGGGATCAGAACCGGGATTTGATTAGGTCATAGCCAACTCCTACCAAAGCCTCCTTCCTTATAATAACTAGCAAAAAGAAGGGGGAAAAACAGAAAAGAAGAAGCTGCTATACGATTTACCTTGGAACAATATACCAACACCATCTACTAATGATACCTTGACCCAATACAAGACAAACACGAATTTATCCCCCTCGCTTTACTCTCAACTAAAATTGGGCTACTGCTGAAAAGTGCAAAGTCATCTCCACATCCGGTAAATTTAACTCGCACAATACGTGACTCACACGCTTGAACTCCAGCACCGAAGTCTTGTAGACTTTGATTGCCAATTCTTGCCCATCAGATTATGTTGCATGATAGACATTTGCTTATAAAAGTCAGAGTGACAAAAGGGCCCAGAGAATACGCAGTGGTAGCAAAAGTATACATCCCAAGTGAAAATCATGAAATTATAACAATGACGGGGAGAAGTTCCACCTACGATCAATTGATAAAAAAAGAAGGAAGCAAGTATCAGTTACTGTGGATGATAACATACTTCTTTGCCAGTGGAAATGCAGCCATTTGTATCATTACACACTTGATGGATGAACATCTTGAAGAGAACCATCTCAGTCCTCTGATCAATGGCCTGCAAAACCATATAAACAATTCCATGAGAACTTCTCGAAGATGCTACCATAGCTTCAGTAACTTTTAGGAGTAGGGGTGGGGCATTGTAACCGCAATGATTTATAGAAGTGGTCTTCCTTCTGAATAATTATTGCAAGAGGGGACATGAACCAACGCATACACCCATCAAACAGTTTACTCAGCTATGATTCAGTCAGACTGAAACATTGATTTAGCAAAGAGACAGATTAAGCTTGCAATAGGGTTCGTTTCAACTTCAAAACTATGGATGATCAAATAAAAGTAATTATAGTTTGTTTTCCTATATCCATGAAGAGCAATAAATTCTAAAAATTAACTCTACTCATGCTTCATGCTGAGTACAGAAGATTTGACCCTGGGATAGAGGTGCAAAGCAAGAGGAAGGAGGCCAATGAAAAAATTGACGAAAATTCTGTCTTTAGAACAGGGGATATGTTGACTTGAAAAAAATCCAAGCAGCAGATTACACTTAGTATAAAGAGACCTGAAGTGGCTGTTGTTACAATGGCAGCGTGAAGAATTTATGGAAATATTTTACCAAACACTTCGTAAAAAGTTGATCAATCTTTTGATGAAAACATTACCTGCTTGACAATTGCAAAGTCAGCTTTCTCATTACTTTCATTTTTGCCAACAGCCATGTCCCGTACACTTTCTCGAATTGAAGTTGTCAGTGTGCTGGACATGCCAACATTCACCCTTCTCTCCCACTCCTGCAGTTTTTCAGCAAGTCAAATACTCAGCAACACATAAAGAAGCTAGAGAACATATCAGCGTCCACCAAAACATGTTTAAATGCAGAAGGAATATGTTACTAGTACACCATATACCAACAAATGCTTATTCATGTCAAAAGTTCCAACCCCAAGAAGAAACAATCAAATTCTAAAGTTATCTTTGTCTGCCAACCAAATTGATGACAGAATGAATTCAATGTTCTTTTTTTCTTTTTCTTTTTTTGGGTGAAAAGTGCAGAAATTGAAAGTTCTTATGAAGTTCTATCACAATTATGGAGGTTGGTGAAACTCAAAAATGTATACAGCTGGGAAATGGGGAGACAGTGAAAGAAGTAATTATAGACGTGGTGCAGACAAGGATACGTTTCAGGCATTGCCGCTCAATAAGCATCGGTTCTCAATACATCGATTCTAGAAAATGCTAGTGAAGCTTATACATAATATTTCTCACAGTAAAGGCAGGATATAAGAACTTCAATAAGAAGTCTTAGCTTCTCAGGTAATTGATCAAAACGGCGAAATCTAGGAAAGCAACCATTTTGAGCAGCATAGTGCTCTACCCACACTATACCAGTATAAAATTAATCACAAGATTATGCAGCCCTTTCCAAAGAACAGCCAATATAAAGAGAAACCAATCCTTGTATGTTTTAAAGACTCCTCCTTGTTCATTTTTATCAATAAGCACAATTAGGATGCTAAACCCTATGCTTCAGAGTTCAATCTTGTGGTAAAAGTGTAGCCACTTTTTTCTCCTCTAATTTATTCAAGCATAAACTGACGTTCTAACCTCCCTTCTTATCACAATCAATTCAAACCGGAAAAGAAAGAGAAAGTGACTTTAGGCTTTTCAAGCAAGCCAAACGTGTAGTAATCATCAAAGAAAATCTCTAATCTCCAGCAGCAGAAAGAAGACATCAAACTTCACTTCTCAGGCAAGCTATACATTGGTCCAAGGGACTTACCAACACTAAAGAATCAAGCATGCCTCTGAACTACAACCTACAAAGGATGTTGGTAAATGGTCAAATGAATCTTAGTACCTCCAAAAGGGAAGCACGGATATGGGTGAAGAGAGTTTCTGGCTCTCGATTGGACAGGGGTTGACGCGTGGACGACCGGGCACCCCTGTGAAGCCCTCCATGAGCGTTCGGACGTCGCGAATTGGGAGCGAACGCTCCGTCCACCGCTTCTCCGCCGTCTTTCAAGTCCAAACCATTACAAAGCGTTCTCGATTTCCGAATCCGATGACCACGCCCCCTCCTCCTCCTCCCCGTCTTCTTCTTCTCCTACTTCCACTACTCTTCCTTCTTCTCCTTCTTTAATTCCTTCATTCATTGCTCCTAATCCTACTTCCACTGACTCTTCGTCCTGCATATATGCCTGTTACAGCCAAACATCAAGTTCCAAAAAGAAGAAAAAATCTTTGTGCTGCTGGTTACGGTGCGAACTTAGAGAGAGAGAACGCTACCTGAATAGGGATGCGAAGGAGGACGATCAACGGCAACGGACTCGAGCGATGAGCTCAACTGAAGCTACTGGTAACAGACCGGTTCAATTCCGGTTCTCAGTCCCTGAAAAGGAAAGATCCGGTTTAAAAGCGGTTCTTTTTAAGTAAAGACGGTGAGGACGGTGAGGAAGGACAGCAGGAGGGGCAGCGAGGGGGATCGTTGGAATTGAAGCCGCAAAAGAGAGACGGGAGAAACGAACATGGCCTAAGATATACTGTTTACTACAGTTTTCTTTAAAATCCACGTTTGAATTAGAGTGAAGATAATCCTTCTTTTTTTTGGTCCCTTCATCGGCTAGCCACACACCATTTCGATTTCAGTCTTCGACTTAAATAAAGGATTGACCAAATATGATTAAAATAAAGAGAGCACAAGGCATCGGCCAAGGAATAATGGGGGGCGCCAGCGAAGCATCCCCTGCTCCTTACAGCACGCAAAAGACGCGACTCCATTTGGACGTTACATCAAAATTCTAAATGAAATATCGATCCCTAACTCCTCTAACACGACGGACTCCACTTAAGCATTAAACCTCTCTTGCCTTTGATCTTTTACCCAAAGGTCTTCGTGGTTTTCTTCTTCTTTCCTTTCTTTCTTTCACACGATAATTTAAATATGTGGTGTGTTTTAGTTGATTAGGATTGGGATAAGCGTATTGGAAGTACTAAAACTTGCCATGAAAATGTAATGGAGTCTTAAGACTTTCAAGAGTGCAATTAAATCTAAGATTTGTCACAAAGTTGCAATGAAGTCCAAAAATATTCAAAAAGTATAATCAACTCTTAAGACTTGTCAAATTGGTTCAATCAAGTAGTTTTTTAAAGTTTTAAGACTCAATCATACTTTCGTATTTTTGGGACTCAATTGTACCTTTTCGAAATTGGAAATCCCCGTCATCCCTTTCAGTGGATCCGGGAGTCCACGATCGAAGAAAAATAAAAGCATATAGATACACGACCATACACAAAACAATAGCCCCAGATCTAATACTTTCGAGCGAGAAGAAGGTGCTTCGGCGGGAGGAGCACAGGGCGTGCAGAGTCTCTTCTTGTTCTTCGGATCCTTGTGTCTCTCTACAAGTGCTCCCCGTAACACCTCAAATTTTATTAGAGAATGATGGAAGGGGAAGAAAGAAATAAAAAAAATTAACTAAAAGAAGAGTAAAAATAAAATAAAATAAAGTAGACAAGAATATTGCAAGAGATTATTGCCATATCTATTTGTAAATTTTTTTATTCATTTATACTAATATGCCATTCACATCAAATAATGTAATGATATGATGTTAATATATCCGACTTTATTAATACAATCACCAAACAATGAACATAATATAGCAAAATCCCTAAATTTTATATATTATTTTATCCAATTCTATACTAGTTAGAAACCTAAACGATAAAACGTAGCGTATGGTTCAAAATGGATTTTCTACTCATTTTGACATCTCTAATTTTATCCTAGGTCTTTGTGGTTTTTTTTTCTTTTTTCTTTTGGACATGAGAATTTAAATACACGGTGTGTTTTAGTTGAATAAGATCTGAAGAGAAAAAGTAAATGAATTGAAAATGCATGCACTTCAATCTTTAATTATACTTATTTATGCTTGGAGATCTTTGACGGGAATAGATAAAAAAGTTAGACAAGCCCTCGTCAACTAATTTTTCCCACAAAAGAGTCTTAGATTTTTCTAAGTACTTGTTGTACATCAGTTGTGTAAGAAAAACAAAAGGCTTTGAAAATCAGTTTAATCAAGCTTTAGAATAGCTAACTGAGTGCTTAGCAGGACTAAAACACAAAAGGGGGCATACATTAGTCAAGATTCAAACGGTAGGAAGCAGCTCCCTCATTTATAAATCGGAAAAAATCTCAATAGTTCCCCAAAGTAATCGTTCCCTAAGTAGCGATATGTGCTGGTCTTCAAGTAGCGATATTTCGCAAAGTAGTGATACGTTCTGGTGAGGGATCGAGATTCTTTGCCTTGCCGGGGATGGTGGTAAAATGATGTTCTGCTGATGGTTTTTCTTCCTCAATAAAAATGTGGATGAAAACCCTTTTTCACTTTTTCTCGATCGGGTCTTCTTTCTTTTCTTTTCTTTTCTTTTTCTTCCTTTTCTTTTGTGCGAGTGAAGTTTTGGGTTCTTGATGATTACTGGATCAGATTCTTTCATTGATTCAGTTAAAAATTGCTTTGCCGGAGGTTGAAGACGAGGCTCTCTCGCAACGGTTGATCTGGGAAAGATGAGGGTCCCTTTCATTCTCTCCTTTTTCCCATCTCTTTTCCTGCACAATAGAGAGCAGCAAAAGCGAAACATAAAAGCCCGTCATTATTATGAAAATGTAATGAAGTCCTAAAATATTTAAAAAGTACAATCAAGTCTAAAAAATTATTAAATTAGTTCAATCAAGTCATTTTTGAAAATTTTAAAATTTAATTATATTTTTTTGATAAGTTTTAGGACTTTTAGTACATTTATTTCAATAGGATTTAAAGAGAAAAGTACAAGACATGAAAATAAATGCACTTCTGTCCTTAATCATGTTTGCTTATGCTTGGAGATCCTTGACGAGACTAAATAAAAAGGTTAGACAAGCCTTGGCCAACTAATTCTTCCCACAAAGAGAGTATTAGATTTTTCTTAATACTTGTTGTACGTCAGTTGTACAAGAAAAGAAAAAGGCTTCGAAAATCAGTTTATTAAAGCTTTAGAATAGCTAGTTGAGTACTTAACGAGACTAAAACACAAAAGGAAGCATACATTAGTTAAGATTTAAACAGTAGGAAGCAGCCATGTGCTTTTGGGTAGTTGCCAAAGTACCTTATCGATTGATGATATCAAACGGTTGATGCGCTTTGGGGCGGGGCAGACGTGCACAGGTGCAAATCGCACGGTTGATGTGCTTCGGGGCGGGGTGGATGTCATGACTGCCCCATAATCGCACGGTTGAGGTGCTTTGGTGGAAATTGCATGGGCACAGGTGCAAATCGCACGGTTGATGTGCTTCGGGGCGGGGCGGATGTGGTGACTGCTCCGTAATCGCACGGTGGATGTGCTTCGGGGGAAATCGTCATGACTCCCCCGTAATCGCACGTGCTTCGGGGTGACCCCACAGTAATCGCACGGTGGATGTGCTTCGGGGGAAATCGTCATGACTCCCCCGTAATCGCACGTGCTTCGGGGTGACCCCCCGGTATCGGGGGAAATCCCTCCGGTAATCGCACGGTGGATGTGCTTCGGAGGAAATCGCATGGTCAATGTGCGTTGGGTCGACGGGTTGGCCACTCCGCGTTTGCCAAAGAAAAAGCATATAAATGCCCGACTTTCTCCCTTCGCTATGCAACTCCCGTACACAAAGCAAAAGCTCCAGATCAGAAAACTTTCGAGCGAGGTCGAGAAGCACAGAGCGTGCCTGAGTCTCTTCCTGCTCTTCGAATCCTTGTGTCTCTCTCTACGAGTGCTCCCCTTCTCCGGAACATGGCTGATCAAACCGTAACACCTCAAAGGTCAGTGACTGATTCATTCTTTTGCATATGTTCTTCTATACTCTATTTAAAGGGCTTATTGTGAAGTTGGTTTTTTTTTTCCTTCTTTGGAATGTATTTTTCTTTCTTGATTCACTATAGGGATGATGAGCAACCATCAATTCAGCAACAACGACAAGAAAGTTTTGGCTCGACCAAGAGGTTTCATATTATATTCACCTTGTTCAAGCTGCTCGTCATCATGCATTCCAATTCGCAGCCTATCGAGGCATTAAGCCGCTTGATTCTGCAGTTGTACATCATTTGTAAAGCCATTTATCTCATAGCACTGATCCAAGTAACAGGGCCCACAAATCCAAACCCAATATATAAATACTTGTACATTATTTTTGGGACACTTGGTGCCGAGTTACTTCTCTGGACAAGCCTATCTCTGGCTATGTGGCTAATCCTCAATATGTGCTTGTTTGTGTTTGTTTTGGCATCGGCCATTTTGCTTGCACAAGTTTCCAACCAGCTTCTAGAGATTGTTCAGTCATCCAATGATGTGCCATCCGACGATGTGCCGTTCGTTGAAGATTAGATTAACTTTTGAAGCTCTTGCAGTTATACTATATTTGTGTACCATTTATTGGATGTCATATGTGTAATAAATCCTTATGATTTAGAAAAGAGAGAATGTTGTCCTATATATGTTATGTATTAACCTTGTCCTATAGCCAGGAAATGTACATGGTTGTTTTAAGTTCCCGACAATGGTAATGATTTAGTTTGAGCTTTTATCTATTGTTAATAATTGATACTTGACTCAATATTTTTACCCTAGTTAGTATAATGTCTCTAGAATCTTGTTTATAAATTTCACGGCTTTTCGAGCCCATTTGAAAGGTCAAACTCATTCTCTTAGAAGCATCTCTGCATAAATATTTTATAACATTCTCAAAAGTAACGGTTATCTTATTGGAGTTTTTTTTTTTTGGTAAAGCCAAAATTTGACTTAATATTTTTTCCAAAGATAGTAAATTGTTTGTAGATTTTCTTCTTTTGAAGGTCATTAATGGGCCAACCATTTTTCTCTTAGGGACATATTTATTGTCATGTGGCATGCAACTTATATTCGCAATATGATATGGTAAAATTAGTGAAATTATTTATTTGAGACTTAATAAGTGACTGTTTAGAGAAAATGTTTTTTGGTCAATAAAAAATTCTCTTCTAAAATTAGGGAGAACAATTTCCGCTTCTGAAGAAAAATGAATATCATTTTCCCAACTCTCGTCAACGTCTCGTCTCCTTCTTACTCTCTCTATCCCCTTCGCCAGATCTTCTCCCATCTTTCTGCTTCTTCGTCTCATCCCTCGTCTCCAGAGCACTTCTCTTCCGCTGCTGCCTGCCGCTTCTCTTCTAGATAGCAGAGTAGGGCGGCGGCTCGTCAGTTATCGCTTTCGGTCATTGTTCACGGCCCGAGTCGATCATCGAGCGGTTTGCTGAAGGTTCACATCCACCAATTCTCTAAGGTCCGACTTCCAGATCCAGCTCGGTTTCTACTCCCTTGTCCCCATGCCGCATAGCTTCGCTCGAGACCACCTTCCTCGAATGCCACGCGCACGTCCAATTAGTACCTCGAACCTCAGTCGCGAATTGCAGCGTCTGTGAAAGCGAACAGAGCGGCGACTCGAAGGACGCGCTGTCGGGCATGGTGGACGCACGAGTGGAGGAGTTCTTGGGCAGAGAGAGAGAGCTTCGCAAAGGGGGGATACGGCCTGGAGAGAGCTCGTGGAGATGGAGGGGCGAGAAGCCGAAGCTCGGGTCGACGAGGAATTACATCGAACAGCTCAAGATCAGAGCTTCCGAGGTGCTTTTAATGTCTGTCGACTGTTGAATTTTTCCATTTAAAGAAATTCTGCATGAAAATAGGGAGGTCGCCCGCGGCCCGGGGAGGAGGGGGGGAGGTGGGAGAGAGAGAGATCTTTTAAGAGGTAGATGAATTGAGCTGCTTGCAAGCTCCTCCTGGAGTTTGAGTCGGTCAAGTATCGTATTCTGACGAATCTGATCGGCCGCATGATATGCTTTAGTAACATTAGAATCACCGCAATTTTTGGTCTATTGTGTTTCTTACGCTCCAGTTGGATATTCGAGTTCAAGCTTGAGGCTGATTTTGGCCGGAAAGCAACTGGAAGACGGGAGGACTCTGGCTGACTATGACATCAGAAAGAGTCGACTCTGCACTTAGTCCTCCGCCTCCGCGGTGGTTTCTGAGTTTTCTTGCCACCAAAGGATTTTCATGCAGTCAAGTTTTTCTTGTCTGTTAGGTTGGTTTGCCATGGTGAAGTTATGATGTCTCCTGATGGATTGCTTTGGAATATAATTCGAGGCTCTTTTAGTGCGATGACCTGGTTACTCCCGACGGTGCTGCTTCATTATCTCTTTTTGCCCTTCGATCTATTAAGATTTAAGTCTATACATCTATCCATGAAAATACCTTATTATTATGTCACGTGCCTGATTATTTAAGTTACTGACAGTTATAATAATTTAGTTCGATATCTGACCCGATATTCTTGCCCTAATTCGATATTTAGTATAATGTTCTCTAGAATCTTGTTTATAAATTTCACGAATTTTCAAGCCCATTTCATACGTCGGACTCGTTTTCTTCGGAAGTGGGTCTGCGAAGCTTTTCTCGTAATATTTGCCTTCGGTGGACCCAGAAAAAAGAAAAGGAAAAAGGGCGTTTAAAGGTCAATAAAACAGGGGAACGGAGAGAGAGAGAGCTTCGCTGCGGAAGAGACTCAAGAGACGTACCTGATATGACAACTTAAATCTGTCAGCTGGGCGAACTGAATGAAGGCGCGGTGGGCAGAGGGGCAATGGCGAGGAGATCGTCGACAGGACGGATAGGTTCGACTCGATATCTCTCAATCCTGAAAAGATGAGCTGGCTTTCTCGGATGAGCCGCGCTGACTACTATGGTTCTGAAGGTGAGCCATGGCAGGCGACAGTTTCGCTGGGAGATTGGAAGGTTTGTGATGCGATAAGGCCAAATCAACGGTTTCAATCGAAACTTATAAAAAACAGGTATTTAAAAAAGATGGTTCATTTAGACAATTCATAAGTCATCATTTTAAAGAAAACATTTTCCCAAACGTGAGTTTTTCCGGAACAAACGGATCCTTAGTAAACTATTATTTTTTCCAAAACCCTACCTCAATCCCTTAAACACATGAAAACGCCACTTTACTTGGACTTTATTGAAATTCATACTCTGATATGACAACTTAAATCTCTTTCTCTTTTCTCAAATCTAGAGGTCTAGGTGGTTTTCTTTTTGACAGTTTATCATTTGAGAATGTATGTGGTGTGTTTTAGTTTAATAGGATTTGAGAAGGACATTGTGGGGTGTGCAATATATGCATTTTGGTCTTTGGTTAATACTTATTAATGCTTAGAGATCTTCCACGAAGCTATTAAAAAAACTATATTTTAGGCATAAAAAAGTTAAAAAAAGCAAACGCTTTTAAAAAGTCAGGATATTTTAGAAGCATCATAGAAGATTAGACAAGCTTTCATCAATCAATTTGTTTCCATTAGAAGAGCCTCAGATTTTTTTTTCTAAATACTTGTTATACATCAGTTGTATAACAAGTGAAAAAAACTGGCTTTGAAAATCACTTTAGTCGACCTCTAAAACAGCTAAGTAGCAAGTACTAAGCATGACTAAACACCAAAAAGGAGCAGAAATTAGTCAAGAGATTAAAAAAAAAAAGAAGAGGAAGCAGCTGCCGCATGGAGAAATCAGAAAACATCAACGGGTTGAGGATATGCGTTGTCGGGCAGCCATGAATATCCTCGAGAGGACATGATTGGTTTCAGAAACCAAGTATAAGATAACTGATTGGATGCATTCTCCAGCTTAAGGATGCACAAAGGCAAACCATTATTATGTAATTAATTGGGGCAAACCATTTTAATATAATTGATTGGATGCATTCTCCAGCTGAAGGATCTACAAAGGCAACCCATTATAATATAATTGATTTGATTGGTTGCATGAAGGCGAACTATTATGATATAATTGACATTATTTGATTGGTTGCATGAAGGCGGACCATTATTATATAATTGACATGGGGTTGCCTTTGTGCATCCTTCAGCCGAAGGCCGTGCAACCAATCAGATCAATTATATTATAATGCGTTGCCTTTGTGCATCCTTCAGCTGAAGCATGCAAACAAATCTATGGTTGAGATTTGGTTGCATTCGGTCTCTGCAACCGATCATGTCCTCTGAAGCGTTGATTTGGAGAAGTTCCACCTCCAATCAATTGGTCGAAAAAAAGTAGCTAGTTGTGCTGATTGTAGATGATGACATACTCCTTTGGCTTTATATCATTAAGCACTTGACGGTTGAGCATCTTGAAGAGAACCATCCGAATCCTCCGATCAATGGCCTGCACAACCATATAAACAATTTTATGAGAACTTTTAAGAGGGGGTGGGGCACTGTAACTACAATGCCTTTTGGGAGTACTGTTGTTTCTGAATAATTATTGCAAGAGGGGACTTGAAGCAATTATATACCCATAACAGTTTTATCAGAGACTATTTTATTACAATTTTTAAATAATAAATCATGTATTTATCTAATAACTTAAGCTTTTACGGCAGTCGATAATGGTTTTACAAAATTTCATATGGAATCGATTTAAGAGATCTTAAGTTCGAATTTTCCAAGCACCTATACATTTTAATAAAAGGCCCATGTAAATTGCATTTTTGGGCTGGTGTTAAATTTCCAATTATGACAAAAAATTACGAGTGCTTGGCATATATAATTTTAGATTAGGAATAAGGATCCACAAAATATTAGAGGTGAGCGGTTGTGGGTTTTGTCCAGATTCCACCAGTAATGTACTCGTCAGAATAAGTTTCCTAATTTTTAGAACTTGGAATCTATTATGCATACTTAAGAACCCAGAACCTACCTTATCACAAGTTCTAAAATCTACCTAGATTTTGCTTGTACTTTTAATTGAATGATTGCAGTAAATCATCACCTTTAATAACTACTATTTGTTGCAATCCACTGATTATAACTAATATTTATACACATGAAAATTATGAAATTAACAAAATAAAAATCTTAATTATCGATTTCATTGAAAATGGAAGCTTAAACTAGTGATTTTAGATATTGTCAGGTTGCTTAAAGACATATAACTAGATAAACACAAAGACTTATCTAGAACTTAAAATTTATCGATCGAAATAGGTTCTCTAATTTTTGAAACATGAAACTTATCATGTATATTCTAGGACCTAAAACCTGACTGGTTCGCATGAATCAATTCTCAAGTACTCAATTCTATCATGGAAGGATGTTTTTTTTTTTTTTTTTTTTTTTTTTTTTTTGGTAAGGTAAGAGTATATATAGACAACCGAGAACTAGTACAAAGAGGGGAACACGGTACCAACGGACACTCAGCTGGACAACATGTCGCTGGAGTGAGAGGGTACCATGGTTTCCAAGAGATTTAGTACAACAAAGCTAGGACTACGCCGAACAGAGAGGAGCCTAATGCCTATCCTAGCTAATATGAGACTCCATAGCAAAAATACGAGGGTCTAACCCCAACCGCGCCTGCAGCCTTCTATTCTGGGACAGTCTTCAACTTTGGAGTAGGTGAGGGCTTTATCTTTCACCGTCTTGAAGAGATGTAGCTTTAGAGCCGGAATAAAAAGAGTATGCCCTTGGAAAAGGATTTCATTCCTAGTCTTCCAAATAAGATAACAGAGGGCGCCAAAGGAGAAGCGGGCTATCTCCTGGTAGAACCCCTTGGCAGATAGTGATTTTTTAACCCAGAGGAGATTGTCTGACCAGGAGGAATTTCGCCATGGCAGGTTGCATTTAGTGCCCGTAATGCCGCTAGCGATTTGGAGACGGAGCGAGCAAAAAAAGAGATGATTCACTGAGTCCGGCATAGACTTGCAAAAGGGGCACTCGGCACTTGGTAGTCTGCCATACGTCATAAGGAGTACTTGAGTAGGAAGACGATTCTTCGTGGTGAGCCATAAGAGGAATTGATGTCTGGGGGCAAAGGCCTTGTCCCATACCAAAGAAGACCAATGGACTGAATTGCGTTTCCGCCGGATAGCATTCCAAGCCGAGGCCGTCGAGTATTTGCCAGAGGGGTCCTCGGTCCAGGTGAGTGAGTCCTGTCCAACCGAGAGTTGGGGTATCGGAATTTGCCATAGAGCAAGCTCTTGGAGAAGCTGGGAGCCATCTGGGGAATAGAGGTCCTTCACTTTTGCTTGACTAGTGAGGTCTGATTGGGATATGTAAGAATCTGAAAATAATAAGTTGAGTGGACCTGATTCTAGCCAGGGGTCGAACCATAGTGAGGTAGTCTCTCCATCTCCTATTTTCCATCTGAACATGGGTTGAAATTCATCCCTCAAGGCAAGAATTCTCCTCCAAGCCCAAGAGCATAGGGATGGAGTCGGTGAAGACCAGAAGTTCTCATGGAAGGATGTTCATCCCTGCAGAATATGCCAAAAAGAATGTCGGGGACCGACCGGCATTTCGAATCAGAACGGGAAAGATAAGTCGCAGTCTCGCTAGACAATTGCTGGGCAAGTTCTGTAGTGGTTGCTTGCGTTTACACGGTCAAAAGGAAAAAAACCAGGATTTTGGGTGGTATGCTTTTTTGGAGATAGGATTCTCTGATATTTTTACAATATTGGGGGGCTTTTCAGGAAAAAAAAAAAAAAAGGCAATTGATGATCTCACCGAAAAGAGAATCCTGATGTTCTCAATTGACCAGATAAACGCATCGAGGGGAATAAAGAAAGAAAAGAGGCGCACACGTTCGAGAGCAATAAACACGCAAGAGGGGACGAATTTTCCACAATGTTGCCCATCAATGCACAGGGAGTCTTGAGGAGAAGCCCTCTTGTTCCTGCGGTCCTGCGTCTCGTGCTCACGATTTTGCTTGGTTGGTGCATCGCCGTCATGTCCACAAAACTCGAGCAATGCCGAGGCAGCCTCGGCACACTCAAACATGCCCACACCAGTCCATCTCGGCACGTCAATAGCAGAGCTTCCTCACTTGTCCAAGCCTAGCCGCCGCAAACTCCAGTACTTAGCAGCAATCCAGGCGAAATCTAGACGAGTTCCTTGCACATTCCAGCGCACCTAGTACCTCCGAGAGGCTTTGTTCGAGACAGTCCAGTCCCTGCAAACGACATTGACACACCGGCTCCGGTGGCCCTTCAACAGCACCACCAGGCGAATTCTGGCGGTAAGACCAGCTACCAGGCATCACTGTAGCGTCCTTGACGAGTCCCAGTAACTGTTGCGCGCGCCTGAGCCATCCAGATCAGTTCCCGACGCTTCCAGACTACCCGAAATTAATTACTAGATTATCTGGCCGTTACAAAATTAATTACTAGATTATTGCTGTACCCACACCATACCAGTGCAAAATTAATCACTAGATTAGCCAATCCTTACCAAAGAATGTCCACTGAAAAGAAAAACTAATCCTTCTATATTTTAAAAACTCCTTGCTCATTTTTATCTAGCTCATTTAGGATGTTAACCCTATGCTTTAAAGTCTACTCTTGTTATAACGATGAAGCCACATTTTTCTCCTCCAATTTATTCAAGCATTAGTGATGTTCTGACCTCCCTTTGCATTACATTCAATTCAACTGGAAAAGAAAGAGAGTGACTTTAGGCTTTTCAAGCAAGCCAAATATCCCTCTCGTTTTTTCTTCTCAGCTACTGCTGAAAAGTGCAAAGCCATCTCCACATCCAGTAAATTAAACTTATACGATACGTGACTCACTCTCTCTGTCGAGAAATGTCGAACATGTCTATTAATACCACGGCCATAAATGACTACCTAGTCTTATGGGCTTTGGCCAACTTTTCCCTTCTTTCTTCACATCCTTGGGGACTTTGTTTTTCCTCGGTTCCCTTTTTTACTCTGACCTTCTTTTTGCTCTCCTTTCCAGAAGCCTTTTTGTCAACAGGAGCCTGCATCTCGGTTTCCGAAGCTGACTCATTTCCTTCCGAATCTTCATCTACATCTGCATCTAACTTTGACTCGCTACCACAAGCTTTAGTATTATCGCCAGGATCAATCGCCTTTTCTAAAGCATTAGCGTCCTCCTTTGTGAGAGCCTGAGATAACCCCATGATAGTCCTGTAGACATGTTTTCAATGCTATTATCTGAATCGCATCCTCTCCCACATTTTTCATCAAATCTAGTGTCTTCAGTATATATGGCTGAAAGAGAAAGCACAAACAAACAGTTATTAACTGAGACAATAGTCAATGACAGCAATTGTTAATGTCACCTCATCCAAAGAAGAATGCAGATTTAGATTGCTACTCCCTGTAGACGGCACTCTGTAAGACAAATCATAAATGCGTAAAGCATTTTCTCACATCATAAATACATGCATTGGGTTTCCATAAGAAAAAGTCTCCTAAGTAAAAACTGGGTGCAACAAGAAGCAGATGCACTATGAACATCTGGTGGGCACAAGTGGCTTCCACTTTGATCTAGTGACTCCTAGGTGCCTTTGGTCCCAGAGCTATATAATATTTTGCATGACAAGAAAACATCACAGCTCAGAGCTCACTACATAGTCGGTTGAAAATTCATACACTCAGTACAGTTAGATCCTGCGTCAAAAGCTTTGCAAGATGCTATAATGAAAATCATTTACTACCTAAAATTCATGGGGTAACATAGACAGAACAAAGGAGCTTGTCAAAGCGACTATTTTTTCATTGCCAAAACAAAGGTTAACAGCATATGAATTGACTAAGGAGACAGAAAATTTGTTACTAAGTACTGTTTATTGATGTTTTGTCCTTACAGTTATTTGTCTCACCATGGACATGTTAATGCTGGTCCAGGTTCAGATGAGTATGATAGTTCCATATGCACGAGTTTGCGTGAAAATAGCATCTGGACACCTACTGCTACCTATATAGACCTTAAAAAAGCTAAGAGTTAGAGTTCATTGTGAAAACCAGTTCGGATGGTGTATCAAAAGGAGTAAATGCACGTTGCTAATCAGTCAAGACAATAGGGAGTTGTATGACACGAGTTGAGTCAAGTGAACAAATCCGGACAAGTGGTCACTTGAGAACATCCAGGAGGTGAGATGCAGAGTTCAGCGCAAGTCGATCATCACAGCTCTCTTCCAATGGTTTATCTTTGTGGGTGTAAGTTATGGTAAGGTTTGGCATCCAAATATAGGCAGGTATACGGCTGGAATGCTCCGAGGCTTAGAAGTGAGACCACCATCCGTAATTATAGACAGCTGGGAAATAGGGAGACGGTGAAAGAAGTAATTATAGATAGGGTGCAGACAAGGTATACGTTTCAGGCATTGCCACTCAATAAGCATCAGCACTGAACACATACATTCTAGAAAATGCTAGTGAAGCCTATAGATAATATTTCTCGCGCTAAAGGCAGGATATAAGAATTTCAATACGAAGTCATAGCTTCTTGAGTAATTCATCAACATTGTGCGATCTAGGAAAGCATCCATTCTGAGCAGCAAATCGCTTTAGTCGCACTATATCAGTACAAAATTAATCACTAGATTATCCAGCCTTTTCCAAAGAACAGCCAATATAAAGAGAAATCAATCCTTGTATATTTCTAGAAACAACTCCTTGTTCCATTTTATCTATAAGCATATTAGGATGGTAACCCTATGCTTCAAAGTTCAAGCATAAAGTGAAGATCAGACCTCCCTTCCTATTACATTCGATTCAAACTGGAAAAGAAAGAGGACCATGACAATAGGCATTTCAAGCAAGCCAAACATGTTGTAATCATCAACAAAGAATCTCTAGTCCCCAACGGGAGAAAGGAGACATCAAAATTCATTCTCGGGCAAGCAGCTATATGAGCGGTCCAAGGAATTTGGCAACATACAAGAATCAAGGCATGCCTCTGAATTACGAACTACATACAGGCATTGTGAATTAGTTAAATGAGATACATAGAAAGGATAGTCAAGCAAGGACCTCCAAAGGGGAAGCGCGGATATTGGTGGGAGAGAGTTTTTTTGGCTCCGATCGGACAGGGGTTGAAGAGCGGACGACAGGGCACGCGGGTGAAGCCCTTCCATGAGCATTCGGACGTCGCGAGTCGGGAGCGAATTCTCTGTCAGCTGAAGCGGCTGAGCACGGCGGAGCTTTGGCGGGTGAATGAAGGAGTGCGCCGACTGTCCGTCGTGGGCTGGGTGAAACGCATGAAGGCGCGCGGGTAGGGTCAATCACCGGTTCGGCCTTTTCAATTCGATCTCAATCAATCCCGAAAAGAAAAGCCGGATGGACATCGGATGTCCTCAAATCGCAACCGTTGACGGATGTCCTCAAACCGAAACCGTTGCTATTTCGCAGATCCTTGCGAGAATCGGGAGGGAAGACGTGGACTTACTCCGCTAAAAAAGTCCCCAATAAAAAGTTATGCGAACGGATGGTGTAATGTGGTACGGATGTAGTTGGAGGGGAATGGTAATTAAGGAGGAGCTGGAGGGGCATTCCCGTCACGTCACACGTCGTGTGATATTACATCATCAGTGGCTTCCATGGTAAATAAGGAGGAGCTTAAGGGGGAGCTGGAGGGGCATTTCCGCCACAGTGACTACTGTGGGAAAATGTCGTGTGATATTACATCATCAGTGGCCTCCATGGTAAATAAGGAGGAGCTTCTGTGGCGGGAATGCCCCTCCAGCTCCCCCTTAAGCTCCTCCTTATTTACCATGGAGGCCACTGATGATGTAATATCACACGACATTTTCCTTTCGTTATCAAATCGAGACCGTTGATCTGAGTGGGGGAGCAGCAGGGCCACCTCTCTCTCTCTCTCTATAAGGGCATCGTGCAAATTCCTTTCCCTTCACTTTACAGCTCCCACACACACAAAACAAAAGCCTCGGATCAGCATTCTTTCAAGTGAGGCGGAGGAGCTCCGGCCGGATAAGCAGTCTTTGAATCCTTGGTCTCTAGACGTGCTCCCCTTCTCCTAACATGGCCAATCAAACGGTGACACCCGAAAGGTACGTGATTTATCCGTGTGAATATGCTTTTTAAAATCTCTACTTAGAACCCCTGATTGAGTAGCCGGTTTTTCTTTCACTCCTTCTTTAGAATCTATTTCTCTTTCCATCATTTTCTTTCTTGATTTGTTATAGGGATGACGAGCAGCCTCCACGTCAGCAACAACAGGAAAATTTTGGCTCAACCAAGAGGTTTCACATTGCATATACCTCGTTCAAGTTATTCACCATCGCATATTTCAATTCACAGCCTATCGAGGTGATGACTCACACGATTCTGCAGTTGTACATCATTTGCGAAGTCATTTATCTCATTGCGCTGATCCAAGTAACCGGACCCACGAGCCCAGACCTAATATATCAATATTTGTACATCATTTTCGGGACTCTCAGTGCTGAGTTGCTTCTCTGGACAAGCTTGTCTCTAGCTATGTGGCTCGTCATCAATATGTGTTTGCTAATAATTGTTTTGGCATCATTTGGTGTGTTCGCGCGAGTTTTCGACCGGTCTCAAGAGATTGTTCAATTGTCTAACGATATGCCGTCTATCGAAGTTCAATTGGACCTTTGAAGTTCTTATAGTCATATTATGTTTGAGTATCATTTATCATGTGTCATTTGAGTAATAAATCCTTCTGATGTTGTGTAGAGAGAATGTTGTCATTTATATGTTCTGTATTCGGCCCCCCTTGTCCTCTAGCCAAGACACTTCCATAGTTGTTTTAAGTTCTCGACAGACACAATAATAAAGTTCGAGCTTTTATCTACAGCTAATAATTGATATTTCATGCAACATTTTTACACTTGTGAGTCTAATGTTCTCTGGAATCTTGTTTATAAATTTCATGGCTTTTCAGCCCATTTCATAGATCCAACTAGTTTTCTTCATAAGCGTGTCTGCGTAGCTTACCTCGTAACATTTGCTCGGTGGGACCCAGCAAGTAAAGAGAGAGGGGGGTTGGTGTTTTAAAAGTCAACAAAACAGGGGAGCGGAGAGAGGGAGAGAGGGACTTGAATGGGGACGCGAAGGAGACTCGAAGGAGACTCGAAGGTTCCGTAGGGAGATTGGACGATTGCAATGCGATAAGGTTAAATCGATGATTTCGATCCATCCTTATAGAAAATAGGCTTTTAAAAAGATGGTTTTTATGAAGGCGATGTGTGCGCGTGCAAGGTGTGCCGATTTCCGGGGAGCAAAGGAAAATAGGAGGCTCCATTCAAGTTAGCTGTGATTGATTGGAAATTTATTAAAAGAAATTATAGTATAGGACTGGTAACTAAATAAAAAAAATTGAAGGAAAAAAAATACGATTGGTAAAATTAAAAGAAATATAATGAAAGTGGATTAGAAGAACAGACATGCCACACAACATCAGCTTCTAGCTCTATGCTTCCAATTTAGGCCTTTCAAGAACAACTCATGGAATGTTCCGAGCAAAAGTGGTCGTCATTGTTAAAGAGCACGTGCATTAATTTAATCCATCAAGATGAACTTGTTGACACTCACCCAGCTAAGAAATAGTTGCATGCTGCTTACTGTTTATGAGCTCATAGAATCGGAAAGAGAAATAGTCTCTCTCTGTGCAATAACAAGAAGAAAAAAACTGGCAAGCACATTGTCCGTGATCCAAGTGTCAAGATTGTTTGGACCACCACATTGTTCCTTAATTCCGAATTTGCAATAATTCTTCTCCACAATAGCCATGCATGCACAATGGACAATGGGGCTGCATTTCTCAATTTCATTTGCGGGAACCAAGTTCTTATGGCAATGCTACTGCTCGTGGCAACTGGTCCTTTCTCATCCCACGATGCGCTTGTACATGATGCACTTTATTAACTCGTGGGTTAATAAATTGTCTTATGATGTTGGCTCATACAACATTTACAACATGTACACTTCACCAGATGTTACACAGAACACGTGGATCGTGGAGCCTTAGCTTATTTCCAGGGCCAATCTCTTAAACGATCAAATGGTAGCGGAAATTTGTTGCCCCTGGCATGGGAAAAAGGGTATCTGGGGAATTTGCCCATTTCCGATATATTGCTGCCCTGCCATGGGCAAAAAGGGAATTTGAGCAATGGAGATGACAAACGTCATTCTCTACCACCTCGGAAAGCCGAATGTCGTGTGCATCGTGCAATGTTGCCGCAGCCACCCAGACCCGCCACGAGGGCAATCAGGGAAAGCCGAATGTTGGCTGGGAGGCAATCAGGGAAAGCAGCATAATTTTCCACCGACCTCGCGTTATTTCCAACCGTTGATTGAACTCAAGGAGGGGATCTGACCGTCCAAAAACAGAATAGTAGCAAAAGAAAAGAAAAGAAAAAGAAAAAGAAAGCTCGGGAACATTTGACGGTGTATATTGCCCGCCACCAACTGCCTCTTGCCCTTATTACTCACAAAGCTCAGGAACAAATCACAGAGTTCGTCCCTGCTCCAACATCTCCAAACCATGGCCGATCATATAGCGACACCTGGAAGGTATGTTATACATAGCTTCGAATATGCTCTGAAGGCTTTGCTTAGAGGGCTAGTTTTTTTCCTCCCTCTTTTGAATCTATTGTTCTTTCAATTAATTTTTTCTTTATTCGGTATAGGGAGAACGGACAGCCTCAACAATATCAACAACAATAAAGTTTTGACTCAACCAAAAGATTTCATATTATATTCACCTCGTTCAAGCTGCTTATCATCGCACATTTCAATTTGAAACATATCGAGGCATTGAATTACCCAATTCTACTGTTTTACATCATTTGTGAATTCATCTATATTGTAGCACTAATCAAAGTGATAGGACCCTTGAGCCCGAGCTTGATATTTCGGTACTTGGACATCATATTTGGGATTGTTCCTTCTAAGTTGCTTCTTTGGATGAGCCTATCTTTGGTCATGTGGCCGATTGTCAACATGTGCTTGTTAGTGCTTCTTTTGGTGTGTCTATTCGCACGAGATTCTAATCGTATTCAAGAGGTTGTTCAGCTGATTAACGATGTGCCTATTGATATTTGAAATTCCGACAATATATTGTATTCGGGCATCAATTTTTATCTAACTAATACTAGAAGTGGACCTGGTGAAGACAAGTTACATGTTTCAAGCTTGCCACTGGATAAACATCAGCACTCAATATAGCTAGGGGTGTCAAGAACCAAACCGAAAACCGAACCGAAATTTTGTGCGTTTTTTGTTCGGTTCAGTTTCGGTTCGGTTAACCAAAAAATAATCATTAATTTTTCGGTTCGGTTCGGTTAATTGAACCAAACCAAAATTCTTAATTAAAAGTGAATAATCTCTCTTCATCATCTTTTCTTCATTTAGGTCCCAATAAGTAAAGCAAAAATAGAAAAACCGAAAAACCGTCCTGAACTGAACCGAACCGAACCGCATTTTCAGTTCGGTTTGTATTCGGTTCGGGACGGTTTCGGTTCGGTTCGGTAGTATCCCTTATCGGTTCGGTTTTTTTGAAAAACCGAACTAAACCGAACCGTTTACACCCCTAAATACAGCCACTTGAAAGTCTCTCGTCTCTCTAAAGGCAAGGTTTAAGAACTTCGGGGCTAGAACACTAGGAGTGCCAATACTTTCGTATGGCACTCAATTTGGTGCCAAAACTTTTTTTTGCTCATTTAAGTGCCACAAGTTTACAAAAACGTTCACTTGAGTGCTCTTCACATCGGAAAAGCGCGTGGAAAACAATATTTTAATATTTTAATAAATTTTTTGATTTTTTTTGATTTTTTTGCTTTTCTTTTCTTTTTTTTAGGGCCGGCGAGGGCCACCGTTGACCCTCGCCGGCCATAGAACCCTCGCCCAATCTGGGTGAGGGCCCTTCGCCGTTGGCCACGAAGGCCCTAGGTGAGGTCGGCGAGGCTGTCGACGGCCTCACCCGCGGCGGCTACGGCGAAGGCCAAGCGACCCTTGCCCAGATCTGGCCCGCAAAGGCCCTGGGCAAGGTCGCAACGGCCCTCGGCAGCCGTGGGGAGGCTGCGATGGCCTCACCCAAGGCCTTTGTGGCCGATGGAAAGGGGGCCCTCGCCGGCCCTAAAAAAAAAAAAGCAAAAAAATAAATAAAAAATAAATAAAAAATATTAAAATATTAAAATATTGTTTTCCAGGCCATGTCATTCGGTTTTCCAGCAGAGTGGCACTCAAGTGAATGTTTTTGTAAACTTTTGGCACTTAACTGAGTGAAAAAAAAGTTTTTGCACCAAAATGAGCGCCGTACGAAAGTATTGGCACTCTTAGTGTTCTAACCCAGACTTCTCAAGTAAATTGATCAAAATTGCACAATCTAAGAAAGCAACCATTCTGAGCAGCATATTGCTCTAGTCACACTTAATCAGTACAAATTTATTCATTAGATTATCCATCCCTTTTGAAGAAGCAGCCACTAAACAAGGAAACCAATCCTTGTATATTCTAAAAACTCTTCGTTCATTTTTAACTATTAGTTCTTGGAGCAGTCCTTTTCATATTTCCCCAAAGAAGATAGATTAAGAATCCATTCTGTTTTAAACAGCTCGTTTAGGATGCTAAACCATATGCTTCAAAGTTTAACCATGTTGTAACGATGTAGCCACATTTGTCTCCTCCAATCTATTCAAGCTTGAAGTGATGTTCTAACCTTTCTTCCTATTGCATTCAATTTAAACCAGAACAGAAAGACATCGTGACTTAGCAGCATGTTGTAATCACCAACAGCAGAAAGAAGACATTGATTTTCATTCTCAGGCAAGGTATATATCCGTCCAAGGGACTCAGCAACATATAGGAGTCAAGCTTGCCTCTGAACTACAAACTACAAACTACAAACCGGCACAGAGTATTAGTTAAATGAAATAGATATAAAGGATAACGAAGCAACAAGAGAGGAGAATTTTAGGACCTCCAAAGGGGAAGAGCGGATGTGACTGGAGAGTTTCTGGCTCCGAATGGACAGCGGTTGAAGCTTGGACCGCCGGGCATACGTGTGAGGCCCTCCATGAGCGTTCAGACACTGCAAATTGGGCACGAAGGTTCCATCCTCTGCTTCTACGCTGTCTTTCAAGTCCAACCATTCCAACGCGTTCTCCGTTTCTGAATCCAACGACTATGCCTCCTCCTCTTCTCCTTCTTCTCCTTCTTTAATTCCTATATATATATAAATTGAATGGAATCGATTCAGCGACAAAATGACGTAAGGACTTGGGGTAAGGATAAAAATAAGAGCTTGCTTAAGAAGAGAAAATAATCGGTTTTAAAGCCGGCTCTTCTTTTCGGGGATTGAGGAATCGAAATTGAACCGGTCCGTTGACGGCTTTTTGTTATTGCCCGTGCCTGCATGCCTTTCGTTCAGCTCACCCAGTCAACGGTCAGTCGCCGCTCTCCTCCATTCACCAATCTCCGCCCGTTGAGTCGCTCAGTCGCCAAAGCTCCGTCGAGCTCAGCCTCTTCCATGGCCTGAGTGAAGTGAAGCTCGTCGCTTCTGCAACAAAGCTCTGTCTCTCGAGTCCGTTGCCGTTGATCATAAATGCTATATTCAATTTGAATCAGATTAGCATCATAGACACGATCCTAGGTAGCCCAAAGTTATTAAGAGCCAACATGAATGTGCCAAAAAGTAAATGTTAAATTAATAAGCAAAGTTGAAGAGTGATCAATTTATTTATTTATACTAACCTTGTTCCTGTATTTAAAGCAAGCTTTTGATAAACTTATTTACATCAGAACAATCATATATTGGATTTAATGATTTCTAGAAGTGGATTCATACTTTTAGTTTTAAATAATTTCATCTCTAATTACTCTAAAAGGACAATCACTACCAAGGTCTTAACCCCTCTCACACTTTTTATTTATTTAAGGGATAAGTACATTGGAAATCCTAAAACTTGTTAATAAAGTGCAATTGAATTCTAAAATTTGTCACGAAAGTGCAATCAAGTCTTAAAACTTTCAAAAAGTATAATCAAATCCTAAAACTTGTCAAATTGATCAAATCAAATCCTTTTATTAATAGCATTTTTTTAAAGTTTTAGGACTCAATTACACTTTCATAACAAGATTTAGGATTTTATTGCATTTTTTGAAAGTTTTGGGATTCGATTGCACTTTTATAATAAATTTTAGGACTTAATTGCACTTTCATGATAAGTTTTAGGAATTTTAATGCTTTTATCCCTTTATTTACTGAGAGGCCCCGGTGATTGAGAGCTCATCATTTGAGCATTGATGTGGTACATTTGAGATCTCACCTAAAACTAAATAAAAAAAATATTTTAGACGTCAAAAGAATTAGTGATTCTAGAAGATTAATTTAATAGAGTTCATTGACTTTTAGTCTACGTGGGAAGAGCTGGGTAGTTTCCTCACTCCCTCACATATTTGATTGAATTTGTCTTCATTTTCCACGCCCACTTCCCATTCACCCCCCCTTTTTTCCAGACTAAGCCTTACCCGGTCTTTACGTTTGGAATCGTGTCGTACAATGATTTTCTTAAATGTGTGGCTTAAAAAGCTCTAGATAAAGAAGTTTGGGAAGCTTGAGATGCCAAGCATAGAGGAGCCTGCTGAGAAGCTTCTCATCTAAGCTTTCCACACGCATCACTCTTAACCTTATCCTCCAAATAAAAAGATGAAACTTATTAAAAGCCTGATAGAACTTGAACCCTAAGTGATTAGGTAAATCTAATAATTCAACTAGAAGAAAGATCCCAATTCTATTAGAATTTTTATTGGACTTGGGTATATGCAAACGGGTATTTTCACTGAAAGTCAACAAAAACACTAGTACTTTGGCCATGAACAATTCATTTGATCCAATCGTCTACATCATAGAAACGTCTTCATTTCACTTTTGTCTATGCGAATAAGGCTCGCAGTTACCATGGACAATAGAACCAAGACCAAGCCAGATCTTGAAACAACTCACTTTCATATCTTACTGATTAGATCTAGCATTACAGCATCAAAGGACAACATCTTCACAATGGGCTGACAATCACAAATTTGGCGATCTAATTGCACTTTTTAAAAATTTTAAGAATCAATTGCATTTTCGTAACACGTTTTAGATTTCCATTGCACTTATAAAAAAAAAAAGGTTCTAAACTCTTGTTCGTACGAACACCATTATGCTTTTCTCGAAAATTATGGCTGGCCAATTATAGATGACCTTGAAGCCTGTAAAAAAGCACCTCTAGCAACTTTCCAAGAACATCAAGATCTTGCGGATTGTAAAAAAGGCATCTCAAGTTGCAATTTCCAGCCAAAGTTGGCTCAAATGATTACATTGCTAAATCAACAAGATTTAGGATTAAATTGGCCAAATTGAATAATTTAAGATTGAATTGGCTGTCGTATAATAAGTGTGGAACTTTTTGGATAATATTACGTCAATGAAGTTCAACATCTTCAAAATGGGATTACAACTATTTCTCAACGAAAGGACAAGAATAATGAAGCCTATCCTCTTGGTCAGATTAAGAGTATGTTTGTGTACACAAATGGAAAATTCGCTTGAATTCGAGATATTATCGAATTTCGGAAAATTATGAAAAAAAAAATATGAATTAATGTGTCAAAATTTGAGTCTTGTGAAATTCTTAAGATACGAGGTAAATAAAAGTTAATATTGTGTCTGTCGCAAGACGTGGATTAAGGAAAAAAGCAAAGAGTAGAAGCCTGTCTAGACATGCGAACCAAAATAAATAACCACAAGCATGACACACAACTTCATATTCTTACTCCATGACTCAAATCCAATTCCTTCCAAGAATAACTCATAGGATGCTTCGAGGAAATCTGTCAAAATGGGTCCCCCATTCATTAACCCATATTCATTTAAATTCACCTAGAATTTCGTACGTCAACCTAAATAGGTTCTAAAAGTCATAGTAAATGAGTTTTAAATAGGATAGGCTATAAACCCACTTACAACCCACTTAGTCCTTTCTTCCTTCTACCCTTAAAACCTGTGTTCCTGATTCTCGTCTGTCGTCTCTCTCCTCTCTTGATTGTCGCTATTGTACCTCGGCTGTTGCCCTTTCGTTCAATCCCCGGAAGATTTGATCTTGGCCTTCGTTGAGATACTGATTGGAGCCTCCCCATTCAGCTTCAAGCTCGGATCACTTCGGCCCTTGTGATGGTGTGTTTGTTTTGTGGACCTCGGACAGGTCCCTGCGAGCGAGTCTGCTGGGATGTCAGCGAAAGAGTCGTCGACAAAGCGCTAGAGCCACTCCAACTCCACCACGTAGTCGTGCTGCATGGAGGAAAAGCACCATGCGCGATTGCTCTGAATCGCAGCACTAAACAAGAAGAAAGCAATCAGTCGAAATCGGAAAAACCGTATCCAGAGTGTAGCGGCTCTGAGCGAAACGCTCAAAGTCGAAATGATCCAAACAGACTCAAAATGTGATTAATCTAGGTGAGATTCTGGCGAATTCGACTGATACTATGAATGCGAGCAGAAGGTCACGATTTCAATTCTCCTTTTCCTGAGCGAAAAGAGGGAGACAGTTTTGTGCTGAAATCAAGCTTCTTCCATCATGTAAGTGCAAAGACGACGTGATAAGTAACTTCACAACCGATCGTGATCTTCAAAAATTCTCGAAAAAACTAAAATCCACGGTAGCAAAGGAGAAAGTGGAGATTCAGCAAGTGAGCAAGGAGGGAAGACGGCGGAGGAGGGTATCTTAATTCTAAATAATCATTGCAAGAGGAGACATGCACCGATGTATACACCCATCAAACCGTTTGCTCCGCTATAGTTAAGTCAAACTCAAATAATGATTCAGCAAAGAGACCGATTAAGCTGGCAATAGGCTTCGTTCCAACTTCTCTACGCATGCTTCATGCCGAGTACAGAAGATACCCTGAGATAGAGGTGCAAAGCAAGAGGAAGGAGGCCAATAAAGAAATTGACGAAAATTCTACCTTTAGAACAGGGGATGTGTTGGCCTGAGAAAAATCCAAGCAACAGATTACACTTAGTATAAAGAGACCTTATTGTGGCTGTTGTTACAACGGCACCATGAAGAATTTATGGAAACATTTTATCAAACACTTAATATAAAGTTTGATCCATTTTTCGTTGAAAATGTACTTTTCCTACTTGACAAATGCACAGTCAGCTTTCTCTTTACTTGCAATTTTGCCAATAGCTATGTCCCATCCACTATTCTCGAATTGAAGCTGTAACCGTGATGGACATGGAACATTCACCCTTCCCTCCCACTCCTGCGGTATTCATTTGTACAATCCATTATTTCAAAAAGTTAAATACTAGGCAACCCATTAAGAAGCTAGAGAACATGTCAGTGTCCAACATATCATGTTCAGATGCAGAAGGAAGTGGTAGACACAATACTAGTATTCCACGAATGCTTGTTCAAGTCAAAAGTTCCGACCCCATAAAACAAAAACTATCAAAATGTAGAATAGCTTATCTTTGCGAGCCAACAATGAAGTTCTATCACAACTACGGAGGTCAGTGAAACTCAAAAGTGTAGATAGTTGAAACCCAGGTCAATTGAGCCCACAACTACCTGGCCCACAGCGCCTCTAGCCTTGCATTTTAACTTCTTCTTTTTTCCTTATTTCCCTTTTCCCTTTTCCTTTTCCTTTTTCTTTTTCTTTCTTATTTTTTTCAAACACTTCTCCCTCCCAAAGCCTTCTGCGACGTCTCCCCGCAACTCGCCCGAACCTCCGACATTTTCCGGTTCGCTTCGGCCAAACCTCCGGGCAACGCCAAGCCATCACCTTCCTTCGGTCATCCACTCCGACCGTCGCCGATCATCGCCGACCACTAGCTGGCCGGCGGCGGTTCCTATGTTGCCAAAGTAAATCCTGATGGAATTGTGGAGTCTGATGGAGAAAGATATTATTGTGGGTAGACACTTCCCAGTAGGTCACCCATCCTGAGATATTAAAGGAAATAGAGTTTATATTATCGCTAATAGCATATATGTAATTTCCTTTAATATGTATGCCCTAGACTCCGTTATAAATAGGACAATTTCTTTTATAGTTGTAACGCCGAAGCTTTGTAACCCCGAGCTTGTAACACCGATATCGATAGTGAAGAGATTGCCTAGTGCGGCACCGTGGTTTTTCCCTTCTTGATTTTAGAAGGGTTTTCCACGTAAAAATTCCTGCTTGCTCTCTTATTCTTCCCTCGTTTTATTTTTCGCATATTCGCGTTCCACCCCAACAACCGGTATCGAGCCTGGTTTTGGCGAAATAGTGGGAGCGAATATGGACGAAGGAAAGGTGAAGATTGATCGGTTCGATGGCAAGGATTTTGGTTTTCGGAAGATGCGGATCGAGGATATGTTTGTATCGGAAGAACTTGCATCAACCTCCGTCCGGAGAGAAACCAGAATCTATGAAGCAAGAAGAGTGGGAATTGTTAGATCGACAAGCTCTAGGTTTGATTCGTCTTACATTGGCGCGGAACGTTGCTTTCAACATTGCCAATGAGGCGACAACGGTGGATTTGATGGCGACGTTGTCTGACATGTATGAGAAGCCTTCGCATCAAACAAGGTATATTTGATGCGTCGTCTTTTCAATCGAAGATGGACGAGGGTGCTTCGTGACAGATCACATCAACGAATTCAACGTGATTACGACTCGGTTGAGTTCGGTGGATATCAAATTTGATGACGAGGTAAAGGCTTTAATTTTATTATCTTCTCTACCCGAAAGTTGGAGTGCAACCGTGATCGCAAAGTAGCGTTCGTGCAGTAAGAAAAAGTTGAAGCTTCAAGCAATCCGAGATTTGATTCTTAGCGAGGATATTCGCGAGAAGAGAATCGGGTGAATTTTCGGGTGCCTTGCCTTAAATATTGAAGGCGAGAGGGAGAAGCAATCAACGGGGACGAAACCAGTACCATGGTAGATCAAAGTCCGAGAGGGAGAAGCAAATCGAGACCTCGTGGTGAAATTATTTGCTGGAATTGCGAAAAGAAGGGACATCCGAAACGGGATTGTAGAGCTCCAAAGAAGAAAGTTCAATATCGAGAGCGAAATCAAGAGGAAGAAAAATCCGTGAATGTAACTTTTGAAGAGACTCAAAATAGTGATGCCTTAATTTTGAGCATTGATAGTCCAATTGAGTCGTGGATTCTTGACTCAAAAGGTGCGTCGTTTCACTCTACTTCATGCAAAGAATTAATGCACAATTTTATTGCTGGAAAATTTGGAAAGGTTTATCTTGCTGATGATGAACCTTTGGATATTATGGGAAAGGGTGATATTTATATAAAATCTACTAACGGATATCAATGGAAGTTGCATGATGTCGATATGTTCCAGACTTAAGAGAAATCTGATCTCTATAAGTCAACTAGACAAAGACAAAGTTACAGGACTATTTTTGGGGATGGCTCTTGGAAAATTGTTAAAGGTGCTCTGGTTGTGGCACGTGGAACAAAGTCGGAACGCTCTATGTGACCGAAATCAATAGAGAAACTGCAGCAATTGCTGAATCAGAAATTGATTCTAAATTATGGCACCGCAGCTTGGACATATGAGTGAAAAAGGAATGAAGATATTAGCATCTAAGGGAAAATTGCCTAATTTGAAGTCCATAGATATTGGTCTATGTGAAGATTGTGTTATGGGTAAGCATAAACGTGTTAGTTTTTCGAAGATTGGAAAAGAACCAAAGAAAGAAAAATTAGAGTTGGTGCATACAGATGTGTGGGGCCCAGCTCCCGTACAATCCCTTGAGGCTCGCGCTATTATGTCACGTTTATTGATGACTCCACCAGAAAGGTATGGGTTTATTTTCTAAAAATAAATCTGACGTGTTTGCTATTTTTAAAAGATGGAAAGCTGAAGTGGAGAACGAGACTGGCCTGAAAATTAAATGTTTAAGGTCCGATAATGGCGGCGAATATGATAGCAAGGAATTCAAGCAATTTTGTGCGAGAGAACGGAATCGAATGACGAGAACTGTTCCCAATAGACCGCAGCAAAACGGAGTTGCCGAGAGGATGAACAGTAACTCGAATGAGCGTGCAAGAAGTATGAGGTTGCATGCGGGATTACCCAAGATGTTTTGGGCAGATGCAATTAATACGGCAGCATATTTAATTAATAGAGGACCTTCGGTTCCACTTGATTTTAAGTTACCGAAGAAGAATGGAGTGGAAAGAAGGTAAGTCTCTCGCATCCGAAAGTCTTTGGTTGTGTTTCCTATGTCCACGTAGATTCTGAAAATAGAGATAAACTTGATGCAAAAGCTAAAAAGTGTTTTTTCATTGGATATGGTTCGATTATTTTGGCTATCGGTTCGGGATGAACAAAATAGAAAAATAATAAGAACTGCTGATGTTACGTTCAATGAGAATATGTTGTACAAGGACAAATCCGTGGCAGAATCTAGTGTGAAGGAAAATTTGGTGGAGAATACAAAGATTGAATTGGAAGATAATTCTAAAAGTGTTCTGGTTGAAATTCCTAAAACTGTTGCTAAACAAGAATCACGTACACCTGATCCCACTTTGAGAAGATCTAGTAGAACACCTAAACCCGTACAAAGATATTCTCCGTCATTGCATTATTTGCTTTTGACTGACGCTGGCGAACCAGAAAATTTTTCAGAAGCAGTGCAGGTTGAAGATTCTGTTAAGTGGGAGTTAGCAATGCAAGATGAGTTGGATTCACTCGAGAAAAATAAAACTTGGGTGTTAACTCGATTACCAGATGGGAAGAAGGCATTGCAGAACAAGTGGGTGTATCGGGTCAAAGAAGAACCTGATGGAAGTAAGAGGTACAAAGCAAGGTTAGTAGTAAAAGGGTTTCAAAGAAAAAAGAAGGAATTGATTATACGGAGATTTTTCTCCAGTTGTGAAATTGACTACCGTCGATCGTATTGAGTATTGTTGCTGCAGAGAATTTACATCTAGAGCAACTAGATGTTAAGACCGCATTCCTCCATGGTAATTTGGAGGAGGATATTTATATGGTACAACCGGAAGGTTTTCGGGATCCCGGAAAAGAAAATTATGTCTCGCAAATTGAAGAAAAGTCTCGTATGGCTTGAAACAGGCTCCTCGACAAGTGGTACAAAAAATTTGACACATTTATGTGTGGTAACGGGTTCACTAGAAGTGACATGGATCACCGTTGTTATTTCAAAAATTTGATGATCTGCTATATTATTTTGCTGTTGTATGTGGATGATATGCTCATTGCGGGATCTAGTATGAGAGAGATCAACATACCGAAGCAAAGAATTGTCAAAAGAGTTTGAGATGAAGGACTTGGGCGCAACGAATCGATTCTTGGGATGAGGATTACGCGGGATAGATCTAAAGGAATTCTAAAGTTATCTCAAGAAAAGTACATTGAAAAAGTGCTTGACAGATTCGAATTCGGAATGCAAAGCCTAGAAGTACTCCTTTAGGAAGTCACTTCAAGCTCTCAAAGGAGCAAATCACCAAAGACGAATGAAGAGCGGGAGTATATGGCTAAAGTGCCTTATGCATCAGCTATTGGTAGTTTAATGTATGCAATGGTGTGTACTAGACCAGACATAGCTCATGCAGTGGGAGTTGTGAGCAGATACATGGCAAATCCGGGGAATAAAACATTGGGAAGTCTGTAAAGTGGTTATTAAGATACCCGAAAGGCACTTCGGGTATGTCATTATGTTTTATGAAAAATAATGCAACTTTACAGGGCTTTGTTGATGCAGATCTTGGTGGTGACTTGGATAATAGGAAGAGCACCTCAGGTTATGTTTTTACCTTAGGTGGCACTGCAATCAGTTGGATGTCTAGACTTCAGACTTGCGTATCTCTCTCAACCACTGAAGCAGAGTATGTGGCTATATCTGAAGTTGGTGAGGAGATGATTTGGTTGAAAAAATTTTCGAAGGAGATAGGCAAAGAGCAAGATAACAGTGTTCATTTCAGTGATAGTCAAAGTGCTATTTGTCTTGCAAAGAATCCGGTATTTCACTCAAGGACAAAACACATTGAGTTAAAATATCATCAAATTCGTCGTTGATAGATGACGGGACATTGTCATTAAAGAAGATTCTTGGTGCAGAAAATCCAGCGAGATATGTTAACAAAGGTTGTCACCACCGAGAAACCGAGGCCGTGCATTGCCTCGTTGGCCTCCATGGTAAGTGATGAGGGGGCCGCCGCACTAGGACAATTTGGGTTAAAAAGATGAAGACTATAAAAGATTATTGCTGTTTTTGAAGATCAGCCTCCAAGTGGGAGATTGATGGAATTGTGGAGTCGATGGAGAAAGATATTATTGTGGGTAGACACTTCCCAAAGAGGCCACCCATCCCGAGATATTAAAGGAAATAGAGTTTATATTATCGCTAATAAAAGATATATGTAATTTCCTTTAATATGTATGCCCTAGACTCCCGTTATAAATAGGACAATTTCTTTTGTAGTTGTAACGCTGAAGCTTTGTAACCCCGAGCTTGTAACACCGATATCGATAGTGAAGAGATTGCCTAGTGCAAGACCGTGGTTTTTCCCTTCTTGATTTTAGAAGGGTTTTCCACGTAAAAATTCCTGCTTGCCCTCTTATTCTTCCCTGCTTTTATTTTTCGCATATTCGCGTTCCACCCCAACAAATCCGGCGAGGGATTTTCACGATTCGTAAAGGCACACTAACACAAATCTATTCATCCGAGCCTAGTAAACAGAGATATGCACATCAAAACAAAAGAGAACGGACTAACAATTCCTCCGGCGAGGGGGCGCTCATCCATGGCCGAGTCGGTAATGTGCGAGACATGAAATAGGAACCAAGAAAAGCTCAGCATTCAGTCCCGGTTCAACTATTTTTGAACAAACAAAGTCTAAAAATAACATTTTGAACACCGATTTGTCAGCATTGAACTCGGTTCCTCAGTTAAGCATTTTATCAAACAGTTTATATGCAATATAAAAAGCGAGTTCTAGATTCGTATTCAGTGTAATTCGCAGCCTAATCTTGAAATATAGAGGCTTGGATCAATAATATGTATTACAGATCCATCACAGTGTGTCACGCAACATACTCGTGATTTCACAAGACGAACTCGGATTTGCAAAGCCAGTGAATAGAACAGAAACAGGGCAGAGGCAGGGTAGAAAAAACTCTACCTGACTCCGTCGATGAACTGGGCTCCTTGGCGTCAGAGGAGAACGGAGATGGGACCGTCTCTTATCTGGGGGTGACACTTGATAGCCATGGCGATCCGAACTCGGGATGGACGAACTCCAAGGTTTTCCAGGAGTGATCTCTGGCTATGGTGAGTAGGCGATTGAGAAGGGGACGAGATTTGCTGGCGACCCGTAGAGGAATCGAAGCTTCTTCCTCCTTCTCTCCAATGAACACGCTCACCTCAGTCGTCGTTGCTCACAGACACGCACGCCCCTGTCTCTAGCATCGGTCACCGTTTCCCGCACGCCCTTTTTCTGTTTTTGCGTCACGGACCACTGCTCTCACCATCGTGAGCGTGCGAAGGAGAAGAAATACAGATGGCCCGAGCTTGGAGAAACCCCAAATGGGCTGGGAAGGGCAGAAGAAAAGAATGAAAAGGTTGGGTTGGAACAAATAGGGAAATGAGAGGAGAATTGGGCCAATTCATGGGTTAAGCCCGAGTGGGCCGGATTGAACCAGTCCCTCGCTGGCCCGGTTAACCCAAAGATTTTTATATGAATGTATTTTTTTAATGCATCTTTTATTACTATAGTTTTGTTGTTTTTATCTTTTTTATTTTTATTTATTTTTTTGGCAAAATGGATGGACACCTAGATGGTCGACAAAAATTCGAGTGTTAACATCAAGGACCCCTACTTGGCCTTAATTGACTCATGCTTGAGTGCCAGTGAGTTCGGCACTTGAGTCGCATAGCTGTGCATGGCCGTTTGGGGACTTGAGCATAGACATTAGGGTCTTGTGCATGGCTTTAAGGGACTTAAACCTAGCCTTTGTGAACCTGGGCTCAAGAGCCACTAACTTGGGCATAGTAGCAAGGCACTCGAGCATGCCCACTAGAGACCTTAGAAAACATTTTCCTCATTTTTTATCATTTGATTCGTTTAGGAAAATCAGTGAATGGAAAATTTATGCTTAAATTCAGGAGAATGATTTGCTCTTTGAAAAATCGAGAAACATTTTTCAAATTATGACTAGGTATCGGCACTTAGACATGGGAACCTAATGCTGGTTATTGACATTTAGGACCAAGTCTCTAGCACTTGAGGCTAGGTTCATTGAGGCTAGGCTTGAGCCTTGACACTCATGCCCGAGTCCATCGAGACCTAGCCCAAAGCCTTGGTGCTCAAGCCCAATGCCTTGATACCTAAGCTCAGGTCCATAAAGATAGTGCTTGGGTCCTCGATGCTCGAGCTTTGGTCCCTAGCACTTAGGCTTGGGTCCACAAGGGCAGTGCACGAGTCCTTAACGCTCAGGTTTAGGTCCTTAGTTAATGAAATATTCGTTCTCATAAAAAAATTCAAAATTTTAATTTTTTTTCTTTTTTTGTTTTCCTTCTTCTTTGGCTAGTAACCAATGACAATTAGTGACAGGCCATAGGCAAAGGACAAGTTGGCCCAAGGTTGGCAAGGCTTGAGCTTGTCCAAGGTTAGTGAGGCTTGGAGCTTGTTAAAGTCTTACGAGCTTGAGCCTCGTTAGCCTTGGGCGAGCTCGTCTCTTGCGTGTAACCTAGGTTGTTGACGGTTGGGTGAAGAAGAAGGAAAAAGAAAAGAAAAAAGAAAAATAGTTACATAATTCGAATATTTTGATAATTTTTCCCAAGGAAATAAAATTAGATTTTCCATATCAAATGGCAAAAATATTTTCGGGTTCATTTTCGGGTTTCAGTCAAACACTAGAAAAATATTATAATTTTTTCGAAAAATAACTTTCTAAAAACATTTTTCATGAAACAAATAGAGTCTTAGTAAATTATTGTTTATCCAAAACCTTCCCTCCGCCCCCTTACATTTGTGAATACGCCACTTTACTCGGACTTTTATCGTAATTCTAAGTTATTTTTGACTCTAATTACTCTAACATGACCCCCTTGAGCCTTTCTCTCTTTTCAAATCTAGAGGTCTAGGTGATTTTTCCTTTTGACTTTTTATCATTTAAGAATGTATGTGATGTCTAGGATTTGAGAAGAAAATTATGGGATATGCGATACATGCACTTTGGTCTTTAGTCAATACTTATTTATGTGTTGAGATTTCCCATGATACTAAATTTAAAAAACAAAAATATCTTAGGCATAGGAAAAAAAGAGAGTAGATGCTTTTAAGAAGTCGAAGGATATTTGAGAGGTGTCACAAAAGATTAGAAAGCCTTCATCAATCGCTTTTTTTTTCCCATTAGAAGAGCCATAGATTTTTTAAAAATACTCCTTGTGTATCAGTTGTGTAACAAATAACAAAAAAAATTGGCTTTGAAAATCAACTTCATCAAACTCTTAAATATTTAAATAAGTAGTAAGTAAGTACTTAGCATGACTAAACAGAAAAGGGAGCAAAATTTAGTCAAAGAGTTAAAAAAATAGGAAGCGCCTGCCCCTTGCATGAATCAGGAAAAAAAACAAAAAAATCAACGGTTAAGGATACGCTTTCCGGGGCTGGAGGGCATGTCCTCAACCTATCCTCAATCGTTGATCAAATCAACGGTTGAGACGGTTACATCCAAACTTGTCAACCGTTGATCTAACTCCGTCACAAGCTTCTCAACAGCAAAAATCAGGAAGTGGCCGCCTATCTTGCTGTGTCCTTTAGCACTTGCGTGGGACTATATAAAAATGCATGAGCAAGCCCATGGCTTTAACTTCGCTCTCATCCACAGAACAAGCAGCTGGAGGACGTTCAAGCGAGCGGAGGAGCTCCTGGGCCACCTGCAAAGTCTCTTCCTGCCTCTTCGAATCCTCCTTTGTTCTCCTGCAACTCTTTCCCCTTCTCCACAGCCATGCCGGATCAAGTGGTGGCTCCAGAAAGGTACGCGATTCATTCGCATCAATATGCTCTTTAGGTCTCTCTATCGAGAGCGCGGTAAAGAGCAACCGGTTTCTTTACTCTCTTTTGAAACTATTTTTTTTTCAATTGATTTCTTGTTAATTTAACACAGGGACGGTGAGTAACCACAATAGTAGTAACAACAGGAAAGTTTTGACTCGACTAAGAGATTCCACATTATATTCACTTTGTTCGAGCTGCTTGTTATCATATACTTCGATTTGCAGCATACTAGCGCATTGAGCCCTGAGATTATGCAATTTTACATCATCTACGAAGCCGTCTATTTCATAGCGTTGATTAAAGTGATGAGTCCAGCATGCCCAAATTTGATATACAAGTACTAGTACATCATTTTTGGGACTTCGGGCTCTGAATTGCTTTTCTTGATGAGCTTGTCTCTAGTCATGTGACTAGTCATTAATACATGCTTGCTAGTGTTTGCTTTGGCATAGTTTAGTCTACTCGTGCAAGGTTTGGACTACTTTCAAGAGATTGTTCAATTATTCAGCGACTTAGTATTTGCCCGAGTTTAGCATGCATTGCAATCAGAGTGCGTATATTGTGATATTTGTTGCATGTCATTTGTAATAAATAATTTTGATTTAGGGAAAAGAGAAGGTTACCCTGTACATGTTCTAATTTGGTGAACCTTGCCTTATTGTCACATTATATGCACACGATTATATTAAGTTTATTTAACCTTTTTTTTTTTGCCAAATTGTTATTTTCTGAAGATAACACAATGGGTCCACAAACCTATTTCTCAGTTCGTATTTGCGGGTTTGAATTGAAAAATGAATAACTTTAGTGTTATGAATGAATTAAAATGAGTTGTAACAGACAATGACCAACAAAAAATCGGTCTAAATGGATTTGACTCAGATTATATTTGAGTTAAGGTCTAGATATATTACTGTTCTATATGTCACGCTTTTCTTGTTATTCATTTTTCACCTTTTGAGGAACACCTAAAAAGCAAGGTAAAGAGTGATTTTAATCATTTATTTTGGAAGACCCATGATTTTGTTTGGCCAACTTGTCTAAATTTATGCAGATTATTATGAAGCTTCGTTATTTCTTTATGTAAATTTGGAATAAAACTCAAATTTAAGAAAATCGTGGGAAAACATCACGCAAAAAAGATTTATGGCAAGCACATGGTCATCTAGCATGAAATATGAATGGACCACCTTAGAAAATAAATTCAATAAATCATCCCTAAGCCAGTTTTTAATAAATAACCATTAAAGTTAAACAAGTAAAAACACACACATACATATATATGAAAGAATTCATGGGCCACTTCATATCTTTAGTTCCTGTACGGGGGCTGTACCTCGGGGGCGTACTGAAAGTTGGACCTAAACAAGAAAGAAGAAATTTAGGCTTTTGGACGGTAATTATAGTGTGATATTCTTGAATTAATTCAGTCGAGATATTGCTCACTTTGATCCATCCTAAATTGAGCCTCACGATTTTATTCTTTGGAATACAATCATGCATTTTCCCTATCCTAGTATTACTCTAACTTGAGTTCACTTAACTTACTTAACTTTATAATTTTAAAGCAAAACTTGCCGTTACGTCAAAATACACCTCTATAAGTTAATTTTAGTTTTTCCACACACACACACACACACATATATATATATATATATATATATATATATATATATCTCAAAATGAATCTCTCTATGTTCGGTGCATAATTCGATTCATTCATGTTCTCTTCGCCATCCTATAAATTTGCCAGGAGTCGCTTCTTATGTTAGCTCTCTAGTCTTAGCGACTACTCCCCATCCTCATCAGATCGAGTTGTTACATGTACTACTAAAAATGGGTATGAAAGGAATTCAACAATCTCCTTTTCAACCCAAAACTCATTCAAGTTCCTTCATTTATTCAAGTGTATGGTGTTGAACACAATCTTTATGTTAAAACTCTTTATGGATTTGAACAATTTCAAATTTGGAGTATTTTCAGATCTTTTAGTATTTACAAGAGTAGAATTTTCAGATCTTTTCTACTGAATTGGATCAAAATTCTAGCATTGCGAGAAATAATAGGATGTGTTTTTATAGCTTAATTCATCAAATTTTTAGTTATTTCTTATTTGCTAATTCGATTCATGTTTGATTTGTTTTTGATTGGTTATGCTATTTTCCATATATAATGAGAAAAATTGCTATTGGAGCCCAAGTTGAGTTGGATATGGGTAATATGGATCATAAAAATTGCAATTTTCGTGAAAAAAATTGCATATCACTTCTACAGATATTGAGTTGGATGATCATATAATATCATCAAACCTAAAGATAAAATAAGTCAAAATTTTAAATCCGTGTGGTGCGGGCTTCTTCACCTAGTACATAATATATTACCTGGGTTAATTAATCAAAATATTGCTAATAATGACGAAATATTACTGATATAATCATTATTGCTTCAATGACATCGAGGCATTTTCCTTTTCCCACATATCTCCCCTCAATTTTTATCTTTCACGGGATCATCTCAGTCTTTTCTATTTATGCAATGGGAAGTTTTCATTTTTTTTTGGAATATATCAAAACCATGCCTGAAAGATTTCTAGAAATTTTTATTTTTTGTTGTTGGAATTTATCGAAACCATGCTTCTAAGATTTCTAGTAACTCCATTCTCTCTCTCTCTCGCTCCAACATAAATTGCATGGTTGAGGAACGACTAATCCAAGTTATTCCAAGTGCTTTGCTCTGCTGAGTTCCAAATTTCACACGATCAATGTTGTTATAGTCGTTTTAAAACAGTTTTGTAAATTGGACTTATGCTTTTCATCACATCATGACCCCACCCTCTCGTGATAAAGCATAATGGTAACACACTTCGGGTTGGTCTAAATCCACAACCGAATGAAGAACAATCTAAGACTAATGATTCTAATTTTAGAATAAGAAACGTTATGTGCTACACCAACTAGAAAGATACTACTTATTGAGACTTTGATAGAACTCGAATCGAGATCTTGATTTGGCCACAGACAACTGATTTGATCCATTTGTTTGCATCATAAAAGCATCGTGCCGATCATTTAAGTTTTGTCTACATGAATGAATGACAATACTAAGATTATTTCAAATCTTGAAACAGCTTTGTTGCATAGCTTACCAATCAAATCCAGCACTACAACAGCAGAATTCAATATCTCACAGCCGGATGCCAATCATTTATCGTTGAAAGGACAAGTATAGTCACGATATCCTCTACATCAGATTGAGGACATGCTTGGGTATGCTTCGACACAAAACAAAATGTTTCTCACCTTAATATAAAACATTATCCAAATTTCAGAAGATGACGCAAAAAGTAGTTTATGTAGCAAAGTTTGCATATTGTGAAATTTTAAATGTTATGGACAAAAAAAAGAAAGTCATTGTGCATTTGTTGCGAAAGTTGTATTAAACAAAAAGTAGAAGCCTATATAAATACGCCTTAAATATTCACAAAAACCCTGACCGAGCAAACTAAAATAGATAACGACAAGCATGCCACGCAACATCATCTTCTTGCTCCATGCTTCTAATTTAGTCCTTCCAAGAACAACTCATGGGATGCTTCGACCTAAAGCGGTCGTTGTCGTTGAATAGGACGTCCATTAATTTAATCCGTCAGGCTAAACCTATTTATGCCGACATGACTAAGGAATAGTCACATGTGGATTACTGTTTATGAGCTCATGGTCATGGAAAGAGAAATAGCCTCTCTGTGCAACAACAACAAGAAGGAAAAAAAAACACTCGCAAGCGCAGTGTTTGTGATGCAAGTGTTAACATTGTATAGGATGACCACATTGTTCCTTAATTCTAAATTTGCAATAACTCTTCTACACGGTAGCCATGCATACCCAATGGAAATGGAGCTGCATTTCTCCGTTCATTTTGTTGAAACTAAGGATACGTTTGATTTAACATTTTAAAAACTAATTGTGAAAATACAAGGTAGTTTAACCTAGAGGGCTTTGGGCAAATGCAAAGGCTGTTTGTTAAACTACACTTTGAGAAAATTTTTGTAGAGAAATGTTGTTTGATAAAAAACACATTTGAAAAGCCCTTTAAGTGATTAATATTAAGTTTTTTAATTTTTAATTGCTTAAAATTTAAAAAATCAAATATATATAGTTAAAAAAAACTAAACCCTTTGTTAGTCCAATGAAGAGCTATGGCCACTGATGAGCTAGATCTGATGGCATTGGCCATCGGCCAAGGTTGCCTGAGGTTGGGTGACCTCTAGCAAGGGTCATGCAGGTGACCTCAATTGACGGCCTCGACACTAGATCTGACTCATCTACGGTTGTAGCCCTTCGTCAAACTGGCAAAGGGTTTGGTCCATTATCAATAATATAATTATTTAATGTGGAAATTCGGAAACTAGTGATTTTCAATCTTCATGATTTTCACAAATAAATGAGAACATATATTTATCCATATCGTTACCCTTGAAGATAATTATTATGGAAAACCAAAGAATTCGAACTAAATAAAGAAATTTGATTTCTCTCCCTTAATCCATTATTTTTTAATGTATTCTATCGATAGAGGAGATGATACTACATTCTTTTCTATCATTGTTATCGTTATGGATGGAGAGAGAACTGGGCTCTATTTATACATTTTATCAATATGTGTTTTCCATTAAAGCGCATTTTAATTTCCATAAAAGTCGCACCTTTTCGGAAAAGTAATAATTTCCCTATGAGAATTGTACCTTTTTGTTCTATTAGAGTCATAACTCCTCGTAGCCAATATTAGCATTTCAATAATCATTAAACCATAATAAATAATATCATGTGGGCTACAATAATTCTTACATGGTCATTATTTAGTAAAAAGAATAAAATAGTAAGAGATAAAATAGGAAATTTGAAGAATTTGTGAGGGTAGTTTTAGGAAAAAAAAAATGAATTTCAGCATTTGACAAGTAGTCTTTATGATGTTGTCGCATACTCTGCCATACGGTACACAGTACGCGTGGATCGTAGAGTGTGAGATCTGCAAAACGATCAATTGGTAGCGGAATTCTGTTGACAAAAGGAATTTGCCATCCACCGAAACCGGAATTCCGCATGGTCCCATCCATCTTTTTTCTTTTTTCTTTTTTTTGCACCGGAAAGGATCCGAACCGTCGACGTAATCCGACGGTCCCAGGCCTAGAACCGAAAGCGAAACAGACGAGTGGGATGAACTTTATGGTAAAAGTCAAGCCGCCGTCTCGATTGAATACATAAATAAACAAATGCAGAGCATAATATTAATAACAAAGAAAGGTTGGAAACACCGCCCTGTATATACCCCCTTCCCCCCGTGTGCCTCTTCCCCCTAGTTATTCACAAAGCTCAAACACTATCTTAGAGTTGATTCGGCTCCTTCATCTCCGAAACATGGCGAATCATACGGCGACATTCCAAAGGTACTGCCTTATACATCCGTTTGAATACGTTCCAAAGGCTATGCTTGGAGGGCGAATTGGTAGTAGTTTAGTTCTTCTTCTTTTGAATAAGATCTTCCAATTAATTTGTTCTTAAATTGATACAGAGAGATCGGTCAATACCAACAACAAGAAAGTTTTGACTCAACCAAAAGATTCCACATTATGTTCACTTCGTTCAAGTTGTTCATCATAGCACATTTCAATTTGCAACATACCGAGGTATTAAGCCATTCACTTCTAATGTTTTACGTCATTTGTGAATTCATCTATATTGTAGCACTGATCAAAGTGACCGGACCCTCGAGCTCAAGCTTTATATTTCGATGCTTGTACATCATATTCGGGACTCTCGCTTCCGAGTTGCTTATTTGGATGAGCCTGTCTCTGGCTATGTGGTTGATTGTCAATATATGCTTGCTAGTGCTTGCTTTGGCATGTCTACTCGCGCAAGATTCGGATAGTCTTCAAGAGATTGTTCAGCTGATTAATGATGTGCCAACTAATATTTGAAATTTCGACTATATGTGTTGTATTTGGGTATCAATTTTGTTCCATGTGATTTGTAATAGTGAAAATCAGTTAGGATGGAGTATCGAAAGGAGTAGCGTGTCACTAATCAGTCAAGACAATAGTGAGTTGCATGACACGAGTTGAGTCAAGGGAACAAATCTGGATAAGTGGTCACTTGAGAACCTTCAGGAAGTGAGATGCAGAGTTCAATGCAAGTGAATCATCACAGCTCTCTTCCGATGCTTTATGTTTGTGGATGTAAGTTACAGTAAGGTTTGGCATTTAAATATAGGTAGATATATGGTTGGAATGTTCCAAGGCTAATAAGTCAGACCACCATCTGTAGTTTTTCATGATATCAACTTCAGAGTCATCTAAATATTAAGACCGTTTGGTAGCAGAAGAACAACTCAACTTTGATAACTCGATGAAATAAGCTTTGATCCACAACGTATATATAAGGGGGAGACCACCGCTACTGAAGTCGGTAAAATTTTTTCAGAAGAATTAAAAGTTCTCACTGCTGTGGTAAAAAGCATCGAGAGAGCCCATAACACCAGAGGTGAGCGAGATGAAAGAAAGAACAGAAATTGGACAGGCAGATATAGTCGCAAATCTTTTTCTACGCTCAGAGCAGGCTTGAGATCTCAGATTTGTAACTCCTCTACATAAATGAGGCTGTGTCCATGGCCTCATCCCATGATGGAAGAAAATCATACAATAACAAATAGCAGAAATAGAAAAGTAAAACCTACCATGAAAATTCATGCTACATAATCAATATTCTTGTATTGAAATAAAATCACATTGCAAACTAAGATTAACTTCTTCTGGCCAAATAATAAAGAAAAAGAGCTGACAGTAGGTCATAACATAAGAAAAAAAGAAGAAGTAATTATCAGACGATACAATCCAACATTCTCCACAATTTAACAGTGACAACCATCACAACAAATAGAACCTGTATATCAATCGTCAATTCAAGAAAGAATAAACATTACAAACTTCTAGCAAAATGCAGTATTGCACTTTTGAACACCCATGAATGTGCCTTATGAAAACTAAAAACTATCACACTTACTTGAACACCAGCACTAAAGTCTTCTAGACTTTAATTGCCAATTTTTGCCGATCATAATTTGTTGCAGATAAAAATTTGCCTAGAAAAGTCAAAGCGACAAAATGGTCAAGTGACCATGCAGTAGTAGCAAAAATACAAACAGATCACAAGTAAAATTGTGAAATTATAACAATGCTGTAGAGAAGTTCCACCTACAATCAATTGGTAGAAAAAAAGTTTTGCCGGATGATGTGGACATACCTTCCGGAAAAAAGTCCACAAAAAAATTTTGCAGGGTACAATCGATTGTACCCGGCAAAAATTTTTTGTGGACTTTTTTCCTCACAATCGATTGTACCTGGCAAAATTTTTTTGTGGACTTTTTTCCGGAACCTCCCTGTTCTCACCCTCCTTGCGTCAAATTGAGACCGTTGATCTGCAAAATATCAACGGTTTCGGTTTGAGGACATCACTTTGGGTTGATCTACGAAATTTCAGCGAGGGAACATCAGGGAGGAAAGCCCTTTCCCTTCACTTTACACCTCCCACACCCAAAACAAAAGCTCCGGGTCGGCATTCTTTCAAGAGAGGCGACGGAGCTCCTGCCGGAGAAGCAGTCTTCGAATCCTTGTTCTCCACACGTGCTCACCTTCTTCATAACATGGCCGATCAAACGGTGACACCCCAAAGGTATGTGAATCATCTATATGAATATGCTTTTAAAATCTCTACTTAGAACTCTGATTGAGTAGCTAGTTTTTCTTTCCTTCATTCTTCGGAATCTATTTCTCTTTCCATCATTTTCTTTTTTGATTTTTTATAGGGATGATGAGCAGCCTCCACGTCAGCAACAACAGGAAAGTTTTGGCTCAACCAAGAGGTTTCACATTGCATATACCTCGTTCAAGTTATTCACCATCGCATATTTCCATTCGTAGCCTATCGAGGTGATGAGCCACACGATTCTGCAGTTGTACATCATTTGCGAAGTCATTTATCTAATTGCGCTGATCCAAGTGATCGGACCCACGAGCCCGAATCTAATTTATCAATATTTGTACATCATTTTCGGGACTCGGCCGAAATTTTCTTTTGGACGAAATTTTTATCTCTAGCCATGTGGCTTGTCATCAATATGTGTTTGCTAATAATTGTTTTGGCATCTTTCGGTGTGTTCGCGCGAGTTTTCGACCGGCCTCAAGAGATTCTTCAACTTTTTAACAATATGCCGTCTCTCGAAGATCAGTCGGACCTTTGAAGTTCCTACAGTCATACTATGTTTGTCTACCATGTATTGCGTGTCATTTGTGTAATAGATCCTTCTATGTTGGGTATAGAGAATGTTGCCATCTATATGTTTTGTATTTGGTCCACCTTGTCCTCTAGCCAGAACACGTCCACAGTTGTTTTAAGTTCCCGACAGACACAATAATAATTGATATTTGACCCAACATTTTTACGTTTGTGAGTCTAATGTTCTCTGGAATCTTGCTTATAAATTTCACGGCTTTTCGGCCCATTTCATAGATCCAACTAGTTTTCTTCAGAAGCGTGTCCGCGTAGCTTTATCTTGTAACATTTGCTCGGACCCAGCAAGTAAAAAAAGGGGGCCGGGGGGTTTGGTGAGGGGAATGGAGAGAGAGAGAGCTACTTTAATGGGGACGCGAAGGAGACTCGAGAGACAGAATCTTACTGTAGAGGCGACGAGCACAACTGAAGCGGTTGAGCGGCCCGACGGGGCAGAGATGAGTGGACGACAGAGAGCGGCGGCGACTGTCTCTCGGTGTCGGCAAGGCGAACTGAATGAAGGGCGCGGTGAGCAGAGGGGGAGGGGGAGGAATAACGAGGAGACCGTCGAACGGACGGACTCGGTTCGATTAGATATCCATCTCTCGATGCCCTGGAAAGATGAGCCTCGCTGACTACTATGGTTCCGAAGGTGGGCCACCGGAGGCGAATGTTACTCATGGAGATTGGACGGTTGCGATTCGATAAGGCCAAATTGACGATTTCGATCAAACCTTATAGAAAATAGGCTTTTAAAAAGATGATTCTTCTGAGAGCGATGTGTGCGTGCAAGGCGTGCCGGTTTTTGGAGGGCAAAGGAAAATAGGGGGGCTCCATTCAAGTTAGGTATGATTGATTGGAAATTTATTAAAGGAAATTAGAGTATAGGACTGGTAACTAAATGAAAAAAAATTGAAGGAAAAAAATACGAGATTGGTAAAATTAAAAGAAATATAATGAAAGTGGATTAGAAGAACATGCATGCCACACTAGGGGTGTAAATAGTTTGGTTCAGTTCGGTTTTTCCAAAAAACCGAACCGAACCGAACCGATAAGAGATGATACCATCCCAAACCGAAACCGTCCCGAACTGAATACGAACCGAACCGAAAATGCTGTTCGGTTCGGTTGATTTCGGGACGGTTTTTCTGGGTTTTCCTATTTTTACTTTGTTTATTGAAATTTAAGTAAAGAAGAAAGGATAAAGAAGAGAGATTATTCAATTTTTATTAAGAATTCCAATTCGGTTCGGTTAACCGAACCGAACCAAAAAGGTTAACGGTTATTTTTCGGTTAATCGAATCGAAACCAAACCGAACCGAAAACATACGAAATTTCGGTTCGGTTCGGTTCGGTTTTTCATTTCGGTTCAGTTTTCGGTTCGGTTCTTGACACCCCTATGTCACACAACATCAGCTTCTAGCTCTATGCTTCCAATTTAGTCCTTCCAAGAACAACTCATGGAATGCTCCGAGCAAAAGTGGTCACTGTTGTTGAAGAGCACGTGCAATAATTTAATCCATCAAGATGAACTTATTCACACTCACACAGCTAAGAAATAGTCGCATGCTGCTTACTATATATGAGCTCATTGAATCGGAAAGAGATATAGTCTCTCTTTCTGCAATAACAAGAAGAAAAAAAAAAACTGGCAAGCGCATCGTCCATGATCCAAGTGTCAAGACCATTTGAATGATCATGTTGTTCCTTAATTACGAATCTAGAATAATTCTTCTCCACAATAGCCATGCATGCATAATGAAAAATTGCGCTGCATTTCTCAGTTCATTTGCGGGAATCAAGTCTTGATGGTGATGCTGTTGCTCGTGGCAACTGGTCCTTTTTCATCCCATGATGCACTTATGCATGATGCACCTTATTAACTCATGGGTTAATAAATTGTCTTATGATGTTGGCTCATACGACATTTACAACATGTACACTTTACTAGATGTTATACAGAACATGTGGATAGTGGAGCCTTAGCCTATTTCCAGGGCCAATCCCTTAACTGGTCACATGGGAGCAAAAATTTGTTGCCCTGACAAGGACAAAAAAGGAATCTGGGGAATTTGCCCATTTCCGATATATTGTTGCCCTGCCATTGGCAAAAAGGCAATTTGAGAATGCAGACTACAAAAATTTTCTCGGACGTAATTATGGGATGCCCTGGTGGGCCCCAACGCGGACTTTTGACTTTTGACGTATGCTTCTTGCATTGTTTCCAACCGTTGATTAAACTCTGGAGGGGATCTGACCGTCCAATCCTAATTTTCCACGAACCTTCGCAGAAGGCCAGTCGCCTCTGCGTCTGACCCGATAATAAAACAAATGCACAGCAGAATAGTGGAAAAAGAAATGCCTATAAATATTGCCCAGCACCAACTGCCTCTTTGCCCTTATTATTCACAAAGCTCAGGAACAAATTACAGAGTTCATCCCTTCTCCTAGATCTCCAAACCATGGCCGATCATATAACGACACCTCAAAGGTATGCCATATATTGATTTGGCTATGTTCTAAAGGCTTTGCTTAGAGAGTGGATTAGTAGCTAGTTTTTTTCTTTTTCTTTTGAATCTATCCTTTTTCAGCTAATTTTTCTTTATTTGAGACAGGGAGAACGGACAGAACAGTATCAACAACAAGAAAGTTTTGACTCAACTAAGAGATTCCATATTATAATCACATCATTCAAGCTGTTCATCGTTGCGCATTTCAATTTGTAATATACTAATGCATTGAGCCACCCAATTCTACTGTTTTACATCATTTGTGAATTCATCTATATTATAGCATTAATCAAAGTGACAGAACCTTTGAGCTTGAGCCTGATATTTCGATACTCGTACATCATATTCGGGACTCTCGCTTCCGAGTTGCTTCTCTGGACAAGCTCATCTTTGGTCATGTGGTTGGTCGTCAACATGTGCTTGCTAGTGCTTATTTTAGCATGTCTGCTTGCACAAGATTCTGATCGTATTTAGGAAGTTGTTCAACTGATTAACAATGTGCCTATTAATATTTGAAATTTCGGCAATATATTATATTTAAGCATCAATTTTTTTTGCATGTTGTTTTGATTGTAATAAAACTTGTGAATTTCATAATCTATTTTTGTAGATCCATGATTATTTTTTAGTCAAAAAGTCATCCTAGTCCTTCGATAAAGGTTATTATCATAAATTCAAAACTCACAGCCAATGATCCTGCTTAACAGTCGTCGGGGTTGGGTAACACCAAATTGATGTCGGAGACCCGAAACGGTTCTAGTGAGTGATTGCGTGGCTAGTCTTTGACCCTCACCTCAATAAAAGGAATGGGCCTTACATCTCATGATAGGAAATTCCAAATCAGGCCACCCAAGCCTCGAGCTTAAGCAGTTGCTTGAGAAGGCTTGACAAGAACAGGTGTCGTTCTGGCCAATATTGAACTTGGTAAAATAAAATGACGGGGCCACCTCTCTCTCTCTAAAAATGCATCGCATGGAAAGCCCTTTCAATTCGCTTACAAGTACCATACAAAAAAACAAAACCTCCAGATAAGAATTCTTTCAAGCGAGGTGGACGAGCTCTTGTCAGAGAATATGATTATTTTAAGTTCCTAACAGCGATAATGCTTTAGTTCGAACTTTTATCTATCGATAGTAATTAATATTTTTGACCCAATCATTTTACCCTTGTTTGTATAATGTCTCTAGAACATTGTTCATAAATTTCATGGCTTTTCAAACCCATGTGATAGGTTGAACTCGTTTTCTTAGAAACATCTCTGCGTAGGTACTGTATAATATTTTCAAAAGTAATAGTTATCTTATTCGAGTTTTTTTTTTTAATGGTGAAGTCAATATTTTGCTTTAATATTTTTCTTGAAGATAGTAAATTGTTTGTGAATTTTACGTCTTTTGAAGGTCAATAGGTGGGAAGACCATATCTACTTTCGAGACATATCCATTGTCATGTGTCGTAGAATTTATATTGACAATATAATACGGTTCATTTAGCAGAATTATTTATTTGAGATTTAAAAAAAGAATAATTAATTTTTTTTTTCGGTCAGAGCTTCTCCCATCTTTGTGCTTCTTCGTCTCATCCCTCGTCTCCAGAGCGCTCCTTTATCGCTGCTGCCTAGCGCTTCTCTTCGAGATAGCAGAGCAGGGCGCCAGCGGGGTCGCCGATATCACTTTCGGTAATCGTTCACAGTCCCAAGTCGACCACCGAGCGTTTTGCTGAGGTTTCATGTCCGCCGATTCTCTAAGGTCCGAATTCCAGATCCAGGTCGGTTTCTACTCACTTGTCCCCATGCCGCATAGCTTTGCTCAAGACCACCTTCCTTGGATGCCACGCACACGTCCATCGAGTACCTCCAACCTTAGTCGCGAATTGCAGCGTCTCCGCGCTGTCGGGCACGGTGGACGCACGGTTGGAGGAGCTCTTGGGCGGAGAGGAGAACAGGGGATTGCTTGACGGGCTAGAGAGAGCTTCACAGAGGGTGAATAAGGCCTGGAGAGAGCTCGCGGAGATCGAGAGGCGAGAAACCGAAGCTCGGGCAGACGAGGAATTACATCGAACAGCTCAAGATCAGAGCCTCTGCGGTGCTTTTATTGTCTGTCGACTGTTGAATTTTTACTTTTAAAGAAATTCTGCATGAACGTAGGGAGGTTTGGGGGAGGAGGGAGGGAGCGAGGGAGAGGGGGGAGAGAGAGAGAGATGATCTTTTAAGAGGTAGATGAATTGAGCTGCTTGCAAGCTCCTCCTGGTCAAATTGAGCTCACTCGATGTGAATTCGACTCAAGTTTGAGTCGGTCAAGTATCGTATTCTCATGGATCCGATCATCGCATGATATGCTTAGTGGTAACATTAGAACCACTGCAATATTCTTCTGACTAGTTGAAATGAGCTCGAGTGTATCAAAGTAGGAGACCCTGCCACTGGACCTTGATCAACCGAGCTTGATGGAACTTTAGTTGATTGAGCCTTCACTTTCGCATCAGATCAGCACAGAGTCGAGTCATGCCTTGATCGTATTTTCGGTCAGCAGAACATGGCTTGATTGCTCTCTCTGAGCATGAATTTACTCCCGTCTTTGATTATTGTTGATCTCGCTGAAGATTGCAGGAATCCCAGAGGGAGCTATCGGAAAGCAAGGGCCCTTGGTCGAAGAAACTGAGCGGTCGCTCTCCCAAACCGCAAAAGCTCAAGATGAAGGACGAGATGGCTATGCAAATAAATCGGCTGTGCGCTGTTAGGAATCGCCTTCCGCTGCGCTGTCGGCAGAGACTTGGACAACGTTCAGCTCGAGACAGCAACATCCGCGGCTTTCGGATTCATTAGAGGTACATGCTCTGATCTCACGAATTGGATTTGGAAAGTTTCCTGTCGCGTGCCTTTTCTGGCGGGGTGTGCGTAGCTAAGGGTCTGCTTGTATTTGTATTTGCAGCGCTCAGTCTAGATTTCTGCTTCAAGATGTGGATTTTAAGTCCTTTTCCCATTGAAAGGCCAGAATCAGGAACGGGTTTAGAGACCGAATGGGGTTCGAATAGACAACATTTGACATCTTTCTCCGGAAAAGTTGTACAATATTGCCAACCTCGGAATCCGATAATTTTTCACGCTTTGGCTCAATAAACCTCAAGATTGGGCGTAGGGAGGCATGGGCACGGAGCCCAGTGCTCGGCCTCGATGGACCCAAGCCCAAGCCCAAGCCCAAGCCCAGCCTGTAGACCTGGATCCACAGAGGCCGGGCTTAAGACCTTGCTGCCCATGCCCAAGTCATTAGCTTCTAAAAAAAAGTACTTTCCTTTTCAAACGGCAAGACATGTTTTTCTTTATTTTCATATTTGAGCTGATCTTTGGAAAATGTGATTTTTTCTGAAGCGATGAATATTATTTTCTTTCCCACGTCAGATGGAAGCCACTTCATATTTCATTTATAAGCTGTTACAACTGCAGTATGGAGAATTTTTATGGAAACATTTTACCAAAACACCTAGCACACAACCTATTAATTCTTTTGACAAAAATGTACTTTACCTGCTCAAAAGTTGCATGGTCAGCTTTCTCATTACTCGTAATTCTGCCAATAGCCATGTCCCGTACATTCTCTCGAATTGAAGCCGTCAGTGTGCTGGACATGCCAATATTCACCCTTCCCTCCCACTCCTACAGTTTTCGTTAGGGAAAAGAACAGCCCAAATGTCAAAATTTAGTACGAGGGAATAAAATATACATTTAAGTGCAATGTTTTTAAAAAATTGGATCATTTAAGTGCCAACTCCAGTAAAAGCCGTCGAAAATCCGACGTGGCTTATTTTAATAATTTCTAACATTTACATGGTTTGTCGAAATTTTATGTCAACTCACCTTTACAAAAAATGACACCGATTTGGCCAAAGTTTGATTTTTAATAAAAATATTAATTAAATAATATTAAAAATGAAAAAAAAAACAGCAGCAACACAGGCGTCGGAGCCTCCCCGCTTGTGGCCATTGCCCCATTGCTGGTGGGATGGCGACAACGGATGGCGAAGGTCACTGACACCTAGGCGCAGGTTGGCGACCACTGGTCGGCGAGGGTTGCGGCCCACGCCCGGGTGTCAATAACCTCGCGGCCAGCACCGTCGCCCCATTGGCAATGGGGTGGCAGCTATAGGCAGGGAGCCCCTCCCACTTGTCCTTTGACTTTTTTTTTAAAATTTAATATTAAATTTTCTTTTTAAATATTATTTAATTAATAATTATAAAAATCTAATGAATGTCAAAATGACATTATTTTGGGTTGCTAGCCACGTCAGCGCTCAAAACAAATTTGGGCTTATTTGGCCATGTTAGTGCTCAAAACGACGCTGTTTCGACCTTAATTCGCTGGAAAAATGTCACGTCAATATTTTGGTAAGATTGTCTCGCCATTGGCACTTAATTGATCATTTTTTCTCCGATCTTAGCACTTAAGTGTCCATTTCTAAACTTTTGGCACTTAAGTATCCCTTTGTGCCAAATTTTGACACTTTAGGGATTCGCACGTCGTTTTCATTCATACAATTCATTCTTTCAACAAGTCAAATACTCAGCAATACATTAAGAAGCCAAAGAGCATATCAGTGTCCACCAAAACATGTTTAGATGCATAAGGAAGTGGTAGACATAGTACCGGTACACTATATATCAACAAATGCTTATTCAAGTCAAAAGTTCAGACCCTAAAAAGAAACTATCAAAACTAAGTTATCTTTGTGTGCCAACCAAATTGATGATAGAATAAATTTAAAATGCTTTTTTTCTTTTTTGGTAAAAAGTGGAAAAGTTGGACAATTTAATGTTTTTATGAAGTTCTATCACAATATGGAGGTTGGTGAAACTCAAAAAGTGTACACAGCTGAAACAGGGAGACAGTGAAAGGGAGATTTAGTAGTGTTGTTTATCCTATTGTTACCACAAGTAGACCGGGTGCAGACAAGGTATACATTTCAAGCATTGCCACTCGATAAGCATCAGCACTCGATATATCAATTCTAGAAAATGCTAGTGAAGCCTATAGATAATATTTCTCGCACTAAAGGTAGGATATAAGAATTTTAGTAAGAAGTCATAGATTCTTAAGTAATTCATCAACACTGTGCGATCTAGGAAAGCATCCATTTTGAGCAGCAAATCGCTCTAGTCACACTATATCAATACAAAATTAATCACTAGATTATCTAGCCATTTCCAAAGAACAGCCAATTTAAGGAGAAATCAATCCATGTATATTTCTAGAAACAACTTTTTTGTTCATTTTTATCTATAAGCATATTTAGGATGGTAACCCTATGTTTCAAAGTTCAAGCATAAAGTGAAGATCAGACTTCCCTTCCTATTACCTTCGATTCAAACTGGAAAAGAAAGAGGACCATGACCATGGGCATTTCAAGCAAGCCAAACATGTTGTAATCATACAAAGGATGTGAATTAGTTAAATGAAATGATGCATAGAAAGGATAGTCAAGCAAGGACTTCCAAAGGGGAAGCGCGGATATGGGTGGAGAGAGTGTCTGGCTCCGATCGGACAGGGGTTGAAGAGTAAACGACCGGGCACGCGGGTGAAGCCCTTCCATGAGCATTCTGACATCGCGAGTCGGGAGCGAATTCTCCGTCAGCTGAAGCGGCAGAGCACGACGAGGCTTTGGCGGGTGAATGAAAGGAGTGCGCCGACTGTCCGTCGTGGGCTGGGTGAAACGCATGAAGGCGCGCGGGCAGGGTCAATCACCGGACAGACGGGTTCAATTCGATCTCAATCCCCGATAAGAAATAGCCAGATGGACATCAGATGTCCTCAAACCAAAACCTGTACCCCACCCCAAGGGGAGTGACATCGGATGTCCTCAATCCGTCATCAAATCAAAGCCGTTGATATTTCGCCCACTCAGATCAACGGTCTCGATTTGAGGACGAATGGAAAGTGGAGAGAGGACAAAAGGAGATCGAAAGAAAGAGAGAGAAAATCGATCTCCTTTTGTCCTCTCTCCACTTTCCATTCAGGACAAAAAGAGATCGAAAGAAAGGGACGACAAAGGGGGGACCTTCGTCGTCCCTTTCTTTCGATCTCCTTTTATCGAGACCGTTGGTCTGCGTGGGGGAACAGCAGGGCCATCTCTCTCTCTATAAAAAGGGCATCGCGCAAAACCCTTTCCCTTCACTTTACAGTTCCTACACACAGATCAAAAGCTCCGGATCAGCATTCTTTCAAGTGAGGTGGAGGAGCTCCGGCCGGATAAGCAATCTTCCAAACCTTGGTCTCTGTACGTGCTGCCCTTCTCCATAACATGGCCGATCAAAATGGTGACACCTGAAAGGTACGTGATTCATTCGTGTGAATATGCTTTTTAAAATCTTTGCTTAGAACTCTGATTGAATAGCCGATTTTTCTTTCGTTCCTTCTTTAGAATCTATTTCTCATTCCATCATTTTCCTTTTTAATTTTTTATAGGGATGACGAGCAGCCTCCATGTCAGTAACAACAGAAAAGTTTTGGCTCAACCAGGAGGTTTCACATTGCATATACCTCGTTCAAGTTATTCACCATCGCGTATTTCCATTCGCAGCCTATCGAGGTGATGAGCCACATGATTCTACAGTTGTATATCATTTGCGAAGTCATTTATCTCATTCATTGATCCAGTGGCCAACCCACGAGCAACCTAATATATCAATATTTGTACATCATTTTTGGGGACTCCGGTGTTGAGTGCTTCTCCTGGGACGAGCATGCCTCAGTGTGGCTTGTTATCAATATGTGTTTGCTACTAATTGTTTTGGCATCGTCCGGTGTGTTCGCGCGAGTTTTCGATCGGCCTCAAGAGATTGTTCAATTGTCTAACTACATGCCGTCCATCGGAGTTCAATTTGACCTTTGAAGTTCCTGCAGTTATATTATGCTTGAGTACCATTTATCGCGTGTCATCTGTGTAATAGATCCTTATGAGGTCGAAGACGAGGCTCTCTCGCAACGGTTGCTATGGATCCGGGAAAGATGAGGGTCCCTTTCATTCTCTCCTTTTCCCCATCTCTTTTCCTGCACAATAGAGAGCAGCAAAAGTGAAGCGTAAAAGTCCGTCATTGTCATGAGAGTGTAATAGAATTCTTAAATATTCAAAAAGTACAATTAAATCTTAAATTTTATTAAATTGATTCAATCAAGTCATTTTTGAAAGTTTAAAAAATTAATTATAGTTTTGCTATAAGTTTTTAAAACTTAATTGTGCCTTTTGAAAGTTTTAGGATTTAATTGTACTATCGTAACAAGTTTTAGAACTTATAATACACTTATTTCAATAGAATTTGAAGAGAAAAGTACACGAAATGAAAATATATGCACTTCTGTCCTTAATCATGTTTGCTTATGCTTGGAGATCCTTGATGAGACTAAGAAAAAAGGTTAGACAAGCCTTGGTCAGCTAATTCTTCCCACAGAAAGAGTAATAGATTTTTCTTAATACTTGTTGTACATCAGTTGTCCAAGAAAAGAAAAAGGCTTTGAAAATCAGTTTATTCAAGCTTTAGGATAGTCAAGCAAGGACCTCCAAAGGGGAAGCGCGGACATGGGTGGGAGAGAGTTTTTCTAACTCCGATTGGACAGGGGTTGAAGAGTAAACGACCGGGCACGCGGGTGAAGCCCTTCCATGAGCATTCGGATGTCGCGAGTCGGGAGCGAATTCTCCGTCAGCTGAAGCAGCTGAGCAGGACGGAGCTTTGGCGGGTGAATGAAGGAGTGCGCCGACTGTCCGTCGTGGGCTGGGTGCAACGCATGAAGGCGCGCGGGTAGGGTCAATCACCGGTTCGGCCTGTTCAATTCGATCTCAATCCCGAAAAGAAAAGCCGGATGGACATCGGATGTCCTCAAACCGATACCGTTGATATTTCGCAGATCCTTGCGAGAACCGGGAGGGATGATGTGGACTTACATTCCGGAAAAAAGTCCACAAAAAAGTTTTGCCGGCGAAAAAAACATTTCCTCGGAGGATGACGTGACGTCTCACGTCATCCATAAACATTTCCGCTTCGGAACCGAAGCGCGGACTGAAGCGGGGACCGAAGCGGAAATGTTTTATGGATGACGTGAGACGTCACGTCATCCTCCGAGGAATCACGTCATCCTCTGAGGAAATGTTTTTAGCGGAGTAAATCCACATCATCCCTCCCAGTTCTCACCCTCCTTGCGTCAAATTGGGACCGTTGATCTGTGAAATTTCAGCGAGGGAACAGCAGGGCCACCCTCTCTCTCTATAAAAATGCAAGGAGGAAAGCCCTTTCCCTTCACTTTACACCTCCCACACACAAAACAAAAGCTCCGGGTCGGCATTCTTTCAAGGGAGGCGACGGAGCTCCTGCCGGAGAAGCAATCTTCGAATCCTTGCTCTCCACACGTGCTTCTTCATAACATGGCCGATCAAACGGTGACGTCCGAAAGGTACGTGAATCATCTATATGAATATGCTTTTAAAATCTCTGCTTAGAACTATGATTGAGTAGCCAGTTTTTCTTTCCTTCCTTCTTTGGAATCTATTTCTCTTTCCATCATTTTCTTTCTTGATTCGTTATAGGAACAACGAGCAGCCTCCACGTCAGCAACAACATGAAAGTTTTGGCTCAACCAAGAGGTTTCACATTGCATATACCTCGTTCAAGTTATTTACCATCGTGTATTTTGATTTGCAGCCTATTGAGGTGATGAGCCACACGATTTTGCAGTTATACATCATTTGTGAAGTCATTTATCTCATTGCACTGATCCAAGTGACTGGACCCACGAGCCCGAACTTAATATATCAATATTTGTACATCATTTTCGGGATGCTTCGGTCTTGAGTTCTTCCTGACTTGTCTCTAGCCATGTGGCTTGTCATCAATATTTGTTTGCTAATAATTATTTTGGCATCGTCCGGTGTGTTTGCGCGAGTTTTCGACTGGCCTCAAGAGATTCTTCAACTTTCTAACAATATGCTGTCTCTCGAAGATCAGTTGGACATTTGAAGCTCCTACAGTCATATTATGTTTGAGTACCATTTATCGCGTGTTATCTGTGTAATAGATTCTTATGATGTTGGGTAGAGAGAATGTTGTCATTTATATGTTCTGTATTTAGTCCACCTTGTCCTCTAGCCAGAACACATCCACAGTTGTTTTAAGTTCCCGACAGACACAATAATAATTGATATTTGACCCAACATTTTTACGTTTGTGTGTCTAATGTTCTCTGGAATATTGTTTATAAATTTCATGGCTTTTCGGCCCATTTCATAGATCCAACTACTTTTCTTCAGAAGCGTGTCCGCGTAGCTTATCTCGTAATATTTGCTCGGTGGGACCCAGCAAGTAAAAAGAAGGGGGGTGTTGGTGTTTTAAAAGTTAACAAAACAGGGGAACGTAGAGAGAGAGAGAGAGCTACTTTAATGAGGACGCGAAGGAGACTCGAGAGACGGAATCTTACTGCAGAGGCGACGAGCGCAACTGAAGCGGTTGAGCGGCCCATCGGAGAGCGGCGGCGACTGTCTCTCGGTGTCGTCAGGGCGAACTGAATGAAGGGCGCAGCGAGCAGAGGGGGAGGGGGAGGAATAACAAATAGACCGTCAACTGGACAAACCCGGTTCGATTAGATATCCATCTCTCGATGCCTTGGAAAGATGAGCCTCGCCGACTACTACAGTTCCGAAGGTGGGCCACCGGAGGGCGAAGGTTACACAGGGAGATTGGATGGTTGCGATTCGATAAGGCCAAATCGACGATTTCAATCAAACCTTACAGAAAATATGCTTTTAAAAAGATGATTCTTCTGAGAGCGATGTGTGCGTGCAAGGCGTGCCGGTTTTCGGAGAGCAAAGGAAAATAGGGGGGCTCCATTCAAGTTAGGTACGATTGATTGGAAATTTATTAAAGGAAATTAGAGTATAGGACTGGTAACTAATTGAAAAAAAATTGAAGGAAAAAAATACGAAATTGGTAAAATTAAAAGAAATATAATGAAAGTGGATTAGAAGAACAGGCATGCCACACAACATCAACTTCTAGCTCTATGCTTCCAATTTAGTCCTTCCAAGAACAACTCATGGAATGCTCCGAGCAAAAGTGGTCACTGTTGTTGAAGAGCACGTGCATTAATTTAACCCATTAGGATGAACTTATTGACACTCACATAGCTAAGAAATAGTCGCATGCTGCTTACTGTATACGAGCTCATAGAATCGGAAAGAGATATAGTCTCTCAATAACAACAAGAAGAAAAAAAAACTGGCAAGCGCATTGTCCATGATCCAAGTGTCAAGACTGTTTGAATGATCATGTTGTTCCTTAATTACGAATCTGGAATAATTCTTCTCCACAATAGCCATGCATGCACAATGAAAAATCGCGCTGCATTTCTCAGTTCATTTGCGGGAACCAAGTCCTGATGGTGATGCTGTTGCTCGTGGCAATTGGTCCTTTTTCATCCCATGATGCACTTATGCATGATGCACCTTATTAACTCATGGGTTAATAAATTGTCTTATGACGTTGGCTCATACGACATTTACAACATGTACACTTTACTAGATGTTATACAGAACATGTGGATAGTGGAGCCTTAGCCTATTTCCAGGGCCAATCCCTTAAATGGTCACATGGGAGCGAAAATTTGTTGCCCTGACATGGACAAAAAAGGAATATGGGGAATTTGCCCATTTCCGATATATTGTTGCCCTGCCATTGGCAAAAAGGGAATTTGAGAATGCAGGCTACACGAATTTTCTCGGACGTAATTATGGGATGCACCGGTGGGCCCCAGCGCGGACTTTTGACTTTTGACGTATGCGTCTTGCATTGTTTCCAACCGTTGATTAAACTCTGGAGGGGATCTGACCGTCCAATCCTAATTTTCCACGAACCTTCGCAGAAGGCCAGTCGCCCCTGCGTTTGACCCGATAATAAAACAAATGCACAGCAGAATAGTGGAAAAAGAAATGCCTATAAATATTGCCCACCACCAACTGCCTCTTTGCCCTTATTATTTAGAAAGCTCAGGAACAAATTACAGAGTTCATCCCTTCTCCTAGATCTCCAAACCATGGCCGATCATATAACGACACCTCAAAGGTATGCCATATATTGATTTGGCTATGTTCTAGAGGCTTTGCTTAGAGAGTGGATTAGTAGCTAGTTTTTGTCTTTTTCTTTTGAATCTATCCTTTTTTCAGCTAATTTTTTCTTTATTTGAGACAGGGAGAACGGACAGAACAATATCAACAACAAGAAAGTTTTGACTCAACTAAGAGATTCCATATTATATTCACCTCATTCAAGCTGTTCATCGTTGCGCATTTCAATTTGTAATATACCACTGCATTGAGTCACCCAATTCTACTGTTTTACATCATTTGTGAATTCATCTATATTATAGCATTAATCAAAGTGACAGGACCTTTGAGCTTGAGCCTGATATTTCGATACTTATACATCATATTCAGGACTCTCGCTTCCGAGTTGCTTCTCTGGACAAGCTTATCTTTGGTCATGTGGCTGGTCGTCAACATGTGCTTGCTAGTGCTTGTTTTAGCATGTCTGCTTGCACAAGATTCTGATCGTATTTAGGAGGTTGTTCAACTGATTAACGATGTGCCTATTAATATTTGAAATTTCAGCAATATATTATATTTAAGCATCAATTTTTTTTGCATGTTGTTTTGATTGTAATAAAACTTGTGAATTTCATAATCTATTTTTGTAGATCCATGATTACTTTTTAGTCAAAAAGTCATCCTAGTCCTTCGATAAAAGGTTATTATCAGAAATTCAGAACTCACGGCCAATGATCCTGCCTTAACAGTCGTCGAGGTTGGGTAACACCAAATTGATGTCGGAGACCCGAAACAGTTCTAGCAAGTGATTGCGTGGCTAGTCTTTGACCCTCACCTCAATAAAAGGAATGGGCCTTACATCTCATGATAGCAAATTCCAAATCAGGCCACCCAAGCCTCGAGCTTAAGTAGTTGCTTGAGAAGGCTTGACAAGGACAGGCGTCGTTCTGGCTAATATTGAACTTGGTAAAATAAAATGATGGGTCCACCTCTCTCTCTCTCTCTCTAAATGCATCGCATGGAAAGCCCTTTCAATTCGCTTACAAGTCCCATACAAAAAAACAAAAGCTTCAGATAAGAATTCTTTCAAGCGAGGTGGACGAGCTCTTGTTGGAGAATATGATTATTTTAAGTTCCTAACAGTGATAATGCTTTAGTTCGAGCTTTTATCTATCGATAATAATTGATATTTGACTCAATTATTTTACCCTTATTTGTATAATGTCTCTAGAACATTGTTTATAAATTTCATGGCTTTTCAAATCCATGTGATAGGTTGAACTTGTTTTCTTAGAAACATCTCTGCGTAGGTACCGTATAACATTTTCAAAAGTAACAGTTATCTTATTCGAGTTTTTTTTTTTTTAATGGTGAAGTCAATATTTTGCTTTAATATTTTTCTTGAAGATAGTAAATTGTTTGTAAATTTTACGTCTTTTGAAGGTCAATAGGTGGGAAGACCATATCTACTTTCAAGACATATCCATTGTCATGTGTCGTAGAATTTATATTGGCAATATAATACGGTTCATTTAGCAGACTTATTTATTTGAGACTTAAAAAAAGAATAATTAAAATTTTTTTTCGGTCAATACGATATTCTCTTCTAATATTAGGGAAATAATTTCTTCTTTTGAAGAAAAATGAAATCATTTTCCCCACCTCTCTTGTCATCGTCTCGTCTTCTTCTTTCCTCTGTATCCTCTTTCTCCAGAGCTTCTCCCATCTTTGTGCTTCTTCGTCTCATCCCTCGTCTCCAGAGCGCTCCTTTTTCGCTGCTGCCTAGCGCTTCTCTTCTAGGTAGCAGAGCAGGGCGCCAGCGGGGTCGCCGATATCGCTTTCGGTAATTGTTCACAGTCCCAAGTCGACCATCGAGCGTTTTGCTGAGGTTTCATGTCCGCCGATTCTCTAAGGTCCGAATTCCAGATCCAGGTCGGTTTCTACTCACTTGTCCCCATGCCGCATAGCTTTGCTCAAGACCACCTTCCTCGGATGCCACGCGCACGTCCATCGAGTACCTCCAACCTTAGTCGCGAATTGCAGCGTCTCCGCGCTGTCGGGCATGGTGGACGCACGGTTGGAGGAGCTCTTGGGCGGAGAGGAGAACAGGGGATTGCTTGACGGGCTAGAGAGAGCTTCACAGAGGGTGAATAAGGCCTGGAGAGAGCTCGCGGAGATCGAGAGGCGAGAAACCGAAGCTCGGGCAGACGAGGAATTACATCGAACAGCTCAAGATCAGAGCCTCTGCGGTGCTTTTATTGTCTGTTGACTGTTGAATTTTTACTTTTAAAGAAATTCTGCATGAACGTAGGGAGGTTTGGGGGAGGAGGGAGGGAGCGAGGGAGAGGGGGAGAGAGAGAGATGATCTTTTAAGAGGTAGATGAATTGAGCTGCTTGCAAGCTCCTCCTGGTCAAATTGAACTCACTCGATGTGAATTCGATTCAAGTTTGAGTCGGTCAAGTATCGTATTCTCATGGATCCGATCATCGCATGAGATGCTTTAGTGGTAACATTAGAACCACTGCAATATTCTTCTGACTAGTTGAAATGAGCTCGAGTGTATCAAAGTAGGATACCCTGCGACTCAAGCTTGACTAACCGAGCTTGATGGAACTTTAGTTGATTGAGCCTTCACTTTCGCATCAGATCAGCAGAGAGTCGAGTCATGCCTTGATCGTATTGTCGGTCAGCAGAACATGGCTTGATTGCTCTCTCTGAGCATGAAATTACTCCCGTCTTTGATTATTGTTGATCTTGCTGAAGATTGCAGGAATCCCAGAGGGTGCTATCGGAAAGCAAGGGTCCTTGGTCGAAGAAACTGAGCAATCGCTCTGCCAAACCGCAAAAGCTCAAGATGAAGGACGAGATGGTTATGCAGATAAATCGAGAAGAAGAGAGATGGGGACTCTTGTAAAAGCAGCTTCTGTATCGGCACTGGCAGGTGCCCTTGCGGCTCTAAAAAAAATATTTTTCTTTTTATTTTCATATTTGAGCTGATCTTTGGAAAATATGATATTTTTTTTGAAGCGATGAATATTATTTTCTTTCCCACGTCAGATGGAAGCCACTTCATATTTCATTTATAAGTAAAACACACCTCTAGTAGTTAAAATCCAGACTCTGCAATCAAGAAAAATAAAATAATTAAATGCATTTCTTAGCACAATCGAGCCTTGCTCAATCATCAATAAATTAATGCTATACATAATAGTCAAAATTCCTATACATGGCAAATCAAACAGTGAAAAAATATGTAATTCATTCATGCAACTATGCTCTAAGAGCTCTGTTAGGACGTGGATTAAGTAGCTAATTTTTTTTCTTTTGAATTTATTTTTCTTCCAATTAGTTTTTTCCTAATTTGGTACATGGACGATGGGCATTCACAATAGCAGTAACAATAGGAAAGTTTTGACTCAATCAAAAGATTCCACATTATATTCATCTCATTAAAGTTGTTGGTGATTGCGCATTTTAGTTCGCAGCATATTGGGTGTTGAGCCACACAATTCTACAATTTTAGATTGTTTGTGAGGTCATTTATCTCATAGCATTGACAAAAATGACTGGACCACAAGCCAAATTCTTATATACCCACTCTTGTATGTCAATTTTGAGGATCTCGACATCAAGTTGCTAGTGTTTGCTCTGGCATGTCTGCTTGCCAAGATTTGACTGCTTGGGAGAGATTGTTTAGGTATCTGATGATGTGCCATTTTCCAAAGTTCAAGGCTCATTTTTTAAGCGCCTACAACCATACCATATCTACATATAAATTTTGTTGCATGCTATTTGTAGTAAATATTTCTGATTGTAGTAATGCATTTTTGTATGCTCATGATTATTTTTGGATCAATCTTCACAGATTTATACATACATATATATGTATATATGCATATATATAATTTTGAAACTTTGATATTTCCAGGTATAAAGACGAACGAAAACTCAAATTACGAAAATACTCACGCTAATTTTACAACCGGTTTGTCTACATCTACATCCTGGTGCTTATGCTAATCCTCCACGTACAACTTTGGGGCCTAACATTTAAAGTCATTTTTAATTGTTTGAGTACAATGGAAGTTGAAACTTTATATCATTGAGTCGCTAGAATTGTAGAATTATGCACAACCTTGTTGCGGCTGTTGTTAAACTGCAACATGGAGAATGATAATGGAAATATTTTACCATAAACTTGATCTACAACTTATCGATCTTCTGACTAAATGTACTTCAGTATTGGACAGTTGTGCAGTCAACCTTCTAATTACTTTCAATTTTTCCAATAGACATATCCCACCGACTGGACAGAGCGGTTCAATTCGATATCTCAATCCCCCGAAAGGAAGAGCTGGTTTCAAAGCGGTTCTTGTATTAAACTAGTTGTGAATCCTATTTAAAAACCATCCTTTACTCCTTTTCCCACGTAAATGCGCCACTTCATTCGAGAGAAGAGGAGGGAGAGTGGCATGCGTGGGCTGCGACCTCCAAGGACAACTGATCGGCTGCCACTCCTGTGCAATTTGAGCTTCGTCGCCCCTGTAGGTTGTGGTACAGGTGCTCTTCCAAACCCTAAGATTTCTAAGGCAAAGAGGGAAGGAGACGAAGGATTTACTAATTGAGTCAGACAATCCGCGGTGGTAAAAGCGACATGCAATCCATGAGAGATTTGTGTATCCCTCTGGGATTACTTTGTCTTAGGCTTATTTTGTTGTGGACTAGGCCGTCAAAGTCCATGAATGCAGGTTTATTTACCTTCAAATTGAGTTGTTTCACCTCCTCTAATTCTTTTGGACCTATCATGTACCAATGCCCATTTATTGGCCCTTTCATTTTTCCTAATTGAATGAAAGTTATATCGTTTGGAATCAAAAATTTGGGCTTTCATCGAAATTCTAAATGGAATTTCAACCCTAATTACTCTAACATGACAGTCACTCCTAAAGACTTAAACAGCTCTCTCCCTCTCTTTTTATTTCCAGAGGTCTTCGCAATTTTCTTTTTTAGACATAAAAATTTATCTTTGAGAATATATGTGGTAGGTTTTGGTTAATTAGGATTTGAAAAGAAAATTTTCAAGAATTGAAGTACATGCACTTTAGTCATACTTAATTATGCATCTAGACCTCCGGTGAGACTAAATGAAACAAAATCACATTTAGGCGTCAAAGGATGTGCAAAAATACTGAATAAAGTCTTAGGATATCTTAGAAACACCACAAAAGGTTAGAGAAGTTTTCCTCAATTGATTTTTTCCTATCTAAAGAGTGTTAAATTTTTCTAGGTACTTGTTGTACATCAATTGCTTAAAAAAAGAAAAAGAAAATTGGTTTCGAAAATCGGATTAGTCAAGCTCTAAAATAGCTAAGTAGTTACCTAACTATAGGAAGCAGCTACCTCTTAACGGTTGATGTGCTTTTGAACGTGCGCTTTACATCTTGGTGACTTGACTTTGCACCGAAGTTTAAAGTTCTTAGGGAGGCCCTCGGACCCTTGGTAAGCCCTCTGTTGGCTCGAGGGCGCTGCCCCTCACAACTCCTACCGAGGAGCAAGAACCCCGTGTCATCTTGTTGATGAGGAATATGAACCACATCCCAACGGTGTTAAGACTATTTGGATGATCACATTAACCTTTAATTCTAAACTGACAATAATTCCGCTTCACAATAGCCGTGCATGCATAATGGAAATGGAGCTGCATTTCTCAGTTCGTTTGCTGGAAGTGTCGACGGTGATGCATCTTTAACTGTGATGCTGCTGCTTGTGGCAACCGGTCCTTTCTCATCCCACAGCACACTTAGGCATGATGCCCTTTATCAACTCATGATTGCTAAATTGTCTTAACTTATGATGTTGGCTCACACTAGTTTATATTTACGCTTCACTAGATGTTACACCGCACATGGGGATCATGGAGCCTCGGCCTATTTCCACAGCCAAATAGAAATTTTATTGCTTTGCCATGGGCAAACATGGCAATGGACGAAAAGATGACCGAACTTTTCCTCCTGATTACTAAATTGTCTTAGCTTATGATGTTGGCTCACACTAGTTTATTATATGTACACATCACTGGATGTTACCCACCAAATAGAATTTGTATTGCCCTGCTATTGGCAAACATGATGGTGGACGAAAAGATGACCTAACTTTTCCAACCGTTGATGTAAATTCGTGATGGAGCGACGGTCTAGATCTGACCCTGGAAACTGAAATCAGGCAACTGGGATGAACTTTTGCAAAAGTCAAGTCCTCGTCAATTAAAAAAGCAGAATATTAAAAATAAAGAAAGGCATAAAAAGGGGCAACGCGGAGCAGAATAACGTACACCGCCCCCCAACACCAACGCTAAGGGTGTCGAACCATGGCCTATATATGCTACCACGAAGTGCCCCCTTATTACTCACAAAGCCCAAAACCAATCTCCGGATTCATTCGGCTCCTGCGTCTTCAAAACATGGCCGATCATATAGTGACACCCGAAAGGTACGATATATGCTCGTTTGAACGTCTTAAAAGCTCTGCTTAAAGCATAACTTAATAGCTAGTTTTTCTTTTCTCCCCTTTGAATCTATTCTTCTTCCAATTAATTTCTTTCTAATTCCGTACAGGGAGAATGAGCAACCACAACAGCATCAACAACAAGAAAGTTTTGACTCAACTAAGAGATTTCACATTGCATTTACCTCATTCAAATTGCTCATCATCGCACATTTCAATTTGCAACAAATCAAGACAATGAGTCACCCAATTCTAATGTTTTACATCATTTGTGAATTCATCTATGCCATAGCACTAATCAAAGTGACCGAATCCTCGAGCTCAAACTTTATATTTCGATTCTTGTACATCATATTCGGGACTCTCGCTTCTGAATTGCTTCTCTGGACTAGCCTGTCTCTAGCCATGTGGTCGGTCGTCAACATTTGCTTGTTAGTGCTTGCTTTGGCATGTCTACTAACGCGAGATTCTGATAGTCTTCCAGAGATTGTTGAGCTGATCAACGATGTGCCAACTGATAGTTGAAATTTCAACAATATGCGCTGTATTTGGGTACCAATTTTGTTGCATGTGGTTTATAATAAATCTTGCAATTTTTATAATCTATTTTTTAGATCCATGATTACTTTTTTAAGTCAAAAGTCAAAAGGTCACCCCGTAATCCCTTGAAGGCTTCAAATGTTAAAAGGCTATAATCAGAACCCACAGCCAATGATCATGTCTAAACAGTGGTCGGGGCTGGGTAACACCAAAAACGAACAAATGCATTTGAAATCAGAGACTTGAAAAAATACATCATCAACTCCTAGTTTGGCAAATTTCACAATCTGCCAAGTGATTGCATGGCCAGTCTTTGACCCTCACCTCAGTAAAGCAAATAGGCCTTAAATCTCATGATAGCAAAATTCCAAACCAAGCCAGCCAAGCAATCTCAATCCAACGGATATAAACTTTTCGTTTTCTCATCCCCGAAAGTAAGTGAAAAAATCAAACTTAAATCACTGAAGGTATCTCACTATCCATAGGGGATCAGAACCGGGATTTGATTAGGTCATAGCCAACTCCTACCAAAGCCTCCTTCCTTATAATAACTAGCAAAAAGAAGGGGGAAAAACAGAAAAGAAGAAGCTGCTATACGATTTACCTTGGAATAATATACCAACACCATCTACTAATGATACCTTGACCCAATACAAGACGAACACTAATTTATCCCCCTCGCTTCACTCTCAACTAAAATTGGGCTACTTCTGAAAAGTGCAAAGTCATCTCCACATCCGGTAAATTTAATTTGTACAATACGTGACTCACGCTTGAACTCCAGCACCGAAGTCTTGTAGACTTTGATTGCCAATTCTTGCCCATCAGATTATGTTGCATGATAGACATTTGCTTATAAAAGTCAGAGTGACAAAAGGGTCCAGAGAATACACAGTGGTAGCAAAAGTATACATCCCAAGTGAAATCATGAAATTATAACAATGATGGGAGAGAAGTTCCACCTACAATCAATTGATAAAAAAGAAAGAAGCAAGTATTGGTTACTGTGGATGACAACATACTTCTTTGCCAGTGGAAATGCAACCATTTGTATCATTACACACTTGATGGATGAGCATCTTGAAGAGAACCTTCTCAGTCCTCTGATCAGTGGCCTGCAAAACCATATAAACAATTCCATGAGAACTTCTCAAAGATGCTACCATAGCTTCAGTAACTTTTAGGAGTAGGGGTGGGGCACTGTAACCACAATGATTTATAGAAGTGGTCTTCCTTCTGAATAATTATTGCAAGAGGGGACATGAACCAACGCATACACCCATCAAACAGTTTACTCAGCTATGATTCAGTCAGACTGAAATATTGATTTAGCAAAGAGACAAATTAAGCTTGCAATAGGATTCATTTCAACTTCAAAACTATGGATGATCAAATAAAAGTAATTATAGTTTGTTTTCCTATATCCATGAAGAACAATAAATTCTGAAAATTAATTCTACTCATGCTTCATGCTGAGTACAGAAGATTTGACCCTGGGATAGAGGTGCAAAGCAAGAGGAAGGAGGCCAATGAAAAAATTGACGAAAATTCTATCTTTAGAACAGGGGATATGTTGACTTGAGAAAAATCCAAGCAGCAGATTATACTTAGTATAAAGAGACCTGATAGTGGCTGTTGTTACAATGGCAGCGTGAAGAATTTATGGAAATATTTTACCAAACACTTCATAAAAAGTTGATCAATCTTTTGATGAAAACATTACCTGCTTGACAATTGCAAAGTCAGCTTTCTCATTACTTTCAATTTTGCCAACAGCCATGTCCCGTACACTTTCTCGAATTGAAGTTGTCAGTGTGCTGGACATGCCAACATTCACCCTTCTCTCCCACTCCTGCAGTTTTTCAGCAAGTCAAATACTCAGCAACACATAAAGAAGCTAGAGAACATACCAGTGTCCACCGAAACATGTTTAGATGCAAAAGGAAGTGCTAGATATGTTACCAGTACACCATATACCAACAAATGCTTATTCATGTCAAAAGTTCCGACCCCAAGAAGAAACTATCAAATTCTAAAGTTATCTTTGTCTGCCAACCAAATTGATGACAGAATGAATTCAGCGTTCGTTTTTTCTTTTTCTTTTTTTGGGTGAAAAATGCAGAAATTGAAAGTTCTTATGAAGTTCTATCACAATTATGGAGGTTGGTGAAACTCAAAAATGTAGACAGCTGGGAAATGGGGAGACAGTGAAAGAAGTAATTATAGACAGGGTGCAGACAAGGATACGTTTAAGGCATTGCCGCTCAATAAGCATCGGCTCTCAATACATCGATTCTAGAAAATGCTAGTGAAGCTTATACATAATATTTCTCACAGTAAAGGCAGGATATAAGAACTTCAATAAGAAGTCTTAGCTTCTCAGGTAATTGATCAAAACTGTGAGATCTAGGAAAGCAACCATTGTGAGCAGCATATTGCTCTACCCACACTATACCAGTATAAAATTAATCACAAGATTATGCAGCCCTTTCCAAAGAACAGCCAATATAAAGAGAAACCAATCCTTGTGTGTCTTGAAGACTCCTCCTTGTTCATTTTTATCAATAAGCACAATTAGGATGCTAAACCCTATGCTTCAGAGTTCAATCTTGTGGTAACAGTGTAGCCACATTTTTCTCCTCCAATTTATTCAAGCATAAAGTGATGTTCTAACCTCCCTTCTTATCACAATCAATTCAAACCGGAAAAGAAAGAGAAAGTGACTTTAGGCTTTTCAAGCAAGCCAAACGTGTAGTAATCATCAAAGAAAATCTCTAATCTCCAGCAGCAGAAAGAAGACATCAAACTTCACTTCTCAGGCAAGCTATACATTGGTCCAAGCAACACTAAAGAATCAAGCATGCCTCTGAACTACAACCTACAAAGGGTGTTGAGAACTAGTCAAATGAATCTTAGTAACTCCAAAAGGGAAGCGCGGATATGGGTGGAGAGTTTCTGGCTCCGATTGGACAGGGGTTGAAGGGTGGACGACCGGGCACGCGTGTGAAGCCCTCCATGGGCATTTGGGCATTCGGACATCGCGAATTGGGAGGGAAGGCTCCATCCCTGCTTCTCAGCTGTCTTTCAAGTCCAAACCATCACAACGCCTTCTCAATCTCCGAATCCGATGACCACGCCTCCTCCTCCTCATCGTCTTCTTCTTCTTCTCCTACTTCCACTACTCTTCCTTCTTCCCTTTCTTTAATTCCTTCACTCATTGTTCCTAATCCTACTTCCACTGACTCTTCGTCCTGCATATGTGCCTGTTACAGCCAAACATCAAGTTCCAAAAAGAAAAAATCTCTGTGCTGCTGGTTCCGGTGCGAACTTAGAGAGAGAGAGCGCTACCCGAAAAGGGACGCGAAGGAGGACGATCAACGGCAACGGACTCGAGGGACGGAGCTTTGCCGCGGAAACGACGAGCTCAACTGAAGCGGCGGAGCACGGTGGAGCTTTGGCGGCTGGGCGACCCGACGGGCGGAGATGGGTGAATCAAGGAGGGCGGCGACTGTCCGTGGGCTGGGTGAACCGAAGGAAGGCACGCGGGCGGGGGCAAAAACGAGAAGCCGTTGACCCGGACGGACCGGTTCGATTCGGGTTCTCAATCCCTGAAAAGGAAGAGCCGGTTTAAAAGCGGTTCTTTTAGGTAAAGACACGGTGAGGAGAGGAGAGAGAGCAGGAGGAGCAGCGAGGGGGATCGTTGGAATCGAAGCCGAAAGGAGAGAGGAGAGACTAGCCACGAAGGGACATGATATACCTGTTTTCTTTTAACTTTACTATTTAGATTATTTGGGCTGAAAGTAGGTTTCATAGCAGACCATTTATTTTACCATGTCCTTTCGAGACTTATTGTGGTTTGTATGACAGATTTGAGCCGTTCCATTTATCGCTCATTTTAATAAGGATTGTACACATGTGATAAATTTATCTCAAATTAATTTTTAATTACCAAAAATCCCAAATCGATACACCTTTACCAAATCGTGGTATATTCGTGACAAATTTATCTTTTATTATTTTCTATTAAATTTTATATCAAATTACTGAGTTGGATAACAAGTGATAATTGACTAGTGTACCGTTTTGGGATTTTATTCTCCATTTATCACAATTGTACTGATTTTTGTGATTTTTTGTTATATTAATCTAATTTAATGGAAGGTATATCTATCACAACTATGCTAATTTGGGATTTTTGGGGGTAAAAAAATTAGCTTGTTGTATATTTATCACAAGTGTATCGGTTTGGGGTTTTTTGTGGTCATTTGGGGTAAATTAGTCATTTATGTATCAATTTGAGGTTTTTTGTGACATTAACTAATTTAATAAATATTGATGAAAATATGAGTTAGTAACCTTAGATAACCCAAAAAGAAAGATGTGTTGTTTACTACGATTTTCTTTGAAATCCACATTTGAATTGGAGTGAAGATAATCGTTATTTTTCTTGTCCCTTCAACGGCAAACCACACCCCCATTTCGGCTTAAATAAATTGATGACCAGATATGATTTGAATTAAAAGAGTACGAGGCGGCTAAGGAATAATGGGGGCCGCCTGCAAAGCATCCCGTGCCTCTTACAACACGTGAAGACGCGACTCCATTCGGACCTTCATTTAAATTCTAAATGAAATTTCGAATCCTAACTACTCTAACCCGACAGTCCCCACTAAAGCCTTAAACCTCTCTTACCTTTTGTCTTTTATCTAGATTTGTCAAATAGATGGGTCAGCTTGAAATTGGATCAGATCATAAATTGTCAAATCCAAATTAACTTATTAACCCGTTTATGACTTATTTATTACTAATGTAAATTTGTTGATTTATACCCGACCCAATCCATACCCAATAATACCCGATCCGACTTATATTGTTAAAACAATTTCATATTTAACTAAATCTAGAAAAATTATTTGTTATGATTAAAAAAATATATAATATTTCCATACAATTACAAAACTAATGAATTTTTATTTTTTTAAATTGAGACTTCATTTATTTCACAAAAAATGTGATATTCTTGAAAATGATAATATTTTTCCTGTGTTTGATTGAAACTTGAAAATGACTTAAAATTTTTTTATTGGTATAGAAAATTTGATTTGATTTTCGCACTCCTTTTAAGTATTTTTATTTTTATTTTTAAAATAGAAATTTTAATTATTTTTTTTCCTTTTTTCCCTCCTTCTTCACTTGGTCACCGGCCATAGTAGTTGTGACCAGCAATAGGCGAGCTCCGCCCTCACCACAAGCTAGCGAGGCTCAAACTTACCTAATTCTGCGAGTTGAGCATCGCCAGATCTGTGAGGTCAAGCTCACCTTGAAGCCAATGAGCTCAGCTCATTATTTAGCGAGCTCAAGGCTCACTGGTGCAATTAAGTGGGGGTCGCAAAACTCGCCTTGTCAACGAGGGCTTCGTGACCATCGCCTGCGATCGATGAGCTCGACTCCCCAAATCTTACAAGCTCAAGGCTCATCGATGTGATTGGGCAGGGGCCACGAACCTCACCCTACTAGCAAGGGCTTTGCAACCCATGCCTGTGCTAGATTTGGCAAGCTCGAGGCTTGTTGGTGCAATTGGGTAGGGGTTGTGAACTTCGCCCTACCTACAAGGCCTTCACGGCCCTTAGTCATGGCCCTCGCCTAGCGGCTAGTTGGCCACAGGAGTTCGTAGGGGAAAAGGTAAAAGAAGGAAATAAATAAAAAAGAATAAAGAATAAAAAATTATTAAAATATCAAAAATTATAAAATAACAATTATAAAAATGTTCAAAGAAAAGATATATCTTTAATGGGTTGAGTTAACTAATAACATTTATAAGTTAAATGGCTTGTAAATGGGTTTAAAGACAAACCCATTCACAACCCATATATCATTACACTTAAATACAACCCAAACCCATTAACAACCCACTTATTAAAGCTTAACTAACCCATATATGACCCATCTCATTGAATATAGTTGCATTTGGTAGTCGAGATAAAATTTAGGATATGGTAAAATTTATCCTATCATGCATTTGACACTTACTCAAGATAAGATAAAGTCGGATGTAAGAGGGATATATACTAGATAACATTATTCCATGAGGGAGGTGGGATAAAGGTAGATAGGATTTGTAACATTTATAATAAGAAAGTTATATTTCTCGAATAACAAACTTTTTAAATAAATAAAATTAAAATTATATTTTATTATAAATAATATTTTAATTCTAATATAAGAAATTCAAAATAACAAAAAACAACAATTTAAATATTTTAATTTAATCTCATTTTTATTTATATATTCAAATTATATTATATTTTATAATATAAAATCAATATATAAATATATTTATATTTATATTTATATTTATTACATATTTGAGGTATTTTAATATTTTAGGTATATTAGTACATTTTATGATTTAATAAAATTTTATTAGAGAATGATGGAAGGAGAAGAAAGAAATAAAAAAAAATTAACTAAAAGAAGAGTGAAAAATAAAATAAAATAAAGTAGACAAGAATGTTGCAAGAGATTATTACCATATCTATTTGTAAATTTTTTTATTCATTTATACTAACATGCCATTCACATCAAACAATATAATGATATGATGTGAATATATCCGACTTTATTAATACAATCACCAAACAATGAACATGATATAGCAAAATCCCTAGATTTCATATCTTATTTTATCCAGTTCTATACTAGTTAGAAACCCAGACGATAAAACGTTGTGTATGGGTTCAAAATGGATTTTCTACTCATTTTGACATCTCTAATTTTATCCTAGGTCTTTGTGGTTTTCTTCTTCATTTTTTTTTTCGTTTGGACACGAGAATTTAAATACACGATGTGTTTTAGTTGAATTAGATCTGAAGAGAAAAGTAAATGAAATGAAAATGCATGCACTTCAATCTTTAATTATACTTATTTATGCTTGGAGATCTTTGACGGGAATAGATAAAAAAGTTAGACAAGCCCTCGTCAACTAATTTTCCCCACAAGTCTTAGATTTTTCTAAGTACTTGCTGTACATCAGTTGTATAAGAAAAAAAAAAGGCTTTGAAAATCAGTTTAATCAAGCTTTAGAATAGCTAACTGAGTGCTTAGCAGGACTAAAACACAAAAGGGGGCATACATTAGTCAAGATTCAAACGGTAGGAAGCAGCTCCCTCATTTATAAATCGGAAAAAATCTCAATAGTTCCCCAAAGTAATCGTTCCCTAAGTAGCGATATGTGCTGGTCTTCAAGTAGCGATATTTCGCAAAGTAGCGATACGTTCTGGTGAGGGATCGAGATTCTTTTCCTTGCCGGGGATGGTGGTAAAAAGATGTTCTGCTGATGGTTCTTCTTCCTCAATAAAAATGTGGATGAAAACCCTTTTTCACTTTTTCTCGATCGGGTCCTCTTTCTTTTCTTTTCTTTTTACCTTTTCTTTTGTGCGAGTGAAGTTTTGGGTTCTTGATGATTACTGGATCAGATTCTTTCATTGATTCAGTTAAAAATTGCTTTGCCGGAGGTCGAAGACGAGGCTCTCTCGCAACGGTTGCTATGGATTTGGGAAAGATGAGGGTCCCTTTCATTCTCTCCTTTCCCCATCTCTTTTCCTGCATAATGGAGAGCAGCAAAAGCAAAACGTAAAAGCCCATCATTGTCATGAAAATGTAATGGAGTTCTAAAATATTTAAAAAGTATAATCAAATTTAAAAATTTATCAAATTGATTCAATCAAGTTATTTTTGAAAGTTTTAAGATTTAATTGTACTTTCGTAATAAGTTTTAGGACTTCTAGTATATTTATTTCAATAGGATTTAAAGAGAAAAGTACACGAAATGAAAATAAATGCACTTCTATCCTTAATCATGTTTGCTTATGCTTGGAGATCTTTGACGAGACTAAATAAAAAGGTTAGACAAGCCTTGGTCAACTAATTCTTCCCACAAAGAGTATTAGATTTTTCTTAATACTTGTTGTACATCAGTTGTACAAGAAAAGAAAAAGGCTTTGAAAATCAGTTTATTCAAGCTTTAGGATAGCTAGCTGAGTACTTAGTGGGACTAAAACACAAAAGGGCGCATACATTAGTTAAGATTTAAACAGTAGGAAGCAGCTGCCTCATTTATAAATCAGAAAAAATCTCAACGGTCCATGTGCTTTTGGGCGGAAATAGTTGCCCATGTACCTTAACGATTGATGATATCAGACGGTTGATGTGTTTTCGGGTGGAAATGCGCCCCAATCGCCCTAAGCACCTTAACCGTGGATGGTATCAGACGGTTGACGTGCTTTTGGGCGGGCGGTGGCGCAATCGCACGGTTGATGTGCTTTCGGGCAAAAATGTGCCGCAATTCGGGCGGAGGCGCAATCGCACGGTTGATGTGCTTTGGGGCTTGGGGAAGAATGGTGCCGCCATCGCACGGTTGATATTCTGCCCCGCGAAATGGTGCCGCCATCGCACGGTTGATGTTCTTTGGGGCAGAAATGGTGCCGCCTGGGGCGAAATGGTGGCGTCATCGGACGGTTGATGTGCTTTGGGGCAGAATGGGGCCGCCATCGCACGGTTGATGTGCTTTGGGGCAGAAATGGTGCCGCCTGGGGCGAAATGGTGGCGTCATCGGACGGTTGATGTGCTTTGGGGCAGAATGGGGCCGCCATCGCACGGTCGATGTGCTTTGGGGCAGAAATGGTGCCGCCTGGGGCGAAATGGTGGCGTCATCGGACGGTTGATGTGCTTTGGGGCAGAATGGGGCCGCCATCGCACGGTCGATGTGCTTTGGGGCAGAAATGGTGCCGCCTGGGGCGAAATGGTGGCGTCCTCGGACGGTTGACGTGCTTTGGGGCAGAATGGGGCCGCCATCGCACGGTTGATGTGCTTTTGACCCAAAGGCGACTCCGCGTTTGCCAAGGAAAAAGCATATAAATGCACGGCCGAGCCCTTTCACTCCCAAACACAAACAAAAACTCCAGATCAGAAAACTTTTGAACGAGGAGGAGGAGCTCCTGCTGGAGAAGCACAGAGCGTGGCTGAGTCTCTTCCTGCTCTTCGAATCCTTGTGTCTCTCTCTACAAGTGCTCCCCTTCTCCGGAACATGGCTGATCGAACTGCAACACCTCAAAGGTCAGTGAGTGATTCATTCTTTTGAATATGTTACTGTATTCGGGGGTGCAGTGAATTCAGTTTTTTTCTCCCTTCTTTGGAATTTATTTTTCTTTCTTATTCGCTATAGGGACGATGAGCAATTACCACGTCAGCAACAACAACGGGAAAGTTTTGGCTTGACCAAGAGATTTCACATTATATTTACCTCGTTTAAGCTGCTCGTCATCACGCATTTCAATTCGCAGCTTACTGAGGCATTGAACCACTTGAGTCTGCAATTGTACATCATTTGTGAAGCCATATATCTTATAGCACTGGTCAAAGTAACCGGGCCCATGAGTCCAAACCCGTTATATAAATACTTGTACATAATTTTTGGGACGCTTGATGCCGAGTTACTTCTCTGGACGAGTCTGTCTTTAGTTATGTGGCTGATCCTCAATATGTGCTTGTTTGTGTTTGCTTTGGCATCGGCTGGTCTACTTGCACGAATTTCCGATCGGCTTCAAGAGATTATTCAGCTGTCTGACGATGTGCCGTCTGTTGAAGTTCAGATTGACTTTTGAAGCTCCTGGAATTATAATACGTTTGTGTACCATTTATTGCATGTCATTTGTGTAATAAATCCTTCTGAAAAGAGGGAATGTTGTCATATACGTGTATATTTTGTGTTTGGTCAACCTTGTCTCATGGCCAGAAAACGGCCTCAATTGTAATGATACAGTTTGAGTATGGCTAATAATTGATATTTAACCCAATATTGTTACGCATATGAGTATAATGTTCTCTAAAATCTTGTTTATAAATTTCCCGGCTTTTCGAGCCCATTTCATAGATTGTACTCGTTTTCTTTAAAAGCGTGTCCGTAATATTTGCTCAGTGGGACCCAGCAAAAAGAAAAAAAGGGGTTTAAAATTCAACAATACAGGGGAACGTGTACAGAGAGAGAGAGAGAGAGAGAGCTACCTGAATGGGGACGCGAAGGAGACTCGAGAGAGGAGGAATATTACGGCGAAGGCGGAGGCGGCGAGCTCAACTGATGCGGCTGAGCACGACGGAGCTTCGGTGGCTGAGTGACCCGACCGGCGGAGATGGGCGAATGAAGGAGAGCGGCGGCAACTGTCAGTCGGAGTGGGCGAAATGAATGAAGGCGCGGCGGGCGGAGGGGCAATAATGAGGAGGCCGTAGATCGGACGGACCGGTTCGATTAGGTATATCTCGATCCATGCAAAGATGAGCCGGCATCCTCGGACGAGCCGCGCCGACTGCTACGGTTCCGAAGGTGCGCCACCGGAGGGGCGACGGTTTCGTGAGGAGATTGGACGGTCGCGATGCGGCAGGCCAAATCGATGGTTTCGATCCGAAACTCAACAGAAAATAAGTTTTTTTTTTTTTTTTAAAAGAAAGAAAGATGGTCCCGAACTCAAACGAGTTTCGATCTCCTACTAGCTAACCGTGAAACAATTCCACGTTTCGCAAACGGAAGCCAAACCCGAAGACGCTCGTCAGCTCATCCACGGCGGGAAAAATCTTTGCCTTCGACACGTCAGGCAAATTTCCAGAAAGGGAGGCGCATGTCGATGAAGGCCTCCTTGCCTCAGACCTGAAAGGGCCCGACTGGTAATGCCGTCAAAATCGACACCGACGGGTCTTGCTCTTCGGATTCTTCGCCGGCCGGAGCTATGCCGGCTGTCTTCGCCGGAGTAAAGATGGGGAGTTGATTGGGTGGTTTCGCGAGATCGGTGAGATCGAGCGCAGCTCGTAAGGCCAGGAATTTGCTTTTGGGCTTCAAGGACTTAAAGCTGGCCCATTGCAGTAGGGATTCCAATCGGGATCTCATCGTAATGGATCTCTCCTTTTAGATTGGTTGTCCAGCCCTCCGGAACCTTTTGTGGGCTTTACTTTGTTCGGATCCAAGTCTTTTGTACCTAGACTTTTGAGCTAAGTAATACCTTTCCTTTTCGATTCCCCCAAAAAAAAAGGAAAAAAAGAAAAAAGAAGATGGCTCGTCTGAGGAGGATGTGATTGTGCGCTTGCAAGGTGCCCGATTTCAGAGAGCAAAGGAAAATAGGGGTCTCCATTCAAGCAAGGCGCGATTGATTGGATATTTATTAAAGGAAATTATAGTGCAGGATTGGTGATTAAACGAAATATATATATATATATATATATATATATTAACCAATAAAAGAAGAAAATAAAAAATATGAGACTAGAAAATTAAAAGAAATTTAATTGCAATGCTTGAATTAATTGGAAATGAAAGTGGACTATAAGAAACTCAAGTGCACAACGTAGAAGTTAAAATTACCAGAATCTGAACACGGTTAGAAAACTATTAGTTTTCATTAGTTTGGTAGTTTAGAAAAAACGATTTCCTTATTGATAGAAAGGGAAGTTATTTTCTCTTGGTCTTAACTTGTTGTTTTCAGTTCATAGAAGACGTTTTCTATAAATCGTTTAATTCTCTATCATCCAAATAATGAAAAATTGCAAAACAATCTTCATGGAAAATGAATAAGGTGATAAACGTTTTTTAAAAAATAATTGATTATATCACTTGGAATAGTTAACCAACAAAAAAAAAAAAAAAATTTCATTATTGACAACCATTTATATCTATAGGTATTCGTGGACGATAAAGATATTTTCATTTAGACATTTTTTAAAATTGATATAAGTCATCATTTTTAAGAAAATATTTTTTCAAACACACAAACCTAAGGGTGTAGGAATACGATTTTTTTAATTTAAAAAATTAAAAATTTAAACTTTTTTTTTGTTTGAAATAAAGTTGTGAGATTGGAATCATTTTCCAATAATATCCAAATATCAAAAAACATTTTGATCATATATTAACAAATAAAGGAAAACTAACCATATTCTTGGAAAATGTTTTTTCTAAAGACATTTTCTTATATCATTGAGTTTTATACAAAACAAACTTATTCTTAGTAAATTATTATTTTTCCAAAACCTTCCCTCAATCCCTTACATAACTGAATATGCCACTTTATTGGGACTTTTATCGAAATTCATACTCTAATGAGACAACTTGAGCTCCGTCCATTTCATGAAAAATAATTTTCAAAATAATGGTTTCTGGATTTTATGGCATTCATTTCACGGAAATTATTGGTCATGGGAAAATGATTGGTCATGGAAAATATTTTCCATCAACAGAAAAAAAATCTTTTAAGGGGAAAATATTTTTCACTTTTTAGAAGGTAGAAACCGTCTTCCATTTTCTTTCTTCCACTTCTAAACCAAGCACTTTTTTCACCAAACACCTTTTTCTTTTCTTTTTATTTTTTATTTTCAAAAAAGCTCGAATAATTTATGTTAAATTTCTTTTTTTTTCCCCTCTTTCTGCGGTCGGTCACCGACCATGGCGACGATTGGTGATAATCACAGGCGAGCTTGAGCCGGTTAATCTTGTGCTTGCCAAGTTTTGGCAAGGTCGAGCCTCGCCTCACCCCACCTGAGCTTACTCAAGGTTGTCGGGTGAGCTCAACCTTGCCACAGGCCGGCGAGGCTTGGCCTCACCGATATCTAGCAAGCTGGAGCCTCGTTGGCCTATGTCGAGGCTCCAGCTTGCTTGTGGTCGAATTGGTCAAGGAAGAAGAAGAAAAGAAAAAAGAAAAGAAAAGAAAAAAAGAAAAGAATTAAAAATAGTTAAAAATAATATAATAAAAAGTGTATGGAGGAAGAGATTTTCCTTATCAAACAGTGGCAAATATTTTGTACTTCATTTTTAGATTTTAGCCGCATAATGAAAAATATAGTCATTTTCCTAGAAGTATTTTTTAGAAAAAGCCTTATTTTTCTTGAAACGAACGAAGTCTTAAACCCCTTCTCTCTTTTCAAACCTAGAGGTCTAGGTGGTTTTCGTTATGATAGTTCATCATTTGAGAATATATGTGGTGTGTTTTACTTGAATAGGATTTGAGAAGAAAATTGTGAGGTGTGCAATATATGCACTTTGGTCTTTAGTCGATACCCATTTATGCTTTGAGAAATTCCATGAGACTATAAAAGAAAAAAATTTAGGCGTAAAAAAGTTAAAAACGCAAGCATTTTTAAAAGTTGGGATATTTTAAAGGCATCACGGAAGGTTAGATAAGCCTTCATCAATCGATTTATTTCCATTCGAAGAGCCTTAGATTTTTCTAAATACTCATTATACACCAGTTGCATCAAAAGAAAAAAAAAACTGGCTTTGAAAATCACTCTAATCGAGCTCTAAAATAGCTAAGTAGTAAGTACTAAGCATGACTAAACACAAAAAGAGAGCAAAAATTAGTCGAGAATTTAAAAAGAAAAATAGGAAGCAGCTGGCCCAAGCACAAATCAGAAAACATCAACGCGTTCAGGATATGAGTTCCCGAGCAGCCATGCATGTCCTCAAATGAATGGTTGAGAGGACATGATTGGCTTCAGACACCAGATATAACGGTAACGGGAGCTTGCAAGTCCTAGATTTTAGCTTTAGAGACCGGATATAATATTAATAGGAGCTTGCAAGTGCAATTCCTAAATATTGAACACAGAGACCAGATGCAATTCCTATTAATCTTATATCCGGTCTCCGAAGCCAATATCTAGAACGTGCAAGCTCATCTAGAACTTGCAAGCTCCTATTACTATTATATCCGGTCTCTGAAGCCAATCATGTCCTCTGTAGATGAACTCTTTAATATACGGGAATTCTGAATTAGATTATCTGGAAAATAAAAGAAATGGCTTAGCACGTTCACACCTCTCTCTCTCTCAAGCTCATGCTGGAGACTACCTATAAAATGCCGAGCCCGCCCTTCGTTCTACTTCATATTCACTGAACAAAAAGCTCGAGAGATCAGAAAATGTTCAAGCGAGTGGAGGTGCTCCTGGGCACCTGCAAAGTCTCTTCCTTCTCTTCAAATCCTCTTTGTTCTCTGCACTTGCTCCCATTCTTCATAGCCATGCCGACTCAAACAAAGACTTTAGAAAGGTACGTAATTCGTCCACCTGAATATGCTCTTTAGATCTCTCTGCTAAGATCGCAATAAAGAGCATCCAGTTTCTATTCTCTGTTGAATCTATCTTTTCTTTTGATTAATATCTTCCTAATTTAACGTAATGATGATGAACAACCACCATGCCAGCAATCATAGGAAAGTTTTGGCTCAACCAAGAGATTTTATATCATATTTATCTTGTTCAGACTATTCACTATCATGCATTTCGATTTGTAGCCTACCGAGATGATGAGTCCATGATTTTGCAATTTTATATCATTAGCGAATTTATCTGTCTCATAGCACTGATCTAAGTGACTAGGTCCACAAGCCCGAACCTAATCTACAAATACTTGTACATCATTTTCAGAGCGCTCAGCACCAAGTTGCGTCTCATGACAACCTTATCTGTAGCCATGTGACTTGTCATTCATATGTGTTTGCTAGTGTTTGATTTGGTGTCATCCGGTTGACTCACACAAGGTTTCGATCACTTAAAGAGATTGTTCAACCATTCGATGATGTGCTGTTTTCCGAAGCTCAATTTGACTTTTAAAGTTGCTGCAATCATATTGTGTCTGTGTACCAATCTCATCGCATGTCATTTGTGTAATAAATTCTTCTGATTTAGGGAAGAGAGAATGTTATCAGATACATGTTCTATATTGAACATAGTATATTGTTTTTAGATTTTATGTCTTTTAAAGCTCAATATGTTATGTTACGTGAACTTGGGAATAAAATGTGGTTCGTTCATTGAAATTATTATTATTATTATTTTGCTTTTTGCTTTTGATCCTTTCTTTTTCCTTGTATTATAGTTTCATTGGTATCATGTGCTTAAATTTTTTGACTTTTTGGTCTAATAGCTTTCTATTATATACACATTTATTTTAGGTAGGAATAATAATATCTTACAAAAGAAACAAGCAAGGTAACATCCTTAGAACAAACAATCAAGGTAACATCCTTAGAACAAGCGCAATAGAGATTCTAACACCCTCTCTTGACGAGATCGATTCCCAAACCCACGCACTCTAAACAAAGTTTTGGTGGCCAATCATACCAGGTAAAAGATTAGTGGCAACTCCCCTTTTTATTATTTATTTACATTTGTTGGTGACGTCAGCTTTTAAGAAAAGCGAGTATAATATCACATCATTAAAAAAAAACTCTATTCTCTGTTCTCTCATCTCTCTCACTTTCCCTAACATTAATTCGCACTGTAACATTTACATTATTTGGAGTAAAAACTAAAAAGGTTAATTATCCAACATAATGAAACGTTAATATTGCTAGAACAATATTCAACATCAACTTGCATAGCTTCACTAATTAAGTGTACCTTGGTATATAGTCATATATCTAAATCACCAATTAATAAACAAGAGTCATATAGGGTCACATCTATTTTTTCACCTAGCAATTTATCTATAAATTTAGGTATGCACAAACATGATTTAACGACAAAATAAACTGTATAATTTTTAGGTGTTTAAAGAATTGATATGTTTAGGAGTCTTATCGAATTTTTAATTTTTTTAATCAATGATAATTTTTTTTTTGTTATACAATTGATGTGCAACAAATATTTAGAAAAATCTAAGACTCTTTTGATGGAAAAATTCAATTGAGGAAGGTTTGTCTAACCTTTGGTGGTCTCTCTCTAAGATACCCTAAGACTTTTATCCATTTATTTAATCCATGTCTTCATGGCCGTTAATTTAATCCGAACACAATCAATGGTGGGCACCATTAAATTTAATCCTGTATTAATTATATTTTTTTATAAAAAAATCTTCTTTTATGTTTCACAAAAGATATTTCTTAAATAGATCAAATATATAAAAGCGTTCTTTTATGTATTTAATTATCTTCTTATTTTGTTTCGCACGCAAAGCATGTGTGTTTTGGGCGAGCAATGGTATGATGTTAGATGACGACAACACTGCGATTTGGAAGGAAACTAAACCTCTATAACTTTGAAACGTGGTCTCTGAAATCTCTTCATTTCTAAACTCAATAACCAATCACTAATTATTATTTGAGTCATTTCTTTAGCGGTTGACGAGGTTCGGTTCCTTTGGATTTAGGACACAGCACAAGTGTCTTGGAAAGTTCTGTAAAAAAAATAAAAAAATAAAAAAAACAATCGAGCCCGTCGGGTCACTTTCTATCCTTATAAAGTGACTTGGCGAACTTGGGATTGTTTATTCGATAAATCTGGGCCAATTGTTTATTTGGCAAATTTGGGCGAATTGTTAGGTTGGTGAACTTGAAGGAATTGTTTATTTGGTGAACCTGAGCGAATGGTCACCAGAGTTTGCTGAATTGTTATGGTGATCGGCAAAATTTTTGCGAATTGTTAAAGTTGAGGGCGAATTGTTATCTGGTGAACTTTGGGGGAATTGTTTATTCAGGGAAATTTTGGGAATTGTGTTGCATGACCATATTATATAATCAACAGAAGATATAAAATAAGTCAACATTTTAAATGTGTACGATGAGGCATCTTCGCTTTGTACGTAACAAAGATATGGCCCCAGTGAATTAATCGACTAACTGAAAATAATTACTTAATAGTACTTAAATAATCATTTATCGCCTATTGACACTGTCGAGGCATTTCCCTTTCTCCACACATCTCCCCCTCGATTTTTATCTTCTAAAAGATCATCTCAGAATCTTTTTTATGCACACCATGGAATTTTTTTTTTAAAATTCATCACAACCATGCCTAAAAGATATTTCTATTCACTCTATTCTCTTTTCTTGTTTCTACTCATATGATGGTAACTCACCAAGGATGAGATTGTTGCTATCTATCCATGCTTCCAATAAACATTTATGCATAACTATAAAAATCTTTCAATCCTTGATTCTTATCTTACGATATATGCCAATAGGTATTTTCACCAAAACTCAACAATAACGTGTGTATCGTGGATCCTCAGCCTATTTTTAGAGCCAATAGATCTCTTAAAGGGTCATATGGTGGTGAACTTATAATTATAGTGTGAAGGGGCTCAACGGGAATGCATTGGAACAGCTGATAGATGATTCTCAGCATGATTTATCAAGTCACTTTTCTATGACTGAATTTTATGAATAGATTAAAATGAGTTGTAAAAAACAGAGAACATCTAAATATTAGTCTAAATGAATTTGACCTGGACTAAATTTAAGTTAAGGTCTAAATATGTTACTGTTTTATTTGTCACCCTTTTCCTTTCTTCATGTTTCTCCTTCTGATGAACATCTGAAAAGCTAGATAGGAAGTAATTTTAACAATTTAAAATTGTACACACATGATTTATTTTTTGGTCACTCATCACAAATTATATGGACTATTCTGAAACTTCGATATTTCTTTGTGTCAAAATGGAATAAAACTCAAATTTACCAAAATCGTGGAAAAATATCACTTGAAAGATTTCTGGCAAAAAAATGGTCATCCAGTATGAATGGACCACTTTGAGAGATTAATTACAGCTTAAATCATTCGTAAACCAATTTTTTTCTATAAATAACTATTAAAGTTCAAAAAGACAAAAGAAATGGAAAGAACTCATGGGCCAAATAATTTTTTTGGTTGCTGTACGTTGGGCGGGTATGCGGAAGTTGGGCTTGGACGGTCCAAGTTGGACCTAAACAAGCAGGAAAAAGTTAAGGCCTTTGGATTAGACCTGTACTACTAAAAACAAGTATGAACAGAATTCAATAATCTCCTTTAAACCCAAAACTCATTTAAAATTGTATAGATGTTGTATTGGATGACCTTATAATATCACCAAACCCAAAAATAGAACATATCAAAATTTTAAATCCGTGCAATGCACACTTCTTCACCTAGTACATAATAAAGATATTACCGGAGGTGAATTAATCAAAATATTGTATATATAAAGTAACATAATCATTTGTTGTTTCAATTGCCAACACATTTCCTTTTTTCCGCATGTCCCCTCAATTTTTACCTTTTACAAGATCATCTCACTGTGATTTTCACTTTTTTTTTGGTTCGAATGCATCAAAACCATGCCTAAAAGATTTTTAGGACAAATTGACCGAAAAATCCTAAACTTATTGCATGGTAGTCAATTCAGTTCTAAACCTTTTAATTGTACCAATTTAATGTTAAAATTTTTCACAATTTACTAATTAAGTCATAAATCTTTTGACGATTTGCCATTTTAGTCAATTTTGATTGAAATTGCTGACGTGCTAGTCTAGTTAACGTTAATTATCCTATATGGTATGATTGGCTTTGACCTAAACAGTTTTCACCATTTTAATTTTTTTTAAATTTTTTCTTTTCTTTTTTCTCTATTCTTTTCTTCTTCATTTTTATTTTGTTTTTTCATTTCTTTTCTTTCCAATCCTCCCACAAGTGAGGCTGTCGTGGCTCTTGCCGACCACGAGCAAGGGCCTTCGCATCCTCACCGGCCATAGAGGAGGGCGATAGCCAAAAAATAAAATATTTGTAAAAATTTAAAAAATGTAAAAAATATTAATATTAGCACTTTCCAGCCAAAATTGGCTTGAAAGACTAAATTTAGCAAATTATAAAAATGTTTAGAACTACATGAGTAAATTGTTAAAATATTTAGGACTGAATTAATTGTTGTCAAATTGATTTAGAATATTTGGGACAATTATCCCGATATTTCTATTAACTTCATTCTCTTTTCTTTTTTCTTACAATCTTTCCCCCATCCCCATTTGCTTATTTTTCACATCTTCACCACAACCTCTCGTACTGATGCGTAATGAAAAGATTAAACTTATTGAAATACACCGAGTTGGTCTACGTCCATAACCGGAAAGAACAATTGAAGACTAATAATTCAAATGAGAATACAAAGCATCATACCCTAAATAGAAATACAAAACTTATTGAAACTCTGATAAAACTCAAATCCAAATTTCGATCATTTGAATTTATGGCCACAAACAACTGATTTGACTCTTTCATCTGCAGCATATAAACATCATGCTGGATCATCTAACTTTTGTCCACACAAGTAAGCCCCGTAGTTATCATGGATGATAGAACCAAGATCAATCTGATGATGAAACAACTTTGTTGCATAGTTTACCCTTACTCTACCATTATTATAGGGGTATGGGGTTCGAGACAAAGAAAGATCAATCGAATGCAGCATTACGACAACAAAATTCGACATCTTCACAATGGGATGACAGCCATTTCTCCATGAATGGACAAGTATAATGAATCTCTCCTCTATCTTAGATTAAGGGCATGTTTGTGTAACTTCAACAAAAGAAAAAAGAAACTTCTTTCCACTTCCCCCCGGATTTACAACATTATCCAAATTATAAAATATCATGGAAAAATTATTTAAAAATTTATGTGTCAAAATTTGCATATTATGAAAATTTCAAGTTTTGCGGGGTAAGATTAAGTCATTATTTATCCATCACAAATGCGCAACAATCCTAGTGACGAGGTGAAATAGATAACTAGAAGCATGTCACGCAACTTCATGTTCCTATCCGTGATTCCAATCCAATTCCTTCCAAGTATAACTCATGGGATACTCGGAGTAGTGGTACTTGCTTTTGTTGAAGAACATATGCGTAGCTTTCATATGCAAGCTGAGCTTTCGTATGCTCATTAGGTTTGTGAGTAGTTGCATGCTGATTACTGATTGTATGCGCAGAAAATCAGAGAGAAATAGAGAGAAATAGCCTCTCTCCACAACGAAGAGTACTTGCAAGCGGAGTAATCCTGCCTATGGCCTTTCGTAACCACCAAAAAAACATGAAAGACATTTGCAACTTGCAAGGGCAGTGTCAAAGACCGATTGGACGACCACGTCGTTTCTTAATTCTGAATTTGCGATTATTCTTGTACACGGTTTCCAGTGTTAGCCGTGCACACACGGTGGAAATGGAAGTTGGCGCTCTTTACTGATGACGACTGTAGCTTCTTTGAATTATATGGCACGCCCGAAGTGTCCTGGCAAGTTCTTTTGAAAAAAGAAACAAACGACCAAGCTTGATTTCAGCTTCCAGGGTCAGCCCTTGAGCGTTAGATCCCTTAGAGACTTGAAATCAACGGTTGAAGTCATGAGACCGGTGTTCTACGGAGTTCTACTTTAGGAGATCCATCCGACAAATCTTTTTCTTCCCAATCTGAAATGCTTACATCCGGGGTCCTACTTTAGAAGATCCATCCGACCAGTCTTTCCCACCCCGAAATGATTTAGAGTCGGGGTTCTACTTTAGAAGATGACAAATCTTTCCCGCCCCGAAATGATTACAGTCCTAAGTCCTAAGTCCTAAGTCTTTTCCACCCCGAAATGATTACATCCGGGGTTCTACTTTAGAGGCTCCATCCGACGAACCATCCTCTGAACCGTTCATCATTTGGATTGGTTGAGGAATTCGTTAATCTGTGGAAAATTCTGAATTAGATAATCAGCAAAAGTCAAGAAATGGCTACCCCTGTCTTTTAGCTCATGCGTGCCAATATATATATATGCACAGACGCGGTAGCCAGCCCAGCGCTTCGCTTCACAGTCGTTCACAGAACAAAAAGCTCGAGATCAGAAAAAGTTCTAGCCAGTGGAGGAGGTCCTGTGCACCAGCAAAGGCTCTTCCTGCTCTTCGACTCCTCCTTGGTCTCCTGCACTCGCTCCCCTTCTTCACAGCATGCCGAATCAAATAGCAACTCCAGAAAGGTACGTACTTCATTCTTATCAATATGCTCTTCAAATCTCTGCTAAGAGCACGATAAAGCAATCGGTTTCTTTTCTCTTTCATAACAATCTTTTTTTCTAATTAATTTCTTTCTCATTTAATATAGGGACGACGAACAATCACAGCATGAGCAACAACAAGAAAGTTTTGACTTGGCCAAGAGATTCCACATTATATTCTCCTCGTTCAAGCTGCTCGTCGTTGTACACTTCAATTCGCAGCGTATTGAGGCATTGAGCTTGGCGGTTTTGCAATTTTATATTATTTGTGAAGTCATTTGTCTTATAGTGCTGATCAAAGTGACTGGACCTGCTCACTCAAACTTGATATACAGATACTTGTATATCATTTTTGGGACTCTTGGCTCCGAGTTGCTTCTTTAGGCGAGCTTGTCGCTGGTCATGTGATTGATCGTCAATATATGCTTGTTAGTGTTTGCTTTGGCATTGTCGGGTTTGCTCGGGCAAGGTTTCGACCACTTTCGAGATATTATTCAATCGTTCGAGGATGTACTATCTTCCCAAGTTTAGTTTGATTATTCTGTATTTGTTATGAATTTCGTTGTATGCCATTTGTAATAAGTATTATTGATATTGGGAAAAGAGAAGGTTACCATATGCCTGCACTGAATATGGTGAACCTTACTTCATTGCCATGTCATGTACACGGTTACTTTAATATCATTTGATCTTTTTCTTGGCCTAATTTTATTTTTTTCTTAAAGGTAACAATATGGGTCCACTAACCCATGTCTCAATTCATATTTGTTGGGTTGAATTTAAAATTAGTCACTTTAATTTTATGAATTAATTAAAATGAGTTGTAAAAAGCAAAGACCGACTAAAACTTGATCTAAATGGAGTTGACTTAAATTATTTTTAAGTTAAAATATAGAAAATAGTAAGTCCTTTGGATATGACTTAAAATTGCGTATGAACAGAATTCAATAACCTCCTTTAAACCCAAAACTCATTCAAGTTCCTTCATTTATCAAAGTGTATGGCGTTGTCCACGGTCTGACTGCTACAAATCTTGATGGATTTGAGCAATTTCCAATCTTCAAGTATTATCAGATCTTTTAGTACTTATAAGAGCAGAAGTTTACATCACATGTATCTTTCTAGAGACTCTTCTATTAGGTTCGTTCAAACTTTTAGCATTGGGCGAATAATAGTAGGTGTGTTTTTAAAAGATTGATTCGTCATATTTTTTAGTAATTTCTTATTTGATAATTCTTTTCATGTTTATTTTCTTTTGATTGGTTATGCTATTTTCCATGTATAAGAAGAAAAATTGCAAGGGAGTCCAAATTGGGTTGGGTATAGGTGGGGTCCAAATCGAGTCAAGTATGAGTTACTAAAATTGTAGTTTTCATGTAAATGTTACGCGTCACTTCTGTAGATATTTTGTTGCATGACCACAAAATATCCTCTAACTTAAATTTAAAATAAGTCAAATCTTTTAAATTCATGCGATGGGCGCTTATTCACCTAGTACATAATGCAGATATTGCCTGGGCGAATTAATCAAAATATTGTAAATAATCACAAAATAATGCTGATATAATCATTTATTACTTCAATTGCCATCGAGGCATTACCCTAAGGCATTACCCTTTTGTCCACACGTCTTCCCTTAATTTTGATCTTTCACATGTCTTTTCTATTCATGCTATGGAATATTTTCATCTTTTTTTGTTTGTTTTCATCGAACACATGCTTAAAAGATTTTTATGAACTCCTCTCTCTCCCCTCCGAACATTGATTGCAATATTTCATGGCTAAAGCACTCCTAGTCCAGGTTATTCCAAGTGCTTTGATCTACTGATTTCCCAATTTCATACGATCAATGTTGTTGTTATGGTCGTTTTAGAACAATTTTGTAAGTTGGAAATATGCTTTTCATCACCTCATCACCCCACCCTCTCATGCTAACGGATTATGGTTGGTAAAACTCACCAAGTTGGTCTAAGTCCTCAAACGAAAAGCATGGAGAAGAACAATCTAAGACTAATAACTCTAGTGAAAATACAGAACATTGCATTCCACACCAAATAGAAAAATGAAACTTACTGAAACTCTAATAGTACTCAAATCCATATCTTGATCATTTCTAAACTTATTATGACTGCAAACAACTGATTTAATCCTTTCGTCCGCATCATAAAAACATCATGCTGATCATTTAGCTTTTGTCTACACAAGTAAGCCTCGCATTTACCATGGATGACAGTGCCAAGATTATTCCAGATCTGGAAACAACTTTCTTGCATAGCTTACCAATCAGAACTAGCATTACAATAATAAAGTTCAACATTTCACAATGGGGTGCCAAACATTTCTGGATGAAAGGACAGGTATAATCAAGCTATCCTGCACATCAGATTAAGGTCATGTTTGTGTGTACTTCAACACAAACCAAAAATTTTTGCTTGAATTTAAAACATTATCCAAATTTTAGAAAAGCATAAAAGAGTTAAGTTTACGCATTGAAGTTTGTATGTCATGAAATTTTTAGATGTTACAGGCTAAAGAAAAAAGTTAATATGCATCTGTTGCGACGATTGCATTAAGAGCATGAGCATTGCTTTGTTCCGTCAGGCTGAAATTTTGTATGCTCACATGGCTAAGGAATAGTAGCATACATTTTTTTTTGGGTCAAAATTCACATACTATTTATGTCCTCATAGAATTGGAAAGAGAAATAGCCTCTCTTCGTGACAAGAAGAAGAAGAAAAAAAAAACACTCGCAAGGTCAGTGTCCATGATTCAAGTGTCAAGACCATTTGGACTACCAAAATGTTGCTTAATTCTGAGTTTGCGGTAATTCTTCAACATGGTAGCCGGGCACACGCAATGGAAATGGAGCTGCATTTCTCAGTTTATTTACTGGGACCAAAGTGCCGATGGCGATGCATCTTGTAATGTGATGCTGCAACTCGGAGCAACTGAGTCCTTTCTCATCGAACGACACACTTATGCATGATGCACTTCGTACACTAATCATGGTCAATAAACCGTCTTATGACGTGGGATCATACGATATGTTAATCGTGGACCCTCAGCTTATTTCCAGAGCCAAATAGATCTCCAAAACGATCAAACGGTAGCTAAATTTGTTGCCCTGCCATGGGCAAAAAGGGAATATGCCCATTAACTGAAACCGAAATTCATCGTTGCCCTGCCATGGACCAAAAAAAGGAATTTACCAGGGAAGCCAAACCGAAATTTCGTTGCCGACTGGGCAAGAGGAATTTGCCCTTATGTTGCCTGCCAGTTTCCAACCGTTGATTTAACTCCACAGGGCATCTGACGTGCCTGACCCTGGAAACTGAAGTCAGACAGACAGCTTGGATGAACGCTTGCAGAAGTCATTAGATAAATATCTAAACAAATGCGGAGAAGAATATTAAAAAAAAGAAGATGGGCCATCTAACCTCTCTGTGTACCCTCCGCCACCAAGTCCCTCTTCCACATAACCCAAAAACAAACACCAGAGAGAATTTGGCCAAGCCATTGTAGCATAAGGCCAAGCCAAGAGGAATACACCTCCTGCATACCCTCCACCACCAAGTCCCTCTTCCACAAGACTTAAAAACAATCACAAAAAGCCTTGGCCTCCCACAAAACCCAAAAACAATCACAGAAAGCCTTGTCCTCCTGCATACCCTCCACCACCAAGTCCCTCTTCCACAAAACCCAAAAATAATCGCAGAAAGCCTTGGCCTTCTGCATCCCCCGAACATGGCCGATCATTTAGTGACACCCGAACGGTACTCATACATGCGTGCAAATATGCTCTAAGAGCTTTAAGCAAAGCGCATATTAGAAGCCAGATTTTTTTTCCCCTTTTAAATATGTTCTTCTAATTAATTTCTTCCTAATTCAATATAGGGAAACGGACAACCGCAATAGCAAGATCAGCAAGAAAGCTTCGACTCAACCAAGAGATTTCATGTTATATTCACCTTGCTCAAGCTGTTTATCATCGGGCATTTCAATTTGTAGCATATCGAGGAATTGAGCCATCCAATTCTACAATTTTACATCATTTGCAAAGTCATATATCTCGTAGCACTTATTCAAGTGACTGGACCCCTGAGGCCAAAGTTGATATACCAATACTTGTACATCGTTTTCGGGACTCTCGCTTCTGAGTTGCTTCTCTTTGGCATGTCTGCTCGCGTGAGATTCTCACCGTTTTCAAGATATTCTTTAGCTGATCAATGATATGCCGACTAATATTTGAAATTTCGACAATATTCTGTATTTGGGTTATCGATTTTGTTGCATGTTGTTTTGTATGTACTAAATCTTGTGATTTTCATAATCTATTTTTGTAGATCCATTATTATCTTTGAGTCAAAAAGTCGCCTCAATCCCTTGAAGGCTCCAACACGTAAAAGGTCATTATCAGAAATTCAGAACCCACGGCCAATGACCCTGCTTAAACAGTCGTTAGAGTTGGGGTAACACCAAAAACGAACGAATGCCATTGATACTAGAGTCCCGAAATAATGCTTCATCAACTCTTGGTTTGGAAAATTTCACAATATGCGGAGTGATTGTATAGGAAGTCTTTGACCCTCACCTCAGCAAAGCATTAGGCCTTAAATCTCATGATAGCAATTCCAAAACAAGCCAGCCGAGCATTCTCAATCCAACAGATAAAAACTACTCATTTACTCACCCCACAAAGTATATGAAAAAATCAAACTAAAATCACATAAGGTATCTAAATATCGATAGTGGATTGGAACTGGGATTCGATTAGGTCATAGCCAACTCCTACAAAGGCCTCATTCCTTATAGTAACTAGCGAAAAGAAGGAAAAAGAAAACAGAAAAGAAGAAGCTTCTATTGTCACGCCACGACTCTCGAGCTCGCGGCAACCCCATTACCTTGGTCGATTGAAAGTGACGTCCTAGGACCCGTCGACGACCATTCATTTTATCTTTCGTTAAGCGCAAGCGGAAGACGAACTATCCCCAGACAAACAAACAATCAAACAGGGATAGAAGGATGAACAACAATGACGACAGCAACTACTCATTTATACATCTTACTGGATTAACCAACGGAGGATCGTTTTCCGAATTACAAGCCCGACAAAAACGGCCGATCCATCCTCTAAGCCAAACCAAAAAGGAACTAGGCTAGGCTAGGCTAATCCAACTATACAAGAAGAACCCTCAGGTTTAGCACCACGGCCACTTGGACCCATCGGACTCAGGCTTCGTCGGGTCGATCACTGGAGAAGCGGGGCAGGATCCTCCACTACGGGTACGCCATTCTAAGGACCTGAAAATGGTTAACCACAACGGGTTGAGATAAAATCTCAGCGAGTTCTTCCCCTAAGCCCTGGTTAGTACGCCAACTCAACCCGGGGTATCTCTCCAAAACCACCCCTCACTCAACCCAACAACAGACAACAGACAACCCGCAATCAAACAACCACCAGGGTCAACCAATAAACACTATTCGGTTCGCATGCAACCTTACCCGGTATGTCATACCCTGCATGTCAAATCTTATACAATGCAAGCAAGGCACATGGCCGTTAGATGAAACAGTTCATCAATCACATGCGAATCGCGTCACAAGTGATCTCACCTGGCCATTGCCACACCCTGCACGATTGTCAACTCATGCGTGCGTACCATAATTAATGCGATCATCACGACATTAAGAGCATGCGAATAATCAGAGCATCTCACACAACTTTCTCATGTCTCACACTCATACATGCTCCGATTATTACGCCCCCTCCTAGGCCAACGGCACAACCTTATGGTTAGCGGTTCCTGGCTAAAACCAGTTTCGTCTTCTTTACCTCAAGGCACGGCGACGTCAGGGGTCATCCCTTCCCTCTGACGACATTCCCGAAGGAGCACAGGACCCGCCCACTACCGCAGTCCCGCAACTGATAGGAACATAGGACCTGCCCACTACCGCAGTCCCGCAACATGTCCCCCGTCAGGAAACTAACAAAAGTCAGGACGACCAAACGGCCACGGCACAACCCCATAAGGATTGGCGGTCTTCCGGCAACGCCGGGGTTCCCTCTCTTAATGTGATTATGCAACACATTATCAAGCAATTCATTTATATCTTTTCTCTGTCGTGAATGCAACATCGCTCATGCTCATGCGACATGCCATTGTAAATAACCCACGCAATATATCATGCGGTTTCACTCGACAATTCCAAAAATCCAAATCCAACCAACACTCGATCACGTATTTCATCATCAATCACGAGTATAATCAACAATCAACACTTCAATTAATCATAACAACCAAGAACACATCAAATTAAGACAAAAATTAGCTTCTGCATGAACAGTGTCGTGAATAGTAATTATGAACGGTGATTTTTCCGAAATTCAATTAATTAAAACATTTAATCCAGAAATTAAAAAAACATTAATTAAAAAAATTAATCAATTCAATTAAAGCAAATCATGCTTAATTAATCACAAAAATCACATAACCCTCATTTAAGCAATAATTAAGCACAATTAGCAAAATTAAGCTAATCTAATCCTAACCATCTATCTAACCACCTATCTTAGGGCTAATGCAACTTAATTAAACTATCTAAACCATCATTAACACTAACTAATCCAACCCTAAGCAAGTTTATGCACTAAATAGGGATTAGGAGCTAAACTCATCCGTTAAGCGGGCCGGCGACACGGACGCGGCGGCGGTGACGAACCCGACACCCGGGGACCTCTACCACAGTGATCCAAGGCGGTCCCGGGCTCAACACAGCAGCAACAAACTCGGAATCTCCACTGCAAGCTGGAAAAACTGATTGCACAGGAGGAAAGTGGCTGACCAGAGGAAAACGGGCTGCCCGGAGCTCCGGCGAGCGGTGGGCCAGCGACCAGCGGCACCTGGGGGTCGAGGGGGAACTGCTTGTGGCTGGTATGGGCGGATATTGGGTCGGAAAGGGAGGAAAATGGCCGAAACAGCAAAACAGAGCAACAGCAAGCGGTCAGAAAACGGTCAGGCCGGCGGTGGCTTTCGGCCGGAATACGAGTCGACAGGTAGCTCTTTCCAGCGATCGTCCGACGGTGTCTGAACGGAAATTCTCTTCTGAACACGATGGCGGATGGCACGAGACGAGATTCCAACGAGAAGGCAATGAACAACTCAGATTTCGGTGAAAGGTTAGAAACTGAAATTTCAGGAAGGAAGGGAAACTAGGGAGAGAAGGTGTGCAATTTTTGGAGAAGATGAAGAGGAGAGAGAGAGTGAAGTGAGGCTAAAAATAGGCCTCAATTAAGGCAATTAATTGGTTGGCTCAAGTCCCCAAAAACATGACATCATCTTCTCTCTCTTCCTTTTGACTTTTCTTCAAAATATCCAAGGGCATTTTGGTTATTTCCACCTTGCACATTTCCCAATCTGCCCTTGGGCTGAAAATGAAGGGTGGGCCTAGGAAACGGGCTTGAAAATAAATAGAAATGGGCTTAGGAATTTATTGGGCTCGAAATGGCTCAAGGTTAAACAACGGCTCGGAAGGTAAATTGGTCGGTTTGGTCCAACGGGCTCACTTGCTTACCTCGGGCCTTCCATGGCGGCTGTCCCACCTTGGGCGTGAGGCCCACACTAATCTTGCCCAGCCCACGTCCTCGTAGGCTCGTTTTCTCGGTCCGAAAATCCCTTTTCCAAATACTCGGCTTAACTGGTAGTGTCGACTGTCTAAGAAGCATCGTCCAAAAGTTCTTCTTGAACGTTCCCGAAAATTCGAAGTCCAATATTGGATTCTCATGCCTTGTCAATTCACCCGAATGCCATTTTGGTACTACTCAGACTGACAGGCGGTTTCGAGGATTCACGCGTAACCGACTCGTGCCAAATCACGTTCAAGACTTTTCGACACATGGACGTTCTTGACTACATGAAATTGCGAAGGATCGATTCTTATTTCAAAGTACACGATTATCAATGATCGACATAGGGCCGTTCGCGGGTTCGATAACAGTAAATGGAATCACCCGTTGTCCCATTATGTTCTGTCTGCGAATCGACTTCTAGTCGTCCCTGAAATCAGCCTGCATATCTACAGGATCGTCCTTACGCAAGTCTCACGATCGAGTCGTTTTCCCAGGTCAAGTTCTTTAGTCGCACGAGTTCTGTCCTCATTAGTCTTTCCCCTCAAGGTCAGTATCTCAGGAGTGATCAGTTCCGAGTGAGATCAATCAACAATGCATTGGCGAAATTAACGTTCATTTCTCCCTCAAAGGGCTCGAATTTCAGGACGTCACATCTATTCAATTTTCTTTGAAACAATATACCAATATCATATAATAACGATACCTTGACACGATAAAAGACAAACATAAATTTATCCCTCTTGCTTTACTCTTAGCTAAAATTGGGCTACTACCAAAAAGTGCAAAATCATCTCCACAACCGGTAAATTCAACTTATACAGTATATGACTCAAGCTTGAACTCCGGCACCGAAGTTTTCTAGACTTTGATTGCTAATTCTTGCCCATCAAATTATGTTGCACGATAGACATTTGCTTAACAAAAGTCAGAGTGACAAAAGGGTCCAGCGACTACGTAGTAGTAGCAAAAGTACACATCACAAGTGAAATCATGATACTATAACAATGATGCGAAGTTCCACCTACAATTAATTTGCAAAAAAAGAGAAAGTAGCAAGTACAGCCGACTGTGGTAATAGTATATCTTTGCCAGTGGAAATGCAACCATTTGTATCATTAAATACTTTATGGTCGAATATCTTGAATGGAATCATCCGAGTCCTTTGATCAATGGCCTGCACAACCATATGAACAATTCCATGAGTACTTTTCAGAGATTCTAATATCACTTCAGTAAGTTTTAGGAACGGAGCTTGGGCAACGTAACTGCAGTAACTTTTAAAAGTGGTCTCACTTCTGAATAATTATTGTAAGAGGGGATATGAACCAATGCATACACCCATCAAACGGTTTATTCAGCTATGATTCAGTCAAACTGAAATATTGATTAATCTTGCAGTGGGTTCGTTTCAACTTCAAAACTATTGATGATCAAATAAAAGTAATTATAGTTTGTTATCCTATATCCAATTCTGAAAGATAATTCCACTCTTACTTCACACCAAATACAGAAGATTTGACTCTGGGATACAAGTGCAAAGCAAGAGGAAGGAGGCCGATGAAGAAATTGATGAAAATCGATAGATTTTTAAAACGGACACATATTTACAGGGGATATATTGTCTTGAGAAAAATCCAAGCAGCAAATTATACTTAGTATGAAGAGACCTTATTGTGGCTGTTGTTACGGCGGTAGCATGGAGAATTTTAATGGAACAAAATTCCTACCAAACAAGCAACAAGTGATCAGTCAAAATCGGAAAAACCATCTCCAGAGTGAAGTGGCTCTGAACAAAATGCCAAAAGTCGAAATAATCCAGACCCAAAATGTGATTAATCTAAGCGAGATTCCAGCGAATTTGACTGAAACTATGAATGCGAAACAGAAGGTCGTGATTTCAATTTTCCTTTTCCTGAGGGAAACGAGGAAGAGTTTTGTGCCGAAATCAAGCTTCTACTATTATGTAAGCGCAAAGACGGCGATATAAGCGGCTTCACAACCAATCGTGATCTTCAAAAAATTCTCCAAAAAACTAAAATCCACAGTAGCGGAGGAGAAAGCGGAGATTCAGCAAGTGAGCTTACAGGGATGCAGAGCTCGTGAGCGAAGTCAGGGGAGAAGGGAGGGAAGACGGCGGAGGAAGGTATCTTAATTCTAAATAATCATTGCAAGAGGAGACATGAACCGATGTATACACCCAGAAACAGTTTACTCAACTTTAGTTAAGTCAAATAATGATTTAGGAAAGAGACAGATTAAGCTTGCAATAGGCTTCGTTCCACTTCAAATTTTTTTATGATTAAATAAATTCTGAAAATTAATTCCACTCTTGCTTTATGCTGGTATAGAAGACTTGACCCTAAGATTAGAGGCGCCAAATGGGTCATAAGCCCATATTATGACTCATTTTTAATTAAATGAGTCAAGTGAAAGTTAAATATGGGTCATAAATAAGTCTTAAAAAATGAAGCAAAAATAGAAAGAGGTCTTAAATGGGTACTAGGGAAACCCACTCTGAATCCATAGGTCCCAAGGTTCTCCTCTTCTCACTCCATTCATCCCCCTCCTTTCTCTTTGTGTCCCTAGCCTCTGTGGTTGATCCCACCATTGCGTCGCCATCTCCGTCGCCCATCCCGAGCTTGTTGTCACTGGCTAGAGCTTGGCTTGGATCTAGGCAGGTGAGTGACAAGCTCGCTGGCCGTAACAAAGCTCAGGCTAGCGAGCCCTGAGCTCGTCGGCCATATCAAATTAGGAAACTCATTAACCTCATGGAAAACAAAGAAGCAATCCACTATATCACTATCATCAGCTGAATCAGAATATTGAGCCATGGCAAAAACTACCTGCGAAATAGTTTGGATACAAGGACAAATATCAGATCTTGGAGTACAAGTTAGTAGGCCAAGCAAATTATTTTGTGATAATGATGCCGCACTAAAATTGGTAGCAAATCCAATCTTTTATGAAAGGATGAAGCACATAGAAGTTGATTGTCATTTTACTCGAGACAAGATCAAAGAAGGAGTCCTCATAACAAAGTGAATTGGAATTGTGAAACAGCTTGTTGGCATCTTCACCAAACCACTATCTAAGTGTCCTCGACATATATAGGCCACCGGCTTGAGGGGGGGTGTTGGAGAACGGATTTGATTTGATATCAATTGTGATCCTAGTTAATACAGTATATCTATGATGGAATATTGTTGGAATATTCAAGGAGATAAAATCAAAAGAAAATATTGCATATATTTTATGTATATCTTTTCTAATTCTTTTTTTGTACTGTAAATACACTCTTGTATTTGTAGAATTTCATATACAGAAAACAATTCCTCCCAAGTACTTTTCATTTTCTGTCAAATGGCTGTGGAGGCCCTCGCTGATTTGCTACCTTTTTTTAAAAATTAAATTAAATTTATATTTATATTTATATTAAAAATCAAATTTGGAAGCAAAATGACGTCATTTTGGGACAGCGATTGCTAAGTGAACATTTCGATAAGTTACGTAGACCGGTTTTATCAATATAATAACGTCACATCAGATTTTTAACAAACTTCGTTGGAGTTAGTACTTAAGTGTCAAATTTGTTTTTTAAAAAGTGACATTTAAGTGTAATTTTTGAAAATTTTGTTATTTATACGTTTATTCATGTCAAGTTTTGATACTAAGGGTGTTTTTTTTTTTGGGATTCCTTTGAATTTAGGACACAACACAAGTTTCTTGGAAAGTTCTGTCATAAAAAAAGAAATAAATAATCTAGTCTACCCGTAGAGAGTGACTTGAACTTGTGGGATCCACTCTCTGCGTGGATTCCGACCACTTTCTAAGGGGCAAGGCTTTCATGAAATCCACATCCGTTCTTCCCCTCCCGCAAAACTCTAAGACAATAACAGAAATCGGACATACGGACCCCAGGAGTGCCACAACTTGGCACGGAGGGACACTTAAGTGCCATAACTTACAAACGGTACACTTAAGTGTCAAAATCGGAGCAAAAGGGATCACTTAAGTGCCAACGGCAAGAAAATCCGGCAAACCGCCACGTGTCCATTTTCCGGCGACTTCATTTTGCCGACGGAGCATTTTTTTTTTTAAATAAAAAATCCACGTGGTAATTTTAATAAATAAAATTGTCCACGTCAGATTTTAAAAAAATTAAAATCGATTTTATTAAAAAAAAAAAAAAAAGGAGGAGAGGAGGATCGGTGAGGGGTGCGGCCCTCGCCGCCCCGCCGTCGCGCCCACCCTCGCCCGGCGACGGTGGGGATCGGGCGGCGGGGTCTGCCGGGCCGGCCAGTGGCCGGCGACCCAGCTGCGGCGAGGGAAGGGCGAGGGGTCGACGGTCCCGGGAGGGTCGCGCCCTCGCCCGCCTGGGCCGACCGCGGATCCGGCGCGGATCCGGTGGCCGCGGGCGTGGCCGGCGACCTCGCGCGGGGGAGGGTCGCGACCTCGCCCAGATCCGGGCGGGGCCTCCCGCCGCAGCGGCCGGGTCGCGGCCACCGGCCGAGCTCGGCGACCCCGGCCGACCCTCCCCACCGTCGCCGGCCCTTCCCCGGCGAGGGTGGGTGGCGACGGCGGCGGCGGCGAGGGCTGCACAGCCCTCGCCGATCCCCTCCTCTGTTTTTTTTTTTTTTTTATAAATAAAATCGATTTTATAATAATATTTTTATTATTTAATATTATTTAATTAATAATTTTTTATAAATCCACGTCAGCCAAAACGACGTCGTTTTGGCTGATTTTTCATCGATTTAGTGTTTCCGGCGAGCCACGTAGGCAAAAAAAAATTAATTAAAAAATGCCACGTAGGATTTCCGGCAAGGTTCGACCACTTGGCACTTAAGTGATCCATTTTTTTTGAAAAGTGGCACTTAAGTGTACCGTTTGTAAGTTATGGCACTTAAGTGTCCCTTTGTGCCAAGTTGTGGCACTCCCGCTGTACTTATGCCACAGAAATCGTAGAGCTAACTCCTCCTAAACATGGCTGATCATACAATCACACTTGAAAGGCATGTAATTTATTTATGTGAATATGATTTGAAGAACTCTGCTTGAAGTATGTGCTAAGTAGTATTTTTTATCCCCTTTGAATATGTTTTTTTCCTTTCAATTATTTTTTTTTCGATTCAATATAGCAACGGCCAATTACCACACCAATAGCAGCAACAAGAAGTTTTGACTTAATCAAGAGATTTCATATTATATTTACCTTGTTCAAGTTGCTCATCATTGAACATTTCAATTCACAACATATTAATGAGCCGCCGCATGTTTCAATTCACAAAAATGAAAGGAATGAAAACAACAAAGTGGAGCACTATATATACCTTGCTTGTTCCACTTCCTCTTTCAAACAATCATTGAGCTGCAATTTCTCCAGAACATGGCATATTATACAACGACAATTGAAATGTAACGTAATCCATTTGTACGAATACACTTCAAGGACTCTGCTTATAGCGCAGATTAACTAGTTAGTTTGTTTTCCTTCTTTTGAATCTATTATCTTTCAATAAATTTCTTCCTAATTTGGTATAGGGAAGATGAGGAACCACAACAGCACCAACAACAAAAAAGTTTTGACTCAATCAAGAGATTCCACATTGTATTTACCTTATTCAAGCTGCCTGTCATCACGTGTTTCAATTTGTAGCTTATCGGGATACTGAGCCATGTAGTTTTGTAGTCTTAAATCATTTATAAAGTTATTTATCGCATAACACTAATTTAAAGTGATTAGATCTGGGAGTCCAAACTTGATATACTGATACTTGTCTATCACTTCTGGGACTCTCAGAGTTGAGTTGTTTTTCTAGGCGAGTCTATCTTTGGCTATGTGGTTAGTTGTTAATATGTGATTGCTAGTGTCTACTTTGGCATGCTTAATCGCGTGAGGTTTCAATCGTTTTCAAGATATTATTTAGTTGCTCGACAATAAGTGGTTTCCAAAAGTTTAATTTGATTTTTGAAGCTCCCGTAATCATACTGTATATGTGTTTCCTTTGTTGCATGTAATTTGTAATGTTCTAATTTTAATGATTTATATTTATAGACCCAAGAATAATATCTTTTTCAGTGCCTGCTTTTCATTGGGTCGGATAAAACTCAAATTTAAGAAAATCGTCGAAAAAGAATCACACAAAACTTCTGGCAACGCATAGTCATCTAGCATGAGTGGACACCTATAGAGATCGCTTCCAGCTTTTAATCATCCTTAAACCAGTTTTTTTTAATTAAAAACCATAAAATGCAATGAATCTATGGGCCACTTCATTTCTTCGGGTGCCATAAGTGTACGGTCGAGACAAATGAGCCCGTTCAGCTTTCTTTAGGCGCGTATCTCGAAGTTGGATTCGGACGGTCCAAGTTGGATCCACACGATCAGGATCCACTTCATTTTTTGGTTGCTTTAAGTGTATGATCTTTTTCTTTTTCTTCTCCATTGCTTGGTCGCCAGCCATAGGCAAGATCGAGCCTCTTGCCACGAGCCGACGAGGCCGAGCTTGCCCTACATTGGTGAGCTCAAGCCCCACCTGATTCGACAAGCTGGGTGAGTCTCGAGCCTTGCCAACATTAGGTGACCTTGGGCGAGTCAAAAGCCTCGCTCAGGTTGCTGGATTTGGCGAGGCCCAAGCTCATCTGACCAGCCTCGAGTGAGGTCAGGCGTCGCTAGATCTGGTAGGCTAAGTAGGGCCTGAGTCTTGCCCGAGGTCACAAGAGCCTGGCCGACATCTAGCGACCTTGAGTGAGGCCTGACCTCTCCGACATTGTGCAAGCTGGTCTAGCCACAGGTCGGCGAGGGTAATGTCGCAGCAATAGTAAAAAGTTTTGCCGCAACTTTCAAAGTCTAATGTTGCAGAGTTTTGCTGCAACTTTAACTTTAGAAATTTGCAGCTAAACGCTGCAACATTAGACTTCAAAAGTTGCAGCAGAACTTTTTGCTGCAATATTAGACTCCGTAGGCTGCAGCAAAACTTTTTGTTACTGTTCTTACCCTCAAATCAAATCGAGATTGCTGATCTGCGGAATCTGAAATATGAAATCCACAGGAGTCAAGTTCGCGTTAATCATGAGTAGGGGAATGACAGGGCCATCTCTCTCTCTATAAAAATGCAATGCATGGAGCAAAGCCCTTTCAATTCGCTTACAATTCCCATACACAAAACAAAAGCTCCGGATCAGAAATCTTTCAAGTGAGATGGACGAGCTCCTGTTGGAGAAGCTGTCTTCAAATCCTGCTCCATAACATGGCTGATCAGACAGACACACCCCAAAGGTATGTGACTCGTTTATGTGAATATGCTCTTAAAAACTCTACTTAGAGCTCTGTTTGAGTAGCTGGTCTTTCTTTCCTTCTGTCTTTGGAATCTATTTCTAATGCCATCATTTCCTTTCTTGATTCGTTATAAGGCTGAAGAGCAACCCCCACGTCAGCAACAACAGGAAAGTTTTGTCTCAACCAAGAGATTTCATATCGCATATACCTCATTCAAGTCGTTTGCCATTGCATGTTTCAATTCGCAACCTATCAAGATGATGAGCCACATGGTTCTGCAGCTGTATATTATTTGCGAAGTCATCTATCTCATTACATTGATACAAGTGACTGGACCCACAAGCCCGAACTTCATATACCAATACTTATACATCATTTTTGGGACTCTCGGTGCTCAGTTGCTTCTCTGGACGAGTCTATCTCTAGCCATGTGGCTTGTCATCAATATATGCTTGCTAGTAATTGCTTTGGCATCGCTTGGTGTGTTCACGCAAGTTTTCGACCAACTTCAGGAGATTGTGCAACCGGTTGATGATGTGCTGTCTGTCGAGATTTAGTTTTGACTTTTGAAGCTCCTGCAATCATACTATGTTTGTGTACCATTTGTGGCATATTATTTGTGTAATAAATCCTTTTGATTTAGGGAAGAGAGAATGTTGTCATATATATGTTCTGTTTATGGTCAACCTTGTCCTGTAGCTAGGAAACTTACAGGATTGTTTTAAGTCCCTGATAACGATAATGATTTAGTTCGAGCTTTTATCTACTATTAACAGTTGATATTTGACCCAATATTTTTATCCTAGTTAGTATAGTGTCTCTACTACCTCGTTTGTAAATTTCTAGGCTTTTTGAGCCCATTTGAAAGGTTGAACTCGTTTTCTTAAAAGCATCTCTGCGTAGGTATTATATAACATTCTCAAAAGTAACACTTATTCCGGCTATTTTTTATTTATGAAAAAGTCAATATTTGCCTTAATATATTTACTGAAGATAGTATATTGTTTATAGAGTTTACGTCTTTTGAAGCTTATTAGGTGGGACGACCATGTTTACTTTCAGGACATATACATTGTCACGTTGTGTTGCGTGGAACTTGTATTGGCAATATAATACGGTTAATTTAGTGAAATTATTTATTTGAGACTTGAATAATGAATGATTAGAGAAAATATTTTTTGGTCAATAAAAAATTTCTATTCTAAAATTAGGGAAAATAATTTTGGCTTCCGAAGAAAAATGAAATCATTTTCCCCACCTCTCTCGTCATCGTCTCGTCTCCTTCTTCCTCTCCTCCAGAGCTTCTCCCATCTTTCGACTTCTTCGTCTCATCCCTAGTCTCCAGAGAGCTCCTCTCCGCTACTGCCTAGCGCTTCTCTTCTTGATACCAGAGCAGGGCGCCGGTGGCGGTCATCGCTGTGGCTTTAGGTAATTGTTCGCAGTCCCAAGTCGATCATCGATCATCGAACGGTTTGCTGAAGTTTCACGTCCACCGATCTCTTGGGTTCGAATTCCAGATCCAGGTCGGTTTCTACTCCCTGGTTTCCATGCCGCATAGCTTCACTCAAGACTACCTTCCTCGAATGCCACGGGCACCTCCAACGTATACCTCGAACCTCAGTTGCGAATTGCATTGCCTCCGAAAGTGATCGGGCATGGTGAACGCACGATGGAGGAGCTCTTGGTTAGAGAGGAGAACGGGGGCTTGTTTATGGGACGGGGTAGTGAGAGCTTCACAGAGGGTGGATAAAACCTGGAGAGAGCTCATCGAGATCTAGAGGCGAGAAGCCGAAGCGTCGGGCAGACGAGGAATTACATCGGACAGCTCAAGATCAGAGCTTCTGAGGTGCTTTTATTGTCTGTTGACCGCTGAATTTTTCCTTTTAAAGAAATTCTGCATGAACTTAGGGAGGTTTGAGAGAGAGAGAGAGATCTTTTAAGAGGTTGATGAATTGAGCTGCTTGCAAGCTCCTCCTGGTCAATTTGAGCTCACTTTTGACTTGATTTTGAGTCGGTCAAGTATCGTATTCTGATGGATCCGATCGTCGCATGATATGCTTTAGTGGCGACACTAGAATCACTGCAATTTTTGGTTTATCGTGTCTTTTATGCTGCAGTTGGAAATTCGATCAAGCTTGAGTAGGAGTTTTTCCTTGAGCCGTGCTCCGTAATATTCTACTGACTTAGTCGAAATGAACCCGAAAGTATCGAAGTAGGGTACCCTGCGACTCAAGCTTGACTAATCGAGCACGATGGAACTTGAGTTGATTGAGTCTTCATTTTCGAATCAGATCAGCACAGAGTTGAGTCATGCCTTGGTCATATTTTTCGGTTGGCAGAACACGGCTTGATTACTCTCCGGTCACGACATTACACCGGTCTTCTATTATCGTCGCGTCTCTCAAGAAATCATTTGTCGCCCATGCCGAAGATTGCAGAAATCCCAGAGGGAGCTATCGGAAGGACAAGATGTTAAGCAAATAAATCGAGAAGAAGGGAGATTGGAAGACTGTTAAAAGCAGCTTCTGTGTCTGCACTGGCAGGTACCCTTGCGGGTCTACCGGTATCGCTCACTTAGGTCGCTGCGGTGTCCCGGCTGGTACTCCCTTCGGGGATTAACTTCATCAGCTGGATGCTATTCGGAATCATCTTCCGCTGCACAGTTTGTGACGTCATGGAATTTTTCAAACTATTATTAGACTTTGCCCTCGTTATTTTCCAAAATTTTCGGATATCTAGAAACATCGGACGTAGGACCGCCGAGCCGAAATTCGGATACGAGATCCCGTCATTTTTTTTCCTTTCTCTCTCCCACGTGCGCTTTCCCTCTCTCTTCTTTTTTCTCTCTCCTCTTTCCCGCACGTTTCTCCTTCCCGTCGTTCTGCTGCCGTCTGACTTATTCCCCTCACGTCCCTTCCCTCTGCACTTCCTCTCTTCTGCCCGTCCCCCACGTGCTGTCATTTCCCCTCATTTCTGCTGGTTTGACTTTTCAAACCATCCCCCTCTCTCTCTCTCTGGGCTGAAATGGCACGGACGTGTAGGAGTGAGCGATTTCAGATTCCTTACAGTTCCGCTTGGAATCTGAAATGTACCATCGAGTACAGGTTTTTCATTTTTTGGAACTTGAAACCTACCCGTCGAAATCTGGAATCTAAAACCTACTCTCTCTCAGGTTCCAAGATCGGTTTCAAGATCCAACAAGTTATTTTTTTTTATTTAAGTAGAATCGGTTCCAGTTCCGATTCTAGTTCCGAAAAAAGAGGAACCGAGAATTGGGAACTGGAACCCTCCTTCCTATAACCGGGAACCGTGATATCCCTTCCAACATAGTCTTTATAATGATAGCGAAGTTGCCAAATATGCAGAAATGACAAGCTAGACAATCTGAGAGCTTCATGTTACCACACAGTGAATCCCCTGACTCAAACTGCGGTCGCTGCCAAAGTGAAACACAGCTTTTTGATCAGCGACACAACCATCACCTTGGGAACGCAGCAAGCAATATTCACTTCTACATTAGTGAAGGCTCGAGTAAATACCAAGGTAAAGTGGGTGCACTTATTCAGCAACAGTTCTTCCAAAAGCTCTCTTTGAGCATTGCTGGAGAGGTGGACTTTCGCCCAAATCCTTACTAAGAATTCCTTGAAACGTGAAATAATGTGTCTGGAAAACTAAACATGTGCTGCTACATCCACGAAACGAAATAAGCAGCTCAGGACTTTCGTTGTGATTTATGGCACAAATCTTCTCGAGTTGCCTTTTTCTAAATAAAGATAAAAGGGAGAAAGAGGCTGATTAAATTAGAATTCTCACCAAGAACACAGCGATATGAAGCAGTCATCAGTTGCAGTTCACTTGAAAGAGAACAAGAGAGCACCCGCATGCACTTGAGCAAGTCGAGGCGGAATACGTCATGCACTTGACACGTGGAATACGTCATGCACTTGAGCAAGTCGAGGCGGTAGCACAAGACGATAGGCTAAATTCCCAATCATTTCTAGAATCTCGAACGGTCCGACGTACCTTGGGCTCAGTTTTCCTTTCTTTCCAAATCGCGATGTACCTCGCATCGGCGATACTTAAAGGAACACATGATCGCCCACTTGAAATTCCAATAGCCTACGTTGTCTGTCCCCATAACTCTTCTGTCTGCTCTGAGCCGTCTTTAACCTTTCTCGAATCATCTTTACCGCATCTAAAGATTGCTATACCAACTCTGGCCCTATAATTTTCGGCTCGCTGACTTCGTCCCAACAAATTGGAGTCCTACACGGTCTACCGTACAAAGCTTCGAACGGTGCCATTTTGATACTCTGCTGATAACTGTTATTGTACGCGAATTTCACGAGATGAAGTTGTTCCTCCCAACTTCCTTTGAAATCCAATACACAGGCTCTCAGCATATCCTCCAAAATCTAAATCGTTCTCTCTGATTGACCGTCTGTCTGAGGATGGTAGGCTGTACTGAACTACAGCTTTGTCCCCATTGAAGTCTATAGACTCTTCCAAAATGTAGCCGTAAATCTAGGGTCTCGATTTGAAGTAATCGTCATTGGCACTCCCATGCAAACGAATAATTTGTCACACGTACAATTCTGCATACTTTTCCAAAGCGAAATCCTTGCGTACGGCGATGAAATGAGCTGACTTCGTCAATCGGTCCACTATGACCCAAATCGCATCATTACCCCCATTGACTTCTTAGTAATCCCGTCACGAAGTCCATCGTGATATGCTCCCATTTCTATTCAGGGATTTCAAGAGGTTGCAGTAACCCTCCTAGCTTGCAATGCCGCGCTTTCATTTGTTGGCAAGTTAAACATTTCGCCACGTGCTTGGCGATGTCAAGCTTCATGCCGTTCCACCAATAATACTATCGCAGATTCTGATATATCTTCGTACTGCCTGGGTGCACACTGTAGTCGCTACGATGCGTTTCGGATAACAACCTCTCCTTAATTTCGGCATTGTTTGGCACACATAATCGTCCACGAAATTTCAAGATCCCATTCTCAGATACTTGAAAATCCAACTTTCTCTTGGTCGCATCCATTTGCAGAATCTTTTGGATTGCAACGTCCATAGGTTGCATTGCCTTAATCTTGGCTTAAATTTCAGGTTCGATCCTAAGGGTAGCCATTAGACTTGAATTCTGAATCGCAGATTCCCTCCAACAGAATCTATTCCTGAGCCATCATACTAGCAACCGATGACTTGCGACTCAAAGCGTCTGCCACTTTGTTTGCCTTACCCGAATGGTACAGAATCTCGCAGTTATAATCCTTAAGAAGTTCCATCCATCTGCGCTGTCTCATATTCAGTTCCTTTTGGGAGAACAGATACTTTAAACTTTGATGGTTCGTGAAAATCTGAAAACTCTCTCCACAAAGATAACGTATCCATATCTTCAATGCAAATATGATAGCCGCCAACTCTAAGTCGTGTGTCGGATAATTCAACTCGTGAGGCCTCAACTGCTTGGAAGCATATGCTATCACTTTACCATATTGCATCAGAACGCAACCGAGTCTCTTGTATGACGCGTCGCTAAAAATCTCATACCCTCCCGAACCTGACGGAATAGTCAAAACTGGTGCAATAGTCAGCTTATGCTTAAGCTCTTGGAAACTACGCTCGCACTTATCTGTCCACTCGTATTTCTTGTCCTTTTTCAGCAACTGCATTATTGGCATAGCTATTGAAGAGAATCTTTCCACAAACTGTCTGTAATAGCTAGCCAGTCCCAGAAAACTACGATCCTCGGTTATTGAAGTCGGTCTCAGCCAATCAATGACCGCTTCAATCTTGGTCGGGTCCACAAAAATCCCTTTGCCTGAGATCACGTGCCCTAGAAATGCCACTCGAGCTAACCAAAATTCACACTTGCTAAATTTCGCATACAGCTCGTGATTTCTTAGGGTTTGCAACACGGTCCTTAGGTATTGCTCGCGTTCATCTGGACTCTTCGAATACACCAAAATGTCGTCGATAAACACGATTACGAACCGATCCAAATACTCCTTAAACACTAGATTCGTCAAATCCATGAAAGCAACAGAGGCATTTGTTAATCCAAAAGGCATTACCGTAAACTCATAATGACCATAACGAGTACGGAAAGCTGTCTTCGGTATGTCCTCCTTTCGGATCCTCAATTGATGATAGCCCGTCTTTAGGTCTATCTTAGAGAACATCGACGCTCATTGGAGCTGATCAAACAAGTTGTCAATCCTTGGCAGCGGGTACTTATTCTTAATCATCATTTGATTAAGCTGTCAATAGTCAATAAACAGTCTTAACGAACCGTCCTTTTTCTTGACAAACAGGACTAATGCTCCCCAAGGCGATGCACTCGGGCGAATAAAGCCCTTGTTCAATAATTCCTGCATTTGCACCTTCAATTCCTTCAACTCTGACAACGCTATCCTGTACGGTGTTTTTGAGATTGGTTCCGTCCCAGGAGCCAACTCGATTACAAACTCTGTCTCTCTGGCTGGGGGTAGTCCTGGCAATTCCTTTGGAAAGACATCAGGATAATCTTGTACTACCACGATGTCCTCCAGGTTTGGTCCTTCTTTCGACGTATCGCTCACCAATGCCAAATATCCTCGACATCCTAACCCTAACAACCTGGTTGCTTCCAAAGAAGAAATCAAGGGAATCGAGGACCCTCCTCGGCTCCCTACAAACTGGAAAACTACTAGCTCCAGTCGGATTAAATCGGATTCTCTTCTCCCGACAATCCATAGTAGCTCCTTGCTTGGTCAGTCAATCCATACCAATAATGACATCAAAGTCATACATCGCTAAAACAATCAAATCAATTTTTCATTCCCGGCCATCTATAATCTGTTTACAGCTAGCACAACCTACTGCAGATAAAACTGAATCCTCTAACGGAGTAGAAATAACAAAAACCGTTTCCAACGGTTTTGGTCTTAATCCCACTAATTCTACAAACTATTTAGCAATAAAGGAGTGCGAAGCTCCCGGATCAAACAACGCATAAGCAGCATGGTCGTGTAGAGATATCGTACCTGTAATCACGGCAAGCGTGTCCTCCGCCTCCTTCCTCGTGACTGCATACACCCGTCCTTGAGTAGGGGGTATGTACTGATTGCCCTGCTGAACATTCCCCACTGGTGGTTCGGCTGGCGGTTGTGACATGAATGGCATCATGGCCCTGCGTGGGCAGTCCCTCACTAGGTAGTCCACTTGACCACATCCGAAACAGGCTCCCATTCGAATGGGACAAGGGGCGTTCCCATGCCTTTTGCCACATATTCGACATCCTCCAAACGAACTCGAGGATGGTTTCCCTACACCATCCCTTCTAAAAGGTGGAAGAGGATACATTTCTCCTGCCATTGGTTTCTTCCCAAACCAACGGTTGTCCCTGCTAGGTACAAACTGCGATACATATGTAGTTGCCTTTTCTGCAAGGTGCCTCTCAATCATCTGAGCTCTCTCATAAAGCTCATTGTAATCCTTCAGGTTCACCGAAACCAAGTGGTCCCTGATTTCTATCTTTAGTCCATCTCGAAACCTCCTAGCCTTGTCCAATGGGTGCTCGACCATCCGCGGTGCGTACTTCGACAGCTCTACAAACTTGGCCTCTAACTGATCCACTGTCATCTGATTCTGACGCAGCCTCTGAAATTCTGCCAGTTTCTGCTCTCTCGTGTAGTCTGAGAAGTACTTGTTCAGAAAAGTCTCTCTGAAGGTATCCCATACCCTAGCTGTACCCTCAGGAAATACCTATCCTTGGGTAGCTTCCCACCAAGTGCCGGTATTACCCTACAGTTGGTAAGTCGCCATGATCACCTTTTCCTCATCAGAACACTGCAGCAAGATGAAAGTCTTCTCTATCTCCCGCACCCAAAGGGTCGCTATCTCAAGGTCGCCAACCCCAAAAAACTTGGGCGACTTCAGCTTCATAAACTGCTCCACCAGCTGATGCATAGGCCGGTTACCGGGCCCCAAAGCCTAGCTGCGGGGAGCGGATTGCGGATGGCGGCCGGCTTGGGTCCGAGCTCGCGACCTATCAGAGCCTCAATGGCATGCATGATCCCATCCATCCTTGGATCCTCAGGTGCTACCTCCCTAGCACCGGTCGGTACCTGCGCCGTCCTCTTCCTTTGACTCCTCTGACCTGGGGTCCTCAAATCAGGGGTACTCTGATCTAAACTGCTCATTTTGCAGACTCTCCTAACCTGCGTTCTAATTCCCCCCACACGGAATTAGAAAATGAGACAACTCTACAACAAAGGACCACGAAGGATCCTGCAGTCAATCACATGCAAGCAAAGAAATTGTCTTTCCTACTAACTATCCCCACGCACCAACGCAAGACTCATCGCACCTTATCACTCCATCAGCCAACCAAGCTCTGATACCAAAATCGACGGGGTTCTCACACCCATTTCGCTTGAAGTCTAACTGTACAACGTCCCAGGTACTGTCGTCAACCAATTCATTTTATCTTGTAATTAAGCACATGCGGAAACGAATAACTCTCAAACCAAACAACAGGGATAGCAACAACAACAACAAAGGAAAGACAAACAGTATTTTATATATCTGAAGGTTAGCCAACACACTAGCAAATACATACACACCTTACTACAGGCAACAAGCTAAGGCCTACTCAAAAAGGGACCGGCCTAGCTAACCTAACACTGTACCAGTGCCTACTCGCTGGCCTCAAAGGGATCGCTCTCTTTGATCCTCGGGTACTGCATCATCTAGGGCCTGAAAAGGTTAACCACGACGGGTTGAGATAAATTCAGCAAGTTAAAGTCCTAAGCCCCGGTTAGGAACTTCACTCGCCTCAGGAGTTTAACATACAACCTAATTCATCAAATCATCCAACACCATTTTAGAGAAATAACCACAGAAGATAGTTTAATAAACATGTGCAATCATAGGCGACCCTACCTGGCCTTGGCACACGCGACCTGCAGAAACTGTCATTTAATTCATTATGACATTAAGAGACATGTGAATAATCAGAGCATTGTACACAGTTTTCTCATGTCTCACATCCACACATGCTCCGATTATTACGACCACTAGGGCCACGGCACAACCTTATGGTTGGCGGTCAACTGGTTGTAGACCAGGCATCGTCCTCCCCCATGAGGCACGGCGACGTCACGGGCTATCCCCCATCGACGACATTCCCTAAGGAGCATGGGTCCGGCCTCTACCATGACTCCGCAACTGACCACTGTCAAGCAACCGACCGAAGTCAGGACGACCAAAAGGCCACGGCACAACCCCAAGGGTTGGCGGTCTACCGACAGCGCTGGACTCTCCTCTTAATGTGACCATGCAACACATCATCAAACAATCCGTTCTTTTCTTTGCTTTGTCGTGAATGCACATATAATTCGTGCTCACGTAACATACTATTGCAGTTGACACATGTATAATGTCATGCAGTACAACCCAATCACTCATAAAAATTACGACAAACCGAAATTCAATTCTAACCAATCAACAATCACGTACATTCCCTAATTCTTGGGAATAATCAACAATTTTCACTTCAACAAGCCTTAATAATGTGTTAACACAACAATTTGAAACCAAATTTTGCTTCTGTATGAACAGTGCCGTGAACAGTAATCGTGAACAGTAATCGTGAATAGTAATTATGAACAGTAAATTCGTCAGAAATTAAACAAATAAATAAAAATAAATAAACTTAACCATGTTTAACAAATTAACCTAACAATAGTTAAATTTTAACCTTGGTTACTTTAAAACTAACCTTAGTTACTTTAATTAATTAACATTAGTTACTTTATTACTAACTATGGTCAATTAACTAACCCTAGTCAGCCTTAATTAACCAGTCTAATTAACCAATCAAACTTAATTAATCACAAATACACAAATACACTAATTAACCCCTAAGGAAGATTAACCCCTACACAAGGATTAGGAGGTTAACTTACTTGGATCGGAAATCCGGTGACACTGGCGTGTAGAGGGGAACGAGGGCTACGAGGGGTAAGCTCAGGGACGACAACGGATGACAAATGGTGGCCGAAACGGGCCAAAAACAGTGCTAGTTACTGTTCACGCAAAACTGGTGCAGCTGAGTGGAAAAGGCCGAAAAGGGTGGCTAACGGCGACCGGGGGTGATCGGGGGTGCGTGGCTAGCTTCCTAACTTCTAGGACTACACTTTGGGCAGTGGTGACGGCTCCGGTGACGGCGACAAGGCTGTTTTCCGGCTGGAAAACAGTAAAGACAGCAAGAAACAGCAGAAATGGAAGAGAAAAGGAAGAGAAAAAGGGAGAGAGAGAGAGAGGGCTGGCCGCTGCACGAATTTTGGGGGAGAAAGAGGAGAGAGAAGGGGCTGCCGAAGACTTGGATAAGGGCCAAGGTAAGTGGGCAAGCCACTTGTTGAAGAACCAATCAAAACAAAGCAAAAACAAGCATAAACTAAGCCTACTTGGGCACAAAAGCAAAAGGCCAAAGAGAGAAACCCATGGGTTGGAAAGGGAGGGGAACTTGGGCCAGCTTAGGCCCCTCTTTGGCTGGGCTGAATGGGTGCAAGGCCCATTGGGCCGCTGGTCTTGGGCCGGCCCACCCGTGGGCCTGAAACCCGGTCCAATTTTTCATTTTTCCGATACTTCCGTGTCCAACGGAAAATCCCAAAATGGTGTCGATTATCAGGATGTTACACTTGTACTTGTACAATTTCATATACATATAATAATTCCTCCCAAGTACTTTTCATTTTCTATCAAATGGATGTGGAGGCGCTCATTGATTTGCTACCTTTTTTTTAAAATTTAATTTAATTTAATTAATATTTATTTTAAAAATCAAATTTGGAAGCAAAATGACGTCATTTTGGGACAACGATTGCTAAGTGAACATTTCGATAAGTTATGTAGACCGGTTTTATCAATATAATAACGCCACATCATATTTTTGACAAACTTCGTTGGAGTTGGCACTTAAGTGCCAATTTTTTTTTAAAAAAATTGACACTTAAGTGTAACTTTTGAAAATTTTGTTATTTATATGTTTATTCATGTCAAGTTTTGATAGTAAGGGTGTTTTTTTTCGGGATTCCTTTGAATTTAGGACACAACACAAGTTTCTTGGAAAGTTCCGTCATAAAAAAAGAAATAAATAATCTAGTCTACCCGTAGAAAGTGGCTTGAACTTGTGGGATCCACTCTCTGCGTGGATTCCGATCACTTTCTAAGGGGCAAGGCTTTCACGAAATCCACATCTGTTCTTCTCCTCCCGCAAAACTCTAACACAATAACACAAATCGTAGAGCTAACTCCTCCTAAACATGGCTGATCATACAATCACACTTGAAAGGCATGTAATTTATTTATGTGAATATGTTCTGAAGAACTCTGCTTGAAGTATGCACTAAGTAGCTATTTTTCCCCCTTTTGAATATGTTTTTTTTTTTTGCAATTATTTTCTTTTCAATTCAATATAGTGACGGCCAATTACCACACCAATAGCAGCAACGAGAAGTTTTGACTTAATCAAGAGATTTCATATTAAATTTACCTTGTTCAAGTTGCTCATCATTGAACATTTCAATTCACAACATACTAATGAGCCGCCGCGTGTTTCAATTCACAAAAATGAAAGGAATGAAAACAACAGAGTGAAGCACTATATATACCTTGCTTGTTCCACTTCCTCTTTCAAACAATCACTGAGCTCCAATTTCTCCATAACATGGCATATTATTCAACGACAATTAAAATGTAACATAATTCATTTGTATGAATACACTTCAAGGACTTTGTTTATAGCGCAGATTAACTAGTTAGTTTGTTTTCCTTCTTTTGAATCTCTTATCTTTCAATAAATTTCTTCCTAATTTGGTATAGGGAAGATGAGCAACCACAACAGCATCAACAACAAAAAAGTTTTTACTCAATCAAGAGATTCCAAATTGTATTTACCTCATTCAAGCTGCCTGTCATCGCGTGTTTCAATTTGTAGCCTACCGGGATATTGAGCCATGTAGTTTTGTAGTCTTAAATCATTTATAAAGTTATCTATCGCATAACACTAATTTAAAGTGATCAGATCCGGGAGTCCAAACTTGATATATTGATACTTGCCTATCACTTCTGGGACTCTCAGAGTTGAGTTGTTTTTCTAGACGAGTCTATCTTTGGTTATGTGGTTAGTCATCAATATGTGATTGCTAGTGTCTACTTTGGCATGCTTAATTGCGTGAGGTTTCGATTGCTTTCAAGATATAATTTAGTTGCTCGACGATAAGTGGTTTCCAAAAGTTTAATTTGATTTTTGAAGCTCCCGTAATCATATTGTATTTGTGTTTCCTTTGTTGCATGTAATTTGTAATGTTCTAATTTTAATAATTTATATTTATAGACCCACGAATAATATCTTTTTCAGTGCCCGCTTTCCATTGGGTCGGATAAAACTCAAATTTAAGAAAATCGTCGAAAAAGAATCACACAAAAAATTTCTGGCAACGCATAGTCATCTGGCATGAGTGGACACCTATAGAGATTGATTCCAGCTTTTAATCATCCTTAAACCAGTTTTTTTTATTAAAAACCATTAAATGCAAAGAATCTATGGGCCACTTCATTTCTTCGGGTGCCGTAAGTGTACGGTCGAGACAAATGAGCCCGTTCAGCTTTCTTTAGGCGCGTATCTGGAAGTTGGGACTTGGACGGTCCAAGTTGGATCCACACAATAAGGATCCACTTCATTTCTTTGGCTGCTGTAAGTGTATAATCTTTTTCTTTTTCTTCTTCATTGGCTGGTCGCCAACCATAGGCAAGTTCGAGCCTCTTGTCACAAGCCAACGAGGCCGAGCTTGCCCTATGTTGGCGAGCTCAAACCCCACCTGATTCGACAAGCTGAGTGAGTCTCGAGCCTTGCCAATGTTAGGTGACCTTGGGCGAGTCTCAAGCCTTGCTCAGGTTGCTGGATTTGGTGAAGCCCAAGCTCGTCCGACCAGCCTCTAGTGAGCTCAGGCCTCACTAGATCCGGTAAGTAAGTAGGGCTTGAGTCTTGCCTGAGGTCACAAGAGCCTCGCTGACGTCTAGTGACCTTGGGTGGGGCCTGACCTCCCCGACATCGTGCGACCTGGTCTCGCCACAGGTCAGCAAGGGTAATGTGGCACCAACAGTAAAAATTTTTGCCGCAACTTTCAAAGTCTAATGTTGCAGCGTTTTGCTGCAACTTTAACTTTAGAAATTTGCAGCATCGTTTTGCTGCAAATTTTTAAAGTTAAAAGTTGCAGCAAAACTTTTTGCTGCAACATTAGACTCCATAAGCTGCGGTAAAACTTTTTGTTACTGTTCTTACCCTCAAATCAAATCGAGACTGCTGATCTGCGGAATCTGAAATATGAAATCCACAGAAGTCAAGTTCGCATTAATCGTTTTGCTGCAAATTTCTAAAGTTAAAGTTGCAGCAAAACGCTGCAACATTAGACTCCGGAGCTGCAGTAAAACTTTTTGTCACTGTTCTTATCCTCAAATCAAATCGAGACTGCTGATCTGGGGAATCTGAAATATGAAATCCACAGAAGTCAAGTTCACTTTAATCATGAGTAGGGGAATGATGGGGCCATCTCTCTCTCTATAAAAATGCAATGCATGGAGTAATGCCCTTTCAATTCGCTTACAACTCCCATACACAAAACAAAAGCTCCAGATCAGAAATCTTTCAAGTGAGGTCGACGAGCTCCTGCCGAAGAAGCTGTCTTCGAATCCTGCTCCATAACATGGCCGATCAGACAGACACACCCCAAAGGTATGTGACTCGTTCATGTGAATATGCTCTTAAAAACTCTACTTATTAGAGCTCCGATTGAGTAGCTAATTTTTCTTTCCTTTTGTCTTTGGAATTTATTTCTCTTGCCATCGTTTCCTTTCTTGATTTGTTTTAGGGCCGAAGAGCAGGCCCCACGTCAGCAACAACAGGAAAGTTTTGGCTCAACCAAGAGGTTTCATATCGCATATACCTCATTCAAGTTGTTTGCCATCGCACGTTTCAATTCGCAACCTATCGAGATGATGAGCCACACGGTTCTACAGTTGTATATCATTTGTGAAGTCATCTATCTCATTACACTGATACAAGTGACTGGACCCGCAAGCCCGAACCTAATATATCAATACTTGTACATCATTTTTGGGACTCTCAGTGCTCAGTTGCTTCTCCAGACGAGTCTATCTCTAGCCATGTGGGTTGTCATCAATATATGCTTGTTAGTAATTGCTTTGGCATCGTTTGGTGTGTTCAAGCAAGTTTTTGACCAATTTCAGGAGATTGTGCAACCGGTTGATGATGCGCTGTCTGTTGAGATTTAGTTTGACTTTTGAAGCTCATGCAATCATACTATGTTTGTGTACCATTTGTGGCATATTATTTGTGTAATAAATCCTTTTGATTTAGGGAAGAGAGAATGTTGTCATATATATGTTCTGTTTTTGGTCAACCTTGTCCTGTAGCTAGGAAACTTACAATGATTGTTTTAAGTCCCTAATGATGACGATAAAGATTTAGTTCGAGCTTTTATCTACTATTAACAATTGATATTTGACCCAATATTTGTATCCTAGTTAGTATAGTGTCTCTGCTACCTCGTTTGTAAATTTCTAGGCTTTTTGAGCCCATTTGAAAGGTTGAACTCATTTTCTTAAAAGCATCTCTGCGTAGGTACTATATAACATTCTCAAAAGTAACACTTATTCCAATTATTCTTTATTTGTGAAAAAGTCAATATTTGCCTTAATATATTTACTGAAGATAGTAAATTGTTTATAGAGTTTACGTCTTTTGAAGCTCATCAGGTGGGACGACCATGTTTACTTTCGGGACATATACATTGTCAAGTTGTGTTGTGCCGAACTTGTATTGGCAATATAATACGGTTAATTTAGTGAAATTATTTATTTGAGACTTGAATAATGAATGATTAAAGAAAATATTTTTTGGTCAATAAAAAATTTCTATTCTAAAATTAGGGAAAATAATTTTGGCTTCCGAAGAAAAATGAAATCATTTTCCCCACCTCTCTCGTCATCGTCTCGTCTCCTTCTTCCTCTCCTCCAGAGCTTCTCCCATCTTTCGACTTCTTCGTCTCATCCCTAGTCTCCAGAGAGCTCCTCTCCGCTACTGCCTAGCGCTTCTCTTCTTGATACCAGAGCAGGGCGCTGGTGGCGGTCACCGTTGTGGCTTTAGGTAATTGTTCACAGTCCCAAGTCGATCATCGATCATCAAGCGGTTTGCTGAAGTTTCACGTCCACCGATCTCTTGGGTTCGAATTCCAGATCCAGGTCGGTTTCTACTCCCTGGTCCCCATGCCGCATGGCTTCACTCAAGACTACCTTCCTCGAATGCCACGTGCACCTCCAACGTATACCTCGAACCTCAGTTGCGAATTGCATTGTCTCCGAAAGTGATCGGGCATGGTGAACGCACGAAGGAGGAGCTCTTGGGCAGAAAGGAGAACGGGGGCTTGCTTATGGGACGGGGTAGTGAGAGCTTCACAGAGGGTGGATAAAACCTGGAGAGAGCTCGTCGAGATCTAGAGGCGAGAAGCTGAAGCTCGGGCAGACAAGGAATTACATCGGACAGCTCAAGATCAGAGCTTCTGAGGAGCTTTTATTGTCTGTTGACCGCTGAATTTTTCCTTTTAAAGAAATTCTGCATGAACTTGGAGAGAGAGAGAGAGAGAGAGAGAGAGAGGTTGATGAATTGAGCTGCTTGCAAGCTCCTCCTGGTCAATTTGAGCTCACTTTTGACTTGATTTTGAGTTGGTCAAGTATCGTATTCTGATGGATCCGATCGTCGCATGATATGCTTTAGTGGCGACACTAGAATCACTGCAATTTTTGGTTTATCGTCTTTTATGCTGCAGTTGGAAATTCGATCAAGCTTGAGTAGGAGTTTTTCCTTGAGTCGTGCTCTGTAATATTCTACTGACTTAGTCGAAATGAACTCGAAAGTATCGAAGTAGGGTACCCTGCGACTCAAGCTTGACTAATCGAGCTCGATGGAACTTGAGTTGATTGAGTCTTCATTCTCGAATCAGATCAGCACAGAGTTGAGTCATGCCTTGGTCATATTTTCTCTCCGGTCATGACATTACACCGGTCTTCGATTATCATCGCGTCTCTCAAGAAATGAGTTGTCACCCATGCCGAAGATTGCAGAAATCCCAGAGGGAGCTATTGGAAGTCTGTTAAAAGCAGCTTCTGTGTCTTCATTGGCAGGTACCCTTGCGGGTCTACCGGTATCGCTCACTTAGGTCACCGCGGTGTCCCAGCTGGTACTCCCTTCGGGGATTGACTTCTTCAGCTGGGTGCTATTCGGAATCACCTTCCGCTGCACAGTTGGAAAAGACTTGGACAAAGTTCAGCTCAAGACAGGAACATCTGCAGCTTTCGGATTCATTAGAGGTACATTCTCTGATCTCACGAACTGAATTTGGAAAGCTTCCTGTGGCATGCCTTTTCCGGCACGATGTACATAGCCGAGGGTCTGCTTATATTTGTTTTTGCAGCAGTTGGTCTAGTTTTCTGCTTCAAGATGTGGGTTTCGAGTCCTTTTTCCCATTGGAAGGCTAGAATTAAGAGTGGGTTTAGAGATTGAATGAGATTCAAATAGACGAAATTTGACATCTTTCTCCAGAGAAGTTGTATAATATTGTTGGGCTTGGAATTTTATAATGTTTCACGCTTTGCCTAAATGAACCTTGAGGTTGGGCATAGGGAGGCATAGGCATGGAGTATGGCACTTGGCCTCAATGGACCCTGGGCCTGGTCTATAGGCCTAGATCTTCATAGGCCAGGCTTAAGATCCTAGTGCCCATGCCCAAATCACTAGCCTCTGTATAGTGCATGTCTATTTAGGAAAAAATATAATTTCCTTTTCAAACAACGGGACATATTTTTCTTTTCATTTTTAGGTTCTAGCTGAACACTGAAAAATATGAAAAATTTTCTTAGAAAATGAATTTTTGAAAAATATTTTCTAAAAATATCACAGTTTTTGCAAAACAAATGGAGCGGTAAACCTTATTTTCTTGTCCATGACAAAAGCCACTTCAGACTTCATTTATAAACAAAACACACCACTAACAGTCAAAATTCAGACTCTGTAATCAAGAAAACTAAAATTATTAAATACATTTCTTAGCACAGTCGAGCCTTGCTCAGTCATCAATAAATAAATGCTGTCCCTGTGCTAAGCGTAAGTGGCTTCAATATGCCAACGATTATTAAAAAACAAGAAAGGAAAGAAAAACAGGACCTCCATGTATATGGTGATCGTTCCACTTTCTAATCCCCAAAACAAAAAAACAATCACAGAGCTCCTTTTGCTCCAAAGTCTCCGGTACATGGTAGATCATATAGAGACGATCAAAAGATACGTAATTTATTCGTATGATTATGCTCTAAGAGCTCTATTAGGGCGCAGATTTAGTAGCTTTTTTTTTTTTTAACTTATTTTTCTTTCAATTAGTTTCTCTATGATTTGGTATAGGGACGACAAGAAGCCATAACAGTAATAACAATAAGAAAGTTATGAGTCAACCAAGAGATTCCATATTTAAGCTACTTGTCATTACACATTTCAAGTTGTAGTGTACTAAAGCGCTAACCAACATTCTATAGTTTTACATTGTTTGCGAGATCGTCAATCTCATAGAACCGATCAAAGTCCAAGTGGGATCCTTATATACCAGTTCTTGTACATCATTTTTGAGGATCTCAACAACGAGTTGCTTCTTCGGACGAGACCATCTTTGGCCATGTGGCTGGTCGTCAATGTTTACTTGCTAGTGTTTGCTTTGACATGTTGGCTTGTACCAGATTCTAATCGTTTTGGAGAGAATGTTCAAGCTACTCACCATCATGCATTTCACTTGGCAACATACCGGGGTGTTGAGCCCCGCGATTATGCTATTTTAAATCATTTGTGAAGGCATTTATCTCAGGGCAAAGTGACTAAAACCCCAAATTCGAACCCGAACTCGATATACTAATACTTGTACATAATTTTTGGGGCACTTGGCCTTGAATTGCTTCTTTGGATGAGCATGTCTTTGGCCATGTGGCTTATCATCAATATTTGCTTGCTAGTGTTTTCTCTAGCATTGCCTGGTATGCTTGCGCAAGGTTTTGACCATTTTCAAGAGATTGTTCAGTTGTTTGACAATGTGCCATTTTCCCAAGTTTATTTGATTTTTGAAGCTTCTATAATCATTCTGTATTTGTTATGAATTTTGTTGCATGTCAGCTGTAATAAGTACTACTGATCATGGAAAAGGGTGGCTTTCGATATACGTGTTCTAAATTTGGTGAACGCTACCTTTTTGCCATGTTATATGTACACGATTGTTTTAATTTCATTTAATATTTTTCTTGGCCAAATTGGTTTTCTTCTAGAGGTAACAACATGGTCCACTAATCCATTTTAAGGTAAGGTCTATGTATGTTACTATTTTATTTGTCACACTTTTAATTTCTTCATTTTTTTTTCCATTTGACGAACATCTAACAAACTACATAAAGAGGGTTTTTAATAATTTATTTTGGTACATCCATGATCTTTTTTTGGTCAATTGTCACATATTATATAGGCGCTTATGAAACTTTAAATTTTTGTGTGTAAAGATGGAATATTAAATTTAAGAAAATCAGGAAAAAATATCACGCAAAAGCTTTTTGGGAACACATGGTCATCTAGTATCAGTCAAATATCAAATTATCAGATTTGGAATATTTACAATCTTATCTTAAAAATATCAACCAAATATTGGGCTATCAAATTTGGAAGATTTAGAATTTTTTATCTCTAGAAGTTCGAAATTTTTTTTATTTTATGTATTTCTTTTTATGCAAGTAAATCTCTTAGAATGTACTCTTGGGTATATAAAAACCCACCTAAGCTTAATGGAAATATACAACAATTTTTGCTTCAATATGGTATCAAAGCCATCTAAGGCTAAACCCATTTTCAACCCTAGCTTTCTTCTTCTCCTTTTTTTTCCCTACAAGGGTGGTTGATATGGCCTAGGAGAATCCCATTACCGCCATAACTCCCGTTACAAATCCCTCTTCTACCCTTCCTCCATTTGGATCTGCTCACCACTTCCTTTTCTTACGTCTCACAACATCCAATTACTTGTTATGGAAAAACACAACTTGCATGAATTGTAGATCAGCATGCAGATAGACTAGTAATACGCTAAACCATTAGCACAAATATTATTCCGTTTCTCAAAGGACAAAATCTTTATGGCTATGTTGATGGAACCACAACTTGTCCCTCTGATGCAGCCCAAGCATCTCTTTGGCAATAGCAAGATGCTTCCATCATGAGTCTTCTAATTGCGTCCCCCTTAGAATCGGTTTACCTCTGATTATCAGTAAATCAACTAGTAAAGCCATATGGGATGCTTTCAAGGAATTTTTTTTGGCTCAACTTCTGCTACTCATATATCCCCTCTTTATCTTAGTCTTCAATGTTTGCAACAGAAGCAAGCCGAATCAGTTATTGATTTCCTCTAGCATGCTAAATGCATTGCCAATGAGATAGCTGTTGCAGGCAAGCGTCTTGAATCGGAGGATTTCAATGTCTACATTTTCCGTGGTCTCCGATCTGATCTCCAAGACATTGTTCCTACATTACTTGGTCGTTCTGAACCAATCTCGTTTACAAATCTGCAAGGTCTTCTCCTTAGTCACGAGAATATTAAGGCCTTCCAAAAGTTGTAGATCTCGAGCCTTCCTCTCGGGCTAATTCTACGATGGCCAACTCTGCTCAATGAAAATGTCTCCACTCCTCCTCGTTCCTCTTTCTCTGGCCATGGTCATCTAGAGATCGTGGGGGTCGTGGTGGTCGCTTTGCCTATGGTCGAGGTGTTCATGGTCTTCAACAATGTCAATTATGGTGTTCCATCTGTTAACGTACAAATCATACTGTTGCCACATGCTATTGTTGACCTCCAAGTATGCCTTATCACCTGCAACTTGCACATAACCCTTCTTCTACTTCATCTTATCAATGCTCTTTCTCTCCCAGTGCCAACCTAAGCCATGCCCTTCCCCTTCTTTTACCTACACCTACCAACACCCTACCTTGGTACCCTGACACAGGCGCCTCTGTTATGTCATGCTTGATATACAATCCCTCTCTTCCTACAAAGCTTATAATGGATCGGATCAATTACACATTGGAAATGGTAAGAGTCTCAAAATCACTAATATTGGTACTTCTTCTATTCCCTCCTCTATCTCAAATTTTTCTTTATGTTTAAATAATGTTCTTCATGTCCCTAATATTTCTAAGTGTTTACTTTCGGTTCAAAAATTTGCATTTGACAATAATGTCTTCTTTGAATTTTATCCTGTTTACTTTCTTGTTAAGGATCTAGTGACCGAGGCAGTTCTTCTTGCCAGCCCGAGTAATGGTGGTTTTTACACCATAGCACAACAACCTTCAATGCCTACTGCCAATATTGCGGAATGGACTTTCATGGATGGCTGGCATCAACGTCTTGGCCATTCTCATGGGCGTCTCTTATGGTTTATGATCAAAAAGAATAATTTGATATGTCAATCAACACAACTGAGTCAGTTATGTACAACCTATCAATTGGGCAAGGTTAGTCATCAGTCCTTAGGATTGTCTCCAACTTGTAGTTTGTTTCCATTGGATTTAACTTATAGTGATGTATGGGGTCCTTCTCATTTTGTCTCAACTGATGGTCATTGTTATTTCGTTATTTTTGTTGATGATTGCACCCAATTTATTTGGTTTTATCCTCTTAAAGCAAAGTCAGATGTTTACTCTATTTTTTTTAGTTCCCAAGCTCTTGTCAAACATAACTTTTCACGAAAAATAAAAATTGTTCAAATGGACTAGGGTAGGGAATTTCGTGCCCTCCCCTCTTTTTTCTCAAAAATTGGTATTGCTCACCGTATTTCCGCCCCCATACCCATAAATAGCAAGGGGCGGTTGAGTGTCGCCATAGGCATATAACTGAAATCGATTTAACAATATTAGCTCATGGCTCTGTCCCTCGCCAATACTGGCACTACGCATCCAAAACAATGGTCTACCTCATCAAATGGATGCCGTCCAAGGTCAATAATTGTGTCTTTCCTTTTCAAATGGTGTATAATCATCCTCCACATTTTTCCTTTTTAAAAATCTTTGAGTTTCGCTATTTTGCATATCTGCGTCCTTATAATGCCCATAAGATGAATTCTCCCTCCATTCCTTGTATTTTGTTGGGATATAGTCCCTCTTACACAGGGTACCGCTGTCTTGACCTTGTCACCAATCGTTTACACATTGCTCCACATGTTCGTTTCGATGAAACATGTTTTCCCTTTGCAACTCCTTCTATTCTCAGTCCATCACCTTCTTAATCACTTCCTACACCTATCTTGATACCGTGAGTTTTAGCTCCTATTGACATTCCTCCTTCTACCAATACATTGAGATCATAGACTCCTCCATTGGCTCCTCTAGCATCATCTAATACCGATTCATCCATCTCCCCTGCCCTAAGAATCAAGTCCCTCCATGAATGATTCCCCCTCCTCATCGTCATCTCCACCACTGCCGCCGCCACCCCCACCTAGGCCAACACGCACCCAAACCATGCAACTTCGCTCTTGTCCTCCTCAAATTAATATAGCCACCATCACCCCGACCAAACCAACCTCATTCACCCAAGCCAACAAAATCCTTGAGTGGCATGCAGCTATGACTAATGAATTAAATGTCTTGTTAAAAAAATGGCACATGGTCTTTGGTCCCTCTCATTTCTTCCATGAACCTCATTGGGTGTAAGTGGGTTTATAAATTTAAGCGCAAAGTAGATGTTAGTCTTGAGCACTATAAAGCTCGCTTGGTCATTAAAGATTTTCATCAGCAACAATGCTTGGATTATACATAAACCTTAAGTCCAGTTATCAAAATTACCACTGTTTGCTCCATATTATCTCTTGCTGTCTCTCAAGTGAGGCAAGTGCGACAATTAGATGTGCACAATGCTTTCTTACATGGGGTTTTTTTTTTCTGAAGAGGTGTACATGGAACAACCCCCTAGGTTTGAGGACCAAATTCATCGTGACTATGTTTGCAAGTTGCATCATTCACTATATGATCTCAAGCAAGCTCCACGAGCTTGGTTTCAATGATTTTCAAGTTTTTGCTTCATTTGGATTCTCGATGTTACAAACAGATCTCTCATTATTTATCTATCAAAGAGGCACTAATGCCATTTATTTATTTGTTTATGTTGATGACATTTTGGTTATAAATAATACATCTTGTACTATCAGTGCAATCTTATAGAAATTATATGTAGAGTTCTCAATTAAGGATCTTGGCTCACTCCACTTCTTCCTTGGGATAGAGGTTGTTTCTCACTTTAACGGGCTACTTCCCCTTCAAGGACGTTATATTGATGATTTTCTTCACCAAGCTAGGATGTTTGAGTGCAAGCCTGTCCAAACTCCTATGGCCATAACTACAAAACCATATGAGAAAAGGGGTGCTCTAATATTTGATCCTACTCTTTATCTATCTATAGTTGGTGCCCTACAAAATGTGACATTGACAAGACCTAATCTCTCATTTGCTATTAATTAAGCTTATCAATTCATGCATGCACCGACTAAAGACCATTGGCAAATAGTGAAATGCCATCTTGCGTTATATACGAGGTCTTTTGGTTTGCTTCTTTCTTGATCCAATGATATCTGCTTGCAAGCCTTTTCTGATGCAGATTGGGTCGGTAGATTTGGTGACAAGAAGTCAATTGGAGAGTATGCTATTTTTCTTGATCCTAACTTGATCTCTTGAAGTTCTAGAAAACAACAAATTGTAAAGCCCTCTTCTAGAGAGTCTAAGTATAAAGCTCTTGTTGATGCTGCAACTAAACTCATTTGGCTCTAGTCACTCTTTCAAGAGCTTGGGTTCCCTCTTCAAGGTCCTCCCATCCTTCGGCCCGACAATATTGATGCCACTTATCTATCGGCAAATCTGGTTTTCCATGATCATACCAAACATATTGAAATTAACTTGCACTTTGTCCGTGATCATGTTGTCCAACGACAACTCAATGTGCAGTATATCTCCACAGTTGACCAACTAGTTGATACTCTCACCAAAGCACTTACGAAAGCACGTTTTGTATTTTCACGTGACAAGTTGGAGATTCGCTGTCTCGACTCTTCCACTTGAGGGGTTCATCAACCAAATATTGGGCTATCAAATTTAGAAGATATACAATCTTATCTTTAAAATATTAAGTAAATATAGAGCTATCAGATTTGGAAGATTTAGAATTTTTATCTCTGAAAATTCGAAAGTTTTCTATTTTATGTATTTCTTTTCTTGCAAGTAAATCTTTCATAATGTATTCTTGGGTATATAAATATCCACCTAAGCTTAATGGAAATATACAACAATTTCTGCTTCATTACATAGCATGAATGGACCACTTTGAAAGTTCAATTACATCTTAAATTATCCCTAAAACAGTTTTTAATAAATAAGTATTAAATTTAAAAAAAAGTATATTAAAATAAAAGAGGAAAGAATTCACGGGCTACGTTATTTCTTTGGTTGCTGTACCGTCGGGAGAATATCTGGAAGTTGGACTTGGACGGTCCAAGTTAGACCTAAACGAGAAGGGAAAAAAGGTAAGGCCTTTGGATTAGACCTATACCACTTTAAATCGCGCATGAACAGAATTCAATAACCTCCTTTTAAACCCAAAATCCATTTGAGTTCCTTCATTTGTTGAAGTGTACGGCGTTGGACACGGTCTTAATGTCCAACTCTCGATGGACTTGAACAATTTCAAATCTTTGAGCATTTTCAGATCTTTTAGGACTTCAATGTTACAAGAACAGAAGTATACCTCACACGTATCTTCTCAGGCAGGGACTCTTCTACTAAATCAGATCAAACTTCCAGCATCGGTCCTTTCTCATCCCACGGTGGACTTATGCATGATGCACTTTTATTAACTCATCGTGGTTAATAAATTTCGACGACCACAGGATTCCTTTAATTCCGAATTTGCAGTAATTCTTCTACACGGTAGCGGTGCGTGCATACGTAATGGAAATGGAGCTGCATTTCTCAGTTCATTTGCTGGAGTCAAAGTGCCGATGGCGATGCTGCTTCTATTTTGGATGCCGCTGCTCGTGGCAACCGGGTCCTTTCTCATCCCCCGACGCCCTTTTGCACGATGGCACTTCATTAACTCGTGGTTAATGATTGTCTTTTGTTGCCCTGCCATGGGCAACAAGGGAACTTTGTCCCAATCGTAACTTCGTTCAAGTGCCACGCGACAGGGGTGCTGCTGGAGAAACAGGAGCGAAATTTCGTTTCAGGGACGACCCGCCGAGGGTAGAGAAGGGAGAGAAGTAGTGTTCCCGACCGTCGTTTCAACCCTCGGGAGGAAATCTGACGGTCCAGGCCTGACTCCCGACACCGGAGTCTGCCAACCGTGATGTACATTTGCAAAAGTCTAGTCCATGCCCATTAGATGCAGAACCGAACGTTAAAATGAAAAGACCAGGGGAAGTTTCGAAACATGGCCTATATGTACCTTCACCGCCAAGTTGCCTCTACCCCCTTATCATTCACAAAGCTCAAAAACAGTCCCAAATAGGGGTGAGTACGGTTGTAGAGTAGAACTTGAAATTTGAAAATCTCACCGGTGGAAACTTATAGGTTCTAAGTTCCAAGATATGTAGGGTAGGTATAGATTCCAAAATTTAGGAAACTTATTTTGTGTTTTTCTCAGTTTATGTCTTCATGCAATCTTGAAGTATTCCATGGTGTTTAATGATGAGTGTATAATCTAGAACCACTAATCTGAACTTCTATTTTTATGACTGGAAATTTTATTTTCATAGATCGTGAGACTAGTAGAAGCTTCAATTGCTTCTTTGATGTAATTATGTTTAGGTAATTGTTTTTTTCAAGATAATGATTTTATATAATTTAATATTGATATGGTGTATGTCTTCTTTATTTAATAATTTAGGTACGACATTTTCAGGTGCCTTATTAATACTGATATTGGTTATGATGTATATCTTTTGGGAGCATTTCTTGAATTTTTCATTTATCTTTTGGGGGTTCGGCTTACGATTCAAGACACCTTTTACCTCTCATTCTTCAACAAAAGGCCACACCCACTGTCCCTTGAAGACTCCAACTGGTAAAGGATTATCATCAGATGTGACAACCAATGACCCCTCCTAGTCCATCGTCAGGTTTGGACAAGACAAAAGACAAACGGGATTGATAGCGGAGTCCCAAAATGATGCTCCACTGGCAAATTTCACGTCTGCCGAGTAATTGCACAGCGGGTTTTTAACCCCCACCACCGAAGGCCATTTAATCTCATGATAGCAAAATTCCAAAATGAGCCAGCCAAGCATTCTCAATCCAACGGATTAAAACTATTCATCTTCTCACCACCGAAAGTATGTGACAAAGTCAAACTAAAATCGAAAAAGGTTTCTGACTGTCGATAGTGGATAGGAACCGGGATTTGATTAGGCCATAGCCAACTCCTTCCAAGACCTTCTTCCTTCTAATAACTAGCAAACCTGGTAACAATGTACCAACACCGTCCAATGACGATCCCCTGACAAAATACCAGACAAACATAAACTCATCCCTCTTACTTTATTCTAAGCTAAGGCTGGATTACCGCTGAAAAGTGTAAAGCCATCTCCATATCCGGTAAATTATACTAATACAATACATGACTCACACTTACTCGAACACCAATAACGAAGTCTTGTAGACTTTGATTGCAATCGTTTGCCCATCAGATTATGTTGCATGATAGACATTTGCTTACAAAAGTCAGAGCGACAAAATGGTCCTGAAATTGTGAAATTATAACAATGATATGGAGAATCCACCTACAATGAGTTGGTAGTAAAAAAGAAAGTAGCGAGTAGCGCTGACCGTAGATGACAAGATACATCTTTGTCGGTGGAAATGCAACCATTTGTATCATTAAGTACTTGATGGATAACCATCTTGAAGAGAACCATCCAAGCTGTGAGTTTCTAGCACCGAATGGACAGGGGTTGAAGAGTGGACGACCGGGCACATGTGTGAAGCCCTCCATGAGCGTTCGGATGTCACAAATTGCAAGCCAAGTCTCCGATACATCGATTCTAGAAAATGCTAGTGAAGCCTATAAATAATCTCTTGTCGTACTAAAGGCAAGATATAAAACCTCAACAAGAAGTCTTAGCTTCTTAGGTAAATTGATCAAAACTGTGCAATCTAGGAAAGCAACCATTCTAAGCAGCATGTTGCTATAGTCACACTATATCAATCACTAGATTCTTCAGCCCCCTCAAAAGAGCAGCCCCTAAAAATAGAAACCAATTCTTGTATATACTAAAACCTCCTCCTTGATCAAATTTTATCTATAAGAAGTTCTTCGAGCAGTCCTTTTAGTGTTCTCCCAAAGCAGAAAAGATTAAAAATCTGATCCGTTTTCACAGCTCATTTAGGATGCTAACTATATGCTTCAAAGTTCAAAGCCTAAAGTGAAGATCAGACCTCCCTTCCTATTACCTTCAATTCAAACCGGAAAAGAAAGAGCCATGACTTTAGGGTTTTCATTGTTTTCAAGTAAGCCAAACATGCTGTAATCATCCAAGAAAAATCTCTAATCCCCAACAGGAGTTCGGAGACATCAAAATTCATTCTCAGGCGAGCTATATGAGCGGTGCAAGGGACTTAGCAACGTACAAGAATCAAGCATGCCTCTGAATTACAAACTACATACAGGCATTGTCAATTAGTTAAATGAAAAGCATTCAAAGGATAGTCAAGCAAGGACCTCCAAAGGGGAAGCGCGGATATGGGTGGAGAGTCTCTGGCTCCGATCGGACAGGGATTGAAGCGTGGATGACCAGGCACGCGTGTGAAGTCCTTCATGAGCGTTCGGACGTCGCGAATTGCGAGCAAAGGCTCCATCCACCACTTTTTCGCCATCTTTCAAGTCCACCGTTCCAGCACGTTCTCGGTTTCCAAATCCGATGACCACGTCTCCTCCTCCTCCTCCTCTTCTTCTTGTCCTACTTCCACTACTCTTCCTCCTTCCCCTTCTTTATTTCCTTCCAATACTACTTCTATTGATCCTTCTTTCACAATGATGCCTGTTCTAACCAAACATCAAGTTCCGAAAAGAAAAACTCTGTGAGGCTGGTTTCAGTGCTAACTTAGAGAGAGAGAGAGAGAGAGAGAGAGCTACCTGAAAAGGGACTTGAGAGACGGAGCGGAGGTGACGAGCTCAACTGAAGCGGCTGAGCACAATGGAGCTTTGGCGGCTAAGGGGCCCGACAGACAGAGATTTGCGAAGGAAGGAGAGCGGCGATTGTCTGTTGGATGGGTGAACTGAACGAAGGCGTGCAGGGAGGGTTAATCACCAGATGGACCGGTTCAATTTGATCCCAATCCCCAATAAGAAAAGCCAGACGGACATCTAATGTCCTCAAATCGAAACCATTGATCAGATCAGCAGCGATTTATTTGAGGGGAAGCACAGCAGCAAAAAGTTTTGCTGCAACCTTCATTGATCGAAAGTTGCAGCAAAACTTTTTGCTGCTGTGCTTCCCCTCGAATCAAATCGAGACTGTTGATCTGCGGAATCTGAATTATGAAATCCGCAGAATCTGAAATATGAAATCCGCAAAAGTCAAGTCCACGTTAGTCATGAGTGGGGGAACGACAGGGCCACCTCTCTCTCTCTAAAAATGCAATGCATGAAGCAAAGCTCTTTCAATTCGCTTACAACTCTCATACACAAAACAAAAGCTCCGGATCAGAAATCTTTCAAGCGAGGTGGACGAGCTCCTGCCGGAGAAGTTGTCTTCGAATCTTGCTCCATTACATGGCCAATCAAATAGACACGCCCCAAAGGCACATGACTCATTCATGTGAATATGCTCTTAAAAACTTTGCTTAGAGCAATGATTGAGTAGGTTTTTCTTTTCTTTCTTCTTTGGAATCTATTTCTCTTTCCACCATTTTCTTTCTTGATTCGTTATAGGGACAAAGGGCAACCCCTGTGATGGGAGATTATCAAGCTTTATTGATAGATTCAAGATGAAGATGTCGATTATGCAATGTTGACACTTAAATTTTGATGACCAATTAATCATGCATTTGTTGCGTAAAAATTATGGATCGACCTCGACTCCTAAAAAAATAATAATATTATTAATTTGCATAGCATATTAGTTATAAGGAGCATATTTCAATTGTTTGCATAATTGCATTGGATCGGCAACGGATGGATTCAAATTAATGGATCTGAGCTTTAATTTAACAAGTTGGACTAAGCCCACAGTGAGAGAGAATTTGGTCAAATCCTTAAAAAGTAATAAGTTAGAAGATGAGAATATTTCAGAAAAAATTCGCATTATTCTCTTAATATTTGATAAATCAGTCATATATTCATGCAATATACACAGACATTTTTCTTGGCAAAAGGGAAAGTTTCGAATGAAATAAAAGGGGATCTTGTACAAAAATCGGCAGAATATGTCAATATGAAGATAATCTTTCGAGCATTTGCGGCAGCCATTGTCTTTTTTGCTGGAAATAAAAAATAAATTAAGATAATGGAGGAATTCGGCTGAGCTGGTATGAAAAAAGGCGAGAGAAGATTATGGCATTATTGACCGGTAGAATCTCTTTCCCCGGCAACTCATCCACCGCTTGAAAAGGACTTCTCTTACTGATATAAAAGGAAAGTGGGCCAGGATGGAAATCAGCGCACGCAATCGAGTAAAATATTTACATCGAATTGGAAAGGAGATTGCGTCTGTCTCCTCCTTGTCTTTTGCCATAAAAAGCACCCCTCCCCTCTTGACTTTGTACTAATCTGTCAGAGAGAGGACAAGCTCTCTGAACACACCTCCTTCCAGCTTTGCATCTTGTCGGCCGTGACTTGCTGCTCGAGCTCATTGCATCCGCCGAACTCCTTCGTACGACATGGAGCTTCGCCCGAGTGCCCAAGCTTCGTCGCACCTCAGCCTCGAAGACACGGCTGCGGCTCCGTCTGACGTCGCTGTAGCTGTCCCAAGTTCCGTCACACTTCAGCCCCTTCGACGGAGAGCCACCCGCCGTGTCGACGAGCCGCTGCACCCTTGCCTCCTGACAACGCGCTGCTGCTTCGCCTGAGTTCCTTGCCCTTGGCGAGTTGGGCGAGTTGTTGTCTGCAGAGCTCCTGGTTGCAACGATCTACCGCCGACCAGCCCATGACGTCGATGGATCTCTGCTCAACTCCAACGTCCCTGCACGATCAAATAACGTTAGTTTTTCTTTGGATGGTTCGCTTTAGTTTTGTTGCAGGTCTTCTGTATAAACACACGGACCGTCAAGGATGGACAAGCCGGACAAGTTGAAAATTTCACAGTGGGGCTCTGAAAGTCAAAGTTGAATATTCAAAGTACATCGTCACAGGTCGATTTATCGCGATCTCTCGATTTCAGTAGTTACCATGTGCGTTCAGCAAATCCAACGTCTGCCAAAGTCAAGTTGTAGCGATAGGCCACTCCTTGATCCGATGAGTCCTCCACCAAGTACCGCGCCAATCGACCACTCTGATGAATGAGGTTAATAATATAATATCCTGAATTTCAATCCATTTTTGGATGTATGAAATAGTTATTTTATCAATGCGCTGTTAGTTATATTTACTCTGAATTGGCCCTTCATGAGTTAACTAATTATTCGGAAAGGCAATTAAGGATCCATACACGTACGACTAGTGAATTTAATCAGGAATAGGCCGCTCGATCATAAGGATCAAATAATCGATGAACGCATCTTGGCAATCTCGAATGACAAGTGGGTCATGTATTTTGATGGCGCCGTTAATTTATCCGGGTTAGGAACTGGAATAATACTACATTATTGCAGGCCAATTAACGAACGGAAATAAATCGATTTGACAAAAGTACGAGATCGGATTGCGGGTTATTCCGCACAATTTCGATATTGACTGCGAAAGATGTTAAACCGATTTTTCTTTTAGCCCTATACTCAGTGTGAGCAATTAACCCCTCATGATTACATGACAATCGATGATTGCCCTGATTTATCAACCACGCGTCAAATGCGCAAGGACCCATAAACGCCGTCCGAAAGTTAAGTCGTACTAAAGTCGCGATTGATCGATTTTAACCATGAATTTCAATCCGGTATCGAATATCGAATTTTAAAAATGTCGAGACTAAAATATTGGACGTTACTTCATTGATTCTCACTCGAAAATTAAGTCGTACTAAAGTCGCGATTGATCGATTTTAACAACAAATTTCAATCTGGTATCGAGTATCGAATTTTAAAAATGTCAAGACTAAAATATTAGACGTTACCTCATTGATTCTCGAATTTGTCGCTAAGCTAAAAATTATCAAAAAAGGATTCAACAAGCCAAGTTTTGGAATCAAATATTTGAAAATTTGTGCTTCAAAAATAAAAAGACCAAAATACTTCTTTCTAAAAGCTTATTTAGGATTTGTCTTATCCTTTTTTCTTTTTCTTTTTTCTTTCTTCCTCCTCACCTTCTCGCACGTTTCCCTCTCCCTCTTCTGCTGCCCTATCCCCCACTTGCCCATCTTTTCCCTTTTTTTTTACTCTCTTTTCTTTGATTTGTCCTCTTTCTTTCCTCTCTCCTCTCTCGCCTGACACCCCCATGTGCCCCTCTCTTGTTTTGTCTCCCTTTCTCTCTCTCCTCCTTTCCTCCCATACACGTTCGCCCCCCGCCCCCCAGCTTCTTCTTCTTCCTCGTCTCTTCTTCTTCTCTTCCGGCTGACGCCTGGCTTGTTGCTGCTGCCCTTTCTTTCGCTGCCGCCACTGCTGGCAACCACCACCCATCACCGCCGCAGCTCCGCTGTCTCGCCAGCTCGCCGCCGGTCCACCGGTCTTGTCATCCGACGGTCCCGCCTGCAGACAGCGCCTCCTCTCTCCTCTGTCCGAGTGTTGTTGCTGCCCTGCTCCAATTCTGGTCGCGTCGCCGCCGTCGCAACGCCGGCCGCCTTGCCCAGACGACGGAGTTGCCGCCGTGACCGCTGCCAAAAGCCAGCCGAGCCGACTGCCTAGCCTGAGCTGCTGCACCGCCTTCCTCTTTCTTTCGGCTCCGATGTGGATCTTCGCCGGTCACCTGGACACCGGAGCAGCGAACTGCCCGCCTCGCCGTCGCTCGGCCACCCAAGCCCAGCCACCTCTGTTCTCCGCCCGGTTGTCACTCGCTGTCCGCCCAGCCACCTAAGCCCTCCGCCTCTCACCTAGCCCCATCTTGGTTCTGTTTTCCCTTTGCCGGAGCCGCCCACTTGGTCGCCGGAGCTGCCGGACCGCCCACTAGCCAGCCCCTTGCCACCTCAGCCGCTAGTTCCTCCGTGTCTTAGCTTTTCGCCGTGCAGACAGCCGCCCTCGGCCGAGATTCGGTCCCGGGCCACCTTGCTTTGACGTGTCGGGAGTTCTCGGACGTTCCCGTCGTTGCCGTCGTCGCATTCATATTGTTGGAATCGCTAAACCATAAGTTGATTTCCTAGTCCTTACTTAGGATGCTAAATTTCATTATGAATGATTAATTTAATATTAAGTTTGATTAATACTTTTAGACGATGGATGATTAGTATTTTAATATTATTGTTTAATCTTGTTTGGCCAACTCCTACCAAGACCTCCTTCCTCATATCTAGCTGAAAAGGACAAAAAAACAAAAACCAAAAGCTGCTATACTATATACCTTGGAAGCATATACTGACATCGTGTAATAACGAAACCCCCACCCAATACAGGAGAGCATAATCTCATCCCTCCCCCTTTACTCTCAGCTAAAACTGGGCTGCTGCTGAATAGTGCAAAGCCATCCCCGCATCTGGTAAACTAAACGTATCCAACAGGTGACTCATTCTTATTATTAACAATGCCAAAAAACGAGTTTATTGATACCACGGCTAGCAATGACTACCCAGTCTCACGGGCTTTGGCCAACTTCTCCCTTCTTTCTTCACAGCCTTTGGGACTTTTTGTTTTTCCTTGCTTCCCTTTTCTCCTCTTTGATCCTTCCTAGCAGCCTTCTTGTCAACAGGAGCCTGCACCTCAGTTTAAGAAGCCGACTCATTTCCTTCTGAATACGTCCGTATCAGACTTGGACTCGCTACCGCAAGCTTTAGTGCTATCGCTAGGATTGGTCGGCTCTTCTATAGCATTAGCATCATCTTTCGTGAGAGCCTAATGTAACCCTGTAATAGTCTTGCCGCACAAGTCTCCTGTGTCCTCACTTTTTACACGAATTACGTCCTCTTCCACATTACATTGAAATCCAGTGTCCTTGCAAACAACTAAAAGTAGCCAAACTTACTCGAACACCAGCAATGAAGTCTTGCAGACCTTGATTGCCAATTCTTTCCCGTCAGATTTTGTTGTATGATAAACATTTGCCTACAACAGTCAGAGTGACAATGGGGTAATGAGGCTATGCAGTAGGAGCAAAAATATGAACAAATCACAAGTAAAATCATGAAATTATAACAATGATTTGATGAAGTTCCACCTACAATCAATTGGTAGAAAAAAAAGAAATTAGTGAGTACTACTTATTGTAGATGATAACATCTTTGCCAGTGGAAATGTAACCATTTATATCATTAAATACTTGACGGTTGAGCAACTTGAAGAGAACCATCCGAGTCCTCTGGTCAATGGCCTGCACAACCGTACAAACAATTCCTTGAGAAGTTCTAGGAGATGCTACCATAACTTCGGTAACTTTTAGGAGTTGGGGTGGGGCAATGTAACTGAAATAACTCTTAGAAGTGGTCTTACTTCCGAAACATTATTACAAATGGGGACATAAACAATGCATACACCCATCAAACTGCTTACTCGGCTAAAAAGGTATCAAGATCTAAAATAATTTTGTTAATGTGGCAACCAACTTAATGACGGCATGAACTCAACATTCCTTTTTTGGTGAAAAGGGGAAAAATTTTGAAAATTGAAAGGTCATATGAAGTTTCATCACAAATATCGAGATTGGTGAAACTCAGAAGTGTAGACAGTTGAAACAAGGAGACAGTGAAAAAGAGATTCACTAGCGTCATTTATTTGACTATTGTCATAAGTACACCTTTTGCAGACGAGGTGCCTGTTTCAAGCATAGCGACTCAATAAGCATCAGTACTCAGTAAGGCATTTGTAGAAAATGCTAGTGAAGTCCATCGATAATCTCTCGTGGCACTAAAGGTAGGATTTAAGAACTTCAATAAGATTTCTTATCTCAGGTAATTGAATAAAACAATGTAATCTAGGAAAGCAACCATTCTGAGTAGCATATTGCTCTAGTCACACTATATCAGTACAAAATTACTCATTGGATTATCCATCCCTTTCGAAGGAATGGCCACTTAACAGAGAAACCAATCCTTGTATATTCTAAAAACTCCCTGTTCATTTTTAATTATTAGTTCTTCGAGCAGTCCTTTTCGTATTTTCCCAAATATTATGGATTAAGAATCCAATCTGTTTTAAACAGCTCATTTAGGATGCTAACCATATGCTTCAACGTTTAACCTTGTTTGTAACGATGTTGCCACAGTTTTCTCCTACAATCTATTCAAGCATAAAGCGATGTTCTAACCTCCCTTCCTATCACATTCGATTCAAAACCGAGCAGAAAGATATCATGATTTTAGGCTTTTCAGGCAAAACAAACATGTTATAGTCACCAAAGAAAATCTCGAATCACCAACAGCAGAAAGGAGACATCGAATTTCATTCTCAGGCCAGGTATAGATCCATCCAAGGGACTCAGCAACATATAAAAATCAAGCATGCCTCTAAACTACAAACTACAAACCGGCACTGCGAATTAGTTCAAAGAAATAGATATATAGGGTAGTGAAGCAACAAGAGAAAAGAATTTTAGGACCTCCAAAGGGGAAGCGCGGATGTGACTGGAGAGTTTCTAGCGCCGGTTGGACAGGGGCTGAACCGTGGATGACCGGCATGCGTGTGAAGCCCTCCATGAGCATTCGGACGTTGAGAAATGGGAGCGTTGGCTCCATCCACTACTTCTCCGCGTCTTTCAAGTCCAACAATTCCAGCGCCTTCTCGATTTCTAAATCCGACAACCGCGCCTCCTCCTCCTCTTCTCCTTCTTCTCCTTCTTTAATTCCTTCATTCCTTATTTCTAATACTACTTCCATTGATTCTTCTTCCACCATGGATGCCTGTTACAGACAAACATCAAGTTCCAAAAAGAAAAACTCTGTGAGACTGGTTGCGGTGTGAACGGGGGAGAGAGAGAGAGAGAACTACCTGAATAGGGACACGAGGAGGATGATCAACGGCAATGGACTTGAGAGACAGCTTTGCTGCAGAAGCAACGAGCTTCACTTTACTCAGGCCATGGAAGAGGCTGAGCTCGACGGAGCTTTGGTGGCTGAGCGACTCAACGAGCGGAGATTGGTGAATGGAGGAGAGCGGCGACCGACCGTTGACTGGGTGAACTGAATGAAAGGCGCGCAGGCACAGGCGAAGGCAATAACAAAAAGCCGTCAACGGACCGGTTCAATTTCGATTCCTCAGTCCCCGAAAAGAAGAGCCGGCTTTCACCAAGTCCTTACATCGTTTTGTTTGGACCTCTAAGGAATCGCTAAATCGATTCCATTCATTTTTTTTTCATGTATATTCACAAATGCTATATTCAGTTTGAGAGATTAGTATCATAGACATGTGATCCTAGGTAGCCTGAAGTTATTAAAAGCCAACATAAATGCACCAAAAAGTAAATATTAAATTAATAAGTAAAGTTGAAGAGTGATCGATTTATTTATTTATAATAACCTTATTCCTGTATTAAGAGCAAGCTTTTGATAAACTTATTTGCATCAGAACAATCATTTAGTTGATTTAATGATTTCTAGAAGTAGATTCATCCTTTTAGTTCTAAATAATTTCTCTATTGAAGTCTCAAACCCCTCTCACACTTTTTATTTATTTATTGAGAGGCTTAGTGATTGAGAATTCATCATTTGAGAATTTATGTGGTGTGTTTGAGATCTCACCTGAAACTAAATAAAAAAACCATATTTTAGACGTCAAAAGAATTAGTGATTCTGGAAGATTAATTTAATAGAGTTCATCGATTTTTATTCTACGTGGGAAGAGCAGGGTAGTTTCCTCACTTCCCTCACATATTTGAATTTGTCTCCTCTCTCTCTCTCCACATTCGACCCCCTTCCTTTCCAGACTAAGCCTTACCCGGTCTTTACGTTTGGAATGTGTTGTACAATACTTTTTTCTTAAAGATGACGCTTAAAAAGCTTTAGATAAAGAAGCTAAGGAAGCTTGAGATGCCAAGCATAGGGGAGCTTGCTGAAAAGCTTCACATCTAAGCTTTCCACACGCATCACTCTTGACCTTCTACTCCAGATGAAAAGATGAAAATTATTAAAAGTCTGATAGAACTCGAATCCTAATAGATCAGGTAAGTCTAATAATTCAACCAGAAGAAAAATCCCTTTTCTATTAGAGTTTTTACTGGACTTGGGGATCTATGCAAACGGGTATTTTCACCAAAATTCAACAAAAAACACGAGTACTTTGGCCACGGACTACTCATTTGATCCAATCGTCTGCATCATAGAAGCATCATGTTGCTAATTTAACTTTTGCCTACATGAGTAACGCTCGCAATTACCATGGACAACAAAACCAAGACCGAGCCAGATCTTGAAACAACTTTGTTGCATAACTTACCGATTAGATCCAGCAGTACAACATCAAAGTTCAACATCTTCAATCTTTACTTCCTTGTAGCTTTAAAACCTGTTTCCTGATTCTCTTGTCTGTCATCTCTCTCCTCTCTTGATCTTAGTTCATGTTCCTTGGCTGTTGTCCTTTGTCAATTCCCTAGAAGATTCAATTTCGGCCTTTGTCGAGAGACTGATTGGAGCCTCCCCATTCAGCTTCAAGCTCGGATCACTGTGGACCTCGTGACCGTGTGTTTGTTTTGCAGACCTCACACAGGTCCCAGCGAGCGAGACCGCTGGGATGTTGGCGAAAGAGTTGTCAACAAACCGTGAGACCCACTCCAACTCCGCTGCGTGGTAGCTCTGCACAGAGGAAAAGCACCATGAGCGATTGCTCTGAATCACAGCACTAAACAAGCAAAAAGCAATCAGTCGAAATCGGAAAAACCGTCTCCAGAGTGAAGCGGCTCTGAGCTAAACGCTGAAAGTCGAAATAATTTAAACACACCCATATGTGATTAATCTAGGCGAGATTCTGGCAAACTTGACTGAAACTATAAATGCGAAGCAGAAGGTCACGATTTCAATTTTCTTTTCCTGAGCTAAACGAGGAAACAGTTTCGTGCTGAAATCAAGCTTCTTCCATTATGCAAGCGCAAAGATGATATGATAAGCGGTTTCACAACCGATCGTGATCTTCAAAAAATTCTCCAAGAATCTAAAATCCACGGTAGCAAAGGAGAAAGCGGAGATTCAGCAAGTGAGTTTCCAGGGATGCAGAGCTCGTGAGCAAAGTCGGTGGAGAAGGGAGGGAAGCCGGCGGAGGAGGGTATCTTAATTCTAAAAAATCATTGCAAGAGGAGACATGAACCGATGTATACACCCATCAAACAGTTTACTCAGCTATAGTTAAGTCAAACTCACATAATGATTCAGCAAAGACAGGTTAAGCTTGCAAAAGGCTTCATTCCAACTTCAAAAATTTTTATGATCAAATAAATTCTGAAAATTAATTCAACTCATGCTTCATGCCGAGTACAGAAGATTGTACCCTGAGATAGACGTGCAAAGCAAGAGGAAGGAGGCCAATGAAGAAGTTGACAAAAATTCCATCTTTAGAACAGGGATATGTTGACTTGAGAGAAATTCAAGCAGCAGATTACACTTAATGTAAAGAGACCTCATTGTTGCTGTTGTCACAAAGGCAGCATGAAGAATTTATGGAAATATTTTACCAAACATTTAGGATAAAGTTGATCATTCTTTTGTTGAAAATGTACTTTACTTGCTTGACAATTGCACGGTCAGCTAACTCATTTCTTTCAATTTGCCAATAGCCATGTTGCATAAACTTTCTCGAATTGAAGCTGTAATTATGCTAGAGATGGAACATTCACCCTTCCCTCCCATTCCTGAAGTGTAGTATTCATTCATACAATCCATTATTTCAACAAGTTAAATACTCATGAACACATTAAGAAGCTAAAGAACATGTCAGTGTCCACCATATCATGTTTAGATAAAGAAGGAAGTGGTAGACACAGTCCTAGTATTCAACACATGCTTGTTCAAGTCAAAAGTTCTAACCCCCGAGAAACAAAAAACTATTAAAATGTAGAATACCTTATCTCTGTATGCCAATAATGAAGTCCGATCACAACTATGGAGGTCGGTGAAACTCAAAAGTGTAGACAGTTAAAACAGGGAGATAGTGAAAAGGAGATTCACTAGTGTTGTCTATCTGACTATTTTTGCAAGTGAACCCAATGCACCCAAGGTATATCTTTCAAGCATTGCCACATGATAAGCATCAGGACTCAATACATCGATTCTTGAAATACTAGTGAAGCCTATAGATAATCTTTCTCACACTAAAGGCAGGATATAAGAACTTCAAAAGTCTCAGCTTCTTGGGCAATTCGTCAACACTGTGTGATCTAGGAAAGCAACCATTTTGAGCAACATATCACTCTAGCACACTATATCAGTACAAAATTAATCACTAGATTATCCAGCCCTTTCCAAAGAACAACCAATACAAAGAGAAACCAAACCTTGTATATTTTAAAGATTCCTCCTTGTTCATTTTTATCTATAAGCATATTTAGGATGCTAACCCTATACTTCAAAGTTTAATCTTGTCGTAACAGTATTGCCACAATTTTTCTCCCACAATTAATTCAAGCATTAAGTGATGTTATAACCTCCCTGCTTATCACGTTCAATTCAAACCGGAAAAGAAAGAACGTCACTTTAGGCATTTCAGGCAAGCCAAACATGATGTAATCATCAAAGACAAATTTATAATCCCCAACAGGAGAAAGGAGACATCAAAATTCATTCTCAGGCAAGCAAAATGAGTGGTGCAAGGGACTTGGCAACATACAAGAACCGAACATGCCTCTGAATTACAAACTACATACAGGCATTGTGAATTAGTTAAATGAAATGCATACAAAGGATAGTCAAGCAAGGACCTCCAAAGGAAAGCGAAGGGGCACGATCAACGGCAATGGACTCGAGGAAAGGAGCTTTTGCTGCGGAGGTGACGAGCTCAACTGAACTCAGGGCACGGAAGAGGCTGAGATGATGTCGCCCGTCATCTCCACCGTTGATCTAATCAACGGTTGAGGATTAGCCCAAAAATGTCGTCCATCATCTTAACCGTTGATCAGAGCAACGGTTGAGATGGTGGCGCACATTGATCCCATCATCTCCACGTCATCTAAACGCAATCATATCCCCAATAAATGCCACCGCTCCTCGATTGGAGACGTGGTTGATGCTCTCCGCATTAGTACAGCATCGCTCTGCCTTATGCTTAGCCTCATGCTTAGCCTCGTCTCTTTTCTCCTCCGGGTCAACCATGGAGAGATAAAGAGAGGAAGGACTAATGGGGTCGCTGAATTCATGATGAATCAATCAAGCAAGCAAAAGGGGAGAAGAAAAGGTTGGGGGTTAAGATTAAATACTGCTGATGAGTGGTGAAAATTTAATAATTAGAAGCCAAAATCGCCGCAAAGCCCTTTCGAAACTGTAGGTGAAACCCGGTCTTGTAGATCGTTGACGGAGATGCAAAAGTCGAGGAGCAGCGACCCCTGTCGTGGACTATATACACACAGACGCAGGTGCAAGCCCATAGCTTTACTTCACACCCCGAAACACAGAACAAAAACCTCGAGAGAGCAGAAAACATTCAAGCGAGTGCAGAAGCTCCTGGGCCACCTGCAAAGTCTCTTGCTGTCCTTCGAATCCACCTTGATCTCCTGCACTCGCTCCCCTTCTCCACAGCCATGCCGAATCAATCAGCAACTCCAGAAAGGTACGCAATTCATTCGCGTCCACATGCTCTTCAGATCTCTGCTTAGAGCGCGATAAGGCAGCTGGTTTCTTTTCTCTTCTGAATCTATCTTTTCTTCCTCATTTAACGTAGGGATGATGAGCAACCACAACATGAGCAACAACAAGAAAACTTTGACTTGACTAAGAGATTCCACGTTATATTTACCTCGCTCAAGCTGCTCGTCATTGGGCATTTTAATTCACAGCATACTGGGGTGTTGAGCCTAATGATTCTACAGTTTTATATTATATGTGAAGTCATTCATCTTGTAGCGTTGTTCAAAGTGACTGAACCCAGCTGCCCAAATTTGTTATACAGGTGCTTGTACATCGTTTTTGGGACTTTCGGCTCTGAATTGCTTCTCTGGACGAGCTTGTCTTTAGCCGTGTGGTTGATTGTCCATCTGTGCTTGTTAGTGATTGTTTTGGCATCGTGCAGCCTACTTGCGAAAGGTTTCGACTACTTTCGAGAGATTGTTCAGTTGTTCGAGGATGGGTTATCTTCCTAAGTTTAGTTTGATTATTTTGTATTTGTTATGAATTTTATTGTATGCCATTTGTAATAAGTATTAATGATGTTGGGAAAAGAGAAGGTTACCATATTGGTGAACCATATTTTATTGCCATGTCATGTACGCGGTTACTTTAATATCATTTGATTCTTTTTCTTGGCCTGATTGGTTTTTTTTCTTAAAGGTAACAAAATGGGTCCATTGACCATGTTTAAATTCATATTTGTTGGATTGAATTAAAAATTAGTCATTTTAATTTTGTGAATAGATTAAAACGAGTTACAAGAAACAAAGACCAACTAAAACTTGATCTAAATGGATTGACTTACATGGACAGTTGTGAAATTTTGATATTTCCCTGTGGAAAGGTGGAACAAAACTCAAATTTAAAAAAAAATCATGGAAAAATATCATACAAAAGATTTCTGGCAACACATGGTCGTCTAGCATGAAAGATTAATTACAGTTTAAATCATCCCTAAACCCGTTTTTAATTAATAACTGTTAAACTTTAAAAAAAATGAAAGAATTCACAGGCCACGTCATTTCTTTGGTTGCTGTTACCTGGGGGCATATGTGGAAGTTGGACTTAGACGGTCCAGGTTGGATCTAAACAAGGAAGAAAAAGGTAAGACGTTCGGATACAACCTAAAATTGCTTGTGAACAGAATTCAATAACCTCCTTTAAACCCAAAACTCATTCAAGTTCCTTCATTTATCGAAGTGTATGGCGTTGGACACGGGCGTACAGCTACAAATCTCGATGGATTTGAACAATTTCGGATCTTCAAGTATTTTCAGATCTTTTAGTATTATAAGAGCAGAAGTTTACAACATACGTATCTCTCTAGGCAGGGACTCTTCTGCTAGGTTGGTTCAAACTTCTAGCATTGGGAGAAATAACCAACCCACCCTCTCATACTGAAGGATTATGGTTGGTAACACACACCAAGTCGGTCTAAGTCCACAACTGAAATCCATGGAGAAGAACGATCTAAGACTAATAACTCTAGTGAGGATACGGAACATCACATTCTATGACGAACGGAAAAATGAAACTTATTGAAACTCCGATCTAATCCATTCGTCTGCATCATAAAAACATCATGCTAGTCATTTAGTTTTTGTCTACACGAGTAAGCCTCAAATTTACCATGGACGACCGTGCCAAGATCATTCCAGATCTTGAAACAACTTTCTTGCATAGCTTACCAATCGAATTTTGCATTGCAACAACAAAGTCATGTTTGTGCGTTCTTCAACACAAAGCAAAAAGTTTCCTGCTTGAGTTTAAAACGTTATCCAAATTTCAGAAAATCATAAAAGAGCTATATATTAGTTTACGCTTCAAAACGGACACATATTTACAGGGGATAGATTGTCTTGAGAAAAATCCAAGCAGCAAATTATACTGAGTATAAAGAGACCTTATTATGGCTGTTGTTACATGGAGAATTTTAATGGAACAACACTCTTAGTATAAATTCGATCAATCTTTTGATGAAGAAGTACTTTACCTGCTCGACAGTTGCACGGCATATCTCGTACACTTTCTTGAATTGAAACTATCACCGTGCTCGACATGGAACATTTACTGTTCCCTCCCATTTCTATGGTATTCATTCATATAATCCATTATTTAGACAAGTTAAATACTCAGCAACACATTAAGAAGCTAGAGAATTATCAGTGTCCACCAAATCATGTTTGAATGTGGAAGGAAGTGGTAGATATGGTACTAGTACACTATAATCAACACATGTTTATTCAAGTATCAAAACTTCTGAACCCCCCCAAAAAAGCAGTATTGAAATCTGAAATAGCTGATGCTTATGTACTGACCAAATTGATTTTTTTTTTTTTGGTGAAAAGTGAAACAACTTAGAAAATTGAAAGTTCTTATGAAGTTCTATCACAATTATGGAGGTTGGCGAAACTCAAAAGTATAGATAGTTGAAATGGAGAGAAAGTGGAAATGAGATTCACTAGTGTTGTTTATCTGACTATTACTACAAGAAGACCTGATGAAGATAAGGTATATGTTTCGAGCTTGCCACTAGATAAGCATCAGCACTCAATATAGCCAATTGGAAAAAATGTTAGGGAAGCCTAAAGATCATCTCTCATCGCTCTAAAGGCAAGGTATAAGAACTTCAATAAGAAATCTTAGCTTCTTAGGTAAACCGATCAAAACAGCACAATCTAGGAAAACAACCATTTTGAGCAGCATATTGCTCTAGCCACACAATATCAGTACAAAAGTACTCATTAGATTATCCATCCTTTTTGAAGGAACAGCCACTAAACAAAGAAACCAATCCTTGTATAATCTAAAAACTCCTAGTTCATTTTTAACCATCAATTCTTCAAGCAGTCCTTTCCGTATTTTCCCAAAGAAGATGCATCAAGAATCCATCCGTTTTAAACAGTTCATTTAGGATGCTAACCATATGCTTCAACGTTTAACCTTGTTGTTACGATGTTGCCACATTTTTCTCCTACAGTCTACTCAAGCATGAAGTGATGTTCTAACCTCTCTTCCTATTTCAGTCAATTCAAACTGGAACAGAAATAGATCGTGACTTTAGGCTTTTCAGGCAAGCCAAACATGTTGTAATCACTAAAGAAAATCTCTAATCACCAACAGCAGAAAGGAGACGTCGAGTTTCATTCTCGAGCAAGGTATAGATCCGTCCAAGGGACTCAGCAACATATAAGAGTCAAGCATGCCTTCGAACCACAAACTGGCAAATGAAATAAATATAAAGGATAGCGAAGCAGCAAGAGAGCAGAATTTCAGGACCTCCAAAGCGGGAGCGCGGATGTGACTGGAAAGTTTTTGGCTTCGGATGGACAGGGGTTGAAGCGTGGACGACCGGGCACACGTGTGAGGCCCTCCATGAGCGTTCAAACATCCTCTGCTTCTATGCCGTCTTTAAGATGTCCGAACCCCTAGAGTGCCAAAACTTGGCATGAGGGGATACTTAAGTATCAAAAGTTCGAAAAAGTATACTTAAGTGCTAAGATCAGAACAAAAATGATCAGTTAAATGCCAACGGCGAGAAAATCCGGCCAAAATGTCGACTTTTCCGATGAGTTGAGGTCGAAACGGCGTCGTTTTTGGCTCTGACATGGCCAAATAAGCCCAAAATGACATCATTTTAAGTGTTGATGTGGCTAGATCAACCCAAAATGATGCTGTTTTGCCCTTAATTAGATTTTATATAATTATTAATTAAATAATATTTAAAATTGAAATTAAAAAAAAAAGGCTGAGGAACGGGCTCCCTGCCTATGGCCGCGAGGGTCGTTGGCGCTTGGGCAAGGGCCGGCAAAGGTCGCCGACTCGCGCCCAGGCGTCGGTGACCCTCACCGTCCATTCGTTGCTACCCCACTAGCGATGGGGCAGCGGCCACAGGCAGGGGAGGCTCCCCCGTCTACACTGTTGCTGTTTTTTTTTTTTTAATAATAATTTTTTTTAATATTATTTAATTAATATTTATATTAAAAATCAAAATTTCGCCAAAATAACGTCGTTTTTGGTGAATGTGAGCTGAACGTGGAATTCGATGAGCCACACAGATGTTAGAAATTATTAAAACAAACCATGTCAGATTACCGATGGCTTTCGCCGAAGTTGGCACTTAAGTGATTCAATTTTTTAAGAAAGCGGCACTTAAGTGTACCTTTTTTAAACTTTTGGCACTCTAGTATCCCTTTTCCCCCATCTTTCAAGTCCAAACCATCACAACCCCTTCTCAATTTCTCCTCCTCCTCCTCCTTTTCTCCATCTCCTTCTTTAATTGCTCCATTCCTTATTTCTAATACTACTTCCATTGATTCTTCTTCCACCATCAATGCCTGTTACAGGCAAAAATCAAGTTCCCAAAAGAAAAACTCTGTGAGACTGGTCACGGTTTGAACGGGGAGAGAGAGAGAGAGAGCGCTACCTGAATTGGGATGCGAGGAGGATGATCAATGGCAACGGACTCAAGAGACGGAGCTTTGCTATGGAAGCGACGAGAGAGACAGAGCTTTGCTACGGAAGCGACGAGCTTCACTTTACTTAGGCCAGGGAAGAGGCTGAGCTCGATGGAGCTTCGGCGGCTGAGCGACTCAACGGTTGGAGATTGGTGAATGAAGTACAACGACGACCGACCGTCGACTGGGTGAACTCAATGACAAGCGCACAGGCACAGGCAATAACAGAAAGCCGTCAACGGACCAGTTCAATTACGATTCCTCGATCCCCGAAAAGAAGAGCCTTAAAACCGGTTCTTTACCCTTCTTAAGCAAGCTCTTGTTTTTCCCTTCCCCAAAGTCCTTACATCATTTTGTTTGGACATCTAAAGAATCAATTCCATACAATTTTTTATATATTCATAAATGCTATATTCAATTTGGATTAGATTTGGTATGCTTTTTATAGAATTGTGATCCCAGGTAACCTGAGGCGATTAAAAGCCAACATGAAGGTTTCGAAAAGTAAATATTAAATTAATAAATAAAGATGAAGAGTGATCGATTTATTAATTTCTACTAGCCTTGTTCCTGAATTTACACCATGCTTTTGATAAACTTTGATTTTTTACATATCATTTGGCGAATTTAATGATTTTTAAAATTGGATTCGTACTCTTAATTTTAGATAATTTCATCCCTAATTACTCTAACATGACAATCACTACCGAAGTCTTAGACCTCTCTCACACTTTTTATTTATTTATTTAGAGGTCTTAGTGATTGAGAATTTGTTAATTGATAATGTATGTGGTGTGCTTTAGTTGAATAAGTTTTAAAAGGAAACTTAAATTAAATGATGAAGTATATTGAAACTTTAAGATCTCCCTTGAGACTAACTAAAAAAAAAAAATCATATTTTCGCGTCAAAAGAATTAGGAGGAACCTGGAAGATTATTCATTGACTTTTAGTCTACGTGGGAAGAGCAGGGTAGTTTCCTCACTCCCTCGAATATTTGAATTCGTCTTCATTTTACACGCCCACTTCCATTCATCCCCTCCTTTACAAACTAAGTCTTACCCGGTCTTTACGTTTGGAATCGGGTTGTACGATGATTTTTCTTAAAGGCGAGGCTTAACATGCTCAAGATAAGGACGTTAAGGAAACTGGAGATGCCAAGCATGGAGGCGCTTGCCGCGAAGCTTCACACCTAAGCTTTCAACACGCATCACTCTCAGCCTTCTACTCCAAATAAAAAGATGAAACTTTTTAAGAGTCTGATGGAACTTGAATCCTAAAAGATTAGGTACGTCTAATAATTCAACCAGAAGAAAAATCCCAATTCTATTAGAACTTGTACTGGAATTGGGGATCTATGCAAACGGATATTTTCACCAAGAGTCAACAAAAAACACTAGTACTTAGGCCACGTGCGAGTTATTTGGTCCAATTGTCTTCATCATAGAAACTGTGAGTAATTAAATATCAAACCACATCTTCATCTAATCGCTTTGTTTTTAGAACACTTGGTAGTAGTCCTACAAACTCTCATATGATATCAAATTGAAGATCTTGAGTCTAAATTTTTTTCAAACCCCAATTGCCTTCTCAATTAAATATGTCCACGTCTAGCATTAGGTAAACAAACTAAGCATGAGAAGGAGTGTTAGAGTAATTAAATATTAAATCATATCCTGATCTAATAGCTTAAACTTTTAGGACAATTGGCAGTCGTCCTACAAACGCTCACAGAAACACCATGTTGTTCATTTGACTTTTGTCTACACAAGTAAATCTCGCAGTTACGGCAAACAATAGTACCAAGACTGAGTCAGATCTTGAGACAGCTCCATTGAATAGCTTATTGATTAGATCTAGCATTACAACATCAAAGTTCAACATCTTCACAATGGGAAGTTTGGGGACTTGATTACATTTTTAAAAAAAAATTAGAATTCAATTGCATTTTCTTGATAAATTTTAGAACTTCCATCGCACTTATAAAGAAAAATGTTTATAGTAATTCCGAGTGAGAGAACCAAAATAGATAACAACAAGCATGCCACACAATTTAGCCAGTCCCTTCCTAGGATAACTTGTGGGATGCTCTGAGCAACAGTACTTTCTATTTTTACTGAACTTCCATATGTCCGCTAGGTTTACGAATAGTTGCGTGCTAATTGCTATTTATGTGCTGTTAGAATCCCGATGAGAAATAGCTTCTCTCCGCAAGAAGGGATATTTGAAAGCGGGGTAATCGTCCTCCCTGATCAACAAAAAATAAATTAAATTAAAAGGGCACTTGCAAAGCGTAGCGGCAACACTGGTTGGACAATCACGCTGTTCCTTAATTCTGGCTTTGCAGTAGCTCCGGGACACGGTTTCCAATGTTAGCCGCGCATACAAAATGGAAACGGAAGTTTGATGCTCCTTACCGACATTGGACGGTTTACGACATTAGCTTCCTTGAATAAATGACACGGCAGAAGTGCCTTGGAAAGCTTTTACGAAAAAAGAAATAAACAACACCGTTGATCAACAGCATTGATCCCTCGAGAGAGAAATCAACGGTTCTTCAAACAGTGATTTGTGGTAGGGATGAATTGAAGACATATGTCTTCATAAAGAATGAGTACTTCAGACAGTCATTTGTGATTGGGATAGGTTGAAGACATTTCTTAACCTATCCCATTCAAAAATCACTTTTAAAATGCGGCGGAAATACAGGTGGCCTCATCTCTTCAATCGTCGACTTAACTCTCGAGGGGATCTAACGGTCAAATGGGATGAACTTTTGCCAAAGTCAGGTCCATGTCAATTAGATTAAACAGACAAATAAGTGCTGAGCAGATGACCCTATATATGTACTGCAACAAAGAGCTCGTTCCGCTCGTTCCTCTTACTCCTTCACATGTACTCAAAAACAATCGCAGAGTTCAAAGAGCTTCAGCTTCTCCAGAACATGGCAGATCATATAGCAACGCTTGAAAGGTACGTAATTCATTTGTGGTTATACTCTTGAAAACTTTGCTTCTAGCACAGATTAAGAAGCTTGTTTTTTTTTCTTTTCATCTCTTTTCTTTTGAATCCATTTTCTTTCAATTATTTTGTCTCTAATCTGGTATAAAGACAACGAGTGATTACAACAGTAGCAACAACATGAAAGTTTTGACTCAACCAAGAGACGACGAGCTACTCGGTTCTACAATTTTATATCATTTGCAAAGTCATCTATGTCATAGTACTAATCAAAATAACTGGACCCGCGAATCCAAACCCCGTATACAGGTACTTGTACATTGTTTTCGGGACTCTCGGTTCCGAGTTGCTTTTCTGGATGAGTTTGTCTCCATCCATGTGGCTGATCGTCAATATGAGCTTGCTAGTGTTTGCTTTGGCATGTGTGCTTGCTCAATGTTCTGATTGTTTTTGAGAGATTGTTCAGCTGTTCGACAACGTGCCGTTTTCTAAAGTTCTGTTGGATTTTTGAAACTTTTGCAATCTTATTGTATTTAGGTATCAATCTCATTGCATGTCATTTGTAATGGATACTTCTGATTTTAATAATTTGTTTTCGTAGACCCATTAATATTTTTGGATCAATGTTCTCAGGTTCTATAGATAATTATGAAACTTTGATATTTTCATGTATAAAGTTGGAATAAAACTCAACTTTTAAGAAAATCATGGAAAGATATCACACACAAAATTTCTGACAGCATATGTTCATCTAGCATTTATGGACACCTCTAAAGATTAATTATAGCTTAAATCATCCCTAAACCAGTTTTTAGTAAACAACTAAAATGGAAAGAATTCATGGGCCACTTCAAATCTAGACGAATCTAAATGTATTTTAATTTTTAAGTAATTTTAGATATTTCAATATTTAAAATAGTAAAAGTTTACATCATATATATCTGTTTATACATGGTGTGGATCAGTAGCTAATTTTTATTTTTCTTTTGAATTTATTTTTTTCTAATTACTTCCTAATCTGGTACAGAGACAACCAACAACCACAACAACAACAGGAGGAAAGTTTTGATTCAACCAAAAGATTCCACATTATATTCATCTCCTTCAAGTTGTTCGTCATTGCGCACTTCAATTCGCAACATACCGGAGTGCTGAGCCACACAATCCTACAACTTTACATTGTTTGTGAAGTCATTTATTTCATAGCATTGATCAAAGTAACGGAACCCATAAGTCCAAAGCTGATATACCGATGCTTGTACATCGTTTTCGGGACTCTTGGTTCCGAGTTACTTCTCTGGATAACTTATCTCTGGTCATATGGTTAGTCATCAATATGTCCTTGTTGGTGTTTGCTTTGGCATGTTTGCTCGTGCAAAATCCAGGTCGTTTTCAAGAGATTATTCAGCTGTTCAACGATACGTCACTTCCCTAAATACAGTTGGATTTTCTAAAGCTCTTGCAATCATAATGTATTTGGGGCCTCTTTTATTGTATGTTATTTGAGGTCAATTATCATGGTATATATAGATTATTATGGAACTTTGGTATGCCCATGTATGGAGATGGAATAAAAGTGAAACTTAAGAAAATTGTGGAAAAATTTCTGGCAACACGGGGTCATCGATCATGAATGAGCCCGTTCAGATTTTCGTAAACCAGTTTTTAGTAAATAACTATTAATATTGAAAAGATTCTTTGGTTACGGTAATTGAAACGAATGAGCCCGATCAGCTTTTCCTTGGCTTATATAATTAGAAAAAGGTAAAGGCCTGCGTTTTCCGACTCTTTTGTTTTTTCGTTCTTTTCTCTTTCGTTCTCCTTCATCCAGCCTGCGTTTTCCTATGCTCCTCCCCTCCATCATCCATGGCTGCAAGATTTGGCTGTCCACGGCTCGCGAGGTGGGTCAGCATGGACTCTCTGGAAACAGCACCAGCGGCTCTGCTGGTGCCGATGACGAGGAGGTCTGCAACTCCGACGAAGGAAAGAAGATTCCATTGTCCTCGACATCTTCGTCCATGGACGAGATTTGGAGCTCGCTGTCAAGGCTCGCAGCCATAGGCGATCCACCATCGTCAGATCTGTGGATGAGGCGCCTCGCAAGCCATGAACAAGCAAAACCTGCGGCCGTTAATGACGGAAGACCTCTTCCGGCATCACTCGTGGTTGGGCCGAGCCACCACTCCAGCTTTGTCTTTTTCTGTTTTTCTCCAACCTCTAGATCTGGCAGCGCGTCCCTCGTCATGACCGTCGTCACCTTCGCCGGCTTCACTCTTCAAATCTATTGATCTGGCCATCCATGGACGAACGCGTTCAGGCGTCGTGTTGCTTGTCCGTGACTGTCTTCGGCGTCGAGCAATGCCGGAAGGGGCGGCTCAACTTAGACGTGCAGGACGCGGCGCTGGCAACTCTGCCAGTGGCCACGGCGACGGAGGTGCTGCAAACTTCAAGAACCGTCCTGGTAGGACAGACCTTGGACAAATTTATATTTTTTTAATCAATTCCATGTCATTAGATAAAAGTCAAATTATGATGGGCTATTCATGAAAAATATATGTCGCATTTGCAGCTGACGTGGTGATCTGAATCCACTAAATATTTTCTCAAGTCCTAACGAGATCCAATAACTTCCAAGCCCATAAATCATTCAAGTTCCGCAAGTATTTTGATGCTGGACGCTGTCTTTATGCTACAAATTGAGCGGTCTGAACATTTTTCAATCTTTCAGTAATTTCAGATTATTTGATGTTTATGAGAATTGGAGAATTGAAGTTTATACATTTATATTTCCAAGCATGGTCTCTTGTGCTAAGCTTAAGAGACCAACTCAAATTATCAGGAGACACTACTAGAAATGTGTTTTAATAGCTTAATTAGTCAATTTTGTTTAGAAATTTCTTATTTGCTAATATTTTTATGTTTAATTAGTTTTTTTTTCATTTTCTATATTTAAGAGAAAAAATTGCTAAGAATTGGAGTCGGGTTAGATTTGGCATGGATGAAGTCAGGGTAGGATTAGGTATGGGTAAGGGTGTCAATAACCGAACCGAAAATTGGAAACCGAACCATTTGGAACTGAAATTTTGTACATTTTCGGTTTGGTTTGGTTAAAGGAAAAAAAAACAAATAATTTCTCTTGGTTCGGAATCTATTGGATTCAGTTAACCGAACCAAATGATTCCAAACTGAATCGGTTAACCAAATTGAACAATCCTTAAAAAGAAAAAATAATGCTTTCTTCTCTTTTTCGTCGAAGAAAGAAGATGCACAGTGGATCTAAAGATGAAAGCCATGCATGTCTGTACGATGCACGGTGGATCTTTGCGAGCCCTAGGAGGATCATTCTCTCTATCTCTGTGCGCAAAAGCGGAGTCGCCATACGCAGACAAGAGCAATGATTCGCGGTGAGCGGCAGACACCTTGATCTCTTGGGTGGCCAGAGAGGAGGAGGACGACAATAAGGCGTAGTAAATCTCCTCCTTGAAGGTCGCCCATTTCATGCTCCTTTGCGTTCGCTGATACGCCATTTCGCCCCCTTCCTTCGAAGCTCTGACATGAGCAACCGTCCACAGATCTTGGGAAAAGAGAAAATCCATCTTTTCTAGCTAGACGAAAGAATGCAGAGCAGATCTGGAGATGGACGACCATCTTCTTCGCCAGGCTATAGATTTGGTGGAAAAAGAAGAAGGGCTCGGCCATGGATGGCAGCTTGAGCCAAACGCCTTGGGCCCGCGTGACTCCTTCATGGCCGTCATTGCCTTCACCGGTGTCGTGCCCCTTGTGGGACTATTGTCAACGTGACAAAGGGCGGCTTGGCTCAGACGCGTAGGACGCAGCGCTGTTGACGACTCCACCGATGGCCCCAGCGAGGGTAGCAGCTGCGACTCCGACAAACAAACTGTATGGTTGAGGGTTTCAACTCTGGCAAACAAAAGCAATTTGATTCGGTTTATTGAATTTCCTTATCGGTTCGGTTCGGTTCAATTTTCCAAAGAAACCAAACTAAACCGAATCATTTACACCCCTAGGTATGGGAACCTAAAGTGGTAATTTGTGTATAATGTAGGGGGAAAATGATCCAAAATGTCCTAAATCTATTGCACTTTTATTGATTCGGTTCTAAACTTTTCAGTTTTGTCAATTGACTTCTAAAATTTTTCACATCACAACTTTAGTTATCTATCACACCCCAACCTTCGAGTTTGTAACAACCCCAATTCACTTGTGATCTTAAACATGCAACATCCCAGCTTTTGTCGCCGACCAGTTCATTTTATCTTGTCATTAAATACATGCAAAAACGAAACTAAATACACCCAGCCAACAAGAAGTCTAGATAGCAGAAAGACGCAGCAATAAAGCAACAATAACACTTTTTATTTATCAGCAAAGGTTAGCTCGAGAAATAGTAATGTACAAGCCCTACTTCAAGCGACATTCCAAGGCCAACACAAAAAGGTACTAGGCTTGATTAACCTGCGATCATAAAAAAGGAGGGGAGGGTCATTCAAAAAGATATTAGGCGACAAATGTCTAATCACTAACCTCAGAAGGGTTAGACTCACCCAACGAGACTCGCCTAACGAGGGGTCCATCACCACACCATCAAGGGAATTGAGGTCCATTGGATCCCATACTTCGTGGCCCGGCCCCTTATGCAATGCAGGCCGGTCATAGCCTCTCTAGAGACCGTACATCATGTCCCCTAGTCTAACATACCAAGGAGACCATACATCATGTCCCCCAGCCTAACGTACCACGCCTTGAAGATGTGTGGCACGTAATGGTCCCTCTCCCCTTCATCGACCCAGATGGTTGTCACGTGCTGCTTGTACACAAACTTGCAACCCAGAACAAGTTGTGTGGTGACAAAGGTGCTTATGTCAACTAGGACACTGAACCTCATTGGGTATGGCGTCATAATAAGATCCTGAAAATGTTAACCACGACAGGATGAGATAAACTCAGTAAGTTAAAATCATAAACCTTAGTTAGGAACTCCACTCGCTTCAAGTGCAGCCTAATCATGCAATCTATTATCAATGGCAGATCAATTGCAAAGTGACATCCGCTTTGCCTAATCTATCAACATGCCAGAAAACACAACCACAATATAATTCAATAGCCATCAGATATAACCACAATCGACCTCACCTTGTCTTGGCATGCATACCTTGCAGATATAATATAATTCAAGCCATAACAACTTCAACAATTATTTCTCATGCATCAGCATCTATACGTGTTCTGAATATTACGACCTCTCAGGCCATAGTACAATCTTATAGTTGGCGGTCTACTGGTCCAAAAACCAGGTATCGTCCCCCCTATAGGCACGACTACGTCATGGGTCTCCCTCCAAATGACATTCCTGAAAGAGCATTGATCCGGCCTCTATCGCGACCGGCATTTGACCATTGCTAGGCAACCGACCAAAATCAGGCAATCCAAAAGTCACAGCATAACCCCAAGGAAAAGGTTGGCAGTCTTCTGGCAACTTCAAGTATCCCATTTATATGACCATGCAGCACAACCATCAACCATTTCATTTTTTTCTTTTGTTTGTCGCCAATACAATCATGGTTCGTGCTCACGTAACATATTATTGCAATTAACACATGTATAATGCAATGCAACAATAATCAATGGTCACATAAACTAACATAATTCAACAATTCTAAAAACAGCCATCAAATAGCAGTTCAAATCATAATCTGACAATCAGTCTTTGCATTCTAGGACACTGATATTGCCATTTTACATCATTTGCGAAGTCATCTATTTCAGAACACTGATAATAGTAACTAGACTAGTGAGTGAGAACCTAATGTACTGGTTCTTATACATCGTTTCTAGGACCCTGAACCACAAGGTATTGCCATTTTACATCATTTGTGAAGTCATCTATTTCTTAATACTAATAATAGTAACTAGACCAGCGAGCGAGAACCTAGTGTACCGGTTCTTGTACATCGTTTCTAGGACCCTCACTTCCAAGTTGCTACTCTAGACAAGCATGTCTCTGGTCATGTGGCTGATTATCAATATGTGTTTGCTAGTGTTTGCTTTAGCATATTTGCTTGCACGAGAATCTGACTGTTTTGAAGAAATTTTTCAGCTGTTCAAAGAAATGTCATTTTCTGAAATTCAATTTGATTTTTGAGGATCCTACAATTATACTTGCGTATCAATTTTGTTGCATGTCACTTGTACTAAATGATGGAATCAAATTCAAATTTATGAAAATCGTGGAAAAAACACTCCGACAACTCATGGTCATCTAGAATGAATGGACATCTTTATAAGATAGATTACAGCTTTTCAATCATCCCTAAACCAGTTTTCATTAAATAACTATTAAAATTGAAAAAAAAAGTAAAAATAGAAAATGGAAAGAACTCATGGGCCACTTCATTTCTTTAATTGCTGTAATCGGGACAAATGAAACGAGCCCGTTTAGCTTTGCCTTCGGAGCGCATGTGTAAGGAAGGTATATGTCGAAGTAAGGTACTACTAATCCAGTTTTCACATCGTCGCCCCACCCTCTCATACTAAAGCATAAATGTAAACACGGTAACGCACAGAGAGGATGAGGATGCTGGTCTTAAGTCCACCAAAGCATAAAGATGAACAATTTAAGACAAATAATTATAACAATTGATAGAAAATTAAAACTAGAATTAACTCATAAGAGACGCATTTTAACATGACAGCAACACTTAGCTTTAGAACTCTGATATTAAGCATGTTTATACAAGAGCATTACCGGAATGGATCATCTCTTAAGAAAGTGCCCACCTATATATCATAAGGCTCAATGTTGGATGGGCTAAAGTGAATAATACCTCAAATGAGTTAACTCAAAGGTATCATATCCCACTACATCGGGAACATTCTATAATCATAATGTGTCGCAAACAAACAATTGGAAAATTCTCAACAAAAAGTTTAGTGAGATTTATCGTCATGAGAATAGTTCCTCGAGGGACAATGGATTTTCTCTAGTAGCTTGTGTAATAACTATTGACACCGAGAATTTCCAAGGTCTATGGTTATCAACTTAGGCTGAGAAAGACCGACGGAGATGTAATAGAGGTAAAAGTTGCCAAGTGTTGGAGGCTCTCAGTCAGCAAATATAGTTAGTAGACAAGGTGAGTGACATTAACGGACGGAAAATATAACAAAATTAGCCAATTCATGAGACATGGATGTTAGAAACACTGTTTAGTTGACAAAATCCACAACCACCTATGTCTGCGATAAGCAGTTATCTAACTCATTCAAATGGTTACTGAAAAAGTCCTTACCGTGAATATTAAATGTCATGTTCTCCTACAGAGATTAATCTAGAAATAGGAGCTCACTGAAAATCTAAAATCATACCCAGTGTTAGAATATGTAAATTATAAACCATGCATTTATCTAATAACTTAATTTTTTAGAACAATTGGGAGTGATCTCACAAAATCTAACATGGTTTGTATCAGAACTAAAGGTTCCAAATTCGAATCTTTTGAGACCCCATTTGCATCCCTAATTAAGTTTCCATGCTTAATATGAGGCAAAAGGACCAAACTTAAGCATTACGTATTTATCTAACAACTTAACTTTTATAACAGTTGATAATTATTCCACAAAATCTAACACCCAGAAGAAAAGTGGCCACTACAACCACTTTTCAATCCTTCATACAAATTTATAAGGAAAAACCATAATGATCACTTTGAGAAAAGCTCTATAGGATAATTGATCATAAAAAACTTCACCAAGCTATAAAAGATTATGTTGAACTTGCATATGAATAGTATAACTGGTCGTTAAACTTCCTCCTGTGCATCCCTATAACAATTAGGACCCAGCAAGCACGAGGGAATTAAAAAGGATCTAAACAGTCTCGAAGGACAACGGTTTGATACTTAAGCCAATTAATGAGTTTTTTCAAAAGCATGTGTCCTTAGAACTTAGATGCTTGCAATGACTCTAAAAGTATGTCCTTCCAGGAGATGGACATAGCATAATTTGCCGAGGAAGGTCCTCTGCTCACTCGACGCAACGCGCATTACCATACTAATTTAGATAAGAGTTGCCAATTGGTATGTAGCCTTATGCGAAGCCGCTAAAAACTAACATGACTCCGTGGAACATATGGCTTTCCTTGCTTAAAGTTCAACGTACGATCTCGCATAAAATAGATGATGACATATGTTACCAATTTCCATTGGAGGCTAGCTACAAAGATTTATAACGATATAGCCCCAACCAAAAGACAGAACCAGGCGCTTGAGTGCATTGCTTCCTGCATATTAAGCTCTCTTTCTCTCTCTCTTTAACAAAACCTACCCTCACATCACAACAACCAAAAAGGCAAACTTGAAGTAAATTTATCAGTTCTATCCAGCCTTATATTTCCTTCGTTCATGGAGGATCAGTAGGCAAACACATCGACTTGCCTCCGGCAAGAGAAAGTAACATTTTGCAAGACCAACTTTGCTGAAGTAAAGGGGATTAGTGTGAAAAAACAAACATAATTCCTGTCACAGAATTCTCTTCACTTTAGCAGAATAGACGACTCAAGTCAAGATGGCATGCACTCATGGCTAGTAACAGGAAATTCAGTAAACAACCATAAATCCTGTCACTGAACTCTCGCAGTCTTTGGAAAGCAAGGACCTTGCACTTCTAGATGCAGTCAGATATGCATTTGATGAACAACAAACACAAAGCAAAATTTGTCTTTACATCCATTTGAATGTCTTTTTATATCTTGTGTTAAACAAGTCGCCAACTGGTTAGCATCAAAATACAAGAAAAAAGTATCATGCCCTTATACAAAGTTGGGAATTGACACAGAAATGAGCTACAAGCAAGAAACGAAATTCATCATATTATGTTTCCTCAGAAAGAACAAGATGCAATGTACAAGATCAAATTTGAGGCCAGAAGTTAATGCCATTGCCAATGGACCAATTCATTGATCTATGAGTCATATAAGAGTCCCAATAGGATTCAGATTCTTCTCCTAATTAGGATTTGCATTCCAATCTAGCATAACCTGAGTTCTATTATGATAAAAATAAGTTCCCTTTTTCTAATTAAAATAGAATTTACATTCAATTTTGGATTGATCACCAACTAATTCATCATGGAACCGATTACCTTCCTATTTTCCATTCTAAGTAAAGTTTTATGTTTCCATTTAGCCTTCCTATCTGAACTGGATGTGAGTTTAGTAGTCTACATACACATGTTCTTGAATTAGGAGGATCATGCATGATTAAGTTAATGAAGTTTATTGACTTTTAGGCTATGTTTGGGAGGCCGGAAATGAGGAGGGATGGAAGTTTTCAAATTTTCCTTCCTCACTTCTTCACATAGGTTACTTCAATTTAAAAACTTTTTTTCTGATACAGTCCCTGAAGAGCCCATGATGAATTATAATAAGATAATATAACCAAATGACAAAATCGTTATTCTAAAGGTGAACCGAATCTCATGTTTCCAACTCGATGATTCCTTACATTACTAAAACTTTCCAAACTTCAATCTAAAACTTTTTTTTATTTTAGATAAAGTAATTTATTTTTTGTTTCATGAAAGATAAAAGTTATCTCTTAAAAATAGAGCAAATATTTCAAAAGCGTTCCTTTTATATATCTGACGACTTTTATCTTGTTTCACACGCAAAGCATGTGTTTTTGGGCTAGTAATGGTATAGCATTAGACCAATTTGCAAGGAAACTGCACCTACACTTTAAAACACGGTTTCTTAAATCCTTTCGCTTTCGGAAATTAAAAACCAATCACCAATAATCACCGCGCGTTTTAATTGATGGTCGGGTATATAAAACAGCAGAAGCGTCTTCGGAAGTTCTTCTGGACGAAGGAATAAACAAATCAAGTCTGCCCCTTGAAAGTGGTGGATAAATACATATCCGTGAACTTTGCAAGTGATGGATCTCATAGATCTCATGAAATCGATGAATGATTTCTGTTTTGTTAAAAGCGATGGATCTCATGGAAACCTTGTCCTTTGTTGTGGCGCCACGAAAGACAAAGGGCTTCCATTAAATATTCCATCACTTTTGGGCAGGTCTTCTATCTATATATATCGGACCACCTCCTAATACAAAACTCAATGACAATCACAAAATTCATGGAGCTCTAACTTCTTCAGAACACGGTTGATCATATCATCACACTAGAAAGGTACATGATTCATTCATATCAATATGTTCTTAGGAACTCTCTTTAGAATAGGGATTAATTAGCTAGTTTTTTTCTCTGGATTTTTTTCTTTCTTTCTTGATTCGGTACAGGAATGATAAGCAACCACAACAGCAACAACAACGGAAGGAAAATTTTGAATCAACTAAGATATTTCTTATTGCATTTACCTTGTTCAAGCTTCTCATCAACGGGCATTTCAATTTACAGCATGCTAGGGCGTTGAGCCACACAACTATAGAGTTCTACATCATTTATGAAGTCATCTATCTCATAGCATCGATCAAATTAATTAGACTTGCAAGCCTAAATCTGATATATCGATACTTGTACATCATTTTCAATACTCTCAGTTCAAAATTGCTTCTCTGGATGAGCCTGTTTTTATCTTGGCTAGTCATCAATATGCGCTTGCTAGTGTTTATTTTGGCATCATCTAGTCAACTTTCACAAGTTTCCTATCAGTTTCAAGAGATTATCCAACTGTTCGACGATTTGCCCATATCCAAAGTTCAGTTTGATTTTTGAAGCTCCTGCAATCGTGCTTTATTTGTGTATCTATTTTGTTGCATGTTATTTGTGATAAGTACTTATAATGTAGGGCAAAGAGAATGTTGCCATAAGCATGTTTTGTATTGGGTGGACATTACCTCATTTGTTCCATCCAAATTGGTAGTTTTTAGAGCTGAGCAATATATGGATCAATTAACGCAGTTTAAAAAGGATCTAAATGGATTAACTCAGAGGCATCTTTTAAGCTAAGGTCTAGATATGTTACGATTCTATTTGCTACACTTTTCTTATCCTTTTTGCCCTTTTGACAAACATTTGAGAAGCCACAGAGTAGATCCATGACATCGCAGATTATATAAACACTCAAACTTTCATATTTCTTTATAGGTATACCACCAAAAACCCTCGGAGTTGTGGCGAACTTTTTTTGTGTCACCAAAAACCCCATACTATGTCACTTGTAACGGTAAGGCCGCCCTCGCTGGCGTCGGAGTTGGGCGAGGGCCGCCCAAGCTAGATCCGGCTCAAGCGGCCCTCACTAGATCTAGCCTGGGCGGCCCTTGCCCGATGCCGACAAGGGCCACCCGAGCCTTCCTGGGCGAGGGTGCCCAACGCCAACAAGTGCTGCTCAAGCCTTGCTAGGCAAGGGTGCCCTCGCCCGACTAAGGCGAAGGTCGCCCTCACCAGATCCAACGAGGGCGACCCGCGCTAGCGAGGCTTAGGTGGCCCTCGCCGGTGTCGAGCGAGGGCCTCCCTTGCCTTGCCCGACCCAGGCGAGGGTCGCCCAAGCGTGGGTGGCCCTCGTCGGCATCGGGCGAGGGCCTCCGAGCCTTGCCCGACTTCGACGCCGGCGAGGAGGACCTCACCGGCTTCCTCTGTGAAAAAAGAAAAAGAAATAAAAATAGAAATAGACGAAAATGCCCCTCGTCAAAAATTTTGGGGTAAGTTTGTCACAAGTAGTATAGTTTAGGGTTTTTGATGGTACAAAAAAAAGTTCGGAGTAAAATTGTCAAAGTGGTATAGTTTGGGGTTTTTGATGACACAAAAAAAAGTTCATAATAAAATTATCATATAAGGCATAGTTTAGGATTTTTTGTGGTATTTGCCCTTCTTTATATAAAGATGGAACAAAACTCAACTTTAGGAGTGGAATGATATCACACAAAGAATTTCGGGCGACGCACGGTCATCTAGCATGAATGGACACCTGGAAAAATTGACTACAGCTTAGGTCATCCCTAAACCAGTTTTTTTTATAAATAACTATTTAAATTAAAAGAGGAGGAGGGGGCGGGGAGAGGAAAGAATTAATGGGCCACTTCATTTCGTTGGTTGCTGTAATCGAGACACATGGGCCAAGTTCCTATAATCTGGGAGTTGGACTTGGACGGTCCAAGTTGGACCAATAGAACAAGGAAAAAGTAAAGGCCTTTGGAGACCCATACCACTAAACGGGATTCATTGACCTCCTAAAATCCAGAATTCTCTAATTAGATTCAATTTTTAATGGAAAGCTATCCCAAAAAAAAAAAATCCTAAACCTATCATACTTCTTTTAATTTATATTTGAAAATTACAAAAGTGCCATAAGTTTAGGATTTTTTGTATAATTTTCCCAATTTCAAATAATAGGCGATGTAAAAGAAGATGTGCTTTAGTAACTTGAGTCATCAAAATTTTTAATTATTTCTTATTTGGTAATTTTTTTCATGTTTTATTTGTCTTTAATTGGCTTTTTTCTCAATATGCTACCTTACATATTTTAGGAGAATATTATTATAAAAGAAAAAGAAGGATGATAAATGAACCAGGGTTGGGTTGGGTATTAATTCTTAAATTATATTATATGAAAATGGTCAATATAGAGTTACATTTGTCAATTCAAATCAGAATCATTTTCGACCTATTCAGTCTAGCACTTATTGAGTGCATTCATTATCTATTGGTTATTATGACTACAATTGCAATAGCAACTAAAGTCATTGTTATTATACGCAACATCGAAGAACGGTGAGATTCGATGTTGCGGGAATAGTTCCTCAAGGGACAATGGATTTTCTCGGGTTGCCTATGTATAAACTGCTACTTGCAACTACAGCTCACGTAAAATAGTCCCTTCTCTCTCTCCAACAATTGAAAAGGCAAACTTGACAGCAGTAAATTCATCAGCACTATCCAGCCATATATTTCCATCCTTCATGGAGGACGAATAGATAAGTATGGGAACATGAATTCATTGACTGGCCTCTGGCAAGAGAAGGTAAACATTATGCAAGCCGAAAGTCTGCTAAACTCCGGTGGATTAGTGTGGAAAACAAACATGACTCCTGTCACTGAATTCTCTTCAATCTCTGGAAAGCAAGGATTCTTGCACTTCAAGATGCATTTTATATATGAAAAACAATAACAGAGTGAAAATTGTCTTTATGTCCATCTGAATTCCTTTTCTGTCTTATATGAAAAGAATGGGGAACTGGTCAGCATCAAAATACTGAAAAAAAGAGTATCCTGCCCTGATACAAAGTCGGGAATTGACACGGAAATGAGCTAAAAGCAAGAAATGAGATTCATCATACTATGTTTTCTCAGAAGAACAAGTTGCAATCTGCAAGATCAAATTCGAGCCAAAAACTATTACCATTGCCGTAATTCGATGAAGAGGGACCATTTGATCGATCCACAAGTCGAATAAAGTCCTCATAAGTTTAGAATGCTTCTCCTAAGTCCAAAATCAGTGTTCATCGAAATATGTTTAGATACAGAAGGAAGGAGTAGATATAGTACTAATACACTATGTATCAACACATGCTTATTCAAGGATCAAAAGCTCTGACCCCCCAAAAAAATAACAAAATCTATAATAGCTTATCATTTTGTGACAACCACACTGATGACAACACGAACTCAACATTTTTTGGTAATAAGTGGAAAAAGTTTGAAAATTAAAGTTATTATGAATTTCTATCACAATTATGGAGGTTGGTAAAACTCAAAAGCTTAGACAATTGAAATAAAGAGATAGTAATTAGGAGATTCACTAATGCCATTTATTTGATTGTTACCTTAAGTAGACTTGGTGCGCACCAAGTATATCTTTCCAGCATTGCCACACGACAAGCATCAACACTCTAATACATTGATAGAAAATGCTAGTGAAGTCTATAGATAAATTCTCAAACGCAAAATTCAGAAATAGCAATGCCCTAGACTTTGAATATGATAAATTATCCTACCCGAAAATATGCTTGGCCCAACACACATAGCCTTACATTAACCCAAAAAAAAAAGGCATAGTAAATCACTTTAGTCAAGCTTTAGAAATAGCTAATCAAGTACTAGCATGACTAAACACTAGGACGCAGTTGAATCTTGCAAAAACCAGAAAACATCAAAAACAGAGGAGATTCTAAACTCTTGTCAAGGTGATCGCAATTTTGCTTTTCCTGAAAGTGACGGCTGACCAAATCAAAGCGCATCTCCAAAACGCCAATCAGAGAACAGCTTGAAGCCAATTAAAAGCACCTCAAGCAGATTCCAAAAGCGTCAAGATTTCTAAGTCAAGATTTCTAAGAATCTAAGAGAATATTCCTCCCTGGAAGCACTTGGGAATTAAATGACGTTTGGGAGATGCTTAGACCAAACCCACCAGTAAAGCAAGAGTTGGAGTCATATAACTGGATTTTTCCGCGACCGATATCATTCTTGGGTCAATTTATGCAATAAAAAGAACACGAAATGTTATATTAATAATGGGCCTGATTACTTAAAAATTTCCAATTTTAGATAGTCTCAAATCTGCTCCAATTAACCCTCCATCCAAAACTAGCTGTTAATTGCCCAAAATATGCATGCAAATGATGTAGATGCATGCAAAATCTTTATTAATTGAGACGTGGGATCTATTAAAGTGGGTCATGAGTTAAAATCTACATCACATGGCTGAGATTGACCTTTAGAATTTCGGATAAAGGATTAATGAGGGTAAATTTGAGACTAGAGTGTGATTAGTATATTTTGTTTTTTGGGAAAAAGAAGTTTGTAGCAAGTTTTGGAACTAGAGTAAGTTTGGTGTAAAATTGAGATTGGATCTAAAATTATGGATTTTTATGGAATTATGCCATTAATGACATATAGTTAAGCTACATATTGTTAAAAAATAACATAAAAGCTTAAACTTATAAATGGTGAGAGACCTTATGTATATAAAAAGCATACAAATTCTATTGTCAAATGATATGGGATATATTATTGCATATTATGAGAATAAGTAGAAATAATTCAAAATCTAAATATATTGTATAGCAATGAGTTATATAACGAAACTCTTAGTAACAACATTCAAATGAACAAATTGTATAACAAATCACTTCTTAATAATAATGAATTACACTTATATTTGTTTTTTGACTAATAAATCTATATTATTTATGTAAAATGGCGCACCTTGCTTTCTACAGATATTGGGTTGCATGACCATATTTATCATCGACATGAAATTAAAAAAATCAACATTTTAAGCACAAGACTCAACAACTTTAGGATTAATAATTCAATTAGAAGTTATGTAATATTGCTAAGGCCAATAATATTCAAACTCAAAATGCTTGGATAAATAATATTGAAACATTATTAGAGCTCAAATCCTAATAGCTATCATACGACTAACAATTCACCCACAAGAAAAAGGGACCAAAATTCTGAAGGGAAATGAACAAAAACTCGACAATATCTGTGGGTAAGCCTCACGGTTGCTATCGACAACAGTACCAACATCAATCCAGATCTTGAAACATCCTCGTTGAGTAGCTTTCCAATCAAATCCATCATTAAGACAGCAAAAATTCCACATCTTTACGGTGGTGATGATAGCCATTTCTCAGTGAGAGGACAAGATTAATGAAGCTATCGTCTATGTCAGATTAAGGGCATGCTTATGTGTGCTTCAATAAAAGCGAGCATTATCCAAATTTAAGAATGATATGAAAAAATTTACATATAAATTTACATGTCAAAATTTTGCATATTGTGAAAATTTCAGAAAAATTATCCAATCAATTCTAAACTTATTGTGCGGATGACGGTTTAGTCCTATACTTTTCAATTTTACCAATTTAGTCATAAATTTTTGTGCAAATTTTTCATTGTAATCCTTCCAACCAATTTTTGCCTAATATCGCTAATGTAAAAGTGTCACATGGGATAACAATGACTAGATTGTCACATCAGTGATTTTCAACGGAAATTGATAGGAATGACTAAATTAGAATTTTACACAAATGTTTGAAAATAAATTGATAAAATTGAAAAGTTTAAAATTGAATTAATATTTATTAAAAATATTTATAATTGGCGGTAATTTTTCTCAAAAGTTTCAGATGCTACGGATTAAGAAAAGGTCAATATGTGTCGTTGCAAGATTTGATTAAAGCAAAAAGAAAAAATAATATAAAAATAGAAGCATATCCAAGCATGCCTTTGCACATTCACAATAAACCCAAGTGGATAACCACACTCATTCCCCACAACATCAAATTCTTACTCCATGGTTCCAATCCAATCCCTTCCAAGGATAACTCATGGGATCCAGTACTTGCTATTGATGAAGAACATGTGCATTGCAATAGCCAGGCTAAACATACTCACTAGTTATATGAATATTCACATGCTCATAGAATCTAAAAGAGAAACGGTCTGTTTCCACAACAAGAAATATATATTAAATATATATCGAGTTTTATATTTGAAGATCATTTTGTACATTCACATCAATTATCCTTATATCCCTATATAGAAAATGTCATTTTGTCTAGTCATTGGTACATTCCGAACTCATAAAATAATCAATTTTTTTGAAGATTAAGTAAGACAAGGGTACCGACCAACAACAACAAAAGTAACACAAGGGTCATATCTGGGATGGACAAACCAATTTATGGGAGTACTGGCACTTAACAACATTATTAAAATATTAACATTGATTGTCAGATCCATTATCAACCCAATTGAGGGGCAATACTCCACTGGGTCTCGAAAGCGTATCGCAATCTTGAGTTGATAAATCTGGAAACTCAATCTTTAAACTAGATACATCTCATCATGAAACTCAAGATGCGATTCGCTTCCAAGACGCTTTTCCCCACTCTTCTTCCACCGTTGATTTAAGTCTCGAGGGCATCTAACGGTCAAAAGTCAAGCCAACTATACGCGGAGCAGAAATATTAAAAGAAAGAAAATAGAAAGGAAAGAAAAACAAGTCCTATTTATACCCCGAACCAAGTGCTTCTTACACAGCCTCATTCACCCAAAAGAAAAGAGTCCTGTATATACCCTGAACCAAGAGCTTCAGCTTCTCCAGCATGGGAGATCAAGTAATGACACCCGAAAGGTATGCAAATGTGCTTTAAGAACTCTGCTTAGAGGGCGGATTAAGTAGCAGCTTTTTCTTTTAATTAATTTCTTCTTAATTGGGTACAGAGATGACGGGCAACCACAACAAGAAAGTTTCGACTCAACCAAGAGATTTCACATTGCATTCACTTCGTTCAAATTACTCGTTATTGCGCATTTCAATTCGCAGCGTACTGAGGCGCTAAGCAACACAATTCTGCAATTTCACATCATTTGTGAAGTCATCTATGTCATAGCACTGATTAAAGTTACTGGACCTGCAAGCCAAAACCCAATATATCGATACTTGTACATCATTTTTGGGATTCTTGGTTCCGAGATACTTCTCTGGACAAGCTTGTCTATAGCAATGTGGTTGATCATCAATATGTGTTTGCTAATGTTTTCTTTGGCATGTCTACTCACACTAGTTTCCGACCGTTTTTGTAAGATTGTTCAGTTGTTCGATGATCCGCCACTTTCTGAAGTTCATTTAGATTTTTAAAACTCCTGTAATCATATTATATTTGCATAGTAATCTTGTTGCATGTCATTTGTAATAAATACTTCTAATTGTAATAATTTATTTCTGTTCCTAGTATAAACGTGGAATAAATTTAAGAAAATAGTGAAACACAAAAAATTTCTCGCAACAAATGGTCGTCTAGCATCAATGGACATCTTTAAAGAATAAAAACCAGCGTTTCACAAATAACTACTAAAATTGAAAGAGTGAGAAAAAAAAATGGAAAGAATTTATGGGCCACTTCATTTCCTTGGTTGTTGTAATCGACACAAAATGGCCCGCTCAGCTTTTCCTTGGGCGCGTATCTTGGAAGTTAGACTTGGACGGTCCAAGTCGGACCTATACGACTAGGAAAAATAAGGCCTTTGGATTAGACCTAATTACAACTAAACGGGATTCAATGACCGCCCCAAAACCCAGGACTCATTTTCTTTTTTGTCGGAAATATAGATTTTGCATTAGTGATCCGTAAATAAGGGATTACAAGAAAGATTAAGTTCTAAACATAAAATCAGCTTCAGAGATTGCGGTGGTTGTGCAATTCAATTGGACGGGAGAGTGTTCGCGTTGTGGGCTTTAGCAACCCAATCGGCGGCTCGGTTTTGGTCCCTGGGAATATACTTCAGCCCAACTTGCTTCATTTCCGTTAGTAGCCCACGGCATTCTTCTACCAGCTGTTGCGCGGCCCGCGGGATAACAGCCTGGCCCAGGATGAACTGAACTGCAGATTGGCTGTCGGTAAGTAGTTCAATTCGTAACTCTTCCCCTTGCTGGTTATTGCGATTTGTACTTCCCCACTTTGACTTCAGAAGGAGCAGACCTTCGCAGATAGCTAGGGTTTCCCCATCAGTACCGAAGAAGCGAGTTTGTGATGTTAAAACCGGGTCCAACACCATACACTATCGATAAATGAAGGAACTTGAATGAATCCTGGGTCTGAATTTTTTTTGATCTTATAGTGCTCACCAGAGTAGAAATTTATATTATATGTATCTTTTGGGGCAAGACCTCTTCTATTAAATTAGATGAAAGTAATAGGAGATGTGTTCTAATAACTTCATTCGCTATGGTTTTTAGTAATTTCTTATTTGCTAATTTCTTTCGTTTGCAATTTTGTTTTTTATTGGGCTGTTTTTTCTTCAAGTGTGCCATTTTTCACATTCCAGGTAAACTTGCTGCGAATCGGAGCCGAGTTAGGTTGGGTCTGGGTTTAGTAAAGAATCGAATTTCATAAAAATGGGTTATTCGATGGTGCTTATCCTCTTCTTTTAATCAACAAAATGAGAAATGAGGGAGAAAGAAAAGAATTTCACAGTATCATACGTCTGACGTCTTCCCATCTCAGATGTAATGGATGAAATGTTTTCGACAGTAATACATATGAAGGACACTTAACAGAAGCGGTCATGCTGGTTTTTCTTTTAGGAGTTGCTTGGACCCATTTTGATCCCCTCAACTCCCACCTAACCCCATGCTTGTGATGAGCCGAGTTGCTTGGACGCCAAATTACAAAATTGGGAGGGGTGTCGCACAGGCTAAAACAGATAATACATTGCATGAATTAACCCCATGATATCCTAGTTATCAAAACAGAACCCCTTCTAGTAGGTTTGTGGTTCAATGACAAGCCACGTGAAAGTTAATAGGCTTGTAATGACCCAATCAGATTAGGGCGAGGAATATTTGCTAAGACCAATGAGTGACTTTTAGCAAGCTTTTGGAATGGCAAAATAGGCAGAAATAAATCAAATTACACATCAGATAAATGGAGACTATTCGTGAGATACACACATGAAATCGGATATTAACTCATAAGAGATATCTTTTGACATAATAATAATACTTGGCATTGGAACACCAACATTATTGAGGGAAAATGGGGGTTAGGACACTAGGAGTGCCATAACTTTTGTACGGCGTTCACTTTGGTGCCAAAACTTTTTTTTCGCTCACTTGAGTGCCATATCGGAGTGAAATCGTTCAGTTAAGTGCCACTTCCGGCCAAAATCGTTCAGTTAAGTACCACTTCCGGCCAAAATGCATACGTGGAATTTTTTAATGATTTTTCTCTTTTTTTTAAATAAATTTCGACGCCAACGTGGATTTTTCAGGTAAAACGACGCCGTTTCTACTCTTTTTAAAAAAATTTCGATTTTTTTTTTTTGCTTTTTTTGTTTTTTCTTTAGGGCCGGCAAGAGTCACCGGTGACCCTTCGCCGGCCGTGAACCCTCGCCCTAGGCCACGAAGGCCCGGGCGAGGCCGCCGGATCTTGGCCGGCCACTGGCGAAGGCCATCGCGGCCTTGCCCGTGGCTGGCAAGGGTCTCGCCGGAGATCTAGGCTAACCGGCGAGATCTGGGCTGGTCGGCGAGACCCTCGCCGGCCTCAGGCAAGGCCGCGACGGCCTTCGCCAGTGGCCGGCTGAGCTTCGGCAGCCTCGCCCCGGGCCTTCGTGGCCCAGGGCGAGGGTTTTGCGGCCGGCGAGGGTCACCTTAAGGAAAAAAAATCAAAAAAATTAATAAATATATTAAAATATTGTTCACCGGCGCCACGTCAACTTTTCCGGTGGCCAAGTCAGCTTTCCAGCAGCCACGTCGCTTTTCAGGCGGCCACGCGCCTTTTCCTAGCACCCACGTCGGTGGCACTCAAGTGAACGTTTTTTAAACTTGTGGCACTCAGTGAGCGAAAAAAAATGTTTTAAGACCAAAAAGTGAGCGCCGTACGAAAGTTATACAGATCTTTCTAACAGTGTCTTACCCTAGGGAAAATGACAGAGCCGCCACCATCGCATTGTGCCCAAATATTCTCTCATATATGTTGGTGGATGATTTTTTTTCTTTTTTGATTAATCCTACTCTATTCCTATTCTAATGCTCAGACTTTTGTCATGCTTCCTTGCCGGGCATGAGAGTCGAAACCTACTTTTGAAATTAAATTGTCCCCGTCCTAACCCCTTGAGAATGTGGGAACTTGAACCCCCCACCTCCTCCTTCTTATGTGAGAAAAGTGACTACTGGGGCAAATCTCGATGGTTGGATGACTTGAAAAACCACTTTCTACATAAATAAAGGGAGTTCCATTTATGGGGGGAGGGGGGAATGGGTCCCATTAAGCTGTAATGACAATGAAATTAGCATGGAAGATATATATAATGATAGAGCATTTAAAAAAAATTGCACATAAATTAAACTTCAACTAATTTCAAGTATAACTTGGTGTCTATTGTGAAAACTTTATGTAGCCTCTCTTAATTCACTATTAGTACGATAATTTCCTCTTAAGCCACAGCTGATCCATACTTGCAAGATTTTAACACACTCGTGCTAGTTTAATGCTGAGCAAGATTTATCTATGAGCGCAACTTACATGATCCCTAACACCACTTAACTGTAATACCATTGAAGGCAGCTCTATAATTTCACGTCTAGTCAGCTCGAGTCTCTACTCATGTGCAAGACAACAAATAATCTAGTTGAAGACATGAGACGCGGGCGGGCAATGAGACCCTAAAGCCAAAGGTCCCACCTTTGCATGGATATTTTGGCCACTTTTGAAAGTGACGGAAATCACGGATTGATCCACGTGCCATCTCGCCAGTGGTCGTCACTCAAAAGTGCTTTAGAATCTCATTGACCGATGCGGGTGTTGAAATGAACATAAATGTCATGATCATCTATAATAAGGAAAAGTATCAGAAAATTTTTTACCTTATTTCGTTGGCGGCAATATAATCTTAAACTTTTTAACGATGTCAATTTAATTATAAATCTTTTGACTTGAAGTCAATTTAGTTACTCCAGCTAATTTTAATCAAATATCGCTAATATGGTATTGGGTGACTTATTTAGCACCGCTAATATTAATGTAGATAATTTTTAATAATTTTTCAATTTTTTTCCTCTCATTTCTTCTTCCTTTTGCCGGTAATTGGCCATCGACCATGACCGGATAGGATGGCCTCGCTTGGCCAGCCCTGATGAGGGCTCCCCTCACTAGGCCTCGCCCCTAAACCAGTTTTTAATAGATAACAATAAAAATTAAAAAAAGTAAAAAGAAAATGGAAAGAATTCATGGGCTACTTCTTTGCTTTGGCTGCTATTCTGGAAGTTGGACTTGGACGGCCCTTGTTGGACCTATACAATTAGGAAATGTTAAAAGGCCTCTGGATTAGGCCCAATACAACTTAAAATGGTCAAAAGCTCCCCAAACCCGAAACTCATTCAACTTCCTTCATTTATCGTAGCATGCGATATTGGACATGGTCTTAATGTTACAAATCTTGATGGGTATGATTTTCGGTTCTTACGAGAGTAGAAGTTTGTTCCTAGGCATATAATCTATTATGCTACATTAGATGAAATTCCTAGCATCAGGAGAAATACAGGAGATTTTGTTGAAAAAGTCATAAATCTATTATACTTTTACTAATTTAGTCCTAAACATTTTTACCTTTTGTCAATTGAGTCTATTTGGTCAATTTTGGCTAGAAATTACTGATAGGGATGGCCGTTGCAGGGGCTCTGAGAGGCGAAGGCGACAGTGTGGTCCGTCTCTGTTTCTGCCGTCTACTTGCAGTTAGTGAATGTTGCTAGGGTTCCCAAGAGACCTATGTGATGAGGTGATGTGCCAAAGGTGAATATGGGTAGCAGTAGCAGCGACCGACGGGGGCTTTGGGGGTGGCAGAGGTAGTGGGGTGTGCTGGAGAAAAGAGAGAGAAGGTCATGTTCGTTTCTCTTGTCCACGAAGGAGAAGGCAAAAATAAACGCTTGAAAAATTGAAAGAGAGAGAGAGAGAGAGAGAGGTGTTTGAGTGGCAACTAAAATTTGAGCATTAATTGTTACGTCTCTTTAGCCTTTTTCAGTCGGTAGCTAGAGGAGAGAAAAGAGAAAAAGAAACTCCCTTGTTTTAGACTTTTCCAATTTCTAGGTCATAGGTCACATGTCAACATTCTAGTGGGCCACCTCAGTCCACACAAGCCACTTAAGATGATGACCTGATAGTTGCTAACCATTGAATATTTTCTTGTGTGCCCGGCACATGGCACCCGTTCGGCCCCAGTGGCACCCGTCCTCCCCTTTCAAAAGGGCTTTAGGATCTCATTGGCCAATGGCATCTAATGTCTTCAACTGTTGATCGGACTCTCGAGGGGATCTAACGGTTAAGATCTGACTCTAGATATTGAAATCAGACAAGATCAAATGAACAACTACAAAGTCAAGTCCACGTCCCTTCCTAAACTTACATGGGCATGTATAGGTCCACCTCATCTCAAAAACAATCCTAGAGTTTACGGCTCCAACTTCTCCTTCTCCTAAACATGGCTGATCAATCAGGGAGGTTCGAAAGGTATGTAATACATTCATGTGAATATGCTCTTGAGAACTCTACTTAGAGTGCGGATTCAGTAGCTACTCTTTTTTCGCCCTTTTGGATCTTTTTTCTTCAATTTCTTCCTTATTCAATATAGGAAGGACAAGCAACCACAACAGCAATAGCAACAACAATGTGAAAGTTTTGAGTCAACCAAGAGATTTCATATTGCATTCATCTTGTTCAAGTTACTTGTAATAGTAAGTGTTAATTCGCTACATACCCGAGCATGTGGCCACATGCTTATGCAGTTTTACATATTTGTGAAGTCGTTTACTTCATAGCATTAATCAAAGTGACCGAATCCGAGAGCCCAAATATGATATACCAATACTTGTACATTGTTTTTGGGACTCTCGATGCCAAGTTGCTTCCTTGGATGAGCCTGTCTATAGCCATGTGGTCAGTTGTCAATATATGCTTGCTATCATTTGCTTTGGCATCATTTGGTTAGCTTAAGCGATGTTCTGACCATTTCCAGGAGATTACTCGATTGAGTCAATTTATCCATTTTTTTCATTCATATTTGTTGGGCGGGCTTTAAAATGTGTCGCTCAATTTTATAAATGGTGCTATAATGAAGAAATGTTACTGATCTTCAGAGCCTATAGATCTCTCAAAGATCAAATGTTAGTGAAATCATGATATGAAGGGCTCAACGAAGTGAATTGGAATTGCTCATGGATGATTCTAAATATGGTTTATCAACTCCTTTTCTAGGAAAGAATTTTGAATAATCGAGCCAATTATAAACCAACTCTTATTTTTTCACCTCCGTTTCGGTGTGCAGAGAGATGGATCCAACGGTGGCAAAAGAGCAAACTCGTGAGTCCCGACGCCGCCTGTTCGAGGGGATCTGCGTGAGGCAGAGCAACTGCACCGACGGAGGGCTTCCGCAGCGAGCATTCGCTGCAGTTGCTGCCGCACCAAACAATTGCTAGAGAGCGCAGCCCGAGCTTCACACGCTTTTGCATTACATCTTTATCATATCTCATTATTCTAAATGATGTGGGATTGAAAAACAGAATCTCCGGAGCATTTAACGGACCGTTAGCTCCTCTGGAATATATGACCCAGCCGAAGTGTCTTAGAAAGTCCTTGTGGAAAAAGAACTAAGCAATCTGTTCTGATTTCACGCATAGGAAATCCCTTCTTTGCCCAACGATTAAGCACAAATGTCGGGGCAGTGAAGGAATTTCGCATTTGTCCCCCGTATTGCCCAACGGGCTTGAAATCCCTTCTTTGTCCAGCGATTAAGCACACATGTCGGGGCAGTGAAGGAATTTCACATTTGTCCTCTTATTAGGCAACATGTTTTGAAATCCCTTCTTTGTCCAGCGATTAAGCACACATGTCGGGGCAGTGAAGGAATTTCACATTTGTCCCCTTATTAGGCAACATGTTAAAAAACATGTTGCCTAATAAGGGGACAAATGTGAAATTCCTTCACTGCCCCGACATGTGTGCTTAATCGCTGGACAAAGAAGGGATTTCGCGGACGTCCCTAAGAGCTTTTCCAAAAGTCCTGAACATGTTGCCTAATAAGGGGACAAATGTGAAATTCCTTCACTGCCCCAACATGTGTGCTTAATCGCTGGGCAAAGAAGGGATTTCACGGACGTCCCTCAGAGCTTTTCCAAAAGTCAAGCCTCCATCAATAAACAAATACAAAGAAAAGGTTAAAGACAGGACCTCTATATAATCCCATGTCCCTCCATAATTCCCAGAACTCAGAAGCAATTGCAGAATTCCCCGGGCTCCTAGATCTCCATAACATGGCCGATCATGCGGTTACACTCGAAGGGTACGTAACTCATCCCCGTGAATATGCTTCTAAGTTCTCGCTTAGGGTGTGGATCAATAGCTAATTTTTTTTTTCTTTTGAATTTATTTTTTTTCTAATTACTTCCTAATCTGTTACAGAGACAACGAACAACCACAACAACAGGAGGAAAGTTTTGACTCAACTAAAAGATTCCATATTATGTTCACCTCCTTTAAGTTACTCGTCATCGTGCACTTCAATTCGCAGCATACTGGAGTGCTGAGTCACACAATCCTACAACTTTACATCGTTTGTGAAGTCATCTATTTCATAGCATTGATCAAAGTAACGGAACTCACAAGTCCAAAACTGATATACCGATACTTGTACATCATTTTCGGGACTCTTGGTTCCGAGTTACTTCTCTAAATGAGCTTAACTCTGGTCATGTGGTTGGTCATCAATATATCATTGTTGGTATTTGCTTTGGCATGTCTACTCGTGCAAAATCCGAATCGTTTTCAAGAGATTTTCAGCCGTTCATTGATACGCTACTTTCTTAAGTTCAATTGGATTTCTAAAGCTCTTGCAATCATAATGTATTTGGAGCCTATTTTATTGTATGTTATTTAAGGTCAATCGTCACGATATATATAGACGATTATGGAAGTTTGGTATGTTCATGTATGGAGATGGAATAAAGATGAAACTTAAGAAAATTGTGGAAAAATTTCTGGCAACACAACGTCATCGATCATGAATGAGCCCATTCAGATTTTTGTAAACCAGTCTTTACTAAATAACTATTAAAATTAAAAAGAAAATGGAAAGAATTGTGGGCCACTTCGTTTCTTTGGTTGCGGTGATTGAAAGGAATGAGCCGAGCCCGTTCAGCTTTTCCTTGGCCTATATAATTCGGAAAAGGTAAAGGCCTGACGGAGAAAATATTCGGTTCTTTCAAATCACTGCGTTGACGGGTGACGTGGTATATATTTATTTTACCGACAGCCGCTCAAGAGTTCACACGTGTCATGATTGCCAGCTCAGCAACTGACTTGGAATCAAATAAAAATCGGACTTTCTTTTTTTGTCGTTCTTTTCTCTTTCGTTCTCCTTCATCCAGCCTGCGTTTTCCTCTACTCCTTCCCCTCCATCATCCATGGCTGCAAGATGTGGCTGTCCACGGCTCGCGAGGTGGGTCGGCGTGGACTCTCCGGACGCAGCACCAGCGACTCTGCTGATGCCGACGGCGAGGAGGTCCGCAACTCCGACGAAGGGAAGAAGCTTCCGCTGTCGACATCTTCGTCCATGGACGAGATTTGGAGCTTGCTGTCAAGGCTCCCGGCCATGGGCGATCCGCCATCGTCAGATCTGTGGATGAGACGCCTCGCGAGCCATGAACAAGCAAAACTTGCGGCCATTAACGATGGAAGACCTCTTCCGGCGTCACTCGCTGGTCGGGCCGAGCCACCCCTCCGGCTCCGTCTTTTTCTGTTTTTCTCCAACCTCCAGATCTGGCGGCGCGTCCCTCGTCCATGGCCGTCGTCACCTCCGCTGGCGTCACTCTTCAAATCGATAGATCTGGCCATCCATGGCCGAACGCCTTCAGGAGGCCTGTTGCTTTTCCGTGGCCGTCGTCTGCGTCGAGCAACGAAGGAAGGGGCGGCTCGAAGTAGACGTGCAGGACGCGGCGCTGGCGACTCTGCTAGTGGCCACGGCGACGGAAGTGCTGCATACTTCAATGAAGCAAGAACTATTCTGGTAGGACAGATCTTGGACAAATTTCTGATTTTATTATTCAATTCCATGTCATTAGATAAAATTCAAATTATGATGGGCTGTTAATGAAAAATATATGTTACATTTGCGGCAGACGTGATGATTCGAAGTGATTGAATATTTTCTCAAGTCCTAATGAGATCCAATATCTTCCAAGCCCGGAACTCATTCAAGTTCCTTCATTTATCGAAGGGCAAGTGTTTTGATGCTGGACGCTGTCTTTATGTTACAAATTGAGCAGTCTTAACATTTTTCAATCTTTCAGGTATTTTCAGATTTTTTAATTTTTATGAGAATTGAGAATCGAAGTTTCTTGTGCTAAGCTTAAGAGACCAACTCAAATTATAAGGAGACATTACTGGAAATGTGTTTTAATAACTCAATTCGTCAATTTTTTTTAGTAATTTCTTATTTGCTAATATTTTTATGTTTAATTGGTTGTTTTTTTTTCATTTTCTATATTTAAGAGAAAAATTTGCTAAGAATTAGAGCTGGGTTAGATTTGGCATGAATGAAGTTAAGGTAGCATTAGGTATGGATAGCTAAAGTTGTAATTTGTGTAAAATGTAAAAATTGTCCAAAATTTCCTAAATCTATTATACTTTTGTCAATATAATCCTAAACTTTTCAATTTTGTCAATCGACTTCTAAACCTTTTCATATTACAACTTTAGTAATCCATACCCAATTGATAAAATTGAAAAGCTTAGAACTAAATTGGTAAAAATGCAATAAATTTAGGACTTATTGGACAATTTCCCCACTATAGAAGTGACATGTTACATTTTACACAAATTACAACTTTAGCTTACTAAACCCAATCCCGCCCAGGCTTCACCCATGCCCAACATAACCCAATTCTAATTCTTAGCAATTTTTTCTCTTAAATATAGAAAATGAAAGAAAAATTAACCAACAAAAAACAAATTAAATAAGGATAAAAAACTAAATATAAAAATATTAACATATAAGAAATTACTAAAAAAAAAAATTGACAAATCAATTTATTAGAGCAGGTAAGGTCTCCTGATGCTAATTTAATTTAAGTTAGCATAAGAGACCATGCTTAGAAAAAATTAAATAAACATTGACCTCAACACCCACTAAGTTCCATTGGCACGAATTCCTTTTTTCCCTAAAATAGAATCTGTTTGACCTGCTTATGGAAAACCAGATGATAATTTTATTCAATCCAGTCGGTTTTATAAATTCTTGAATCTGGCTTGATCCTTTTATCTTGTGTATATAGATATCCTCATGCTATAAACTTCCTCATCCTGTTATCGATATTATAGATTTTGAGACCATCATGTTTTGGCTATGGGGATGACGCTGCTAGCATGCTAAACTGACATTTGAGGAATTCAAGGTTTGCCTGTAGTTCCATTCGCTCCCTATTGAATTTGTTCCACACCCGATTAGTGTTTGTACTAATGGAATCGTAATGCTGCTGCTCGTAAGCTTCTATAGTGACAAACATGCAGCATCCGAAAGTTCGAATGCCAAAAGAGTGGAAAAGAATGGAAATAACCATGGGAGGGATTGCTCTGACAATAATACTTCTGAAGAATTTCTTCTGTTGGTCCCTAAGCTCTCTGTTTCTTTCTTGCACTGAACAGGAGTTCTGTCGTGAGTATTGCCATCCCAGCGATGCTAGGATATGGTTTTATGGGGATGATCATATACGCATCAATAGCAGTGATCTGACAAATTTTCTCTTGCTTAGATATCGACTTCTCTTTCTCCTGTCCTGTAACTATAAGTAGAATAGTTCTTTGTTGTTGCGAAGGTTACTTAGTAGTATTGACCTCATTGGCGTGCGTCATGGAGACCAGATTTGGTTTTTAAATGGTGTTGGGCAAAGGTTATGTGTACTAAAATTCATTTCTAGTGTTATACAGAAAATCTGTTGCGTGGTTTCTGTTCGTATGTGCTTTCAGTTATTTGTTCAGTAAGTCGTGCTGAATTTCGTCTATGTAGGTCACTTCTAGAAATGTAATGCTTAGCTAGTATATTTAAAGTGATGATGATGAGCGGAGAATCTAACAACCCTTTATTGCAGAGTACCTTGACATGTTTGATGCAAGTCCCGCTGCGAATAAATCAAAGGTGCAAACCTGAAAATTGTTTTCTGAGCCTCTCTTCCTATACTTTCTTTCTAACCTTCCCTTTTTGTTTCGCAGCCTGAAATATTTCAGAGATTTTGCTGATGCAATTAAATGAGCCAAAGATGAGGGAGTTGTGGCCTCCCGGCATCTCCTGATGATGTTGAAGCTGCAAATAAGGAGTGTCCGAACTTCTTTCGAGCGAAGAATGAGCTTTAAATGGATACACGCGGCACAAGACGGAAAGGAAGGCATATGCTTTTACCCCCATTGTTATACTTGCGATGCACATGTGGGATTGTTTCAGTGTTTTCACTGCATTTCAAAACAAGTTATAATAGGCAATGCGACAAGGAAAGTCGAAGTAACGTGACTTTGTATTCATATCTCGAGGAGAGGAAAGGCGCGCATTATGCCATCGACACAACTGATTGTCAATTCTCTTTTACCGGTTTTATCAGCTTTTTCTGATGACTACTATTGTGATCTTTGAGTTCAAGAACATAAGCGAGGCGGGCCTAGATATCCTGAGTATAATGCAAGTCAGGACCGCGGCCCCGGGTGGTTCGGTTGTCAGGTTCATTACATGTGCAGAACATCATAAACAGACAGCAGCACATCTTGACCAACTCTCTCGTTCTGTAACCAAGTGCAGCCGAACTCAGCAAGCCCCCGTCTGCGAACAGAATTAATCGCAGCGAATGAAGAAAGCCGTGGTGGGACTCATGTTTTTCTACGAAAGCTAGCCTGAACCGGCTTGATAAGATGAAAATTATCTTTTCCGTCACTTCATTTTTGCGGTGTTTTGTACTTATGACTTGCATTATACTCATGATTGTATCAATAAACATTGTACTCCGGATACTAAGAGGTACCATGCAGGATAGACACCAATCGGTAATGAAACATCTATCCTCCTCGGAGATTCTCTACTCCAACCTCAGTTCGAGTATTCACCTCGTTTAAGCTGCTTGTTATTGTACATTTCAATTCGCAGCATACCGAGATATTGAGCCATCAAGCTCTACAGTTTTACATCATTTTGTCATTTATCCGTGCCGGCCACCTAACACATTGTGAGTTTTTACGTTGATGGCGCGCCAGCTCAATATTTCCACATTGCCCACGCAAGAGATCGGGAACAGCTTACGAAGGCTCGAACATTCCCACGACTCAGTAATTCGAAACTTCCTTGATCAAGATCCTTTCGACCCCAAGAAAACCGAAATGGGGTATGTTTCCATGGCTTAACACGTCGTCGTTCCATAGTTATCGAACGATGAGATCACTGCATGTCAAAAGAATTCTTTTTAACTCAGATGACGACGCTGCCTCATTCATCGAGCCGTCTTTCGTTGCGTTGTACTATAAAACCTTTGCATGCAATCAAAAGCGAAGTTCGTCAGGACCACACCCCCAAAGCCATTCAATCTTTAGCTCAAGGGCATTTGATGAAAGTAAAAGTGTTTAAAAATCGAACTTTTCGAAATGACTTTGATATAAATACCGTTTAATAAACTTACATCTACAATATTGGGGGATGAAATTAACTCACAAGAAGTATCTTTTAATGCAACGGCAATACATAGTATTAGAACTCTTACGTTATTGGGGAAAAATGACACAGCTGCCACCATCACATTGCGACTAAATTTTCTCTAATATATTTGGGTGGATGATTTGAAAAACCACTTTCTACGTAAAATAAAAAGAATATTCCATTTGTGGGTAAAAACAGTCCCATAAGCTGTAATGACAATGAATTAGCATGGAAGATGTATGCTATTATAGAGCATTTTGGAAAAAGAAATGAGAATTTCACACGGAAATTAAACTTCAAATGATGTCAAGTATAGCTTAGTGTCTATCGTGAAAACTTTATGTAGCCTCTCCTTATTCACCGTCCTTATTCACCGTTAATATGATAATTTCCCCTTGAGTCACAATTGACCTGTACTTGCAAGATCTTAACACGCTTGTACTAATTTAATGCTAAGCAAGACTTATCTACAAACACAACATACATGGTCCCTACCATCCCTTACCTATAATACCATTGAAGGTAGCTCTACAATTTCACGTCTTGTTAGCTCGGGTCTCTAGTCATGTGCACAACCTTAAGCGTGTCACAATAGTTTTAAGGTTTAGCGAGACTTATCTATCAATACGACAAATCTATGCATGAGCGAAATAAAAATAGATTTGAAATCCAACCTAAACTTAGGATACAAATTTGAGTAGATGAGACTGAAGTCGTAATGAAGGTGAGTAAAATTTATCTAGATATGCAAAAGCGAAACAAAAATTACCAAACCATTGCATAACTATAATAATAGTTGTAGATAAAAGCAGCCCCCAATAGAAAATCTCATGTTCATACCTTTCAAGGTTTGGTGGAATGCATCCATCACAACTATGTCGCTATTGTTCGTTATTCTTTTGTTAAATTCTTATGATCAAAACCCCATCAAGTATATCATTGAAGAGCGGTGTTTGAGGTTTAGTGCGAAATCGGTATTCTTCTTTCTTCTTTTTTCTGATATCTGTTTAATAAACTCAACCCGAAAGGATCTCCCCATATATTATGTATAAAGCTCCCGGTTTAATAAAGCAACTTGAAAGGACCGTAACATAAGCAAATTGCCACTTCGATAGTAAATTGAATCTCATGTTTCCCTTTGAGAGGCTTTGCTAATATAGCAGTCTTTGAATTACTGTGAGAATAATAGTATATTGTGAGCCACAAATTCTTGAAAAAATATACTTTATAATAATTTATAATTATTTATTATTTGAGTTTTTGCAATATAAAACAAACTATCATTCTCACAATAGATTAAAGGTTGTCACCCAATTATATTTCTAATTGGTATAACATTAGACTAAATCACTAGCACTTTTAAATGCGGTTTCCTTAAATCTCTGCTCTTTCCAAACATGAAAACCAATCAATAATTATTACTGAGTGTTTTATTCAACGCACTACGACTTTAGCTTCTTTGAACATACAACCCAGCAGTGTCTTTGAAATTTCCTTCAAATAGACAATCTAGTTGAAGACATCAAACGTGATCGGCCAATGAGATCCTTTTGAAAGTGATGGATGGGTGCCATTGGACGGGTGCCAATGGGTCCCAATGGTGAGAAAATATTAAGTGATCCTGAACTATCAGTCAACATAGGAATTTCTGCAAGTAAAATAATCATCTTTCTCTCTCTTCTTTCTCTCTCATCTAGTCTACACACATGGTCCCGGACCAATCATGAAGCCCTACGCCCTCGCTCTCTCCTCTATAGAGTCTGCACACATTTAATATATTTCTCTCGTCTTCTTCGATCTTTCTTATTAAGAAGAAGAAAGACCATTCTTAGCAAAAAGAAAAAATTATGAGTGCTATAACTTTCCATCGCGTTCATTTTAATACTAAATTTTTTTTTTCGCTCACTTGAATGTCACGAGTTTAAAAAAATATTTATTTGAGTGTACTTCGATTTACCACCGAAAAGTTCGACGTGCTACCGATATAAATAATATTTTAATATATTTATTAATTTTTTGAAATTTTTTCGATTTTTTTTTGCTTTTTTTTTTCTTTAGGGCCAATGAGGGTCACCGGTGACCCTCGCCCTATGCCACGAAGGCCGGCGAGACCCTTGCCAGCCACGGGCAAGGCCGCGACGACCTTCGCCAGCGGCCGGCCGAGCTCCGATGGCCTCACTTTGGGCCTTTGTGACCCAGGGCAAGGGTTCCGCGGCCGGCGAGGGTCACCGATGACCCTCGCTGGCCCTAAAGAAAAAAAAGAAGAAAAAAAGGGCAAAAAGAAGGGAGACGAGATGAGGAGAAATGATGTCATTTTGCACGAAGAATCCACGTTGGCCGGTGAGGGTCACCGCTGAAAACCACATCGACGTCGAAAATTATTAAAAAGAATGGAAAATCATTAAAAAAATCTACATATGCATTTTGGCCGGAAGTGGTATTTAACTGAACAATTTCACTCTGATTTGACAGTTGAATGAGCGAAAAAAAAGTTTTTACATTAAAGTGAGAGCCGTACGAAAATTATGACACTCCTAGTGTTTTTCCCCACCATTCTTTCTCTCAAATTTTGAATCTCTTGTTATCATCTTGCTTAGAAAATGTTAAATTATTTAAGAGTGTAACCTCATTGAAAACCTCCCACACGTGCATACACACAAAACAAGATGGCCGAAAGGAAAATGGGAAGGCTTGGGCAAGGTCCTTCGGCTCGAACATTCCTAGGTAAATTTTCACGCGATGTTTCTTTAGGTTTGGATAACACATAAGGTCCGAACATCAGGTGGACCCGGTGACTACCACTAACACAAAAAGCTTAGCTACGCTTCTTCAGTTCTCTGCTGCATCAGTTTGGGTCTAGATGAAGGGAAGTGGGCCATGTATTGAGCCTCCAGAGCCCAATGCATTTGGGCTTCCTTGGCCTTACGGCCCATATCACACCAATTCATCCAGCTTCCCTTATGCAAATTTCCCCTTATTTTCTTCTTCTTAGAAGGAAAGAATGAAGAAGAGGAGAGAGAATATAATAAATGTGTGCAGACTTTGCAAAGGAGAGAGTGAGGGCGCAACGCTAGCATGCAGGCTAGATGAGAGAGAAAGAAGTTTATTTTACTTGCAAAAATTCCATCTTGGCGAGTTGGCTCCATAGCGCCACATTGGTCCATATGGCGCTTCATGATTGGTCGAGACAGATTGACCGGTGGTCCAAGATCACCTAATATTTTCACCCCAATGGCATCCAGTCCTTTTGAATGTGCTCGATACAGGGTGCCCATTGGGCCCGTGGCACCCATCCTCCCCTTTCAAAAGGGCTTTAGGATCTCATTGGCCAACGGCGTCTAATGTCTTCAACCGTTGATCAGACTTTCGAGGGGATTTAACAGTTAAAGATTTGACTCTGGATATTGAAATCAAACAAAATCAAATGAACAACGACAAAGTCAAGTCCATGTCCCTTCCTAAACTTACATGGGTATGTATAGGTCCACCTCCTCATCTCAAAAATAATCCTAGAGTTTACAGCTCCGACTTCTCCTTCTCCTAAACATGGCTAATCAATCGGCGAGGTTCGAAAGGTATGTAATACATTCATGTGAATATGCTCTCGAGAACTTTGCTTAGAGTGCCAATTCAGTAGCTACTCTTTTTTCGTCCTTCTGGATCTTTTTTCTTCAATTTCTTCCTTCTTCGGTACAAGAATGACGAGTAACCACAACAGCAACAACGACATGAAAGTTTCGAGTCGACCAAGAGATTTCATATTACATTCACCTCGTTCAAGTTACTTGTAATAGTAAGTGTTAATTCACTACATATCGGCAATCACATGCTTATGCAGTTTTACATCATTTGCGAAGTCATTTATCTTATAGCACTAATCAAAGTGATAGAATCCGAGAACCTGAATATGATATGCCAATACTTGTACATCGTTTTCGAGACTCTCGGCGCCAAGTTGCTTCTTTGGATAAGCCTGTCTATAGCCGTTAGGGGTGTCCAAAAAACCCATTCAACCCAACCCGAACATGACCCGAACACGACCTGAACACGACATAAGTATGGTACATGTTTCAAGTCTTAATATTGTTTGGGTAACAATTATAAACACAAATGGAATACATGTTTTGGGTCAAGTTAGGGTCGAAACGTTATTCCACCCAAACACATTAAAGGCTTCAACCCAAACATACCCACTCAAGCTATCTCATCTACAACTCCTTTTACTCGCAACTTATCCAACACGTCTCGTCTCACGGGTTCGTCATCGTCGCCCTCGGGTCAACCCCCCCATCAATCTCTCTCTCTCTCTCTCTCTCTCTCTCTCTCTCTCTCTCTCTCTCTCTCTCTCTCCATCTTCTATATGATTTGCTTTTTTTTCGCGGCCGACGCAGAACTTTAGAGGATGGAGTATTATTTGTCTGGGAAAATGTTCAGGCCTCACAGCATCACATAAGAGTATTTTGAATTCCCTTTGTCATATTTTTTATTAAAAAATTATCTGTCTATGGAGATGTTCACGGATGGGTTGGACGAGGCCTCGCGGCGTCATGTAAGAACATTTTGAATTCCCTTATCTTATTTTTTATTAAAAAATTATCTGTCTACGGAGATGTTCATGACGGGTTGGATAAGCGCCTCATGGCGTTACGTAAGAGCATTTCAAATTCCCTTTGTCATTTTTTTATTAAAAATTTGTAATATGTTTTAATAAAAAAACCCAAAACCCGAACCGACTTGACCCCAACCGACCCTTTTTTTGGCTTCATGTTTTATGCATTTTGGGTCGGGCTAGGTCGGGTCAAATGACATGACCCTTATTGTTCGGGTTGGGTCGGTAACATTAAGACCCGACCCGACCCGACCCAACCCGTTGACACCCCTAATAAATTGTGTGGTTGGTCATCAATATATGCTTGCTATCATTTGCTTTGGCATCATTTGGTTAGCTTAAGCGATGTTTTGACCATTTTTAGGAGATTATTCAATTGAGTCAATTTATACATTTTTTTCATTTATATTTGTTGGGTGGGCTTTAAAATGTGTCACTCCAAATTTATAAATGGTGTTATAATGAAGAAATGTTATGGACCTTTTAGAGCCAATAGATCTCTCAAAGATCAAACGTTAGTGAAAATCATGATATGAAGGGCTCAACGAAATGAATTGGAATTGCTCATGGATGATTCGGAATATGATTTATCAACTCATTTTCTAGGAGAGAATTTTGATTAATCGAGCCAATTATAAACTAACTCTTATTTTTTCACCTCCGTTTCGGTATGCAAAGAGATGGATCTGATGGCGGCAAAGGAGCGAACTTGTGAGTCCCGATGCCACTTGTCCGAGGGGATCTGCGTGAGGTAGAGCAACTGCGCCGACGAAGGGCTTCCACGGCGGGCGTTGCCGTGCTGGGGGTTTTCGCTGCCGTTGCTTTTGAACCGAACAATTGCTAGAGAATGCGGTCCGAGCTTCACATGCTTTTGCATTACATCTTTTATCATATCCCATGAATCTAAATGATGTGGGATTGAAAAACAGAATTTTCGTGGCATTTAGTGGACCGTTAGCTTCTTCGGAATAGATGACCCAGCCGAAGTTTCTCAGAAAGTTCTCGTGGAAAAAGAACTAAGCAGTCTGTTCTGATTTCAGTTTCCACGTTTGGGCCTGGACCGTTAGATCCCTTCGAGATCAACGGTTGGAAACAATGCCCATACGCGTGGGAAATCCATTCTTTGCCCACCCTATTAAGCACACTGTGTCGCGGCAATGAAAGAATTTCACAATTATAGTTGTATCTTTGTGAAGGAATTTCACAATTATAATTGCATCTTTGTAAATAAGGTCAATCGGCTGGGCAATGAAGGGATTTCAACAACCATGCAAAACAGTGAAATTCCTTCACTGCCGCGACACGTGTGCTTAATAGGGTCAATCGGCTGGGCAATGAAGGGATTTCGCTAACGCCCCCGGGAGCTTGTCCAAAAGTCAAGCCTCCATCAATAAAGAAACACAGAGAAAAGGTTAAAGACAGGACCCCTATATAATCCCATGTCCCCCCATAATTCTCAGAAAGCAATCGCAGGATTCCCCGGGCTCCTAGATCTCCATAACATGGCCGATCATGCGGTTACACTCGGAAGGTACGTAACTCATCCCCATGAATATGCTTCTAAGTTCTCGCTTAGGGCGTGGATCAGTAGCTAATTTTTATTTTTATTTTGAATTTTTTTAATTACTTCCTGATCTGGTATAGGGACGACGAACAACCACAACAACAGGAGGAAAGTTTTGATTCAACCAAACGATTCCATATTATGTTCACCTCCTTTAAGTTGCTCGTTATCGCGCACTTCAATTCGCAGCATACTGGAGTGCTAAGCCACACATTTCTACAACTTTACATCGTTTGTGAAGTCATCTATTTCATAGCATTGATCAAAGTAACGGAACCCATAAGTCCAAAGCTGATATACCGATGCTTGTACATCATTTTCGGGACTTTGCCCGAAGCACTTCTCCTGGATGAGTTTATCTCGATCGTGTGGTTGGTCATCAATATATCATTATTGGTATTTGCTTTGGCATGTCTGCTCGTGCAAAATCCAGATCGTTTTCAAGAGATTTTTCAGCCATTCATCGATACGCTACTTTCCTAAGTTCAGTTGGATTTCTAAAGCTCCTGCAATCATAATGTATTTGGAGCCTATTTTATTATATGTTATTTAAGGTTAATCGTCATGTTATATATAGACGATTATGGAACTTTGGTATGTATGTGTATGGAGATGGAATAAAAGTGAAACTTAAGAAAATTGTGGAAAAATTTCTGGCAACACAGGGTCGTCGATCATGAAGGAGTCCTTTCAGATTTTCGTAAACCAGTCTTTACTAAATAATTATTAAAATCAAAAGGAAAATTGAAAGAATTGTGGGCCACTTCGTTTCTTTGGTTGCGGTGATTGAAAGGATTGAGCCGAGCCCGTTCAGCTTTTCCTTGGCCCACATAATTAGGAAAAAGTAAAGGCCTGACGGAGAAAAAATTCGGTCGTTTCAAATCACCGCGTTAACGGGTGACGTGGTATATATTTATTTTACCGACACCCGCTCAAGAGTTCACACGTGTCCAGATTGCCAGCTCAGCAACTGACTTGGAATCAAATAAAAATCCGACTCTTTTTTTGTCGTTCTTTTCTCTTTCGTTCTCCTCCATCATCCATGGCAGCAAGATTTGGCTGTTCACGGCTCGCGAGGTGGGTCGGCGTGGACTCTCCGGACGCAGCACCAGCGACTCTGCTGGTGCCGACGGCGAGGAGGTCCGCAACTCCGACGAAGGGAAGAAGCTTCCGTTGTCGACATCTTCGTCCATGGACGAGATTGGAGCTTGCTGTCAGGCTCCGGCCATGGGCGATCCGCCATCGTCAGATCTGTGGATGAGGCGCCTCGCGAGCCATGAACAAGCAAAACTTGCGGCCATTAATGATGGAAGACCTCTTCCGGCGTCACTCGCGGTCGGGCCGAGCCACCCCTCCGGCTCCGGCTCCGTCTTTTTCTGTTTTTCTCCAACCTCCAGATCTGGCGGCGCGTCCCTCGTCCATGGCCGTCGTCACCTCCGCTGGCGTTACTCTTCAAATCTATAGATCTGGCCATCCATGGCCGAACGCCTTCAGGCGTCGTGTTGCTTGTCCGTGGCCGTCGTCCGCGTCGAGCAACGCCGGAAGGGGCGGCTCGAATTAGACGTGCAGGACGCGGCGCTGGCGACTCTGCTAGTGGCCACGGCGACGGAAGTGCTGCAAACTTCAATGAAGCAAGGACTATCCTGGTAGGACAGATCTTGGACAAATTTCTGATTTTTTTATTCAATTCCATGTCATTAGATAAAATTCAAATTATGATGGGCTGTTAATGAAAAATATATGTTACATTTGCAGTAGACGTGATAATTTGAAGTGATTGAATATTTTCTCAAGTCCTAGTGAGATCCAATAACTTTCAAGTCCGGAACTCATTCAAGTTCCTTCATTTATCGAAGGGCAAGTGTTCTGATGCTGGACGCTGTCTTTATGTTACAAATTGAGCGGTCTTGATATTTTCCAATCTTTTAGTATTTTCAGAATTTTTTTTAATTTTTATGAGAATTGGAGAATTGAAGTTTATACATTTATATTTCCAAGCATGGTCTCTTGTGCTAAGCTTAAGAGACCAACTCAAATTATCAGGAGACATTACTGGAAATGTGTTTTAATAGCTCAATTCGTCAATTTTTTTTAGTAATTTCTTATTTGCTAATATTTTTATGTTTAATTGGTCTTTTTTCATTTTTATATTTAAGAGAAAAAATTGCTAAGAATTAGAGCTGGGTTAGATTTGGCATGAATGAAGTCAAGGTAGCATTAGCTATGGATAGCTAAAGTTGTAATTTGTGTAAAATGTAGGGGAAAAATAGTCCAAAATACCCTAAATCTATTACACTTTTACCAATACAGTCCTAAACATTTCAATTTTGTCAATCGACTCCTAAATCTTTTCACATTACAACTTTAGTAATCCATACCCAATTGATAAAATTGAAAGGTTTAGAATTAAATTGGCAAAAATACAATAAATTTAGGACTTATTGGATAATTTCCCCACTATAGAAGTGACATGTTACATTTTACACAAATTACAACTTTAGCTTACCTAACCCAATCTTGCCCAGGCTTCACCCATGCCCAATCTTAGCAATTTTTTCTCTTAAATATAGAAAATGAAAGAAAAACTAACCAACAAAAAACAAATTAAATTAAGATAAAAAACTAAATATAAAAATATTAACAGATAAGAAATTACTAAAAAAATTTTGACAAATCAATTTATTAGAGCAGGTAATGTCTCCCGATGCTAATTTAATTTAAGTTAGCAAAAGAAACCATGCTTAGAAAAAATTAAATAAATACTGACCTCAACACCCACTAAGTTCCATTGGCACGAATTCCCTTTTTCCCTAAAATAGAATCTGTTTGACCTGCCTATGGAAAACCTGATGATAATTTTATTCAATCCAGTCGGTTTTATAAATTCTTGAATCTGGCTTGATCCTTTTATCTTGTGTATATAGATATCCTCGTGCTATAAACTTCCTCATCCTGTTATTGATATTATAGATTTTGAGACCATCGTGTTTTGGCTATGGGGATGACGCTGCTAGCATGCTAAACTGACATTTGAGGAATTCAAGGAATTTGTTCCACACCCGATTAGTGTTTGTACTAATGGAATCGTAATGCTGCTGCTGGTAAGTTTCTATAGTGACAAACATGCAGCATCCGAAAGTTTGAATGCCAAAAGAGTGGAAAAGAATGGAATAACCATGGGAGGGATTGCTCTGACGATAATACTTCTGAAGAATTTCTTCTGTTGGTCCCTAAACTCTCTGTTTCTTTCTTGAACCTTAAAGGAGTTCCGTTGCAAGTATTGCCATCCCAGCGATGCTAGGATATGGTTTTATGGGGATGATGATCCAAATGAGCATATACGCATCAATAGCAGTGATCTGACAAATTTGCTCGTGCTTAGATATCGACTTTTCTTTCTCCTGTGCTGTAACTATAAGTAGAATAGTTCTTTGTTGCTGCAAAGATTACTCAGTGGTATTGACCTCATTGGCGTGCGTCATGGAGACCAGATTTGGTTTTTAAATGGTGTTGGGCAAAGGTTATGTGTACTAAAAATCATTTCTATTGTTTTACAGAAAAATCTGTTGCGTGGTTTCTGTTTGTATGTGCTTTCAGTTATTTGTTCAGTAAGTCGTGCTAAATTTCGTCTATGTAGGTCACTTCTAGAAATGGTAATGCTTAGCTAGTATATTTAAAATGATGATGAGCGGAGAATCTCACGACCCTTTATTGCAGAGTACCTCGACATGTTTGATGCAAGTCCCGCTGTGAATAAATCAACGGTGCAAACCTGAAAATTGTTTTCCGAGCTAGTAGGGATCCTTGAAAAATACCCTGCAGGTGAAGGTGGTGAGTTGAAGAGGAAGCACATGGTATGCCTTAATTGGTGGCTCTCAGATAAACCCTTGGACCTGGAGACTGAACTTACGCTTGGATTTTTGGATCATCTCATTAGGGGATCTCCTGCTTCTCCGCTGAGGAAAATTTTGTTAGAAAGTGGCCTGGGAAATGTTATCGTTAGAGGTGGGATTGAGGACGAGCTCCTTCAGCCTCAGCTCAGCATTGATTTAAAGGGTCTTTCCGAAGATGACATTCCAAAAGTAGAATTGATTTTGAGTACTTTGAAAAAGTTAGCAGAGGAAGGTTTTGACACAGATGCTGTAGAGGCATCCATGAATACCATTGAGTTTTCTCTCAGAGAGGACAACACCGGCTCATTGCACCGTGGCTTGTGTATGATGCTTTAGTCCATTGTAAGCAAGAAGGCTTTTTGATTCTCTTCCAACTTTCCATTTCTTGCTGCTGGAATTTGCTATCGTATTCAGTCATTGTTTTCCTCGGTTCAATTGCTTGACCTGCTTCCGTATTATAGGCCAAATGGATATACGACATGGATCCTTTTGAGCCACTAAAACAGGAGGAGGCCTTGATGGCCTTGAAAGCAAGAATAGCCAAGGAAGGCTCCAAGGCTGTTTTCTCTCCACTGATAGAGAAGTTCATCTTGAACAATCTGCATCTTGTTACTGTTGAAATGCAGGTATGCAACTTTAGAGCCCATAATGCTTCCGTGTTTGACATTTCATATTGTGACAAGCATCATCTATTTCAGCCTGATCCAAAGAAAGCTTCCCACGGTGAATCTGCTGAGAAAGAAATATAGAGAAAGTCAGAGAAAGCATGGCAGAAGAAGATTCAGCTGTGTTAGCACATGCCATGCAGGAGCTACGTTTGAAGCAGGAGACTCCAGACCCACCAGAAGCTTTGAGAACTGTCCCAAGCCTTGCTCTGCATTACATTCCTAAAGAGCCTGTACGTGTACCTACAGAGGTCAAGCTACTCACCATGTTAAGTTTGTGACGCCAAGCTATGTATCACATTGCCAGGCTTCTTAACATTCACATGGTAATGCAGGTTGGAGATATTAATGCTGTGAAAGTTCTGCAACATGATCTCGTCATGAATGATGTTCTTTACACTGAGGTTGTGTTCAATATGAGTTATCTGAAGCAAGAACTTCTTCAATCGGTACCTCTTTTTTGGTAAGTTTCATTAAAGAAATAGCATATCATTCTCATTACTTCATAAAAATATGCCTTGGAAGCACATATACAGAAAGTATCCTTCTGCTACGGTGCTGATCTTGGTGGCTGCAGTGATCAATCTATTATTCATTCAATTTCTCTTTGAAGTGCTTTCTTGTGCAACTTAATCAGTTAATTGGAAGGAAAGCTGGAGGCATATCTGTTTATCCATTGACATCATCAGTTCATGGCAAAGCCATGGCTGGATGCACGGAAGACCTTTTCAATCCGGCATAATGGTTCTTGTCTTTCACTCTTTGCAACAATGTGCTTCACTTCCGTGCAGTGGATAATTTTTACTGCTTGAAGTTCTCTTTCTGGATGGCTTATAGGTGCTTCCAATGCTTGTCTACTCTCTGCTTATAAAGCTCTTGAACAGTAAGGTATTCTAGGCTTCGAAGATTTGTGGTTGCCTGACTAACAAGGTCACAATGATAGCAAGAGCCCCAAATACACGAAGGACTAAATTTAAGCAAAAATAAATGAGTTGTCCTAAAGTTAAAAAGTATGTAGCATACAGATACATACGAGGTGAGTTCTCAAAATTTAATGGCTTTTGGCCAGTTTGGACTATCCAACAGCTATGCATTTTCTCTTGTTACTTATAAGAGCCCTTCTTGGGTGAGGCCAAAGAGGAGGATAACCGATGAAGAGGTCAGAAAATTAAATGATTTTATACTTGCTGTGCGACACGAAAAGTAGGATGCGTTCGATTCCTCTGTCTGGTTCTTGGTTGAATTAGTGAAACACAAAGTGTCCATGAGGGAGAGTAGTCTTCTGTGTTTGTTATTTTGGAACAAGAGTTAAAGCCTTACTCTTTCAGCATAGTGGAAGATTACTGGTGGATGCAAATTCATTAGTTGACAACGTGGACGCTTTCTCCTGTGATTTAGCTTCTCCATATGGGTTTGCAGCTTGTTCATGCTCCAGAGGGATATCTCTTTACCCATAAAGATAAACAAAAAAGAAGATAGTAGAGGTTGATGCTACACAGTGGACAAAAGCAGTCCATCGTGAATTTGTGATGCGCCTCCTCCTTCCTCTTACTCGAGGGTGAAGATTGGAGGGAGTGCCTGAAAAGAGAAAGGACATTTTCTACAAAAGGACCTTGTCGTCTGACTCGAGGAGAGCCCCATTGCTGATCCTTCCTTTCTTCCAAAACCCTCCAATCTGGAAGGATATTGCCAATGTGTTAGGAGGAGGACGGGCCGCCATTGATTGCACTGTCTTTGCTCTGTGGGTCCATGCGAATTAGCAAAGTCCATTAAAGTTTGCTGATGCCCATTTGCTGATTACCGTCCCAAATTTGTCCCACGTACTTCTTCTTGACGACGACGACCACCACGAGGAGGAGGAGGAGGAGGAGCAGAGCATGATAAACTTGGCTGACATGCATGTGTCATGGTCCGCAATTCTTCTATATTGGTGAACCCTTGTGAGTGGAGCTTGGGGATATTGGATGAAAAGTGAGTGACGTAGAGGAGTTGAATACACCTAGTCAGTAAGAGTGATGTCAACACAGTTGGTACTAGTAGTTCTAGAAGAGAATATATACATCTCTACAGAGCTCTGAAAGCGAAATTGGTCTCCTGTACATAAATTGGTCAAAAGCTGATCTTGCTTCCCTTCCCTAGTCATGGTAGGCCAAAACCAATTGTTGAACTTAAAGTGATCTGCCATCTTGTTTGATGGACTAAACACATGAGCTAAACTGGATGTGGGACGATTCAATACAAGGAAGTTATCAACTGAATTGTTTTATGAAACAACTATAGAAGGAAGGCTAACTTGATATTATCTGCTCACCAAGCGTTGCGTGGGCTATTCCATGGTCGAGGAACTGTTAGCTCGTGACACATGAGATGTCTACTTTTCTGTTCGGTTCGGTTCGGGTTCCTCAAAATCTGAACCAAATTGTTTGGATGTGCATTAGCTTTGAATCGAATTCGAATCGGGTCAGTTTTTTTATTTTCTTTTTTGATATATTACAAAGAGGTTTAGTGGAAAAGGATAGATTGGGTAAATTACAACATTAAGAAGATGAGTGATTTTCGGTTCGGCTCAATTACCAAACTAAACCGAAACTATTTGAACCGGAGTTTAAAAATGATTATATTTACATTATTCGACCTGAACTGAAAATTCATCAAAATTTGATTCGATTTTGCGGGTCGATTTTAACAGCCCAATGCATCATGCATAGGAGTTGCAAAAGTCGGATTTTTTTACACATAAAATCTAATTTCTACCTAGACTCAACTCGCTCGGAAAAGCCCAAAACTCGGAGACGTGCGGGTGTGCAAGAGGGACGAGGGTCCACTATTCTCATATGTGCTTGCATAAGTGTTGCGATAATCCCAATCGCTTATCCAATATGAGAGCCAGTTTTGAATATAACTTTCAAAGCAACACTGGCTGTGATCCAGTGAGATGCCGAAGAAGGCACCGAGCAAGACTGAGAATTTCCGGTCGTGCAAGAGTGAGTAAATAACTATACTTTGCTCGTCTACTGATTAGTAATTATCTATGTGTCTAGGTAAGTACAACGACCTCGGCCTCCTACCGACTTGTGGTTTAAGTATCTTTTCCACATCTTTTCTAATTCTATTAAAAACTCAGACACGCACATTGTAACAACAATGGATACTTGAGCCCGAGTTGAATGGATACGAAGCAGAAATTGAACATGCTTGAATGATTCCCATTTGAAATAGTCAGTAAAATTTGAAGTTAGCTAATTTAATTTACCATGGAGTATCCACACACCGTCTGCAAACCATTAAAAGCAGATTCACCATCTACGATTTTCTCGATTTGCAATAATCCATGTACATTTTAAAATCAGTCATCGTTCGTCCCTGGAAGGATTCGACATCGAATGTTTCTAACTCTGGACTTTAAAAGGTGATAATCTCAGCTCGCTGGGCAATCCCAACCTCAGAGCGATCCCCGCCGCCTCTTGCAACCATCGCTGCTGCCGCCGCCTCACGAGCTGTCTAGCACGGCGTGCTTAACGATATGAGCGGGGAGCGATCGGAGCCGACTATGGCTGTGCCGTCCATCTCGGTCCCTCGCAGTCTCTCCCATTCCTTACTTCGAATTGCCACCGCCGGTCGAGACTCAGAGAGAGAGAGAGAGAGAGCGCGCGCTGCTATGGAGGACCACCGCCCGACACGACAGCTCAAGCTAGCTGAGCTCACGGGAAGAGCTTTGAGCCCGACGACTGCGTCGAAGCGAGCACGGAGGCTCTCGCCTTCACCTGCAAAGAGTCATTCGAGCCACGGTCGGAGGAGCGCCAGGGCGAACCGCCTCTTCTGCTTCCATATTCAGACTCGTCGGAGAAGTCCGGAGAGATGATCGTGCCCAGCAACGTCGCTTCGAGCTCGAGCTCCGGTCCGGCTGAACCGCCTCGTTTGTCAGCGAGGAGCGACGAGGAGTCCGTCGACGGTGCGAAGTAGAAGCTCGACGTCGTCGTCCATCAACAGCAACAGGTGAATTTCACTCTGTAATTTATCGCCCGCGTGCGTACGCGAGGGAATTTTTCTCGGGTTGTACAAGGTTGCAAATAGTCTTCTCCTTCTCCTCCTTCTTCTTTTTTAACGTTTCGGTCCTCGGAGTTATTATGAAATTACGATTTTTATCATTAGCAGTACGCTTTATTCTATTTCTGTATATTTTTTGGGGGTGGTCGTTGCTAATATTTTTCTTGCGGGGGGCTGCTGAACCCACGTACGTAAACCTTCATTTCCCCCCTCCATTTGCGCATGCGGAGGAGGGAGACGACAGGTGTATAAAGAAGAGTACATAAATCTCGTAGGTACGTGACGTGGGGATACTTTAATTCACACTGATAAATTACGTACCTTTTTCAGTGTCGCTGTACGATCCGCCATGGTGGAGAAATTTTCAGACAGCCTTCGATATATGCTCTTCGTATAGATGTAACGTTGCTCACCTGTTAGGTTTTCGGACATCCTTCGGGCTCCACGCGCCTTTGCCAACCCGGCTTGCGTGAGGGTACCCTAAGAATCTGCTTAAGGCGCGGATTAAGTAGCAACTTTTTCTTCAATTTGAATTTGTTTTTGTTCCAATTATTTCTTCCTCATTGGATATAGAGATGATGGGCAATATCAGCAGCAAAAAAGTTTTGATTTGACTCGTTATTATGCAATTCAATTTACAGCATACCAAAGCGCTAAGTCATGCAATTCTAGAGTTTTACCTTATTTACAAAGACATTTATTTCATAACACCGATCAAAGTAACCAAACCTGCGAGCCGAAACTCAATATGCTAGTACTTGTACATCATTTTTGGGATTCTCGGTTCCAAGTTTCTTTTTTGGACAAGCCTGTTTGTAGCAATGTAGCTAATCATCAATATATGCTTGCTAATATTTTCTTTGCCATGTCTGCTTGTGCAAGATTCCGACCATTTTTGTGATTAATTTAGTTGTTCGATGATGTGCCGCTTTCTGAAGTTCGATTGGATTTTTGAAGCTCCTACAATCATATTGTATTTGGATATTAATCTTTTGCATGTCATTCACCATAAATACTTCTTATTGTAATAATTTATTTCCGTTCCCAGTATAAACATGGAATAAATTTAAGAAAATCGCTGAACACAGAAAATTGCTGGCAAGAGATGGCATCTAGAATGAATCGGACACATATAAAGATTAAAAACCAGCTTTTAACAAATAACTATAACGATTAAAAGAGTGAGAAAAAATGGAAAGAATTCATGGGCCACTTCATTTCTTTGGTGTTGTAATTAGGGGTGAGCGGTTCCAGGTTCCTTACAGGTTCCGCTTGGAACCCTGGAACTGCACCTCGGGCATACAGGTTCCTCGTTTTGGAACCCAGGAACCTACCCGTCGAAATCTGGAACCTAGAACCTACCCTTACAGGGTTCCGGTTCCGGCCCAGGGGGTCCAACAGTTTTTTTTTTTTTTTTTTTTTCCATTTAAGTGGAGCCGGTTCCGATTCTCGAAAAAAGAAGAACAGGAACCGTAACCTCCCTCCCTAGAATCGGGGGAACCGTGATCATCCCTTTCAACATAGTTTTTATAATGATAACGACGCAATTTCTATGAAGATCTCCCTAAGTCATAAAACAATCGTATCATCATATTGCGAAAGCGAAAGTGACAAAGACAAATCTCACAAATTAAAAACAAGATTATCTACAAAATGAGGGTAACGGGTTTGGACCGGTTAACCCGATCCGCACTGACAACCTGGCCCGGCTACCCGGATCCTACCCGATCGGACTAAAAAAAGGAAATTTTAACAATTTTTATTATTTTTTTAATGTTTTAATTGTTTAATATTTTTTTTGTCTTTTTCTTGTTTTATCTTTTCTGCTGCAGCTTTCTTCCTCCCCCATGCAGCGTCTTCAACCTCCCGACGTCCCTCACCCGCGTTTCTTCTTCTTCCTCTATTTCTTTTCTTTTCTTCTTCTTTTTTTTTTTTATCCGAAATACCTTCGCCTCCAACCGAAAACCCCATGGTTCCTCTCTCCTTACCGAGACACCACCCTTTTATCAGCCACTCATCCCCGTCGACATCGGCCACCGCCGGCCATAAACTCCGGTGGCGGCGAAACCCTCACCGATTCGACGATACACGGGTTTTTCATACGAATCATCATGGAACCTCGAATATGAATGAATACATAGTGATTCTATAGATAAAAGAGCATGAAAACAGATCGGTTTTCGACTAAAAGTATGAACCCCTTCGGTTTTCTATAAGGCATTTCATCAAACACTTGGCGGGCATGAATAAACCGAAGGGTTTCCAACTCGAACCGAACTTATACCGGGACTAGGCTTCCAACTAAACATGGCAGCATGCGAAGGAAATTCATTGGAGGGACGACAAGGGCCGGGGCTCACGCGAACTGCTCCGCGCGAGCTCCGGCCCGACGCCTTACAAAAACCAGGTATTCCGGTGAAAAAGGTAAATAAATAAACAAACTAACCTGGTTCGTTCGGTGGTTGCGACGGGCGGCGGTTACTAGGTGGTCCTCCGGCAACAATAGAAGACCCTCTCGAGCCTCCCTCTCGCACTCAGATTCCCGGATCTTTCCCTTCTCTCGGTTGCTCTCCTCTCTTGAAGCTTTTTCACTTGTTTTCTCCGTCTTTTTCAGTCAACACAAGTCTCTCTCTCACTTTTATCTCTCGCTTTTTTTTTTTTCGTTCTCTCCTTTCTCCTTCCTTTTCTCTCTCGGGCTCTCTCCGATCTCCGCCCCTCGGTCTCTCTCCTTCTCTAGCTCGTTTTTTTTTAGCTTTTCTCCGGTCTCCCCCTTCTTTCTTCTCTCGGTTCTCGGTTTCTTTTTCTCCCCCCTCCTCCTCCCGATTTTTCTCTGAAGAACCTCTCTCGAGCAGCTCCTCCGAAACCGGCCCTTATCCTCGGCAACATGCTGCTGCCGTCTGACTTCCCTCTGCCATCTGACTTCGCCGACCTAACCCCTGCCGTGTGACCTTCTCCTGCTTTGCTTCCTGCTGACTTCTGCTGCTACTTGCTTTCCATTTTTTTTTATTTCCCTTCCGGTTCCGGTTCCGGTTCCGGTTCCGCTTCTATGAGGAACCGGGAACCGGAACCTGAACCGCCGGTTCCGGGAAATGAGGAACCGGGAACCGGAACCGGTCTCCCTAGAACCGGGAACCGAACCGGACCCTCCGGTTCGGTTCTCCGGTTCCCGGTTCTACCCGGGAACCACGCTCACCCCTAGTTGTAATCGACACGAAGTGGCCCGTTCAGCTTTTTCTTGGGCGCGTATCTTGGAAGTTGGACTTGGACAGTCTAAGTTGGACCTATCTTATTATGAATTAAAGGGCCTTTGGATTAGACCTAATACAACTAAACGGGATTTAACAATCACTGCAAATCGAAGTGTCACGGTATGTAATTCTCTCGTACTTATAAATTCTTATGAGTAGAGATTGGGGTTATTGAATGAAAAGTAAGGGATGCAAAGGAGATGAATATAATTGATTCATGGAAGTGACATCAAGATAGTTGATGCTAGGAATTTCAGGATCGAACAATTATAACTCTACCGAATTGTGAAGGTAGGGTTAATCTCCTATGCACAAATTGACCAAGAGTTGATGCAACTCTCCTAATAAGGCCATGGTAGGCCGAAACTAGTTGTAGAGCCTAAGATAATATGTTGTCTTGCTCGATAGACTAGACGCTATATCTAGATTAAGCGTGGTACGGACTCAATACGAGAAAGTTATCCGCCGCATTATTCTTTGAAATAACTATAGAATGAAGGGTAGCCTAGTGTTGTCCACTCACCAAGCACTACAAGGGCTATTCCGTGATTAAGGAGTTGCTGGCCCGTGATACAAGACTCATTTTAGTTCCTTCATTTATTGAAGTGTATGGTGTTGGACCTGGTTTTAGCATTTCAAACCGTGATAAATCTGAATATTTTCAAAATCTTTGAATACTTTTTTATTCTTAGTGCTTACGAGAGTAGAAATTTATATTATATATCTTTTCGGCCATGATCTCTTCTATTAATTAGATGAAATTTCTAGTATGAGGAGAAATAATAGGAGATGTGTTCTAATAAATTAGTTCGCTAAAGTTTTTAGTAATTTCTTATTTGCTAATTTCTTTCATGTGTAATTTGTTTTTTCTTGGTTTAGTTTTTTTCAAGCATGCTATTTTCCACATTTCAGGTAAACTTGCTGAGAATTGGAGCCAAGTTAGGTTGGGTCTTGTGTCAGTAAAAAATTGGATTTTATAAAAATGGGTTATCGGATGGTGCTTATCCTCTTCTTTTAATCAACAAAATTAGAAATGAGGGAGAAAGAAAAGAATTTCACAGTATCATAAGTCTTCTCTTCTCAAATGCAATGGATGAAAATTTTCGACTATAATACATATGAAGGACACTTAACAGAAGCAGTCACGCTAGTTTTTCTCTTCGGCGTTGCTTGGACCCATTTTGATCCGCTCAACTCCCACCTAACCCCATGCTTGTGATAAGCCGAGCTGCTTGTACGCCCCATGACAAAATTGCAAGGAGGTGTCGGACAAGCCAAAATGGATAATACATTGCATGAATTAACTCAAGAATATCATAATTATCAAAGCAGGACCCCTTTAGTAGGTGTGTGATTTGATGACAAACCACATAAAAGTTAATAGGCTTGTAATGACCCGGTCTAACTAGGGCGAGGAGTGTTCACCGAGACCAAAGAACCTAAATAAGAAGTGACTCCTGGCAAGCTTTTAGGATGGTAAAGTAGTTAGAATGAATCAAATTGGGCATCAAACGAAGGGAGACTATTCATGAGATATACATGGGAAACTGAAATGAACTCACAATAGGTGTCTTTTGGCATAACAACAATACTTGGCATTGAAACTCCAACGTTATTAGGGAAAAATGAGAGAGCTGCCACCATAGCATTGCACCCTAATTTTCTCTCATATATTTGGGTGGACGATTTGGAAAACCACTTGTTTTTGGGCCGGGGAGGGGAGGGGGGCGGTCCCATTAAGCTGTAATGACAATGAAATTAGCATGGAAGATATATATATATTGTGATAGAGGATTTTGGAAAAAAAGAAGAAGAGAATTTCCCACGTAAATTAAACTTCAAATGATGTCAAGTATAACTTGGTGTCTATCATGAAAACTCTATGTAGCCTCGACTAATTCACTGTTAACACGATAATTTTCTCTTGAGCCACTGCTAATCTCTACTTGCAAGATTTTAACATGCCCGTACTAGTTTAACGTTGAGCAAGACTTATCTAAAAACGCAACTTACATGATCCCTAACATCCCTTAACTAAAATAACATTAAGGCAGCTCTATAATTTAAAGTCCTGTCAGCACAAGTCTCTACGCGCGTGCACGGCCTCAAGCATGCCATGTTGGTTTTAAGATTGTGCAAGACTTACCTAGCATTCCAACAAACCCATGCATGAGCAAAGTGCAATTAAAAATAGATTTGAAACCCAACCCATACCTAGGATCCAGGTTTTTAGCAGATGATACAAACTAAAGTCGTAGTGAAAGTGAGTGAAGTTTTAGAAATTGTCCAACATAAGAAAAGAAATCCGGAAAAAGCAACGTCACATTTAGTGAGGACAATTCAAAGAGTTTTGATGCTTTATTTTCAGCTCAATAGTGTGTACCTAATAGGACTATCAGCTCATTAAGAAATTAGGTACAAATTGAACCACTCAACGATATTAATCTTTAATTGAGATGTGCAAAAGCGAAACAGAAATTATCAAATCATTACATAACTCTAATAAATGTTGTAGTTAAAAGCAGCCCCCAATAGAAAATATCATGTTCATACCTTTAGGGTTTGGCGGAATGCTATCGTTCGTTATTCTTTCTGTTAAATTCTTATAATCAAAACCTACATCAAGCATGTCACTAAAGAGCGGTGTTTGAGGTTGAGTGCAAAATCTGTTTTCTCCTTTCTTCTTTTTTCCGATCTCTACTTAATAAACTCAAGCCAAAATCTCCGCATATATTCTATTAAAAGCTCTTGGTGTAATAAACCAACTCAAAAATATTAATTCAATCTCAATCTTTTTTCCCTCCATAAATTCCTTAAAAGACCGGTGATTAATATAATCAAATAACACAAGCGAATAGCGAAATCGCTACTTTGAAAGTAAATTGAATCTCATGTTTTCCATCACGATGAATCATTAAATTTCTAACACTTTCCAAACTACAATCTAAAACTCTTTTTAGTTTGGATAAAACTTTTTTTTTATTTTGTTTCGTAAAAGATTATAACTTTATTTCAAAAACATGCTTTTATGTATTTAATGCTTTCTTCTTATTTTGTTTCACGGCCAAGGGATGTGTGGCTTTGCTAGTAATGGGTATAACATTAGACTAAGAGAAATGATGATGTGACAATTTTTAGTCTACTATAAGAATAATAGTCTATTATAAATCACAAAAAATCTAATATAAATAATTATAAGTTATTATGAAATCCATTTTTTAAAAAATTTATAGCTCACTACAAACCGTTATTTTCATAATAATTTAAAGATTATTATGTTAGCAAAATTCTTAGACTAAACACGGTTTCCCTAAATTTCTGCACTTTCCAAAGATGAAAAGCAGTCACCAATTATTACTGAATGTTTTTTTTTAAAAATTTTCTGGTCGACTGAACGTTTTTTTTGACGCATCACGACTACAGCTTCTTTGAATATATGACCTAGCGGAGTGTCTTAGAAATTTCCTTCAAATGAATAATCTAGGAGAAGACATGAGATGCGGGCGGTCAATGAGACCCGAAAGCAAAAGGTCCCACCTTCGCATGGATAATCCTAAAGCACTTTTGAGAGTGACGGGAATGCGGACTTCAAATCCCCATTCATTTCGTCTATGTGGACTGGGAATGCGGAATGCGGACTTCAAATCCCCATTCATTATTCGGAATGGGGATTTGAAGTCGGAATGGGGATTTGAAGTCCGCATTCCCGTCACTCTCAAAAAGTGCTAACGCGGGTGGTGAAATGAACGGATTAATTCCAAAAAACCCCAAACTTTTTAGGTAAGTCCCAAATATACCTCAAATTTTTTTTTGTCTCAAGAAAAACTCCAAACTTTAGGTTTAGTCACAAATCTGTCCCGAACTTTTCTTTTGTCTCAAAAAAAACCCTAAACTTTAATTTTAATCCCAAATCTACCCCAAATTTGGTTTTGTCTAAAAAGAGAGTCAATATCATGAAAAATCCCAAATTGGTACATATATGACAAATTTACCCAAAATTAATTTTTTGATCACCAAAACAAATTACCATCTATTAGTTTTTGTTAAATTTTATTGTCAAATTCTTAAATTAAATAACGCGTCGCAATTTACGGGTATACTAATTTGGGATTTTACCCACCATTTATACTAAAAAAATCATCAATTTTTGGTCTAGTCCCAACTTAACATGGCATTTCCACATAGATAATAAATACAAATAAGCAATATGTCATAGAAAATTATTTTCAAAGTAAAACCATTGTAGGACATAAAAAATTAGGGATTACTAATACGGCTTTTGGACAAAGGCTAATGAGGACAAATTTAGGATTAAAGTAAATTTTGATGATTTTCTTTTTGACAAAAAAATTGTGATAGATTTGGGAATTGACTAAGAGTTTGGGATTTTTCCGAGACGAAAAAAAAGAAAAGTTTGGGGCAGATTTGGGACTAAACCTAAAGTTTGGGGTTTTTCTTGAGACAAAAAAAAGTTCGGGGCAGATTTGGGACTAAACCTAAAGTTTGGGGTTTTTCTTGAGACAAAAAAAAGTTCGGGGTATATTTGGGACTAGACCTAAAGTTTGGGGTTTTTTTTGGAATTGACCCTAAAATGAACATAAAGGTCAAGCCCCTACCCACGTCTCTTTGTAAACGTAGGTATATATAGGTCCGCTTCCTCGTCTCACAAACAATCACATGAGTTTACAACTCCAACTTCTCCTTCTCCTGAGCATGGCTGATCAATCGGTGAGGCTTGAAAGGTATGTAGTTCATTCTCGTAATATGCTCTTAAGGACTTTGCTTGGAGCGCGGATTCAGTAGGTAGTCTCTTTCTTTTCCCCTTTAGATTTATTTTTTTTCCAATTTCTTCTTTATTCGGTACAGAAACGATGAACAACTACAACAGCAACAACAATATGAAAGTTCTGACTCGACCAAGAGATTTCATATTGCATTCACCTCGTTCAAGCTACTTATCTTAACGAGTGTCAATTCACTACACACTAGAGCTCGCAACCTCATGATTATGCAGTTTTATATCATTTGTGAAGTCATATATCTCATAACATTGATCAAAGTGATTGGATCTGAGAACCCGAATATGATATACCAATATTTGTACATCGTTTTTGGGATTCTCGGTGTTGAGTTACTTCTTTGGATGAGTTTGTCTATAGCCATGTGGCTGGTCATCAATATATGCTTATTATTGTTTGCTTTGACATCATCTGATGAGCTCGAGCAATGCTTCGACCGTCTTCGAGAGATTATTCAACCGTTTGGCGATAGCCACTTTCTGAAGTTCAGTTTGATTTTTGAAACTCCTGCAATTATCTTGTACTTGTGTATCAACTTTCTTTGGCATGTTATTTTTAATAAATACTTTTGATTGGGAAAAAGGGAAAGTTATCATGTACGTGCTCTATGTTTGGTGAACCTTATCTCATTGCCATATTATGTACACAATTATTTTAATTTCATCTAATTCCTTTTCTTTTGGCCAAATTATTTTTTTTTCCTAGATGTGGCAAATTGGGTCAATTTATCCATTTTTCAATTCATGTTTGTTAGGTGGGGTTTAAAATGTGTGACTTCAATTTTATAAATGGTGTTATAATGAAGAAATGAAATCCAACAAAAAATGGATCTAAATGGGTTTTGACTGAGACCCATCTTTCAAGTCAAGAGCTAGACATGCTACTATTCGATTTGTCCCGCGTTTTCTTTTTCATTTTTCCCCCTTTGACGAACATCTAAAAAACCAAACAGAGAGCTATTTTTATAATTTATCTCGACGCCCGTGATTATTTTTAGGTTGATTGTCAAAGATTATACGGACAATGGTGAAACTTTCATATTTCCCCTTATAAAGATGGAATAAATCTCAAATTCAAGAAAATCATGGAAATATGTCACACAAAACTTCCCGACAACACAGGATCATCTATAATAAGGAAAAGTGTCAAAAAAGTTTTTACCTTATTGTGTTGGCAATGAACAAACGTTACTGATCTTTTAGAGCCAAGAGATCTCTCAAAGATCAAATGTCAGTGAAATCATGATATGAGGGGCTTAACGAAATGAATTGGAATTGCTAATGGATGATTCGGAATACGATTTATCAACTCCTTTTCTAGGAAAGAATTTTGATTAATCGAGCCAATTATAAACTAACTCTTATTTTTTCACCTTCGTTTCGGTTTGTAGAGAGATGGATCTAATGGCAGCAAAAGAGCGAACTCGTGAGTCCCGACGCCGCCTGTTCGAGGGGATCTGCGTGAGGCAGAGCAACTGCACCGACGGAGGGCTTCCACGGCGGGCGTTACCGTGCTGGGGGCTTTCGCTGCTGTTGCTTCTGAACCGAACAATTGCTAGAGAATGCCGTCCGAGCTTCACACGCTTTTGCATTACATCTTTTATCATATCCCATGAATCTAAATGATGTGGGATTGAAAAACAGAATGTTCGTAGCATTTAGCGGACCATTAGCTTCTTCGGAATAGATGACCCAGCCGAAGTGTCTTAGAAAGTTCTTGTGGAAAAAGAACTAAGCAATCTGTTCTGATTTTAGTTTCCACGTTTGGGCCTGGACCGTTAGATCCCCTCGAGATCAACGGTTGGAAACAATGCCCATACGCATGGGAAATCCCCTCTTTGCCCAGCCTATTAAGCACACGTGCCGCGGTAGTGAAGGAATTTCACATCACATTTGTCCTCACGTGACCCACCAAAACGTAAGTTCTCACGTCTTTGGCGGGTCGATGTGAAATTCCTTCACTACCGCGGCACGTGTGCTTAGTAGGGTCAATCGGCTGGGCAATGAAGGGATTTCGCTAACGCCCCCGGGAGCTTGTCCAAAAGTCAAGCCTTCGTCAATAAACAAATACAGAGAAAAGGTTAAAGACAGGACCTCTATATAATCCCCAATTCCCAGTAACTCAGAAGCAATCGCAGAATTCCCGGTGCTCCTAGATCTCCATAACATGGCCGATCATGCGGTTACACTCGGAAGGTACGTAATATGCTTCTAAGTTCTCGCTTAGGGCGTGGATCAGTAGCTAATTTTTATTTTTCTTTTGAATTTATTTTTTTCTAATTACTTTCTGATCTGGTACAGGGACGATGAACAACTACAACAACAAGAGGAAAGTTTTGACTCAACCAAAAGATTCCATATGATGTTCACCTTCTTGAAGTTGCTCGTCATCGCGCATTTCAATTCGCAGCATACCGGAATGTTGAGCCACACAATCCTACAACTTTACGCTGTTTGTGAAGTCATTTATTTCATAGCATTGATCAAAGTAACAGAACCCACAAGTCCAAAGCTAATATACCGATGCTTGTATATCGTTTTCGGGATTTTTAGTTCCGAGTTACTTCTTTGGATGAGCTTATCTCTGGTCATGTGGTTGGTCATCAATATATTCTTGTTGGTATTTGCTTTGGCATGTCTGCTAGTGCAAAATTCGGATCGTTTTCAAGAGATTTTTCAGTCGCTCATTGATACGCTACTTTCCTAAATTCAGTTGGATTTCTAAAGCTCCTGCAATCATAATGTATTTAGAGCCTATTTTATTGTATGTTATTTGAGGTCAATCATCATGGTATATATAGACGATTATCGAACTTTGGTATGTACGTGTATGGAGATGGAATAAAAATGAAACTTAAGAAAATTGTGGAAAAATTTCTGGCAACACAGGGTCATCAATCATGAATGAGCTCGTTCAGATTTTCGTATACCACTAAATAACTATTAAAATTAAAAAGAAAATGGAAAGAATTGTGGGCCACTTTGTTTCTTTGATTGCGGTGATTAAAAGGAATGAACCGAGCCCGTTCAGCTTTTCCTTGGCCTATATAATTAGGTAAAGGTGAAGGCCTGACGGAGAAAATATCCGATTGTTTCAAATCACCGTGTTGACGGGTGACGTGGCATATATTTATTTTACCAATACCCGCTCAAGAGTTCACACGTGTCCAGATTGCCAGCTCAGCAACTGACTTGGAATCATCGGACTTTCTTTTTTTGTCGTTCTTTTCTCTTTCGTTCTCCTTCATCCAGCCTGCGTTTTCCTCTACTCCTTCCCCTCCATCATCCATGGCTGCAAGATGTGGCTGTCCACGGCTCGCGAGGTGGGTCGGCGTGGACTCTCCGGACGCAGCACCAGCGACTCTGCTGATGCCAACGGCGAGGAGGTCCGCAACTCCGACGAAGGGAAGAAGCTTCCGCTGTCGACATCTTCGTCCATGGACGAGATTTGGAGCTTGCTGTCAAGGCTCCCGGCCATGGGCGATCCGCCATCGTCAGATCTGTGGATGAGACGCCTCGCGAGCCATGAACAAGCAAAACTTGCGGCCATTAACGATGGAAGACCTCTTCCGGCGTCACTCGCTGGTCGGGCCGAGCCACCCCTCCGGCTCCGTCTTTTTCTGTTTTTCTCCAACCTCCAGATCTGGCGGCGCGTCCCTCGTCCATGGCCGTCGTCACCTCCGCCGGCGTCACTCTTCAAATCTATAGATCTGGCCATCCATGGCCGAACGCCTTCAGGCGGCCTGTTGCTTGTCCGTGGCCGTCGTCTGCGTCGAGCAACGAAGGAAGGGGCAGCTCGAATTAGACGTGCAGGACGCGGCGCTGGCGACTCTGCTAGTGGCCACGGCGACGGAAGTGCTGCATACTTCAATGAAGCAAGAACTATTCTGGTAGGACAGATCTTGGACAAATTTCTGATTTTATTATTCAATTCCATGTCATTAGATAAAATTCAAATTATGATGGGCCGTTAATGAAAAATATATGTTACATTTGCGACAGACGTGGTGATTCGAAGTGATTGAATATTTTCTCAAGTCCTAATGAGATCCAATAGCTTCCAAGCCCGGAACTCATTCAAGTTCCTTCATTTATCGAAGGGCAAGTGTTTTGATGCTGGACGCTGTCTTTATGTTACAAATTGAGCGGTCTTAACATTTTTCAATCTTTCAGGTATTTTCAGATTTTTTAATTTTTATGAGAATTGAAAATCGAAGTTTATACATTTATATTTCCAAGCATGGTCTCTTGTGCTAAGCTTAAGAGACCAACTCAAATTATAAGGAGACATTACTGGAAATGTGTTTTAATAGCTCAATTCGTCAATTTTTTTTAGTAATTTCTTATTTGCTAATATTTTTATGTTTAATTGGTTGTTTTTTTCATTTTCTATATTTAAGAGAAAAATTTGCTAAGAATTAGAGCTGAGTTAGATTTGGCATGAATGAAGTTAAGGTAGCATTAGGTATGGATAGCTAAAGTTGTAATTTGTGTAAAATGTAAAAATTGTCCAAAATTTCCTAAATCTATTATACTTTTGTCAATATAATCCTAAACTTTTCAATTTTGTCAATCGACTTCTAAACCTTTTCATATTACAACTTTAGTAATCCATACCCAATTGATAAAATTGAAAGGCTTAGAACTAAATTGATAAAAATGCAATAAATTTAGGACTTATTGGACAATTTCCCCACTATAGAAGTGACATGTTACATTTTACACAAATTACAACTTTAGCTTACTAAACCCAATCCCGCCCAGGCTTCACCCATGCCCAACATAACCCAATTCTAATTCTTAGCAATTTTTCTCTTAAATATAGAAAATGAAAGAAAAATTAACCAACAAAAAACAAATTAAATAAGGATAAAAAACTAAATATAAAAATATTAACAGATAAGAAATTACTAAAAAAAAATTGACAAATCAATTTATTAGAGCAGGTAAGGTCTCCTGATGCTAATTTAATTTAAGTTAGCATAAGAGACCAAGCTTAGAAAAAATTAAATAAACATTGACCTCAACACCCACTAAGTTCCATTGGCACGAATTCCTTTTTTCCCTAAAATAGAATCTGTTTGACCTGCTTATGGAAAACCAGATGATAATTTTATTCAATCCAGTCGGTTTTATAAATTCTTGAATCTGGCTTGATCCTTTTATCTTATGTATATAGATATCCTCATGCTATAAACTCCCTCATCCTATTATCGATATTATAGATTTTGAGACCATCGTGTTTTGGCTATGGGGATGACGCTGCTAGCATGCTAAACTGACATTTGAGGAATTCAAGGTTTGCCTGTAGTTCCATTCGCTCCCTATTGAATTTGTTCCACACCCGATTAGTGTTTGTACTAATGGAATCGTAATGCTGCTGCTCGTAAGCTTCTATAGTGACAAACATGCAGCATCCGAAAGTTCGAATGCCAAAAGAGTGGAAAAGAATGGAAATAACCATGGGAGGGATTGCTCTGACAATAATACTTCTGAAGAATTTCTTCTGTTGGTCCCTAAGCTCTCTGTTTCTTTCTTGCACTGAACAGGATTTCTGTCGTGAGTATTGCCATCCCAGCGATGCTAGGATATGGTTTTATGGGGATGATCATATGCGCATCAATAGCAGTGATCTGACAAATTTGCTCTTGCTTAGATATCGACTTCTCTTTCTCCTGTCCTGTAACTATAAGTAGAATAGTTCTTTGTTGTTGCGAAGGTTACTTAGTAGTATTGACCTCATTGGCGTGCGTCATGGAGACCAGATTTGGTTTTTAAATGGTGTTGGGCAAAGGTTATGTGTACTAAAATTCATTTCTAGTGTTATACAGAAAAATCTGTTGCGTGGTTTCTGTTCGTATGTGCTTTCAGTTATTTGTTCAGTAAGTCGTGCTGAATTTCGTCTATGTAGGTCACTTCTAGAAATGTAATGCTTAGCTAGTATATTTAAAGTGATGATGATGAGCGGAGAATCTAACCACCCTTTATTGCAGAGTACCTTGACATGTTTGATGCAAGTCCCGCTGCGAATAAATCAAAGGTGCAAACCTGAAAATTGTTTTCCGAGCCTTTCTTCCTATACTTTCTTTCTAACCTTCCCTTTTTGTTCGTAGCCTGAAATATTTCAGAGATTTTGCTGATGCAATTAAATGAGCCAAAGATGAGGGAGTTGTGGCCTCCCGGCATCTCCTGATGATGTTGAAGCTGCAAATAAGGAGTGTCCGAACTTCTTTCGAGCGAAGAATGAGCTTTAAATGGATACACGCGGCACAAGATGGAAAGGAAGGGGTATGCTTTTACCCCCATTGTTATACTTGCGATGCACATGTGGGATTGTTTCAGTGTTTTCACTGCATTTCAAAACAAGTTATAATAGGCAATGCGACAAGGAAAGTCGAAGTAACGTGACTTTGTATTCATATCTCGAGGAGAGGAAAGGCGCGCATTATGCCATCGACACAACTGATTGTGAATTGTCTTTTACCGATTTTATCAGCTTTTTCTGATGACTACTATTGTGATCTTTGAGTTCAAGAACATAAGCGAGGCGGGCCTAGATATCCTGAGAATAATGCAAGTCAGGACCGCGGCCCCGGGTGGTTCGGTTGTCAGGTTCATTACATGTGTAGAACATCATAAACAGACAGCAGCACATCTTGACCAACTCTCTCGTTCTGTAACCAAGTGCAGCCGAACTCAGCAAGCCCCCGTCTGCGAACAGAATTAATTGCAGCGAATGAAGAAAGCCGTGCTGGGACTCATGTTTTTCTATGAAAGCTAGCCTGAACCGGCTTGATAAGATGAAAATTATCTTTTCCGTCACTTCATTTTTGCAGTGTTTTGTACTTATGACTTGCATTATACTCATGATTGTATCAATAAACATTGTACTCCGGATACTAAGAGGTACCATGCAGGATAGACACCAATCGGTAATGAAACATCTATCCTCCTCGGAGATTCTCTACTCCAACCTCAGTTCGAGCCCGCCGGCCACCTAACACATTGTGAGTTTTTACGCTGATGGCGCGCCAGCTCAATATTTCCACATTGCCCACGCAAGAGATCGGGAACAGCTTACAAAGGCTCGAACATTCCCACGACTCAGTAATTCGAAACTTCCTTGATCAAGATCCTTTCGACCCCAAGAAAACCGAAACGGGGTATGTTTCCATGGCTTAACACGTCGTCGTTCCATAGTTATCGAACGATGAGATCATTGCATGTCAAAAGAATTCTTTTCATTCATTGAGCCGTCTTTCGTTGCGTTGTACTATAAAACCTTTGCACGCAATCAAAAGCGAAGTTCGTCGAGACCACACCCCCAAGTATCTTTAGCTCAATGGGCATTTGATGAAAGTAAAAATGTTTGGCAAATTGAGTTTTCCGAAATGACTTTGGTATAAATACCGTTTAATAAACTTACATCTACAATAACTTTTTTTATTTTTAATGCAATGGCAATACATAGTATTGGAACTCTTACGTTATTGGGGAAAAAGGACACAGCTGCCACCATCGCATTGCGCCTAAATTTTCTCTAATATATTTGGGTGGATGATTTGAAAAACCACTTTCTACGTAAAATAAAAAGGATATTCCATTTGTGGGTAAAAACAGTCCCATAAGCTGTAATGACAATGAATTAGCATGGAAGATGTATGCTATTATAGAGCATTTTGGAAAAAGAAATGAGAATTTCACACGGTAATTAAACTTCAAATGATGTCAAGTATAGCTTAGTGTCTATCGTGAAAACTTTATGTAGCCTCTCCTTATTCACCGTTAATACGATAATTTCCCCTTGCGTCACAATTGATTTGTACTTGCAAGATCTTAACACGCTCGTACTAATTTAATGCTAAGCAAGACTTATCTACAAACGCAGCATACATGGTCCCTACCATCCCTTACCTATAATACCGTTGAAGGTAGCTCTACAATTTCACGTCTTGTTAGCTCGGGTCTCTAGTCATGTGCACAACCTTAAGCATGTCACAATAGTTTTAAGGTTTAGCGAGACTTATCTATCAATACGACAAATCTATGCATGAGCGAAATAAAAATAGATTTGAAATCCAACCTAAACTTAGGATACAAATTTGAGTAGATGAGACTGAAGTCGTAATGAAGGTGAGTAAAATTTATCTAGATATGCAAAAGCGAAACAAAAATTACCAAACCATTGCATAACCATAATAATAGTTGTAGATAAAAGCAGCCCCCAATAGAAAATCTCATCTTCATACCTTTCAAGGTTTGGTGGAATGCTTCCATCACAACTATGTCGCTATTGTTCGTTATTCTTTTGTTAAATTCTTATAATCAAAACCCCATCAAGTATATCATTGAAGAGCGGTGTTTGAGGTTTAGTGCGAAATCGGTATTCTTCTTTCTTCTTTTTTCTGATATTTGTTTAATAAACTCAACCCGAAAGGATCTCCTCATATATTAAGCTCCCGGTTTAATAAAGCAACTTGAAATATTAATTCAATCTCAAACTTTTCTCCCCTCGATAAATTCCTTGAAAGGACCGTAACAAAAGCAAATGGCAAAATCGCTACTTCGATAGTAAATTGAATATCATATTTCCCTTTGAGAGGCTTTGTTAACGTAGCAGTTTTTGAGTTACTGTGAAAATAATAGTCTATTATGAACCATAAATTCTTGAAAAAATATACTTTACAATAATTTATAATTATTTATTATTTGAGTTTTTGTAATCTAAAACAAACTATCATTCTCACAATAGATTAAAGGTTGTCACCCAATTATATTTCTAATTGGTATAACATTAGACTAAATCACTAGCACTTTTAAATGCGGTTTCCTTAAATCTCTGCTCTTTCCAAACATGAAAACCAATCAATAATTATTACTGAGTGTTTTATTCAACGCACTACGACTTTAGCTTCTTTGAACATACAACCCAGCAGTGTCTTTGAAATTTCCTTCAAATAGACAATCTAGTTGAAGACATCAAACGTGATCGGCCAATGAGATCCGTTTGAAAGTGATGGATGGGTGCCATTGGGTCCCAATGGCGAGAAAATATTAAGTGGTCTTGAACCATCAGTCAGCATACGAATTTCTGCAGGTAAAATAATCATCTTTCTCTCTCTTCTTTCTCTCTCACCTAGTCTACACACATGGTCCCGGACCAATCATGAAGCCCTACGCTCTCACTCTCTCCTCTGCAGAGTCTGCACACGTTTAATATATTTCACTCCTCTTCTTTGATCTTTCCTTTTAAGAAGAAAAAAGGCTATTCTTAACATAAAAATATTAGAAGTGCCATAACTTTCGTACGACTTCTCATTTTAGTCTTAAAATATTTTTTTCCGCTCACTAACGTCACTTCCGATTTAACTTGTAGAAAAAGCGCGTGGTTTGTAGTGAACAATATTTTAATATATTTATTAATTTTTTCGATTTTTTTTTTTTTAGGGCCAACGAGGGTCACCTTGCCTTGGGCCACAAAGGCCCAGGGCGAGGGTTCTGAGGCTGGCACCCTAAAGAAAAAAAAGAAGAAAAAAGGGCAAAAAGAAGAGAGACGAAATGAGGAGAAACGATGTCGTTTTGCACGAAAAATCCACGTTGGCCGGTGAGAGTCACCGCTCGAAACCACGTCGACGCCGAAAATTATTTAAAAAAATGGAAAAAAAAATCCACGTATGCATTTTGGCCGGAAGTGGCATTGAAATGAATAATTTCGCTCCGATTTGACATTCAAGTGAGTGAAAAAAAAGTTATGGCACCAAAGTGAGCGCCGTACGAAAGTTATGGCACTCATAGTATTTTTCCCTTGCCATTCTTTCTCTCAAACTTTGAATCTCTTGTCATCATCTTGCTTAGAAAATATTAAATTATTTAAGAGTGTGACCTCATTGAAAACCTCCCACACGTGCATACACACAAAACAAGATGGCCGAAAGGAAAATGGGAAGGCTCGGGCTAGGTCCTTCGGCTCGAACATTCCTAGGTAGATTTTAACACGATGTTTCTTTAGGCATGGATAACACATAAGGTCCGAACATCAGGTGGGCCCGGTGATTACCACTAACACAAAACGCTTAGCTACGCTTCTTCAGTTCCTTGCTGCATCAGTTTGGGTCTAGATGAAGGGAAGTGGGCCATGTATTGAGCCTCCAGAGCCCAATGCATTTGGGCTTCCTTGGCCTTACGGCCCATATCACACCAATTCATCCAGCTTCCCTTATGCAAATTTCCCCTTATTTTCTTCTTCTTAGATGGAAAGAATGAAGAAGAGGAGAGAGAATATAATAAATGTGTGCAGACTTTGCAGAGGAGAGAGTGAGGGCGCAACGCTAGCGTGCAGGCTAGATGAGAGAGAAAGAAGTTTATTTTACTTGCAAAAATTCCATCTTGTCGAGTTGGCTCCATAGCGCCACATTGGTCCATATGGCGCTTCATGATTGGTCAGAGACCAGATTGACCAGTGGTCCAAGATCACCTAATATTTTCACCCCAATGGCACCCAGTCCTTTTGAATGTGCTCGATACAGGGTGCCCATTGGGCCCGTGGCACCCGTCCTCCCCTTTCAAAAGGGCTTTAGGATCTCATTGGCCAACGGCGTCTAATGTCTTCAACCGTTGATCAGACTGTCGAGGGGATCTAACAGTTAAAGATCTGACTCTGGATATTGAAATCAAACAAAATCAAATGAACAACGACAAAGTCAAGTCCATGTCCCTTCCTAAACTTACATGGGTATGTATAGGTCCACCTCCTCATCTCAAAAACAATCCTAGAGTTTATAGCTCCGACTTCTCCTTCTCCTAAACATGGCTAATCAATCAGCGAGGTTCGAAAGGTATGTAATACATTCATGTGAATATGCTCTCGAGAACTTTGCTTAGAGTGCCAATTCAGTAGCTACTCTTTTTTCACCCTTCTAGATCTTTTTTCTTCAATTTCTTCCTTCTTCGGTACAAGAATGACGAGTAACCACAACAGCAACAACAACATGAAAGTTTCGAGTCAACCAAGAGATTTCATATTGCATTCACCTCATTCAAGTTACTTGTAATAGCAAGTGTTAATTCACTACATATCGGCAATCACATGCTTATGCAGTTTTACATCATTTGCGAAGTCATTTATCTTATAGCACTAATCAAAGTGATAGAATCCGAGAACCTGAATATGATATGCCAATACTTGTACATCGTTTTTGAGACTCTCGGCGCCAAGTTGCTTCTTTGGATAAGCCTATCTATAGCCGTTAGGAGTGTCCAAAAAACCCATTCAACCCAACCCGAACATGACCCGAACACGACCTGAACACGACATAAGTATGGTACATGTTTCAAGTCTTAATATTGTTTGGGTAACAATTATAAACACAAATGGAATACATGTTTTGGGTCAAGTTAGGGTCGAAACATTATTCCACCCCAAACACATTAAAGGCTTCAACCCAAACATACCCACTCAAGCTATCTCATCTACAACTCCTTTTACTCGCAACTCATCCAACACGTCTCGTCTCACGGGTTCGTCATCGTCGCCCCTCAGGTCAACCCCCATCAATCTCTCTCTCTCTCTCCATCTTCTATATGATTTGCTTTTTTTTCGCGGCCGACGCAGAACTTTAGAGGAGGGAGTATTATTTGTCTGCGAAAATGTTCAGGCCTCACAGCGTCACATAAGAGTATTTCGAATTCCCTTTGTCATATTTTTTATTAAAAAATTATCTGTCTACGGAGATGTTCACGGATGGGTTGGACGAAGCCTCGCAGCGTCATGTAAGAACATTTTGAATTCCCTTGTCTTATTTTTTATTAAAAAATTATCTGTCTGCGGAGATGTTCATAGACGGGTTGGATAAGGCCTCGTGGCGTTACGTAAGAGCATTTCAAATTCCCTTTGTCATTTTTTTATTAAAAATTTGTAATATGTTTTAATAAAAAACCCGAAACCCGAACCGACTTGACCCCAACCGACCCTTTTTTTTGCTTCATGTTTTATGCATTTCGGGTCGGGCTAGGTCGGGTCAAATGACATGACCCTTATTGTTCGGGTTGGGTCGGTAACATTAAGACCAGACCCGACCCGACCCAACCCGTTGACACCCCTAATAGCTGTGTGGTTGGTCATCAATATATGCTTGCTATCATTTGCTTTGGCATCATTTGGTTAGCTTAAGCGATGTTTTGACCATTTTTAGGAGATTATTCAATTGAGTCAATTTATACATTTTTTTCATTTATATTTGTTGGGTGGGCTTTAAAATGTGTCACTCCAAATTTATAAATGGTGTTATAATGAAGAAATGTTACGGACCTTTTAGAGCCAATAGATCTCTCAAAGATCAAATGTTAGTGAAAATCATGATATGAAGGGCTCAACGAAATGAATTGGAATTGGTCATGGATGATTCGGAATACGATTTATCAACTCATTTTCTAGGAGAGAATTTTGATTAATCGAGCCAATTATAAACTAACTCTTATTTTTTCACCTCCGTTTCGGTATGCAAAGAGATGGATCTGATGGCGGCAAAGGAGCAAACTCGTGAGTCCCGACGCCACTTGTTCGAGGGCATCTACATGAGGCAGAGCAACTACGCCGACGAAGGGCTTCCACGGTGGGCGTTGCCGTGCTGGGGGCTTTCGCTGCCGTTGCTTCTAAACCGAACAATTGCTAGAGAATGTGGTCCGAGCTTCACACGCTTTTGCATTACATCTTTTATCATATCCCATGAATCTAAATGATGTGGGATTGAAAAACAGAATTTTCGTAGCATTTGGCGGATGGTTAGCTTCTTCGGAATAGATGACCCAGCCGAAGTGTCTTAGAAAGTTCTCGTGGAAAAAGAACTAAGCAATCTGTTCTGATTTCAGTTTCCACGTTCGGGCCTGGACTGTTAGATCTCCTTGAGATCAACGGTTGGAGACAATGCGCATACGCATGGGAAATCCCTTCATTGCCCAGCCTATTAAGCCTACGTGTCGGGGCAGTGAAGGAATTTCACATTTGCGAAAAACGAAAATTTGCGTTCGTTTCCCGCAAATGTGAAATTCCTTCACTGCCCCGACATGTGTGCTTAATCGCTGGGCAAAGAAGGGATTTCGCGGACGTCCCTCGGAGCTTTTCCAAAAGTCAAGCCTCCGTCAATAAACAAATACAGAGAAAAGGTTAAAGACAGGACTTCTATATAATCCCATGTCCCTCCATAATTCCTAGAACTCAGAAGCAATCGCAGAATTCCCCGAGCTCCTAGATCTCCATAACATGGCCGATCATGCGGCTGCGCTTGAAAGGTACATTACTCATCCCCATGAATATGCTTATGCTTCTAAGTTCTCACTTAGGGCGTGGATCAGTAGCTAATTTTTATTTTTCTTTTGAATTTATTTTTTTCTAATTACTTCCTGATCTGGTACAGGGATGACGAACAACCACAACGATAGGAGGAAAGTTTTGATTCAACTAAATGATTCCATATTATGTTCACCTCCTTTAAGTTGATCGTTATCGCGCACTTCAATTCACAGTATACTGGAGTGCTAAGCCACCCAATTCTACAACTTTACATCGTTTGTGAAGTTATCTATTTCATAGCATTGATCAAAGTAACGGAACTCACAAGTCCAAAGCTGATATATCGATGCTTGTACATCATTTTCGGGACTTTGCCCGAAGAGTTCTTCTACGGATGAGAACATATCTCCAGTCGTGTGGTTGGTCATCAATATATCATTGTTGGTATTTGCTTTGGCATGTCTGCTCGTGAAAAATCCGGATCGTTTTCAAGAGATTATTCAGCCGTTCATTGATACGCTACTTTCCTAAGTTCAGTTGGATTTCTAAAGCTCCTGCAATCATAATGTATTTATGGCTTCTTTTATTGTATGTTATTTGAGGTCAATCGTCACGATATATATAGACGATTATGGAACTTTGGTGTGTTTATGTATGGAGATGGAATAAAGATGAAACTTAAGAAAATTGTGGAAAAATTTCTGGCAACACAGGGTCATCGATCATGAATGAGCCCTTTCAGATTTTCGTAAACCAGTCTTTACTAAATAACTATTAAAATTAAAAAGAAAATGGAAAGAATTGTGGGCCACCTCGTTTCTTTGGTTGCGGTGATTGAAAGGAATGAGCCGAGCCCGTTCAGCTTTTCCTTGGCCTATATAATTAGGTAAAGGTGAAGGCCTGACGGAGAAAATATTCGATTGTTTCAAATCACCGCGTTGACGGGTGACGCGGTATATATTTATTTTACCGACACCCGCTCAAGAATTCACTGGTGTCCAGATTGCCAGCTCAGCAACTGACTTGGAATCAAATAAAAATCCGACTTTCTTTTTTTTCGTTCTCCTCCATCATCCATGGCTGCAAGACTTGGCTGTTCACGGCTCGCGAGGTGGGTCGGCGTGGACTCTCCGGACGCAGCACCAGCGACTCTGCTGATGCCGACGGCGAGGAGGTCCGCAACTCCGACGAAGGGAAGAAGCTTCCGTTGTCGACATCTTCGTCCATGGACGAGATTTGGAGCTTGCTGTCAAGGCTCCCGGCCATGGGCGATCCGCCATCGTCAGATCTGTGGATGAGGCGCCTCGCGAGCCATGAACAAGCGAAACTTGCGGCCATTAACGATGGGAGACCTCTTCCGGCGTCACTCGCGGTCGGGCCGAGCCACCCCTCCGGCTCCGGTTCCGTCTTTTTCTGTTTTTCTCCAACCTCCAGATCTGGCGGCGCGTCCCTCGTCCATGGCCGTCGTCACCTCCGTCGGCGTCACTCTTCAAATCTATAGATCTGGCCATCCATGGCCGAACGCCTTTAGGCGGCCTGTTGCTTTTCCGTGGCCGTCGTCTGCGTCAAGCAACGAAGGAAGGGGCGGCTCGAAGTCGACGTGCAGGACGCGGCGCTGGCGACTCTGCTAGTGGCCACGGCGACGGAAGTGCTGCATACTTCAATGAAGCAAGAACTATTCTGGTAGGACAGATCTTGGACAAATTTCTGATTTTATTATTCAATTCCATGTCATTAGATAAAATTCAAATTATGATGGGCTGTTAATGAAAAATATATGTTACATTTGCGGCAGACGTGATGATTCGAAGTGATTGAATATTTTCTCAAGTCCTAATGAGATCCAATATCTTCCAAGCCCGGAACTCATTCAAGTTCCTTCATTTATCGAAGGGCAAGTGTTTTGATGCTGGACGCTGTCTTTATGTTACAAATTGAGCGGTCTTAACATTTTTCAATCTTTCAGGTATTTTCAGATTTTTTTAATTTTTATGAGAATTGAGAATCGAAGTTTCTTGTGCTAAGCTTAAGAGACCAACTCAAATTATAAGGAGACATTACTGGAAATGTGTTTTAATAGCTCAATTCGTCAATTTTTTTAGTAATTTCTTATTTGCTAATATTTTTATGTTTAATTGGTTGTTTTTTTCATTTTCTATATTTAAGAGAAAAATTTGCTAAGAATTAGAGCTGGGTTAGATTTGGCATGAATGAAGTTAAGGTAGCATTAGGTATGGATAGCTAAAGTTGTAATTTGTGTAAAATGTAAAAATTGTCCAAAATTTCCTAAATCTATTATACTTTTGTCAATATAATCCTAAACTTTTGATTTTGTCAATCGACTTCTAAACCTTTTCATATTACAACTTTAGTAATCCATACCCAATTGATAAAATTGAAAGGCTTAGAACTAAATTGATAAAAATGCAATAAATTTAGGACTTATTGGACAATTTCCCCACTATAGAAGTGACATGTTACATTTTACACAAATTACAACTTTAGCTTACTAAACCCAATCCCGCCCAGGCTTCACCCATGCCCAACATAACCCAATTCTAATTCTTAGCAATTTTTTCTCTTAAATATAGAAAATGAAAGAAAAATTAACCAACAAAAAACAAATTAAATAAGGATAAAAACTAAATATAAAAATATTAACATATAAGAAATTACTAAAAAAAAAAAAAAAAAAATTGACAAATCAATTTATTAGAGCAGGTAAGGTCTCCTGATGCTAATTTAATTTAAGTTAGCATAAGAGACCATGCTTAGAAAAATTAAATAAACATTGACCTCAACACCCACTAAGTTCCATTGGCACGAATTCCTTTTTCCCTAAAATAGAATCTGTTTGACCTGCTTATGGAAAACCAGATGATAATTTTATTCAATCCAGTCGGTTTTATAAATTCTTGAATCTGGCTTGATCCTTTTATCTTGTGTATATAGATATCCTCATGCTATAAACTTCCTCATCCTGTTATCGATATTATAGATTTTGAGACCATCGTGTTTTGGCTATGGGGATGACGCTGCTAGCATGCCAAACTGACATTTGAGGAATTCAAGGTTCGCCTGTAGTTCCATTCGCTTCCTATTGAATTTGTTCCACACCCGATTAGTGTTTGTACTAATGGAATCGTAATGCTGCTGCTCGTAAGCTTCTATAGTGACAAACATGCAGCATCCGAAAGTTCGAATGCCAAAAGAGTGGAAAAGAATGGAAATAACCATGGGAGGGATTGCTCTGACAATAATACTTCTGAAGAATTTCTTCTGTTGGTCCCTAAGCTCTCTGTTTCTTTCTTGCACTGAACAGGAGTTCTGCCGTGAGTATTGCCATCCCAGCGATGCTAGGATATGGTTTTATGGGGATGATCATATACGCATCAATAGCAGTGATCTGACAAATTTGCTCTTGCTTAGATATCGACTTCTCTTTCTCCTGTCCTGTAACTATAAGTAGAATAGTTCTTTGTTGTTGCGAAGGTTACTTAGTAGTATTGACCTCATTGGCGTGCGTCATGGAGACCAGATTTGGTTTTTAAATGGTGTTGGGCAAAGGTTATGTGTACTAAAATTCATTTCTAGTGTTATACAGAAAAATCTGTTGCGTGGTTTCTGTTCGTATGTGCTTTCAGTTATTTGTTCAGTAAGTCGTGCTGAATTTCGTCTATGTAGGTCACTTCTAGAAATGTAATGCTTAGCTAGTATATTTAAAGTGATGATGATGAGCGGAGAATCTAACAACCCTTTATTGCAGAGTACCTTGACATGTTTGATGCAAGTCCCGCTGCGAATAAATCAAAGGTGCAAACCTGAAAATTGTTTTCCGAGCCTTTCTTCCTATACTTTCTTTCTAACCTTCCCTTTTTGTTCGTAGCCTGAAATATTTCAGAGATTTTGCTGATGCAATTAAATGAGCCAAAGATGAGGGAGTTGTGGCCTCCCGGCATCTCCTGATGATGTTGAAGCTGCAAATAAGGAAAGTCCGAACTTCTTTCGAGTGAAGAATGAGCTTTAAATGGATACACGTGGCACAAGACAGAAAGGAAGGGGTATGCTTTTACCCCCATTGTTATACTTGCGATGCACATGTGGGATTGTTTCGGTGTTTCTACTGCATTTCAAAACAAGTTATAATAGGCAATGCGACAAGGAAAGTTGAAATAACGTGACTTTGTATTCATATCTCGAGGAAAGGGAAGGCGCGCATTATGCCGTCGACACAACTGATTGTGAATTCTCTTTTTCCGGTTTTATCAGCTTTTTCTGATGACTACTATTGTGATCTTTGAGTTCAAGAACATAAGCGAGGCGGGCCTAGATATCCTGAGTATAATGCAAGTCAGGTCCACGGCCCGGGTGGTTCAGTTGTCAGGTTCATTACATGTGCAGAACATCATAAACAGACGGCAGCACATCTTGCCCAACTCTCTCGTTCTGTAACCAAGTGCAGCCAAACTTGGCAAGCCCCCGTCTGCAAACTGAATTAATCGCGGCGAATGAAGAAAGCCGTGGTGGGACTCGTGTTTTTCTACGAAAGCTAGCCTGAACCGGCTTGATAAGATGAAAATTATCTTTTCCGTCACTTCATTTTTGCAGTGTTTTGTACTTATGACTTGCATTATACTCATGATTGTATCAATAAACACTGTACTCCGGATACTAAGAGGTACCATGCAGGATAGACACCAATCGGTAAACATTTGAAACATCTATCCTCCTCGGAGATTCTCTACTCCAACCTCAGTTCGAGCCCGCCGGCCACCTAACACATTGTGAGTTTTTACATTGACGGCGCGCCGGCTCAATGTTTCCGCATTCCCCACGCAAGAGATCGGGAACAGCTTACGAAGGCTCGAACATTCCCACGACTCAATAATTCAAACTTCCTTGATCAAGATCCTTTCGACCCCAAGAAAACCGAAACGGGGTATGTTTTCATGGCTTTACACGTCGTCGTTCCATAGTTAGCGAACGATGAGATCACTGCATGTCAAAAGAATTCTTTTTAACTCAGATGACGACGCTTCCTCATTCATTGAGCCGTCTTTCGTTGCGTTGTACTATAAAACCTTTGCACGCAATCGAAAGCGAAGTTCGTCAGGACCACACGCCCTAAAAACCAAAAGAAAACGATAGCCGAAGAAGAAGATCGTCCGGCTTGGATGAGGGACCTTGTCGTCTGACTCGAGGAGAGGCCCATTTCCGACCCTTCCTTTCTTCCAAAAACTTCCAATCTGGAATGATATTGCCAATGTGTTAGGAGGAGGACGGGCCGCCATTGATTGCACTGTGTTTGCTCTGTGGGTCTATGTGAATTAGCAAAGTCCATCAAAGGAGGAGTCAAAGGAGGAGAGCATGACAAACTTGGGTGACATGCATGTGTCATGGTCCGCAATTATTCTATACTCATGAACCCTTATGAGTGGAGCTTGGGGATATTGGATGAAGAATGAGTGATGTAGAGGAGTTGAATACAACTAGTCCATAAGAGTGACGTCAGCACGGTTGGTACTAGTAGTTCTAGGATAGAATGTATATGTCTCCATGGAACTCTAGAAGGGAATTGGCCTCCTCTGTACAAATTGGTCAAAAGTTGATCCTGCTTTCTTGGTCATGGTAGGCCAAATCCAATTGTTGAACTTAAAGTGATCTGCCGTCTTATTTGATGGACTAAACAAGTGAGCTAAACTAGGTGTGGGACGATTCAATACAAGGAAGTTATCAACTGTTTTGTTTTTTTGGAACAACCATATGAAGGAAGGCTAACTTGATATTATCTACTCACCAAGAGCCCTATGGGCTATTCCATGGTCGAGAAACTGTCAGCCCGTGACACATGAGATGTCTACGATTCAGTTTGGTTCGGGTTCCTCAAAATCCAAACCAAATTGTTTGGATGTGCATTAGCTTTGAATCAAATTCGGAGCGGATCTGTTTTTTTGATTTTTTTTTTTGATATATTAAAAAAGGAGAGATTGTGTAAATTACAATATTAAGAAGATGGGTGATTTTCAGTTAGGTTCAATTATCGAACTAAACCGAAACAATTTGAACCGAAATTTAAAAATAATTATTTTTACATTATCCGAACTGAACTAAACTGAAAATTCATCAAAATTTGATTCGATTAGGTGGGTCGATTTTAACAGCCCAATGCATTATGCATAGGAGGTGCAAAAATCGGATTTTTTTACACATAAAATCTAATTTCTACCTAGACTCAACTCGCTGGGAAAAGCCCAAAACTCGAAGGGGTGCGGGCGTGCAAGAGGGACGAGGGTCCACTATTCTCATATGTGCTTGCATAAGTGTTGCGATAATCCCAATCGCTTATCCAATATGAGAGAGCTAGTTTTGAATATAACTTTCAAAGCATCACTGGTTGTGATCCAGTGAGACGCCGAAGAAGGCACCGAGCAAGACTGAGAATTTCCGGTCGTGCCAGAGTGAGTAGATAACTGTACTTTGCTCGTCTACTGATTAGTAATTATCTATGCGTCTAGGTAAGTACAACGACCTCCGCCTCCTACCTACTTGGGGTTTAAGTAACTTTTCCACATCTTTTCCAATTCTGTTAAAAAAAAGAAAGAAAAGTCTCTCCCGTTCCTTACTTCGAAATGCCACCGCCGGTCGAGACTCACAGAGAGAGAGAGAGAGAGAGGGAGGGAGGGAGGAGAGAGCGCGCGCTGCTATGGAAGACCACCGCCCGACACGACAGCTCAAGCGAGCCGAGCTCACGGGAAGAGCTTCGAGCCCGACGACTGCGTTGAAGCGAGCACGGAGGCTCGCCTTCGCCCGCGATTAGTCATTCGAGCTGCGGTCGGAGGAGCGCCAGGGCGAACTGCCTCTTCTGCTTCCATATTCATACTCGTCGGAGAAGTCCGGAGAGATGATCGTGTCCAACAACGTCGCTTCGAGCTCGAGCTCCGGTCCGTCTGAACCGCCTCGTTTGTCAGCGAGGAGCAACGAGGAGTCCGTCGACGGTGCGAAGTAGAAGCTCGACGTCGTCGTCCATCAACAGCAACAGGTGAATTTCACTCTGTAATTTATCGCCCGCATGCGGAGGAGGGAGACGACAGGTGTATAAAGAAGAGTACATATATCTCGTAGGTACGTGACGTGGGGATACTTTAATTCACACTGATAAATTACGTACCTTTTTCAGTGTCGCTGTACGATCCGCCACGGTGGAGAAATTTTCGGATATCCTTCGATATATGCTCTTCGTATAGATGTAACGTTGCTTACCTATTAAGTTTTCGGACATCCTTCGGGCTCCACGCGCCATTGCCAACCTGGCTTGCGTGAGGGTCCCCTAAGAATCTGCTAAAGGCGCGGATTAAGCAGCAACTTTTTCTTCAGTTTGAATTTGTTTTTTTTCCAATTATTTCTTCCTGATTGGACAGACATGATAGGCAATCACAGCAACAAAAAAGTGTGACTCGACTCGTTACCGTGCAATTCAATTCACAACATATCAAAGCGTTAAGTCATGTAGTTCTACAATTTTACTTTATTTACAAAGTTGTCTATCTCATAACACTGATCAAAATAACCTGATCTACGAGCCGAAACTCAATATACCGATACTTGTACATCGTTTTTGGGATTCTCGATTTTGAGTTTCTTCTTTGGACAAACCTGTTTGTAGCAATGTAGCTAATCATCAATATATGCTTGCTAATATTTTCTTTGCCATGTCTGCTCGCGCGAGATTCCGACCATTTTTGTGATTAATTTAGTTGTTCGATGATGTGCACTTTCTGAAGTTTGATTGGATTTTTGAAGCTCCTGCAATCATATTGTATTTGGATATTAGCTTTTTATTTGGGGTGTATGTGGAAGTAAGGTATACGTGGAAGTAAGGTACTAATTCTTCCAGTTTTCACATTGTCGCCCCACCCTCTCGTACTAAAGCATAAATATAAACATGGTAACGCGCAGAGAGGATGAGGATGCTGGTCTAAGTCCACCAAAAGACAAAGAAGAACAATTTAAGATAAATAATTAGAACAATTGATTGAAAACTTAAATGTTAAATCATGCATTTATTTAATAGTTTTAGGTTTTTTAACAGTCAGTTGACAGTAGTCCCAAATCGCACAAGGTATTAAAGCAAGATGTCCTGAATTCAAATCTTTCTAGATAAAAAAAAGTCTAATAGATTACGCTTTTAGAATAGTTGACAGTAGTCCCACATCTTAATAATGTAAGACTTTTGCCGGACTGATGGATATTTGCAAACTAGTATTTTCACCAATACTCATCAATAACACTAGTATTTTCGCCACAAACAACTGATTTGATCCAACTGCTGATTCAACTTTGGTCTACACAAGTATGCCTCAGAGTTAATGGGAACGATAGTATCAAGATCAATCAAAATCCGGAAACAACTTTGTTGCATAGCTTGCCAATCAAATCCAGCATTACAAAAGCAAAACTCAACATCTTCACAGTAGGTTGACAACCATTTCTCAATGAAAGGACAAGTATAATGAAGCTATCATATATGTCTGATTAAGGGCATATATGTGTATACTTCGACAAAAGCAAAAAGTCCCATCCAATTCAAAACATTATCCAAGTTTCAAAAGGTTATACAAGAATTTGCATGTCAAATTTTGTGCATTGTGAAAGTTTGAGGTGTTACGAGTCAAGAAAAAGTCAATATGTATTTGTTGCAAGATTTGGATTCAACAAAAAGCAAAAAATAGAAACATCCAGAGACATTCTTAACATTCATAATAATCCCATGTGAGCTAACTAAAACAGATTACTACAAGCATGCCACATCACTTTATATTCTTGCTCCGCGGTTCAAATCCAATCCCTTCTAAGTATAATTCTTGGGATGCTCCGAGTAACAGTACCTAATTTCGTTGAAAAGCATGTGCATTGCATTGATCCCTTCATTTTCCGTATGTTCACTAGATTTATGAATAGCCGCATGCGGACTATTGTCTATATGCTTATGGAAGGGAAAAGAGAAATAGCCTCTCTCCATAACAAGAAATGTATACCAAATATATACCAAGTTTTAATTTTGAAGACCACTTCGCACCTTCACATCAATTATCCTCGTGTCCTTATGTAAGATGTGCTATTTTCTATCAAAAACGTCCACCTCTAGATTTTAAATTCTCACATCTACTCAAAAAAAAAAATCATATAACACAACCTTAAGTAATATGCTAAAAATGAGTTTGTAATGAGAGACAATTTGATCTTTTTAATATGGGGATTTTTTTACTTAAAGGTATATATGTGTAGTATTTATAAAGATAGAGTTATACAAGCGATCATTAGATAAATATGAGGTTGTCTATGGCATCTTCGTTGAGTCATGTATATGGATATAATCACTTCACAATTTTCATTTCACTTATTTTGAAATGGATAAAGAATTTTACTTTTTATATATTTTCTATGATGATTATTTACTATGATCTCTTTGCCATTTTCATTTCACTTATTTTGAAATGGATAAAGAATTTTTCTTTTTATATAGTTTTTATGATGATATTTACCATAATCACTCCACCATTTTCATTTCACTTATTTTGAAATGGATAAAGAATTTTTCTTTTTATATACTTTCTAGGATGATATTTACTATAATCACTTCGCCATTTTCAATTCACTTATTTAACTATCGATAGTATATTAGAATGGGATTCGATTGGGTCATCACGAGCTCCAACTAGGACCTCCTTCCTTGGAATAGCAAGCACTTTCTGAAATCATACTGAGTTCAAAACTCAGTAAATGAATTTACTACAACAGTCGCCCACTCATAGCTCAATTCAACAACCACGCAGAAGAGGATTGTTCAAGGATTGCATCAGTGATGCAAAAACGCTATCAAAAGAGTCAGATTTTGATATCCAGAGGGGAAAAACATCTAGCATCAGCTGGTGAACTAAGATGTAGTTTTCAGCTGCTCAACTTCATCTTATGTCATCGAGTAGGTCCTAATGAAACACAAGGGAATTCAAAAGGATCTAAACTGTCTACCAAGGACAAGACTTTGATACTTATGCCAAGTAATGAATGTTCTCAAAAATTAAACTTGAAAAAATTTACCAAAATAAGAAAAGCCTTGGCAAGATAAGAGTAAAGGCGGCCATAGTATCATGGAAAAGCATGTGTTTTTAGAAGCCTGCAATAACTCTTATAATGTCTGATGCGAAGCTGCTAAAAACTAGTTTAGATAATGCACAAAATCTCATCACATATTCCCATACTAATCTAGATAAGACTTGCCAATTGGTATATCGCCTAACACGAAGCTGCTGAAAACTAACATGACACTGTGGAACATGTGGCTTACATTGCTTAAAGATCTACATACGATCTTTAACATAATAGAAGATGATAAATGTCGCCCATCTCCATCTGAAGCTAGCGTACGAAGACTGTATAACACAATAGCCCCAACCAAAAGACATAATCAGGCACCTGAGTGCTTCGCTTTCTGCAAACTAAGCTCTCTCTCTCTCTCTCTCTCTCTCTCTCTCTCTCTCCACAACAAAACCTACCCTCACATCACAGAACCAAAAAGGAAAACTTGACAGAAATAAATTCATCAGCATCATCCAGCTACATAATTCCTGCCTTCATGGAGGATGAACAGATAAATATGGGAAAATAAGATCATTGACTAGCCTACAGCAAGGGAAAGTAACATCCTGCATGCCCAATTTTTCTAAACTAATGGATTAGTGTGAAAAAGAAAAAGAAAATACCCGCTTGAGCAGAATGGAGGACTCAAGATGGCATGGACTCATGGCTAGTAACAGTGAAAAAGGTAAAAACAAAAGAATGAAGATGTCCCAAAGAAGAACCAGAGAATAATAAAAAATACTGTCACTAAATTCTAATCAATCTCTTGAAAGCCAGGACCTTGCTCTTCAAGATGCGTTTAAAAAAGCATTTTATGAACAACGAAAACAAAACAGAAATTGTCTTTCCATCCATTTGAATTTCATTTTCCATCTTGTATAAAAAAAAAAAAAATGGCCAACTTCAAAAAGAGTATCACATCCTAATACAAGCTGCAGCGATACGTCATATTTTTACTCCATAGTTCCAATCCAATCGCTTCCAGGTATAAATCATGGAATGCTCTGAGTAAACAGTACTTGGTATTGTCGAAGAACATGTGTATTGCTTTAATTGTTAGGCTGAACTTCTGTATGCTCACTAGATTTATGAATAGTCATATCCTGATTACCGTTTATATGTTCATAGAATCGAAGAGAGTAATAGGCTCTTTCCACGAAAGAAACACTTGCAAGCGTAGTATCACTGCCTCTGGTCCTTCCTGACCAACAAAGAAGAAAAACACTTGCAAGTGCAGTGTCGGCGATCCAAGCGTCAAGACAATTTGGACGATCACATTGTTCCTTAATTCTCAATTTGCACAGTTCTTCTACCTGGGTTTCCAGTGTTGGCCGTGCATAAACAGGAAATGGAGCTGCAATTCCCGGTTCATTCGTCGTAACCAAGTGCAAATGGTGATGTGGCTTTTGTCGTGATGCCGCTGCTCGTCGCAATTGATTGTTACCCATCGTACAGCGCACGTACGCAAGCGTTTGTTGCATGGGCCAAATCACTAATGTTATTGATGCAGTGTCTTACGATGTTGGCCCATCCAATATGTAAACTTCGTTAGATGTCACACACAATATGTGAACCATGGAGCCTCGGCTTATTCTCAAAGCCGATAGATCCCTAAAAGAACAAATGGTAGTGAAATCATGATATTGAAATTGCTGATAGATGATACTGAGCATGATTTATCAACTCATTTTCTATGGGAGAATCTTGATTAATCAAACTGGTTGTAAACCAATTCTTAATTTTTTTCACCTCCGTTTCAGTGTGCAAAGAGATCGACCCGGTGGTGACAGAGGTGCGACCTCGCAAGTCCGGATGCCACCTGTTCGAGCGGATTGCCATGAGAAAGAGCAACCGCGCCGCCGTCTGCTAGACGAAGGGCTTCCACAGCGGGCGTTGCCGTGCTGGGGGCTTTCGCTGCCGTTGTTTCCGCACCGAACAATTGCTACAGAATGCGGTCCGAGTTTCACACGCTTTTGCATTACATCTCTATCATGTCCCATCAATCTAAGTGATCTGGATTGAAAAGCAGAATTTTCGGAGCATTTACGGACGGTTAGCTTCTTTGGAATATATGGCACAGCCGAAGTGTCTTAGAAAGTTCTTGTGGAAAAAGAAACGAGGAACCCGTTCTGATCTCAGTTTCAAGGTTCGGGCCTGGACCGTTAGATCCCTCGAGATCAACGGTTGGAAACAATGGCCATACGCCCCTTCTTTGCCCACCGTATTAAGCACGCATGTCGGGGCAATAAAGAAATTCCACATTGTGCTTCCAATCCCCTCTTTGACCAGTCTATTAAGCGCACATTAAATTCCACTGCTTCCCCGACATGCGTGCTTAATAGGCTGGGCAAAGAAGGGATTTCGCGGACGCCCCAAAAGTCAAGCCTCCGTCAATAAACAAAGGCAGAGCAGAATATTTTTATAGAGAAAAGGTCGCAAACAGGACCTTTATATGATCCCATATCCGTCCGTGACCAAAGTGTTCTGATGCTGGACAAGGTCTTTATGTTACAAATTGAGTGGTCCGAAAATTTTCAAATCTTTGAGTATTTTCATTTTTTTTTTAATGTTGATCAGAATTGAAGTTTGTATCTTTATATTTTCAAACATGATCTCTTATGCTAACTTAGATTATCAGGAGACATTACAAGAAATGTGTTCCGATAGCTTGATTTGTCAATATTTTGAAATAATTTCTTATTTGCTAATTTTTTTTTATATTTATTTTATTTAATTGGTTACTTTTTCTTTCATTTTTTATATTTAAGAGAAAAAAATTATTGAGAATTGGAGTCGAGTTAGATTGGGCATGGGTTAAGTCTGGGCAGGATTGGGTATAGGTTGCTAAAGTTGTAATATGTGTAAATTGTAACACGTTATTTTTGTGAGGGGAAAATTATCCAAAAAATTCTAAACCTATTGCACTTTTGCTAATTCAATTATAAAACTTTCAATTTTTCCAATTAAATTAACTTACAAGAGGTGCCTTTTTACACAATGGCAATACTTAATATTGGAATTGAAATGTTAAGCTGATTAGGTGAGAGCACTACCAGGATATGTGACATTTAGGAAAGTGTCCACCTGTATGCCAAATGACAAAACCAAGAGGGGTGCCCAAAGTTGACAATATATTGTGTAAGTTAACTCAAGGATATAATAGGTATAAGAGTGGAAACCACTCTAGTAAGTGAGTGGTTCAGGGACAAAACACGTGAAAGTTAGTAGGCTTGTAACAACCCGATTTGACTAGGGCGAGGAGTGTTTGTTGAGGCCAAAGGACCTGAACAATGAGTTACTCCTAGCAATTTCTTAGGATAGCAAAACAAATAGAAATGAACCGAATTATACACTGAAAAAGGTAAGATTATTCGTGAGATATACACATGAAACTAAAATTCGCTCACAAGAGGCATTTTTTGATGTGACGATGACACTAAGCATTGGAACATTTTTGGGGAAAAATGACAGAGCCCCCACCGTCACATTGTGCCCACATTTTCTCTAATATATTTGGGTGAAAAACCACTTTTTACGTAAAATAAAAAGGGAGTTCCATTTGTGGGGGAAAAAAGTCCCATTAAGCTGTAATAAAAAGCAAATTAGCATGGAAGATATATATTATGATAGAGCATTTTGGACAAAAATATGAGAAATTCGCACCTAAATTAAACTTCAACTGATGTCAAGTATAATTTGGTGTCTATAGTGAAAACTTTATGTAGCCTCTCCTAATTCACCATTAGAATGATAATTTCCTCTTGAGCCACGGCTGATCCATATTTGCAAGATTTTAATACACTTGTACCAATTTAATGTTATACAAGACTTATTTACAAACGCAACATACATGATCCCTAGCATCCCTTAACTATAATACCTTTGAAGGCAAGCTCTACTATTTCACGTCTTGTTAGCTCACCTCTCTACTTATGTGCACGGCCTTAAGCGTGCCATGTTAGTTTTAAAGTTGTGGCATACTTATCTACTAGTACAACAAACCCATGCATGAGTGACGTGGAAGTAGAAATAGATTTGAAGTCCAACTCAAACCTAGGATACAAGTTTGTAGCAGATGACACAAACTGAAGTTGTAGCGAAAGTGAGTGAAGTTTTTCGAAATTTTCCAACATAAGAAGAGAAATTCAGGAAGAAAGACGTTACATTTAGTAAGGACATATGGAGTATTCAAAAAGTTTTGACGCCTTATTTTCAGCTCAATAGTGTGCACCTAATAGGACTATCAGTTTTAGTCCTCATTAAGAAATTAGGTATAGATCGAACCACTCGACCATATTAATCTTTAATTGAGATGTGCAAAAGTGAAACAAAAATTATCAAATCATTACATAACTCTAATAAATGTTGTAGTTAAAAGCAGCCCCCAATAGAAAATATCATGTTCATACCTTTCAAGGTTTGGCAAAATGCATCCAACACAATTGCGTTGCTATCGTTCGTTATTCTTTCTGTTAAATTCTTATAATCAAAACCTACATCAAGCATGTCACTAAAGAGCAGTGTTTGAGGTTGAGTGCAAAATCTGTTTTCTCCTTTCTTCTTCTTTTTCCGATCTCTACTTAATAAACTCAAGCCAAAAGGATCTCCGCATATATTCTATTAAAAGCTCTTGGTGTAATAAAGCAACTCGAAAATATTAATTCAATCTCAATCTTTTCTCCCTCCATAAATTCATTGAAAGACCAGTGATTAATATAATCAAATAACACAAGCGAATAGCGAAATCACTACTTTAGAAGTAAATCGAATCTCATGTTTTCCATCATGATGATTCCTTAAATTTTTAACACTTTCCAAACTACAATCTAAAACTCTTTTTAGTTTGGATAAAACTTTTTTTTATTTTGTTTCGCAAAAGATTAAAGTTATCTCTATTTCAAAAACATGCTTTTATGTATTTAATGCTTTCTTCTTATTTTGTTTCACGGCCAAGGGATGTGTAGCTTTGCTAGTAATGGGTATAACATTAGACTAAGAGAAATGATGATGTGACAATTTTTAGTCTATTGTAAGAATAATAGTTTATTATAAATTACAAAAATCTAATTATAAATAATTATAAATTATTGTGAAATCCATTTTTTCAAAAATTTATAGCTCACTAGAAATTGTTATTTTCATAATAACTTAAAGATTATTATGTTAGCAAAATTCTTAGACTAAACACTTTGATACACGGTTTCCCTAAATTTCTGCACTTTCCAAAGATGAAAAGCAATCACCAATTGCAGCTGGCGATAATCCAATTTGTTCAAACTTTGCTTAAGTGTACTTTTTGATGATTTTTTCCATTATTAGCCGCATGGTAAAATCATCGGGCATACCGACCCAAGTTAGCAAAGCAAAGTGCTCCTTCACTTTATCGTCACTGAACACCAATCAAGCAAGTGCAGTTCCGCCAATGGGAATCACCCAAAGGTTCGCACCATCTGTAGGCAGATCTTGCCGCATTGGGAGATCAATGATCTTGTCTTTATCAGCCACCCTCCAAATGATGGGATCAAATCCTCTTGCCAAATTTGGTTTCATCTCTCACTTTCACTCCCACCACACGTCCATCAAAGGCTTGCTTGCTGAGACGGAACTCCTCAATGTCAGCAACCATCTGCTTTAATCTTCCTCCTATCTCACTAACCTTTTGCTCCTTTTGAGGTGGAATATGAAGGGATTTGAACAAGAAAAGAAGCAGCATAAACTTCCTGAGTTTTGGCAGTTGACTGCTCAATTTGTTTGTCAAGACTTCAAGTTCACACTGAACATCATCAAACAAGTCATCATCATCATACAAGACCCCCTTAAGCTGCTCTAACCACACTCTGAGCTTTTGGCTGTATGCCTGTTTCTCATCTGCATCCAAGAGCACTCCTTTAATGAAAGTCTATGCATATTGAAGGGGAGAATTGCCAAAAAAGTCCTAAACCTATTGGGATTGTGCCAATTCAGTCCTAAACCTTTTTTTTTGACCGATTCAGTCCTAAACCTTTTGTGATTGTGCCAATTGAGTCCATCCGGCCAAATTTGGCCGGCCGGAGCTGATGTGGACGCCGGGCGGCGCCGGCGACAATTTTTTATTATTTTCAGAATTTTTTTATTTTTTTTCCGAATTTTTTATTGTTTTTTTTTAATTTTTCTGTTTTTTTCTTCTTTTTTTCTCCCCCTCCCCCCCCCCCACCACCGGCGGCGGTGGCCGGCCAGCTCCGACGAGGCTGCCGGCCACCGCACGAGGGCCGCGGGCCCTCGCCGGCGGCCGGCGAGGGTCGCGGCCCCGTCGGGACCGACCACCCTCGCCGGCGGCCTCGCCTGCACCAAGGCGAGGCACGGGGCCGCGGCAAGGCGGCCTCGCCATGGCTGGCCGCGGGCGAAGGCGGCTTCACCGCGGCCGGCGAGGCCATGGCGACCTTTCGCCCCGGGCCCGCCATGGCCTCGCTGGCCGCGGCGAGGCCGCCGCCCGCGGCCAGCCATGGCGCGGCGGCGCCGCCCAGATGGGGCGAGCGGCCTCGCGAGGCCGGCCTCTCCAGATCGGGCGCGCCGCCACCGCATGGCCGGCCTCGCCCGGATCCGGGCGGCGGGCCGCGAGCCTCGTCGGCGCTGGCCGCCACTGCCGCCACGGCGGGGAGGGGAGGGGAGGGGAGGGGAGAAAAAAAAAGAAAAGAAACAGAAACAGAAAAATTAAAAAAACAATAAAAAATCTGAAAATAATAAAAAAATCAAAAAAATTATTAAAAAATCAAAAAATAATAAAAAATTATTAAAAAATTGCCGCCGGCGCCGGCCGGCGTCCACGTCAGCTCCGGCCGGCCAAATTTGGCCGGATGGACTCAATTGGCACAATCGCAAAAGGTTTAGGACTAAATCGGCAAAAAAAAAAAAAAAGGTTTATGATTGAATTGGCACAACTTCAATAGGTTTAGGACTTTTTTGGCAATTCTCCCCATATTGAAGCTTCCTCAACTTGGTTTTAATGTCATCATCAACCAAGGCATCTTCCTGAAGGGCAAGAGAGGTCAACTTCTGCAGGACCCTCTCTATGAAGCCATAGAACACTAAACCCACCATTCCCTGGTTTGCGTTGAAGATGGAAGGGTTATGCTAAACTAGAGCCACTAAATAAATTTAAAGAGAAAACGCAATTCAGCTCCAATTGAGTATTCTTTAAGGACCAAAGTACTTAAATGAAGACTCCTCCAGCTCTACGACATTGCTAATTTTCTTCTTCAAGGCGCAGCGCTCGGAGCATTACGTATGTCCCAACGCTTGCGTCACCCAAGAGCGCCACCATTTAGAAGCCTACCTTATTGAAAGCTAAACGGAATGTTATATTTCTTAATGCAAGACCATGTGATGAGACCCAGTTTCAACTCTGCTTTTCTTGATGGCTTGCACCAGCACCACATCAATAGCAGAGCAGCTTTGTTTATTCAATTATTATGGCCATCACATGCAAGCCCACCCAAGTTTTTAAGTGTATAATACGGACTCGCAAGACCATGTGATGAGACCCAGTTTCAACTCTGCTTTTCTTGATTGCTTGCACCAGCACCACATAAAAAGCAGAGCAGCTTTGTTTATTCAATTATTATGGCCATCACATGCAAGCCCACCCTAGTTTTTAAGTGTATAATATGGACTGTGGATTCGCTTTCGATTCTTTAGGGATCAGGATCATCGCTCTTTTGGCATAACCTTGATTATAGAGTCAAAGGTGTCCATTTAAAAATAAAAATAAAAATCTTTTGGCCCTCCCCACATACTACCTGAGATTAGGGCAAAAAAACATGTGAAATTTTGCTAAGTTTCTTGGAAGATTCAGTCCTCTCTCTCTCTCTCTCTAAAAGAAAAACCAGGATGTTTCTCTCTCTCTGTCTCTGTCTCTCTCTTAACCAAATAGAGAGCAAAATTGAGGAAGAAGAAAGGTTAAGAGGGTTATTAACCTTTAATGATTGATAATAAATAAACATGTCATTAACTTAAACTAATCAGGGACAAAACGCCGACTAACATTTTTACCTAAATAATAGTTCATGCACCACACTACTTTGTTTACCACCTTAGGTGGGGCCAATTTGATATCTCCCAAGTCTTTCTTTAAGGGTCTAATTGTATCAATTATTGACATCTTGGGCTCCAGTACAATTACATATAAATTGGCAAATTGGATCGTAAGATCATTCAATTCCTCTATCGTTACGCATAACAGCTCGAATAGACATGTATGTGTCGCTAGGTGCTAAAGTTTTAAATTGCACACGTTCCTTTGAATCCATATTCCAAAGATCATTCAAAGTTAATTTTGCAATGAGACAAGTTGTCTGACGTCAAAGAGAAATGAATGCTTTCCAAAGCCAGAACGCATGAAAACATTCCTCAAGAGGGCAGACTAACAAAATGTAGCTTTGTCTTCATCTCGAAAGAAATTACAAGTGTTGAAACGCACTCAAACAACAGCAGAATGAGTCTCGGGTCTACTTAAAGAAGAAGCAGCGTTGGTCTTCAACCTGAACACAAGATACATCAATGCAGAAAATGCTGACACTCTTGGCCTGGGCACTTGGGAAGGTTCAGCAGATATATGAACTCCTAGAAATAGAGAGTTATAGAGAGGAGTCTCTCCAGATGCTATTAAGCAGACAATCCACATAACCTGCAATCAAACCCAAAAACAAAAAATTCGATTGTGAATGCGCAGAGCTACCAAAATGTGAAAGTGCTACTGCATATGATCTAATTATGTCTACTCGTCCAACATCTTCTAACTTTAACAAGAGCACAACAAAAGGACCAATAGACTAATACACAAATATACATCCGGTTATTGTCAAAATTCAAATGGCAAATGGACTGTTGACTTTGTTATATTATTGTCACGATAAAGAGAACGGTGTACTAAGTAGACATTCAATGCAGAACTAAATGGTGAGATCTTATATATTGATTGCATTCATCCTGAATCGTCAGTGTTTCAACTCCACTAGAATTAGACTTGTAGATGGAACATCCAGTAAACAAGCGATGGGTATTGAAAAAGACCGACACTTAAACTAATCGATGAGAATAATAGAGGATATGAGCGGCGCATACCTAATGATCATTTGATTGGACCACTTTCCAGTCAACCTTAATGAAGGGCACATGAGAAACCTCAGGCCAAAGCTCACCATCTTCCACCTGACATTTTTTACTCAGTTCAGGGCAGCCTGCAATACACAACTCTTGGAGTGCAGTGAGCAAACCCACTCCTTGCATCGATGATAATTGAGGACACCCAAAGATATGAAGCTTTTTGAGAAGTGTAAGATCTTGCAGCCACTCTGGTAGAGCCATCAAGTTTCTGCAGTCAATAATGTACAACTCCTCTAAGGTGTCAGCAGAGGCCAGAAGCCACTGCGGCAAGTGTACCAATCGTGGTGAAGCCAAGACCGTGAAGAAACGTAGCTTTGGGAAGAGGTCTGATTCGTTATCCTCAAGCTGAGTCAACATAAGCTTGTCACAACCTGTGATCCTCAATGACTCCAATGCAGTCAGTTCACTCAGCGGCAGAGACCCTAGACGTGGACAATTCTCTATTTCCAGAGATAGTAGGTTGTTCAAGCATACTGTGCCTCCAAACAACACTTCTAGATTTCTACAATTATGGATCAACAAGTACCTCAAAGACTTCATGCGATGAATTCCACTCTCAAGGAGACTTTTCTGTTTTGTGGTCAACTGCAGAGATCGAAGGTTGATCATCCTATCCATGTCTCGAGGCAATTCCTCTAGTCCTGAGCTCCTGGAGATAGATAAAAACAGCAAACTATGCAGCTTACATATAGCATCCGGCAGTTTCTTCATGCGGCAGTTACTCCCAAGGCTAAGCACTGTGAGATGCTTTAACTTGCCTATGGAACTTGGTAGCTCTTCAAAGCTGGAAGAGGACAAGTGCAAAAACCTCAAGTACTCGCACTTAGACATGCTGTCAGCATCTCTTGTATTGAACGTGTCCTGGGACACCCAGTGAATCATTCGCACTCTGTTCAACTTTAACCTGCTCAAGAATGGTGGGGCTTCATTCTCTTTTAATTGCCCCGACGAAACAGTTTGCAGTAATGAAACATGTCGAGTTCTCTCTGGAATTCTCTGGGAACTATGACTAAGCATGAAGCAATCAATTTGTTCTGTTGACACAGATAATGCTAGATCGTAAAGTAAATCATGCATCTTAAAACAGAGAAATGGACCGCTCTGCCAGGCTTCTTGGAGGAAGGATCTGGACCATAACTCTTTCAAGTAATTGTTACAAGCGTCTTCAGGAGTTCTGTCTTCATTTGATAGTGGAATGAGCCCACACGCAGTCCAAAGATAAGCCATAGGTAAAGCGTAGATGATGTCGCCTCTACGAAAAACAGGACACAAAGCAAAACATCGTTTTAAGTGGGATGGCAAATAGATGAAACACAGTTTTAGGATGCTTAGAATGTCCTCCTCTGTCTTTATGGATCTACACATATCGTCGTCTCTCACCAGTTCCCAGAATTGCTCGTTGTCCGTTGAGTATAGTAGGCCACCCAACATCTTCAGAGCCAAAGGGACTCCACTGCATCTTCCTATGATTTCATCCCCGATCTGGAGGAGACGTGGGCTTATTTCCTGTTCGTTTTGGTCAAATGCCCATGTCTTGAACAAGGATATAGAGTCTTCATATGAAAGGCCCTGTAAGTTGTACGCCAGTAGGGAACTTGTGATGGCAGGTACTTTTGCATCTCGCGTGGTCATGATAATCTTGGTTCCATAGGCAGCTTCGGCCAACTGAGACCTCAAATAATCCCACCCAGCCCAATTCAGTTTCCGCACATCATCTAGGACCAGTAAGAGCTTGCAGCGACTTACAACGCCCCTTAGAAGAGTCTGCAACTGGGGATAGTCCAAGTTGTTCAAACTTTGGCCAAGTTTACACTGGATGATCCTTTCCATGATTAGCCTCACATTAAAATTACCGAGCATGTTCACCCAAATTGTCAAAGCAAAGTGTTCTCGCACTCTAACGTCATTGCACACCAACCTAGCAAGTGCAGTCTTGCCCAAACCTCCGATTCCAACAATGGGAATCACAGAAAGATTTGCGCCATCTCTAGGCGGATCTTGCTGCATCAACAGCTCAATTATCTTATCTTTATCAGCATCCCTCCCAATGATGGGATCAAATCCTCTCACCAAGTTGGGTTTCATCTCTCTCACTCTCACTCCTGCTACACCGCCGTTACAGGCTCGCTTGCTGAGACCGAACCCCTCAATCTCACCAACCATCTGCTTCAATCTTCCTCCTATCTCACTAATCTTTTTGCCCATTTTCAGATGGAATGTAAAGGGATTCGAACAAGAAAAGAAGTGGCGTACCTTGCCATGTTTTCGTTGTTGACCATTCAGTTTCTTCCTCAAGGCTTCACACTGGACATCATCAACCAAGTCCTCGACATCATACAATACATCTTTAAGCTGCTCTAACCATACCTGGAGCTTGTAGTTGTGCCCCTGTTTCTCTTCAGCATCCAAGAGCACCCCTTTAATGGAAGCCAAAGCGTATTGAAGCTTCCTCAGCTTGGCTTCAATGCCATCATCAACCAAGGCATCGGCAACAGAGCCCAGCTTCTGCAAAACCCTCTCGGTGATGCCGTAGAGCACTGAACTCGCCATGTCTTTTCTTCTTTCTGGTTTGTGTTTGGAGAGGTCATGCTGGACAAGAGCTATTGGGTCGCTTTTATAGACTTATTCCTAGCTCTTTAACGCTGTTAGTTTTCTTTCTTGACGCCGTGGCCCCTGGAATATCACGTCACAATGCTCGCGTCATTGCTCGCGTCATACAAGAGCTCCGCCGACACTTCCTTGAAGCTGTCCTTGGCCATAATCCAGACAAGTCTGCAATAAAAAGTGGTCAGATCCCATCCAAGTAGTCAAGAAACAATTTGATATGTGAAGATAAGAGATTCCCATTCTGCATCTTTCCTTTTATTTATTGACGAAGTCGAGGACTCTGATCTAGTGATCTTGTGGTGATTCACGGCTAAGTGCACAAGTTGATCTTTGTTCTAACTGTATCTGCCAAATTCGTTGCCCTGACGGGAAGAGAAAGAGGCCTCCATTTGACCACAACTAGTGCTTCTGTTCGTTGGGTTAGACTACCCCAATGAGTGGGTCTAAACCAGAGCCCTGACAGGTCGGTCTCGGGTAATCCGGGATGAGCCGGTGCAGGAGGTTTGGTCCAGGACTCCCGAGGCCTGCTCGATTTCTGGCTTCTTCAGGAACAGTAGGGTAACTAGCAGTGCGATGACTGAATTTCACCGGCACGAAAACTAAACATACATGCCCAAACCGGTTATAAAGCCAGATACTAGCATTACTGTAAACGCCATCGTCAGCAATTGTTCATCCTCCAAGCCCCTAATTGAACTTGTTGCGATGGAACGCTGGGCCTTAATGGTGGAGCTCGAACGGCTTTTCATCAAGCGTGATGCTTACCGTGAAGCTAACCAAGTTGTGTTTGCCTTAGCTCGGTTAGGGAGCATTCTCCGGAAGACTTCTGCATTTTTGCTGGGCGTTACCCCCTTCTATTTCCTCTATTTAGGTAGGGTGCACCAAGTACTGTGCCCACTAATGGTTAAGTACCTTCAATACTATTATTCCTTTTCTACCCTTAAGAAGCTATGTTGGTGCCATATATATGCTCTGTTAATCTCGAGTAGGGGTGTCAAATGGGTGGGTCGGATCGGGTTTGGGTTGGGTCGAAAATGGTCCGACTCACATCGACCCATTTAACCCGTTTTGACCCATTTTCATGTAATGTAAATTTGATAATCCATACCCGACCCAACCCATACCTGATCCATATCGCCAACACATATTAATATTTAACTTAATTTAAGAAAATCTACTCTCACTTATTTAGTCCACTTTAAACTTTTTATATATAAATTATTTGAATAAAAATTTTACATCAAATTTATAAAGTAAATTAAATAAAAAAAATTAGTAAACTTTTTGCCCGGATCTAGCGAGCCGCGAGCTCTGTTGCAACCAGCGAGTTCGAGGCTCGCCTACCCAGATTCAGGGGAGCCGCAGCTTGGCCAAGGCCAGCGACCTCACGGCTCGCCCGTCCAGATCTAGGCCGAGCTTCGGCCAGCGAGCTTAGGGCTTGCTAGCCCAAGCTTTGTCACAGCTTGCCTACCCAGATCCAAACTAAGCTTTAGCCGGCGACAGCAAGCTCGAGATTGGCGATGGTGACAGCGGCGTGATGGCAAAATCGACAACGAAGGTTGAGAACGCATAGAGGAGGAGGATGGAAGTAGAGGGATGATGGGTCTACTTAATAACTCACCCAACCTATATTTGATCTATATTTAATTTTCAATTGACTCATATTTAACACATATTTAACTTTCACTTGACCCATATTTGACCCATATTTAACTTTCACTTAACCCATATTTGACTCATTTAACTAAAAGTGAGTCATAATATAGGTTTATGACCCATTTTGACACCTCTAATTTGGAGGCATGACCGTACTTAGCTAGCTATTTGGAAGAGAACTACCATAGTGATCCACTACCATGACCCCTCCCACGAAATCTGAGTTTCTTAGGAAGTATGAATGTCCCTCGAAATTTGACTCATTGTGAAATGTCATCCCTAAATTTTTAATTTGTTAAATGTGATCCGTAAATTATTAGGTAAATGTCCAATGTAGTCTTTTCATTTGCTCAAATGAGGCATTCGACATTATTTGGTGATGTCAATTAGTATATGCTTAGTTGGACTTTTAAAAACAATGAGTCAATATGTCCATTTTTTTTATTCATCTACTTTAAAAAAAGGAAACAAAAAATTAGGCTTTTAATGTGTCCATTATTATCTAATGATATTGATTATTATATCATGATCTAAGATGAATAACTTACTAATTAAAATTAAAAAATCAAATAACCCAAACCTTAAGTGATATGCTAAAATCAGTTTGTAAAGAGAGACAATTTGGTCTTTTTTAACATGGGGATTTTAGTTAAAGATATATGCATAGTACTTATAAAGATAGTCATATGAGTAATCATATAATAAATATGAGGTTGTCTTCCGTATCTTTGTTGTGATCATGTTATAATCACTGCACCATTTTCATTTCTTCCTTTTTTGTACTTTCTATCAAGATAATTTTAGTTCCCTTAAAAGAGCTATGTCACCCCATCAGTGGGTAAATTTCGAATTCAGTCACGAATTCTCTATCGTAGTGTAACCCATATCAGTAGGCAAATTCCGAACTCATAAGATATTCGACTTTTTTTTCAGGGTTAAGTAAGATAAGAGACACATCTAGGATGGGCAACCCAATTCATCAGATAATTGGTACTTAATAATATTAATAAAATATTAACTTAAATTGTCACATCTATCCTGTGTATTGTGTAAGACGAGCTAGCAGATGTGGCATTGAAATTTATAACAAGTGCATAAAACCCGCAAACACTGCTCATGGGTCTTCTCCCATCTTTAGCAGGTGGGAGGAACCGTGTTGAGAATGAGCAAAAAAGCGACTGCCACTTTCATCTCAGATGTCAAAAAGCAATTGAATTGAATTGCCTTTTGGCATCCGATTATTTGCTTTTTGGCAATTGATCAAATGCCAAAAAGCCCTCGCGAGTTGCTTTTTTTTCGCAATCGAGCAAATGCCAAAAAGGCCTCGGGAGTTCCTCTTTTTGCCTTAGTCGATCGAATGCCAAAAAGCACTTGAGAGATTTTTTTGCCTTCGCAATCGATCAAATGCCAAAAGGTCCTCGAATATTTTTTATTTTTTTTGCCTTCGCAATTGCTCAAATGCCGAAAAGTCCTCGAGAGTCTTTTTTTTTTTTTTTTTTTTTTTTGTCTTGGCAATCGAAAAGCCCTAGAGAGTTGCTTTTTTTTGCCTTCTTGTGGCATCTGAATGTGAATTCCCATCTTCAACCATTGAATTATGTATCGAGGGGATCTAACGGTCGAATCTAATTAACAGTCGCAAAAGTCAAGTCCACATATATTAAACAAACAAACAAACAAATAAAGAGGTACGGACCCAGGAGTGCCAACTTGGCACGGAGGACACTTAAGTGCCAAAACTTACAAACGATGCACACTTAAGTGTCAAAATTGGAGCAAAAAGAATCGGTTAAGTGCCAACAAACGGCGAAAAATTTCGACCAAACCGCCACGTATTTATTTTAGGCGACTTCGTTTGGCGACGGAAAGCATTTTTTTTTTCAAAATAAAAAATTCACATGGCAATTTTAATAAAAAAAATTGTCCACATCAGATTTTTAAAACATTAAAATTGATTTTATTAAAAAAAAAAAAAAAAGGGGCTCGCCGATTTCCCCTCCCCTTTTTTTTTTTAAAATTAATCAATTTTATAATAATATATTTTTTAAATTATTTAATTAATCATTTTTAAAATCCACGTCAGCGCAAAAACGACGTCGTTTTATGCTGATTTTTGGTCGATTCAATTTTCGGCGAGCCACGTAGGCAAAAAAATTAATAAAAAATTGCAACGTAGGATTTCTGGTAGGGTTCCGGCGACTTGACACTGAAGTAATCCATTTTTTTTTTTTAAAAGTGGTACTTAAGTATACCGTTTGTAAGTTTTGGCACTTAAGTGTCCCTCCGTACCAAGTTTTGGCACTCTTACTATACTTATGCCAACAAATAAATGCCGGCCGGATGACCTATATATACCCAAACAAATTGCTTGTTCCACATATTCCCAGGACTCAACAACAATCACAGAGGGCTTTGACCACTTCCTTCCTCAGAGTATGGCGAATTATACAATGACACTCGAAATGTGAGTAATTCATTTGTGTGAATGTATTCTAAGAACTCTACTTAGAACGCTAGTTAAGTAAATAGTTCTTATTTCTCTTTTGAATCTATTTTTCTTTTCATTAGTTTCTTTCTAATTTGGTATAGGGACAACAAGCAACCACAACAATAGCAATAATAGGAAAGTTTTGACTCCACCAAAAGATTTCACATTGTATTCACCTCTTTCAAGCTGCTTGTCCTCAGACATTTCAGTTCATTGCATTCCAGGACATTGAACCACACAATATTGCCACTTTACATCGTTTGTGAAGTCATCTATTTTAGAACACTGATAAAAGTAACTAGACTAGCGAGCGGGAACTTGATGTACCGGTTCTTTTACATCATTTTCGGGACCCTCACTTCCAAGTTGCTACTCTAGACAAGCCTAACTCTAGTATCAATATGTGTTTGCTAGTTTTTGCTTTAGCATATTTGCTTGCACGAGAATCTGACTGTTTTCAAGAAATTTTTTCAGCTGTTCCAAGATATGCCTCTTTCTGAAGTTCAATTTGATTTTTGAGGCTCCTACAATTATACTTGCATATCAATTTTGTTGCATGTCACTTGTACTAAATGCTTCTGGTTTTTGATAATTTATTTTTGTAGAGCCATCATTATATTTGGATCATAGATTATATAAACAATTATGACCTTTAGTATTTTAATGTACAATGATGGAATCAAATTCAAATTTATGAAAATCGTGGAAAAATGTCCTACAATAACACTCTGGAAACTCATGGTCATCTAGAATGAATGGACATCTTTATAAGATAGATTATAGCTTTTCAATCATCCCTAAACCAGTTTTCATTAAGTAACTATTAAAATTAAAAAAAGTCAAAATGGAAAATGGAAAGAACTCATGGAGCACTTCATTTCTTTAATTGCTGTAATCGGGACAAATGAAACGAGCCCGTTTAGCTTTTCCTTCGGGGCGTATGTGGAAGTAAGGTACTACTAATCCAGTTTTCACATCGTCGCACCACCCTCTCATACTAAAGCATAAATGTAAACACGGTAACGCACAGAGAGGATGAGGATGCTAGTCTAAGTCCACCAAAAGCATAAAGAAGAACAATTTAAGACAAATAATTATAACAATTGATAGAAAATTTAAATGTCAAGTTACACATTCATTTGACAATTTTAGCTTTTTGAAAAGTTAGTTAACAATAGTCCCAAATCTCACAAGGTATTGAAGCAAGCCTGAGTTTAAATCTCTCTAGGTAAAAAAAAAAAGTTTAATAAGTTAAGCTTTTAGAATAGTTGACAATAGTCCCACACCCTAATAATGTAAAACTTCTGCTGGACTTATGGATATATGCAAACTAGTATTTTCACCAATACTCATCAATAACATTAGTATTTTGGCCGCAAACAACTGATTTGATCCAATCTTCTGCACCATAAAGACTTCATCCTGTTGATTCAACTTTTGTCTACACAAGTAAGCTTCAGAGTTACTAGGGACGATAGTGTCAAGATCAATCAAAATCTGGAAACAACTTTGTTGCATAGCTTGCCGATCAAATCCAGCATTACAAAAGCAAAACTCAACATCTTCACAGTGGGCTAACAACCATCTCTCAATGAAAGGACAAGTATAATGAAGCTATCACATATGTCTGATTAAGGGCATATATGTGTATACATCGACGAAAGCAAAAAGTCCCATTCAATTCAAAACATTATCCAGGTTTCAAAAGGTTATACAGGAATTTACATGTCAAATTATGTACATTGTGAAAGTTTGAGGTGTTACGGGTCAAGAAAAAGTCAATATGTATTTGTTGCAAGATTTGGATTCAACAAAATGCAAAAAATAGAAACATCCAGAGACATTCTTAACATAATCCCATGTGAGCTAACTAAAACAGATAACTACAAGCATGCCACATCACTTTATATTCTTGCTCCGCGGTTCAAATCCAATCCCTTCTAAGTATAATTCTTGGGATGCTCTGAGTAACAGTACTTAATTTCGTTGAAGAACATGTGCATTGCATTGATCCCTTCATTTTCCGTACTAGATTTATGAATAGCCGCATGAGGACTATTGTCTATATGCTCATGGAAGGAAAAAGAGAAATAGCCTCTCTCCACAACAAGAAATGTATACCAAATATATACCAAGTTTTACTTTTGAAGACCACTTCGCACCTTCACATCAATTATCCTTGTGTCCTTATGTAAGATGTGCTATTTTCTATAAAAAAATGTCCACCTCTAGATTTTAAATTCTCACATCTACTCAAAATAAATTAAAAATAATATAACACAACCTTAAGTAATATGCTAAAAATGAGTTTGTAATGAGAGACAATTTGATCTTTTTAATGTGGGGATTTTTTTTACTTAAAGGTATATATGTGTAGTATTTATAAAGATAGAGTTGTACAAGCAATCATTAGATAAATATAAGGTTGTCTACAGCATCTTCGTTGAGTCATGTGTATGGATATAATCACTTCACCATTTTCATTTCACTTATTTTGAAATGGATAAAGAATTTTTCATTTTTTATACTTTCTTTGATGATAGTAAATTATAATCACTTCGCCATTTTCATTTCACTTATTTTGATGATGATATTTACTATATTCACTTCACCATTTTCAATCCACTTATTTAACTATTGATAGAATACCAGAACGGGATTCAATTGGGTCGTCACAAGCTCCAACCAGGACCTCCTTCCTTGTAATAGCAAGCACTTTCTGAAATCATACTGAGTTCAGAACTCAGTAAATGAATTTACTACAACAGTCGCCCACTCATTGCTCAATTCGACAACTACGCAGAAGAGGATTGTTCAAGGACTGCATCAGTGATGCGGAAACGCTATCAAAAGAGTCAGATTTAAAAAACCAGAGGGGAAAAACATCTAGCATCAGCTGGTGAACTAAGATGTGTTTTCAGCTGCTCAACTTCATCTTATGTCATCGAGTAGGTCCTAACGAAACACAAGGGAATTCAAAAGGATCTAAACTGTCTACCAAGGACAAGACTTTGATACTTATGCCAAGTAATGAATGTTCTCAAAAATTAAACTTGCAAAAATTTACCAAAATAAGAAAAGCCTTGGCGAGATAAGAGTAAAGGCGGCCATAGTATCATGGAAAAGCATGTGTTTTTAGAAGCCTGCAATAACTCTTATAATGTCTGATGCGAAGCTGCTAAAAACTAATTTAGATAATGCACAAAATCTCATCACATATTCCCATACTAATCTAGATAAAACTTGCCAATTGGTATATCGCCTAACGTGAAGCTGCTGAAAACTAACATGACACTGTGGAACCTGCGGCTTACATTGCTTAAAGATCTACATACGATCTTTAACATAATAGAAGATGATAAATGTCACCAATCTCCATCTGAAGCTACCGTACGAAGACTGTATAACACAATAGCCCCAACCAAAAGACAATCAGGTACCTGAGTGCTTCGCTTTCTGCAAACTAAGCTCTCTCTCTCTCTCTCTCTCTCGCCACAACAAAACCTACCCTCACATCACAGAACCGAAAAGGAAAACTTGACAGAAATAAATTCATCAGCACCATCCAGCCACATAATTCCTGCCTTCATGGAGGATGAACAGATAAATATGGGAATATAAGATCATTGACTAGCCTACAGCAAGGGAAAGTAACATCCTGCAAGCCCAATTTTTGTAAACTAATGGATTAGTGTGGAAAAGGAAAAAAAAAATACCCACTTGAGCAGAATTTAGGAATCAAGATGGCATGGACTAATGGCTAGTAACAGTGAAAAAGGTAAAAACAAAAGAACGAAGATGTCCCAAAGAAGAACCAGAGAATAATAAAAAATACTGTCACTGAATTCTAATCAATCTCTTGAAAGCCAGGACCTTGCTCTTCAAGATGCTTTTAAAAAAGCATTTTATGAACAACGAAAACAAAACAGAAATTGTCTTTTCATCCATTTGAATTTCATTTTCCATCTTGTATATTAAAAAAGGTATCACATCCTAATGCAAGCTGCAGCGCTACCTCATATTTTTACTCCATAGTTCCAATGCAATCGCTTCCAGGTATAAATCATGGAATGCTCTGAGTAAACAGTACTTGGTGTTGTTGAAGAACATGTGCGTTGCTTTAATCTGTTAGGCTGAACTTCTATATGCTCACTAGATTTATGAATAGTCATATCCTGATTACTGTTTATATGTTCATAGAATCGAAGAGAGTAATAGGCTCTTTCCACGAAAGAAATACTTGCAAGCGTAGTATCACTGCCTTTGGTCCTTCCTGACCAACAAAGAAGAAAAACACTTGCAAGCGCAGTGTCAGCGATCCAAGCGTTGAGACAATTTGGACGATCACATTCTTCCTTAATTCTCAATTTGCACAGTTCTTCTACCCGGGTTTCCAGTGTTGGCCGTGCATAAACAGGAAATGGAGCTGCAATTCCCGGTTCATTCGTCGGAACCAAGTGCAAATGGTGATGTGGCTTTTGTCGTGATGCCGCTGCTCGTCGCAAGTGATTGTTTCCCATCGTACAGCGCACGTACGCATGCATGGGTTGCATGGGGTCAAATCACTAATGTTATTGATGCAGTGTCTTACGATGTTGGCCCATCCAAGATGTAAACTTCATTAGATGTCACACACAATACGTGGACCATTGAGCCTCGGCCTATTCTCAAAGCCGATAGATCGCTAAAAGAACAAATGGTAGTGAAATCATGATACTGAAATTGCTGATAGATGATCCTGATCATGATTTATCAACTCATTTTCTATGGGAGAATCTTGATTAATCAAACTGGTTGTAAACCAATTCTTAATTTTTCCACCTCCGTTTTAGTGTGCAAAGAGATCACCGGGCTCCAAGATCTCCATAACATGGCAGATCACGCGGTTACACTCGAAAGGTACGTGATTCGTTCATATGAATATGTTTCTAAATTCTCGCTTAGACCGTGGATCAGTAGCTAATTTTTATTTTTCTTTTGAATTTATTTTTTCGATTAGTTTCTTCCTGATTTGATATAGGGGCAACAAACAACCACCACAACAAGCGAAAAGTTTTGACTTAACCAAAAGACTCCACATTACATTTACCTCCTTCAAGCAACTCGTCATTGTGTATTTCAATTCACAAGATACCAGGGTGCTGAGTCACGTGGTCCTGCAATTTTACATTGTTTGCGAAGTCATCTATTTCATAGCATTGATCAAAGTAACCAACCCGCAAACCTGAAATTGGTGTACTGATGCTTGTACATCATTTTCGGGACTTTCGGTTCCGAGTTGCTTCTCTAGATGAATTTGTCTCCGGTCATGTGTCTAGTTGTCAATATATCCTTGCTGGTGCTTGCTTTGATGTGTCTGCTCGCACGAGATTCGGCTCGTTTTTGAGAGATTGGTCAACTGTTCGACAACGTGTCATTTGCCGAAGTTCAGTTGGATTTCTGAGGATCCCACAATCGTACGGTATTTGGGGTGTCTTTGGTTGTATGTTATTTAAGGTTGATCGCCGTAGTTTACATAGACAATTATGATTCTTTGATATGTCCATGTGTGGATGAAGATGGAATAAACCAAAACTTACGAAAATTGTGGAACAATATCACAGAAAAATTTTGTGGCAATACATGCTCATCGATCATGAATGGGACACCTTGACAGGTTGATTACAGCTTTTCCATCATCCCTAAACCAGTTTTTAATAAATAATTAATAAAATTTAAATAAAAAAAAAAAAAAAGAAAATGGAAAGAATTGATGGGCCGATTCATTTCTTTGGTTGCTGTAATCGAGACAAATCAGCCCGTTCAGCTTTTCCTTGAGCCCGTATCTTGGAAGTCCAAGTTGGACCTATACAATTAGGAAAAGTTAATGGGCTTCGGATTAGACCTAATACAACTATAAATTGGGTCCTAACGAGACCCAACAACTTCCAAGCCCCGAACTCATTTAAGTTCCTTCATTTATCGAAGTGCAAGTGTTCTGATGCTGACATGGTCTTTATGTTTCAAATTGAGTGGTCTGAAAATTTTCAAATCTTTGAGTATTTTCAATTTTTTTTTAATGTTTATCAGAATTGAAGTTTGTATCTATATATTTCCAAGCATGATCTCTTATGCTAACTTAGACTATTAGGAGACATTATGATAACTCTATTTTTAATAGAGTATTCTTGCTAATTTAGACTTGATATTTGCTTAATTTTGAGGAATTTTGGGTGAATTTAATTGCTACTCATGTAATTTTATTTTATATGAAATATTTTCAGATCTTTCAGAATATTGCAATATCTTTCAGAATATTTCATCTTGAAGAAAAAGCCAGCCCAAATCGATATTTAGAGAATTTAACCATGATTGAAGATAAGGTTCAAAGAAAATCAAGGAGGAATCTTTTCCAAATCCTAATAGAGTCGACTTAGGGCAGATTTTTGGAGGCTATATAAACTGCTCTTGTGCCGCATATAAAAAAAGAAGAAGAGAGAATCCTTGGAGCCACCATCTTTGCAGAAGATTTTAGGTTTTAGATTTTGTTCTTCTATTTTAGTGGAGTTGATGCATGTCAAGGAGAGAAGGAGGAGACAAACCTGAAGCTCCTTGAATCTCAAATTGGTGAATTTGTTTTTATTTTAGTATTATGTTTTCTTTAATATTTGTTAGTTTAGTTTTTACTATGTTCTAAATTTCTTTTGTTAGAGCTACAATGGATCTTAATCATGATTGATTGATTTTCAAAGACTTTCATGCAATAGAATTGTTTTGATTGTGTCGTTCTTTATCATGATCTTAATGCTTTTAAGGCCCTGGCCAACTTTTGAATGATTTTTGATGTATGCATGATACCGGGTGGAGATTGTGTGCATGTGCAATAGTGATATTGAACCATAAATTAAATCTAGGTCAAGGTACACTAGATTATTTATGTGGCTACGGTAGTAGATCTAGGTTGAGACTACTTAGATTGAATTTGGGAATTTCCACAAGAACTTAATGCTTTTAGGTAGTTTAAATTCACCTAAGGTTAGTGTGGGTTAACATACCTAATTAGGGATTATTAAACCGAGGTCGGCTTTTAATTCATCTTAGGGAAATTTCGCCAACACAATTGGAAATTAATTTATTGCATGAAAGTCTTTGAAAATTAATTATGAATGGTTAAGTGAAGTTGGATGCTCTAACGCTTTGTGATCTTGAATTTGCTTTAGATTAATTTTACTTAGCTTTTAATTCTTTAAGTTTTGACCTTTTTTATATTTTAGTATTTTAATTGGTTTAGTTTATTTTTTACTCATCTTTTCGATTTGGTTAGCTAGATTTTTGAATTGATCACTTTCAATAAGTAATTAGATAAAATAAAAAACAAATTCCTTGTGGGAACGATACTCACTCAACACTTTATTACTTGTTGATATTGTGCACTTGCAATTCACCTAACACATTACAAGAAATGTGTTCGATAGCTTGATTTGTCAATTTTTTTAAATAACTTCTTATTTGCTAATTTTTTTTGTATTTAATTTATTTAATGGTTACTTTTTCTTTCATTTTATATATTTAAGAGAAAAAATTGCTAAGAATTGGAGTCGAGTTAGATTGGGCATGGGTTAAGTCTGGGCAGGATTAAGTATAGGTTGCTAAAGTCGTAATATGTGTAAATTGTAACATGTTATTTCTATGAGGGGAAACTTATTCTAAAAATTCTAAACCTATTACACTTTTGCTAATTCAATTCTAAACCTTTCAATTTTTCCAATTAAATTAACTTACAAGAGGTGCCTTTTACGTAATGGCAATACTTAATATTGGAATTGAAATGTTAAGCGTGATTAGGTGAGAGCACTATCAAGATAGGTGACATTTAGGAAAGTGTCCACCTGTATGCTGAATGACAAAATCGTGAGGGGTGCCCAAAATGGATAATATATTGTGTGAATTAACTCAAGGATATAATAGGTATAAGAGTGGAAACCACTCTAGTAAGTGAGTGGTTCAGGGACAAAACACTTGAAAGTTATTAGGCTTGTAACAACCTGATCTGACTAGAGTGAGGAGTGTTTGTTGAGGTGTTGACACCTAAATTTTGACTAAGTATTTAAATTTAAATTGCCTAAAAAAAATTATGAACTAATTTGGCCCTAACAAAAAGGACTTTTGCATAACCTAAGTATTAGTATTATTTTCCTTTACTAAGTTTTATTTTCCCTTATTTTACACTATTTTTCGGATAATTATTTAAAAATAAAAAATAAAAATAAAAATAAAGAGGAGAGAGGCCCACGTGGGCTGGGCCTTTGCGCCCAGCCCCCCCTTCCCCTTTTTTTTCCCCACAAAAAAGGCAGGAAGCAACGAAAAAAGAGAGAGTTAGAGAGAGATCTGCAGAGAGAGATCTGAGACGGAGGAGGAGGAGCGAGCTCAAAGGGCTTCCCCGGAGAGACATCCGGAGAGGCCCGAGAGTGAGCGAATCCGGAGGAGAAGCAGGAGCTCGGAAGGTTTCCCTTGGAGAGACATCCAGGAGGCCGGGATTCCGAGCGACTGCCAATCCGAGAGCGATTTGAGGGAGAGTAGAGGTTCTGGAAAATTTCCAGATCTGAGGGAGAAAGAGAGCCGTGAGGGTCCGAGGGCGAAAAAAGAGAGATCCGCAGAGAGAGAAATCCAGATCTGAGAGGGGACCGGATCTGGGGAGGGGGAGGCGGGGAGAGAAGGCTTCTCGCCCGATTTCGTCACGTCGCGTCGGAGCTCGCGGCTGTCCGACTCACGCGAGCTCCGGCCTTGAGCAGTTTTTGGTCGTCGGGCTCTAGTTGTCGTTCGTTGCTCACCCTCGTCCCCGGCGTGTCTTCGAGCCTTCGGCGTAGCGGCCAGAACCGTGGAGCCCGGCGACGGTGGTTGCTAGTGGCTACTCGGGTGGAGTCCGAGTTCGACTCGAACACGCCAGGCGGCGTCGCGGCTTACACGCCGCCGGGCACCACCGTCCACCACGGTGCTCTCAGTCGCGGCCGCATAAAGACGCGTCTCAGACCAGAGTCGGGTCGGCCGCGTGGGGAAGCAAGTCGGGTCAACCGGGTCATGCTTGGGGATCCGGTTGGGTCCTTAGGGCTTGGTCTTTGGGTTGGGCTCAAACGGAAATAGTGGGCCAGACTCAGTTTGTTTAACATGTGGGCTTGTCTTTCCTTTTTGTTTGCAGGTTTCTCCTTTGGGCCGGACGAAATGGGCCCGCAAGTTGGATCCGGCCCTAACCGAGAGGCTGGAAACTCTGGTGAGCCCGGGCCTTGGGCCGGGCCGAACCGGACCCGGGTCAGACCAGATGACCCGACCCGGGTCGGGTTGGTTTTTTTTATTTTAATATTGTTATTTTAATTATAAAAGTATTTTAAAAAATAAACAAATTTCCAGAAAAATCCGAAAATCCGAAAGAAAGTTTGTAATTTCCAAAAAGATCAAAAAATCCGCAAATATTTTATATTTCATATTTTCTAGAAAAACCAAGAAAATCCAGAAATATCTTGTATTTTCCAAAAAATCAGAAAAAGCCAAAAAAATGTTTGTTTCAACAATGCATGAAAAAATCGTTGAAAAATGCAAAAATATTAAACTCGAGGGTTTAAACAAGATTAGGTACCGAAAGGGCATTAGTAATTAATTAGTGTAATCAAGTCCTCGATCCTGATTTCTCTGGTTGCGCCAGAGTAAAATATTTCTCCTGATATTTTACTTGAATTTTTAATTGACCCATCCCAAACTGATTAGTGGCAACTCCTTTTTAAATGAAATTGAATTGCAGGTTAAAAAATCTGACCTTAAGTCGTGAATTGGTGGGCTTGAGAGAGGCTTGGCTAAAAGACCTAATGAAAAGCATTTTAGCCGAGCCATTAGCCTCCGAACGCGAAAAGGAGGTCGCGACATGAGGCCAAAGGACTTGAATAATAAGTTACTCCTAACAATTTTTTAGGATGCAAAGCAAATAGAAATGAACCAAATTATGCATTAAAAAAGGTAAGATTATTCATGAGATATACACATGAAATTAAAATTAGCTAACAAGAGGCATTTTTTAATGTAACGACGACACTAAGCATTGGAATTGGGGAAAAATGACAGAGCCGCCACAGTCACGTCGTGCCCAAATTTTCTCTAATGTATTTGGGTGAAAAACCACTTTTTACGTAAAATAAAAAGGGAGTTCCATTTGTTTTGGGGGAAAAAAGCCCATTAAGCTATAATAAAAAGTAAATTAGCATGGAAGATATTTATTATAATAGAGCATTTTGGACAATAATATGAGAAATTCGCACCTAAATTAAACTTCAACTGATGTCGAGTATAACTTGGTGCCTATAGTGAAAACTTTAGGTAGCGTCTCTTAATTCACCATTAAAATGATAATTTCCTCTTGAGCCACGACTGATCTGTATTTGCAAGATTTTAATACATTTGTACCAATTTAACGTTACACAAGACTTACCTACAAACGCAACATCCATGATCCCTAGCATCCCTTAACTATAATACCTTTGAAGGCAAGCTCTATTATTTCACATCTTGTCAGCTCGGCTCTCCACTCATGTGCACGGCCTTAAGCATGCCATGTTAGTTTTAAAGTTGTACTTATCTACCAGTACAACAAACACATGCATGAGCGACATGGAAGTAGAAATAGATTTGAAGTCCAACTCAAGATGACACAAACTGAAGTCACGGTGAAAGTGAGTGAAGTTTTTTGAAATTTTCCAACATAAGAAAAGAAATTTGGGAAGAGCGATGTCACATTTAGTGAGGACGAATGGAGTATTCAAAAAGTTTTTACGCCTTATTTTCAGCTCAATAGTGTGTACCTAATAGGACTATCAGTTTTAGTCCTCATTAACAAATTAGGTATAGATCAAACCACTCGACGATATTAATCTTTAATTGAGTTGTGCAAAAGCGAAACAGAAATTATCAAATCATTAGATAACTCTAATAAATGTTGTAGTTAAAAGCAGCCCCCCAATAGAAAATATCATGTTCATACCTTTCAAGGTTTGGCGGAATGCATCCAACACAATTGTGCTGCTATCGTTCGTTATTCTTTCTGTTAAATTCTTATAATCAGAACCTACATCAAGCATGTCACTAAAGAGCGGTGTTTGAGGTTGAGTGCAAAATTTGTTTTCTCCTTTGTTCTTTTTTCTGATCTCTACTTAATAAACACAAGCCAAAAGGATCTCCGCATATAATCTATTAAAAGCTCTTGGTGTAATAAAGCAACTCGAAAATATTAATTCAATCTCAATCTTTTCTCCCCTCGATAAATTCCTTGAAAGACCGGTGATTAATATAATTAATAACACAAGCAAATAGCGAAATCGCTACTTTGAAAGTAAACTGAATCTCATGTTTTCCATCACGATGATTCCTTAAATTTCTAACACTTTCCAAATTACAATCTAAAACTCTTTTTAGTTTGGATAAAGCTTTTTTTTGTGTTTTACAAAAGATTAAAGTTATCTCCTAAAACAGACTAAATATTTCAAAAACATGCTTTTATGTATTTAATGATTTCTTCTTATTTTGTTTTTGGCCAAGGGATGTGTGGATTTGCTAGTAATAGGTATAACGTTAGACTAAGAGAAATAATGCTGTGACAATTTTTAATCTACTGTAAGAATAATTATCTATTATAAATCACAAAAAATCAAATATAAATAATTATAAATTATTATGAAATCCACTTTTTCAAGAATTTATAGGTCATCACAAATTGTTATTTTTATAATAGCTTAAAGATTATTATGTTAACAAAATTCTTAGACTAAACACTTTGATACACGGTTTTCCCTAAATTTCGGCACTTTCCAAAGATGAAAAGCAATCACCAATTATTACTGAACGTTTTATTTTTATTTTTATTTTTTTCTGGTCAACTGAACCTTTTATTTGACGCATCACGACTTCAGCTTCTTTGACTATATGACCTAGTTGAGTGTCTTAGAAATTTCCTTCAAATGAATAATCTAGGAGAAGACATGAGACGCGGGCGGGCAATGGGACCCAAAAGCAAAAGGTCCCACCTTCGCATGGAAAATCCTAAAGCAAAGAAAGTGACGGGCTGGTGGTTCCTCCCAGCCCTCGCACCTTCACATGGAAAATCCTAAAAATCCTAAAGCAATGGAAGTGACGGGCAATGAAAGTGACGGGCTGGTGGATCCTCCCAGCCCTCGAAAATCCTAAAAATCCAAAAGCAATAAAAGTGACGGGCTGGCGGCAGCCCTCGAAAATCCAAAAGCAATGAAAGTGACGGGCTGGTGGTTCCTCCAAGCCCTCACACCTTCACATGGAAAATCCTAAAAATCCTAAGACAATGAAAGTGACGGGCTGGTGGTTCCTCCCAGCCCTCCCTCCTAAAGCACTGAAAGTGACGGGCTATTATTGATTGTCCAGCCCTCCTACCTTCGCATTGATAACCCTAAAGCACTTTCAAGGCCCACGCGGGTGATGAAATGAACATAAAAGTCAAGCCCCTAGCTACGTCCCTTTGCAAACGTACAAGGGTATAAATTGGGTCCGCTTCCTCGTCTCACAAACAATCACATGAGTTTACAACTCCAACTTCTCCTTCTCCTGAGCATGGCTGATCCATCGGTGAGGCTTGAAAGGTACGTAGTTCATTCTTGTAATATGCTCTTAAGGACTTTGCTTGGAGCGCAGATTCAGTAGCTAGCCTCTTTCTTTTCCCCTTTAGATTTATTTTTTTCCAATTTCTTCTTTATTCGGTACAGAAACGACGAACAACTACAACAGCAACAACAATATGAAAGTTCTAACTCGACTAAGAGATTTCATGTTGCATTCGCCTCGTTCAAACTGCTTATCATAGCGAGTACCAATTCACTACACATCGGGGCCCACAGCCTCATGGTTATGCAATTCTACATCATTTGTGAAGCCATCTATCTCATAGCACTAATTAAAGTGACTGGATCCGAGAGCCCGAATATAATATACCAATATTTGTACATCGTTTTTGGAACTCTCGGCACCGAGTTGCTTCTTTGGATTAACTTGTCTATAGCCATGTGGATGGTCATCAATATATGCTTACTATTGTTTGTTTTGGCATCATCTGATCAGCTCGAGCAATGTTCCAACCGTTTTCGGGAGATTATTCAACCGTTTGGCGATGAGCCACTTTCTGAAGTTCAGTTTGATTTTTGAAACTCCTGCAATTATCTTGTACTTGTGTATCAACTTTCTTTGGTATGTTATTTTTAATAAGTACTTTTGATTGGGAAAAAGGGAAAGTTATAATGTAATTGCTCTGTGTTTGGTGGACCTTATCTCATTGCCATGTTATGTACACGGTTATTTTAATTTCATCTAATTCATTTTCTTTTGGCCAAATTATTTTTTTTCCTAGATGTGGCAAATTGGGTCAATTTATCCATTTTTCAATTCATGTTTGTTAGGTGGGGTTTAAAATGTGTGATTTCAATTTTATAAATGGTGTTATGATGAAGAAATGAAATCCAACAAAAAAAGGGATATAAATGGGTTTGACTGAGACCCATCTTTCAAGTCAAGAGCTAGACATGTTACTATTCGATTTGTCACGCGTTTTCTTTTTCTTTTTTCCCCCTTTGACGAACATCTAGAAAACCAAACAGAGAGCTATTTTAATAATTTATCTCGACGCCCATGATTATTTTTAGGTTGATTGTCAAAGATTATACGGACAATGGTGAAACTTTCATATTTCCCCTCATAAAGATGGAATAAATCTCAAATTCAAGAAAATCATGGAAATATGTCAAACAAAACTTCCCAGCAACACATGATCATCTATAATAAGGAAAAGTGTCAGAAAAGTTCATCTATAATAAGGAAAAGTGTCAGAAAAGTTTTTACCTTATTGTATTGGCAATGATATAATCTTAAGCTTTTTAACGATACCAATTTAGTTATAAATCTTTTGACTTGTGTCAATTCAATTATTTCAGTTAATTTTGACCGAATATTGCTGATGTGGACATCGGGTGACTTACGTAACACCGCTAATATTGACATAGATAATTTTTAATAATATTTTAATAATTTTTCGATTTTTTTTCTTTTTTTCTTTTTCCTCTCCTTTCTTCTTCCTTTTGCCAGCGATTGGTCATTGACCATGACCGGGTAGGATGGCCTCGTTTGGCCAGCCCCGACGAGGGCTCCCTTCGCTATGCCTTGCCCCTAAACCGGTTTTTAATAAATAACAATAAAAAGTAAAAAAGTAGAAAGAAAATGGAAAGAGTTCACGGGCCACTTCTTTTCTTAGGCTGCTATTCTGGATGTTGGGCTTGGACGGCCCTTGTTGGACCTATACAATTAGGAAAAGTTAGAAGACCTCTGGAATAGGCCTAATAAAACTTAAAATGGTCAAAAGCTCCCCAAACCCGAAACTCATTCAACTTCCTTCCTTTATCGAAGTATGCGATGTTGGACATGGTCTTAATGTTACCAATCTTGATGGTATGAATATATTCAAATTTTCGGTCTTACAAGAGTAGAAATTTGTTCCTAGGCATGTAATCTATTATGCTACATTAGATGAAATTCCTAGCATCAAGAGAAATAACAGGAGATTTGTTGAAAAAGTCATAAATCTATTATACTTTTACTAATTTAGTCTTGAACCTTTTCATTTTTTTGTTAATTGAGTCTATTCGGCCAATTTTGGCCGGAAATTTTGGTGCTAATGTGACATTTTTTAATATTTTTTTGAAATTTTGGTGCTAATGCATCAAGAGAAATAACAAGAGATTTATGACTTTTTTGATAGTTTTTCCTTTATCTAAGTGCAAGTGTTTTGATGCTGGACGTGGTCTTTATGTTACAAATTGAGCAGTCTGAATATTTACAAATCTTTGAGTATGTTCAGATTTTTTTAATGTTTATGTGAATCGAAATTTATATATATTTCCAAACATGATCTCTCATGCTAATTAGAAATAACACCTTACATTTTGCACAAATTACAACTTTAGTGACCCATACCCAATATTACCTAGATTAGCAATTTTTCCTCTTAAATATAGAAAATGAAAGAAAAACTAACCAACACAAAACAAATTAAATATGGATAAAAAAATCAAATATAAAATATATTAGCAAATAAGAAATTACTAAAAAAATTGACAAATCAAGTTATTAAAACACATGTCCTTTAGGGCATGTTTAGTAACACTCTCGGGAACAATTGATTATATTTTTTTGTTCCCGAGAACAGATTTGTAACAGAAATCCATTTAATAAATTTTTTGTTCCTGAGAACAAATTTGTTCTTAAGAATCGATTTGGAGTAGAATCGAGAATAAAAAAAAAAAGTTGTTTCTCGCTCCCGAAAATAATTTTGAGAATCAATTTTGCTCTCTTCTCTTTTTCCATCTCTTCTCTTTTTTCCCTTCCCTTTCTTCTTCTTCCTCCTCCTCCTAACCCACCGCCACCCCATCGCCGCCCCTAGGCCTCCCTCGCCGAGCGGTCGAGTGAGGTCCGGCAAGCTCGCTGGAGCCTCGTCAGGCCAAGGCAAAGTCCGCCCGGCAAGCTCACTAGAGGCTCGCCTGCCCACCAACGAGGCTCGGCCTCGCAAATTTGGGTGAGACCGAGCCTCGTCAATGGTCGGGCACTTCGCCTAGGCGGCGCATGGTCGGCCTCACCCTGGGCTGGCAAGGTTGAGCCTCACACCGGCTGGTAAGGCTTGGCCCGCCTAGGCAAGGTCGAGCCTCACCGGTGGCCAGGCGAGCCTCTAGCGAGCTTGCCAGAGCTCGTCGGAGCCTCGCCCTAGCCTAGCGAGCTCTGGTGAGCTCGTCAGCCATAGTCGGTGGCAACGATTGCAAGAGGAAGAAGGAGAGAAAAGAGAAAGAAAGAAAAAAAAGACAAATCTAAGAAAATTATAACAAAAAGTATTAAAAAATAAAAAGAATAAAAAAATTGAAAACTCTTACCAAATGCATTTCTATTTCGGGAATAAAAATTTTAAACAGTATATCAAACACATTAAATACTCAAAAATGTTCTCGGGAGTAGAATAAAGAAAAAAATCATTTCTGATCAAAAATTATTCTCGGGAGTAGAATCGTTACCAAACAAGCCTTAACGCTAATTTAATCTAAGTTAGCATGAGAGACCATGCTTAGAAAAATCTGTTTGACTTGCTTATGGAGAACAGATGAGAATTTTATGCAATCCAGTTGATTTTATAAATTCCTGCATCTAGCTTAGTCCTTTTTGTCTGTAAATATCCTTCAAGCTATATAACTCCCTCATCCTGTTATTGATATTATTGCTTTTGAGACCATCATATTTTGGCTCTGTGGATGCCACTGCTAGCATGTTGAACTGACATTTGAGGAATTCAAGGTTCGCCCGCAGTTCCATTCGTTCCCCATTGAATTTGTTCCAAACAGATAAGTGTGTTTACGAATGGAATCATGATACTGCTGCTTGTAAGCTTCTATAGTGACAAGCATCTACCCATTCATGAGAGTCAGCAATCATAATATGGTGCAGCTTCCAAAAGTTCGAATGCCAAAAGAGTGGAAAAGAATGAAAATAACCATGGGAGTGATTGCTCTGAGGATGATACTTTTTACTAATTGTTCTAAAAACTTAAGTTCTCAAATGAAACCATGGTTAATATATAAATATTCTAACAGTCTAAAGCATGGAAATATGTAATTAGGGAAGCAAATGGAAGTTTAGAAGATTTGAATTCGGGATCTCTTGCTCTAATACTATATGAGACCATAGCTAACTATTTTAAAAGCTTAAAGTGTGAGATGAAGGCATGATTTAATATATAAATATTCTAACAGCGAGTATTACCATCTTAACAATGCTAGGATATGGTTTTATGGGGATGATGATCCAAAAGAGTGTCTGCGCATCCTTAGCAATAGTTTGGCAATTTTGCTTGTGCTAGTACTGCATGTGTGATGTGTTCCTTTGAATTAGATATCGACTTTTCTATCTCCTGTCCTATAAGTAGAATAGTTCTTTGTTGCCTAATGATGTGGTGGTAGAAGTTTCCGAAGATTACTCAGTAGTATTGAGTCTATTGACCTCATTGGCGTGTCATGGAAACCAGATTCTGTTTTAAAATGGTGTTGCGCAAAAGTTATGCGCACTAATTAGATTAATCATTTCTATTGTTTTACAGAAAAATCTGGGGTATGGTTTCTGTTTGTATTTGCTTTCAGTTATTTGTTCGATAAATCACGCTGAATTTTATCTATGTAGGTCACTTCTGGAAATGGTAACGCTTAGCTAGTCTATTTAAAGTGATCATGATGAGCAGAGAATCTCACGACCCTTCATTGCACAGTACCTCGACATGTTTGGCGCAAGTCCCACGACGAATGAATCAAAGGTGCAAACCCGAAAATTGTTTTCCGAGCCAGTTAGGAATATCGAAAAATGCCCTGCTGGTGAAGGTGGTGAGTTGAAGAAGGAACCCATGGTATGCTTTAGTGGGTGCTTTCAGATAAACCCTTGGATTTGGAGAATAAACTTACGCTTGGATTTTCATGCTGGGATTTTCCTGCTTCTCTGCTGAGGAAAATTTTGTTAGAAAGTGGTCTGGGGGATGCTACTGTTGGAGTTGGGATTGAGGGCGAGCTCCTTTTTCTTCAGCTGAGCATTGGTTTAAAGGGTGTTTCCGAAGATGACATTCCGTGGGCAGAGGAATTGATTTTGAGTACCCTGAAAAAGTCAGCAGAGGAAGGTTTTGACACGGATACTGTAGACGCATCTATGAATACCATTGAGTTTTCTCTCAGAGGGAACCAACACTGGATCATTTCCCTGGCGCTTGTCTTTGATGCTTCAGTCCATTGTAAGCAAGAAGGCTTTTTAATTCTCTTCCAACTTTCCATTTCTTGCTGCTGGATTTTGCAATCGTATTTATTCATTGTCTTCCTTGGTTCAATTGCTTGACCTGTTTCAGTATTTATGGGGCAAATGGATATACGACATGAATCCTTTTGAGCCACTAAAACATGAGGAGTCCTTGATGGCCTTAAAAGCAAGATAGCCAAGGAAGGCTCCAAGGCTATTTTCTCTCCACTGATAGAGAAGTTCATCTTGAACAATCCGCATCTTGTTACTGTTGAAATGCAGGTATGCAACTTTACAGAGTCCATAATGCTTCCGTGTTTGACATGTCATATTGTGACAAGCAGCATCAGTTTCAGCCTGATCCAGAGAAAGCTTCCCGTGATGAATCTGCTGAGGAAAAAATTCCAGAGAAAGTCAAAGCAAGTATGACAGGAGAAGATTTAGCTGAGTTAGCACATGCCACGCAGGAGCTACATTTGAAGCAGGAAACTCCAGACTCACCAGAAGCTTTGAGAACTGTCCCAAGCCTTTCTCTGCATGACATTCCTAAAGAGCCTATACATGTACCTACAGAGGTCAAACAATTCAGCATGTTAACTTTGTGATGCTGAGCTATGTATCACATTGCCGGGCTTCTTAACATTCACATGGTAATGCAGGTTGGAGATATTAATGGTGTAAAAGTTCTGCAACATGATCTCTTCACAAATGATGTTCTTTACACTGAGGTTGTGTTCAATATGGATTCTCTGAAGCAAGAACTTCTTCAATCGGTACCTCTTTTTTGGTGATAGAATATCATTCTCGTCACTTCATAAAGATGGTAAATGTTAAGTCAGCTGCCTAAATCAGATTAGGAGTTCAGACTTGATAAGGTTCGATTCAAATCTGATATCATTATGCATCAGATATGCCTTGGAAGCACAGATACAGAAGGTATTCTTCTGCTACGCTGCTGATCTTGGTGCCTGCAGTGATAGAATCTAATATACATTCAATTTCTCTTTGAAGGGCTTTCTTGTGCAACTTAATCAGTTAATTGGAAGGAAAGCTGGAGGCATATCTGTTTATCAATTGACATCATCAGTTCGTGGCAAAGATATGGCTGGACGCACGGAAGACCTTTTCAATCTGGTATATATTGGTTCTCATTTTTTACTTTGTGACAATGTGCTTCACTTCCCAGCAGTAGATAATTTGTACTGGTTGAAGTTCTCTTTCTGGTTGGCATATTAGTGGTTTGAATGCTTTTCAGTCTTTACTTAGAAAGCTATTGTACCATAAAGTATCTTGGTGTCGGAAGATGTGTGGTTACCTGATTAATAAGGTCAGATGATAGCAAGAGCCCTATGTACATGCAAGACTAAATTTAAGTATAAAAAATTGAGTTGTCCTAAAGTTACAAAATATGTAGCATACAGAGACATACGAGGAGAGTTCTCAAATTTTTATGGCCTTCATCCAGTTTGGATTATCCAACAGCTATGCATTTTCTCTTGTTGCTTGCTTATAAGAGCCCTTTTTTTGGGTGAGGCCAAAGAGAAGGATAACTGATGAAGAGGTCAGAAAATTAAATGATTTTATACTTGCTGTGCAACATGAAAAGTAGGATGCATTCGATTCCTCTGTCTGGTTTTTGGTTGATTTAGTGAAACACAAGTGCCCATGAGGGAGAGGAGTCATCTGTGTTTGTAATTATGGAACAAGAGTTAAAGCCTTACTCTTTCAGCATAGTGGAAGATTACTGGTAGCTGTGAATTCATTGGTTGACAACGTGGATGCTTTCCCTTGTGATTTAGCTCTTCTCCATATGGGTTTGCAGCTTGTTCATGCCCTAGAGGGATTTCTCTTTACCCATAAAGATAAACAAAAAGGAAGGTAGCAGAGGTTGATGCTACCAAGTGGACAAAAGCAGTCCATCGTGAATTTGTGATGCATCTCCTCCTTTCTCTTACTCTTAGCTGTATGAGTAAAGATTGGAGGGAGTGCCTGAAAAGAGAGGATAGTTTCTTAAAAGGACCAAGCTAACGTCATATAAACACTTACAATGCTGGATGCAGATTGTCTAAAATTGGTTCTCATCCTCCAGAGGATATCATGGGGTAAAGCTATCCAAGTTGGGTTTGGGATTGCTCCTAAGATCATTGAAGTAACACCGAGGGGACCATGTCACCAAAGGGGATTGCAAAAGTCTTTAGTTCAGCAGGCGTCTCAAAGTGGCCTCTGGCTATGCAAGAAATGCAAGGAAAATCCTTTTTGTTATGTAAGAACAGAGACCGTACCATCTATTGCTCTTATTTGAAACTGGAGATCTTAGAAGTTGTCTGCTTCATTTGACTTTTGATTCTGACTTCTACAATTGGCTGGAAGTTGTCCATAGACTTGATCATCTTATGCCAATGTAGCCTTGTTATTTAAAAAAACATAAGTAAGAAACCTCAATGTTTGCATGTTTATGTCATAAGAATGGAATATTTCTATCTACCTTCAAGGTTAACTGCATTCTTGAAGAAGTTCAATTTACAGATCAGCAGAAGATTAAGCAGTTTGTGTCCCAGAGCGAAGCAAGAATGGAGGTACGCTTTTGTACTTGTTAAATTAATATAGCAGGTCAAACTCTGCTAATTTTCTCACTATTGTCCAATGCTCGGCATGAGGAAATTCTTGCCTTTCTTCCGATATTTTTCTTTATAACCTTCCCTTTTTGTTTCACTGCTTGAAGGATTTCAGAGATTTTGCTGATGCAATTGAATTGGTCAAAGATGAGGGAGCTGTGGTGGCATCAGCAGCATCTCCTGATGATGATGTTGAAGCTGCAAATAAGAGTGTCCGGACTTCTTTCGAGTGAAGAATGTGCTTTCAATGGATAAACGTGGCACAAGATGGAAAGGAAGGGGTATGCTCATACGCCATTGTCATACTTGCGATGCATGCTGGATTGTTTCAGTGTTTCTATTGCATTTTAAATTAAGTTATAACAACAGGCAATGCAACGAGGAGACTTGATGTAACGTGACTTTGTATTCATATCTCTAGGAAAGGAAAGGCACGCATTACACTGTTGACACAACCAATCATGAATTCTCTTTACCGGTTTTATCAGCTTTGTCTGATGACTATTGCAATCTTTGAGTTCAAGAACATAAGCAAGAGGCAGGCCTAGATATTCCTGAAGGGAGATTAGGCAGGGTCGAACTCGACATGCAAAGAGAGATTAACACTGTAACACCATTCAATCATTGAAAGAAATGCTTATGTCATACTTGAATAGTAAGAGAAGCGAGAGATTAAAGGCTTGTAAGGAACCAAATGACCGTGAAATACTTCTGTAGGCATTGAATGACTTAAGCCTATGATTGATTCTGCAGTACAAAGAGTTTGATCTCTTACGCAGAATCGTTGTCAATGGGCAAGGTACGACCTTCAGTTGTGTATCCTAATGCGACAGGAACGGCCATCAGGACCTCAGCCCCGGGTGGTTCAGTTGTCAGGTTCATTACATGTGCGGAACATCCTAAATAGACAGCGACACTTCTTAACCAGCTCTCTCGTTCTATAACCAAGTGCAGCCGAATTCAGCAAGCCCCCATCTGCGAACAGAATCAATCACGGCAAATGAAGAAAGCCGTGGTGGGACTTGTACTTTTCTACTAAAGCTAACCCGAACCGGCTTGATAAGATGAAAATGTTCTTTTCTGTTACTTCATTTTTGCAGTGTTTTGTACTTATGATTTGCATTATACTCAGGCTTGTATCAATAAACATTGTACTCCAGATACTACGTGGTACCATGTAGGACAGATGCCAATCGGTAAACATCCTCTTCAAAGATTCTCTACTCCGACCTCAGTTCGAGCCCGCCAACCACCTAACACATCACAGGTTTTCACACCGAGGGCGCGCCGGCTCATGTTTCCACATTCCCCACGCATGACATCAGGGATGGCTTACGAATGCTCGAACATTCCCACGACTCTAGTTCGAACTTCCTTGATCAAGATCCTTTCGGACCCAAGAAAACCGAAACGGGGGTATGTCTTCACAGCTTAACGCGTCGTCGTTCCATAGTTACTGAACGGTGAGATCACTGCATGTCAAAAGAATTCTTTTTAACTCGATGACGACACTGCCGCATTCATTGAGCCGTCCTTCGTTGCGCTGTACTAGAAAACCTTCGCACGCAATCGAAAGCGAAGTTCGTTAGGACCACACGCCTTTAAAACCAAAAGAAAACGACAACCGAAGAAGAAGACTGTCCAGCTTCGAGGACGGACCTTGTCGTCTGACACGAGGAGAGTAGCCCCCATTTATGATCCTTCCTTCTTCCAAAAACTTCCAATTTGGAAGGATGTTGGCCAATCTGTTAGGAGGAGGAGGAGGGGCCGCCATTGATTTTTCTCTCGCTCTGTGGGTCTCCGTGAATTAGCAAGGTCCATCAGAGTTGCTGGTGGCCACCTGCTGATTCGTGTCCCAAATTTGTCTTATGTCTAGATGATGATGATGATATTTGTCCTATGTCTAGATGATGATGATGATGATGATGATGAGGAGGAGGAGGAGGAGGAGGAGGAGAAACGCATGCATAGGAGGTGTAAAAGTCGGATTTTTGACACATTAAATCTAGTTTCTATTTAGACTTAACTCACTCAAAAACTCAAAAGTAAACCCATCAAATGAGTGAGTCGGGTTAGGTTTGAGTTCGGGTCGAAAATGTTTCAATCAAAATAAACCCATTTAACTTGTTTTGGCATGTGCAAATCTAATGACATTTACTCAACCCGATGCATATAGTAAGAACACTTCTATATTTAACCCCATTTGTAAAAACTCATATACAAACTGAAGTGAGAATGTGAAGTGAGCCAGAAAAAATGAAGAGTCATCAATATGGGTTGTCAATCTATTTATGACGATTTAACACTCATATTATGTTTAAATCCATATATGACATATTTACTTAATATAGCTAATATAGCTAACTCACTTAATAGTTATATGAGTTAAAAACGACTCATTTTGATGGGTCTACTCAAAAGTCAAAGGTGTGCAGGTGTCCAAGAGGGACCCATCTGTGCTTGCATACATGTCGTGATAATCCCAATTGCTTAGCCAATACAAGAGAGCTGGATTTGGAAAATGACTTTCAACACATTAATAGTTGTGATTTGGTGAGACACCAAAGAAGGCATCGAGCGAGATTAAGAATCTTTAGTCAAGTGAGAGAGAGTAGATAACTATACTCGTCTACTGATTAATAATTATCTATGCATCTAGGTAAGTACAATGACCTCGACCTCCTTTCTGACTTGTGGTTTAAGTAACCTTTTCCACATCTTTTCCAATTCTTAAAAACACACACTGACACGTACGTTGTGACTCCAATTGATAGTTGAGGCTGACTTGTATGGTTACCAAGCAGAGATTGAATATACTCAAATGATTCCCATTTGAAAATGTACCGTCCCAGTCCGATGAGGGTGAGGAATGGTCGTCGGAGTTAGAGGGATTGATAAAGAGTAGCTCCTAACAAATTTTTAGGATGGTAAAAAGGGCAAAAATAAATTGAATTATGGACTAAACAAGGAAAAGCGATTCTGATATATATATATATATGAAAACTAGAATTAATTCATGGGAGCACAATTTGACATAATGACAAGCTTTGTTTTAAAATTCCAAAGTTAAGCAAGTATAAGCTAAAATACTAGAATGGCCAACCTCTTAGAAAAGTGTCTATTTGTACCTTAAGAGACAAAACCATGAGACTCGGTATAGAGCGGGTCAAAACAGATAATATTTTGAATAAGTTAATCTAAAAATATCACTAAAAAATAATAGTAAAATTTGAAGTTAGCTACTGTAGTTTACTATAAGTATACGCACACCCGTTTATAAACCATCAAAACGCTTTCACCATTTCCCTTTTTCTCGGTCTACAATGATCCATCTACCTTTAAAAATCAGTCATTGTTCATCCCTAGAAGGATCCGACATCGAATTTTTCTAACTGTGGACTTAAACGACGATAATCTCAGTCGGGGGCCAATCCCGACCTCAGAGCTCTAGGCGATCGCGGCCACCTCTCGCAGCCGCCACCACCGCCCGCCAGTTCACAAGCTGCTCAGATATATATATATCTCCGGCCTCGCGCCACTCAAATACAGGCCGCATTCGGTGGCAGTACATGAGCCCCGCACAATGTTAAACGAGCTAGCGGCGGCATGCTTCGGCGATACGAGGGAGAAGCGACCGGAGCAGCAGACAACCGTCGTGCCGGCGTCGAGCGGGCCCCACCTTCCGCGGTGTTGGACCGGAGCGGGTCATCGGATATGCCTCTAATCCCACGTCGCCTAAATCTAAAAATTAGCACGGGGGCCACACGAGGTAAAAAAGCATTCGCTTCGGAATGAACCATCGAACGTCGGATCGTTTGAAACGTAATCGAATCTCAGCCGTCCATCTCGGTCTCTCGCGCTCTCCCCCGTTTCTTACTTCAAATCTCCACCGCAGGTCGAGATTCAGAGAGACAGACAGACAGACAGACAGACAGAGACACAGAGAGAGAGAACGCTGCAATGGAAGACCACCGCTCGGCGCGACGGCTCAAGCGAGCTGAGCTCGCCGGAGCTTCGAGCCCGACGGCCGCGTCGAAGCGGCGGAGGCTCGCCTTCGCCCACGAAGAGTCGTCCGAGCTACGGTCAGAGGTGCGACAGGGCGAACCGCCTCTTCTGCTTCCATATTCAGACTCGTCGGAGGAGTCCGGAGAGATCGTGTTCAGCAACTTCGCTTCGAGCTGGAGCTCCGGTCCGTTCGAACCGCCTCGTTTCTCGGCGAGGAGCGACGAGGAGTCCGTCGATGGTGCAAAGGATCGACGGCAGCAGGTGAATTTCGTTCTGTAATTCATCGTATGCGTGAGTTGACGAGAGAGAGAGAGAGAGAGAGTTCCGGCCGTTTTGCGAACTTCGTTTCTAAAATTAACTGAAGATCTCCAACGGTGCAATCGCAGGCGGATAGTTCCGAAACCGAAGCGTCGACATGCAACGGCGGTTCCAGGTGACTCGACATCCGTTCTTCAATTTCGATCCCTCTTAAATTCCCTCCTCCCTTTGCGTTTCGTTTCTTCGATTCTATTTAACCCGACTTCGAACCTGACACGCTTCGCTTGTCTTCCTGCACCGACGAACTTTCCGTCCGATCGTCTCCAGTCGCAGCAGAGAAGCCACCCCGTCGAACGAATCGGCGACGATGAAGCCGTCGGGCGAGCGGAGGCCTCCCGCCTCGGCGGGCGCGCCGTCGCGAGCGGAGGTGGAGGCGTTCTTCTCGGCGGCGGAGAAGCGCGAGCAGCAGCGGTTCGCGGAGAAGTGAGTGACGACAGACTCCATTTTAGCTGCTGCTGCTTCTTCTTCATCCTCTTCGTCTTCATTGTCTTCTTGATTTCGCAGGTACAATTACGACGTCGCCATGGACGTCCCCCTCGAAGGTCGCTACAGGTGGATCCGCTCGAAGCCGTGAAGAGAGAGAAAGAGAGAGAGAGCCAGGGGGTGACGCCAAGGTGACGTCAGGTCTAGAGAGAGAGAGAGAGAAGCAAAGCGTGAATGGAATGAAAACGTTGAATTCGGTGACGTGTACGGCACTCTCTCTCTCTTCTCACTGGAAAATGCAAAAATCCCAGTCGAAATTTTACGAATAAACACCAAAAATATATATATCTGTAATTTTTCTCTGGCTGTACAAGGTTACAAATAGTCTTTCTTCTTCTTCTGTTTTTTACGTTTTGGTCCTCGAGTTATATGAAATTACGAGTTTTATCATTAATAATACGGTTTATTCTATTTCTGTAGATTTTTTGGGGGGTGGTCGTCGCTAATATCTTTCTGGCGGGTGGGTGTTGAGGCAAAATCCATCATTAATGCGTATGATTCTGGAATGTCTTTTTTTTGGAAGGGTATGGACAGGACAAGTGCGCACATGCCTCAAGCTGGGGACCATTCCTAATTTGCATTGACTTCTTCCGGACGTTAAACCCACGTACGTAAACTCCTATTTCCCCCCTCCATCTGCGCACGCGGAGGAGGGAGACCGACACGCGTATAGAAGAGCATATAAATCTTGTAGATATGCGATGTGAGGATGCGTTAATGCCGCCCCCACGCGCGAGCCGGGGTTGGAAATGGCGCGTGGAGTTCGAAGGATGGAGGGAGGGGCAGTACATGCGGAATGAACTGGAGCGGTAATCCGGCTCCAATATTACTTTAGAATGTTCGGTCCGAAAACTTAATAGGAGAGCCGGATTACTTTTATGTGAAGAGCACATAAAACTCCATAAGCAAGTGACGCAAAACACTCCAATTGTCTACATCTTAAAAAATAAAAACAAGGCATATCATGTAGCCGAAATCAAATTATGACCTAATTAATAAGGCAAATCACGCCGATCACACATTGAAGCTGAAATCAAAATTATGGCCCGATTAGCAACATTGCTTTTTTGAGAGTGTTTGAAAGTTTAACTTGAAAATTTAGATATAGAATAGATAAATCTTGTAAATAAGTAATGTGGGATACTTTAACGGAGTGGAAATTGCGCACAATCAATATTGTTTTTTCAATTATGTCCTGTAGAGTGAGCATATACAATCGCTGAAGTGTAATTACGCTTGTCTAATTAAAATCTTTGAAGGAGTATGGTTATTTTTTTCCCATATGTTTGTGTATTATTAGTAAATTTATATGTAAAGTGCTTTGGATATTTGTAAGTGCTAATAACAAATGGGAGATAATTAAAGTTATGACATTATACTTAGTGAAAACGGTGGGGATTAAACCAGGCACGTGCCTGATTCAGAAGCATGCAATTTTATATATTAGGCCATGCATTTGTTCTGTGCTTTTTTAGACAGAGCTTTCTTAAATTTACTGGAGTTCACACTACTTCCCCCTTTCATACCATTCACTTCGTGAGGAATTAAATGGCAACTCATGTTCTAGGATCTTCTTTCCGGACATGGAAATTCGACTTTTATTAGAAATACCACGCGCTTAAAATCATTTGTCATATGAATAAACACGAAATAGAGACATTCATCTATTGTCAAAATCGAAAATTGCGCATGGGCAGTGAGAAATTCCTTTATACCGTCGGTGCACCCAGTGAAAGTAAGAAAAGTTGATCTCTTATTATTATTATTTTTGCATTTTTTTAAGATCTCGTTGCTTTTGCAATTTAACTTTGTTTAGTCAAGATGTCTCGGGCCTTTCGAAGTATATAAATAATATGAAGTATTAGTTTTTTCGTTTCTCAATATTTAGAGGGAATGTGCAATAGCCCCAAACAAGCAAGTGCTTTGTCATGCGTTGTTTGCTAATTAAGGTCGCGGTGAATTAGGCGAATCACGATCTCAACATGAAGTTAAGGATCAATACACGTCGTGCACAAATGAAAGAAAGAGAATAAAATAAAAAAATTTGAATATTATCAACGAATAACTTTCATCTCTTGCATGATTGTAAATTTTGTTGAGTAAATTTTGTTAAGGTACCACACAATTTATGGATTTATATACTCTTAATGTGTGTGGCCTCCTTTCACATTTATGTTTAAGCTTTTAGGTTGAATTTTTCGCATGTTTACAAAGTCCATCTGCTCTTCATATACATATGAACTCTCTCAACCTATGAACTTGAGTTTTTTGGTTGGATGTTCTCATGTGATATCAGAGTTAGAAGAAGGATTTTGTACAAAAGGAGCATTGACAGTCTCAATCCCAAAAATAGTGTCCTGTTTGTGGATCTTTATAATTATGAATTGGGCAGCCTTCTTTATCAAAGGATTCTATCAAAGATTTTGGATATGAATCCTCTCCTTCAATGGAATCATCAGCAGCATCATCAGCAGCACAAGATTGTATCATAAAAATGGTAGAGAAAATGGGGGAAGAAGTTTCCTCCTTTTTCCTTACAAAAGTTGATGATTACAACACTATCTTTTTTCTTGGTGAACTAGACTCCATCATCTGAATTGGTGTGGATTTCTGGTGAAGCAATCATAGTTAGTTACCCAAGTAATCAAGAGTAACTTAACTAATTGATCTCCAATTCACTTTGCTAGCGTCTTGGAAATTTTCATTGGCCATCCCTGATGCAACTTGTACATAAAGTAGATAAATCTGTGTGTTCGGAGTGCGCTGCAGAAGCTTGATATTTTCACCAAAGGAGATAGCCAAGAGAGAGCCCGAATTCGAACCCGTCAATATATCCAATTTGACTTATTTTTACTCAAAAGTTTAAACCAATGAATTATAAGCCAACTAAAATATATTAACCGATATAGGACCTCGAACACAACTCACATGTGTCATAATAATCTATCATTTATATGTGAGCTCTAGTGTTAAGTTTTATTCTTCATTCTCACGGGCTCGCGTTGATACACTACAATGCCCACCTGCTTGGAAATCACAACCATCAACTCTAATACCATTAATCGGACGCGCAATAGAAAGTCCAATACTTTCATCCGAAGATCGTTCAAGAGAGAGTTTAAATCCAAGCCTATCAATATATCTAATTGGATCCATATTTATTTAAAATCTTAAATTAATGAGTTATGGATCAACTAAGATATATTAACCGATATTTACCACATGTCTTAACGTCATGGATGCTGCAGGGGCGGGGGAGTGGCAGAAAAGGAGTTTTGTTTTGGATCTTGTGCCACTTTAGTTCATGAAATCCTAAAAATTAAGGTGGGTGGGGAGCGATGATGAGGGTGTCTGGAGGGGAAAGAATGTTGCCTTTCTTTATTATTAACGAAGGAGAGACGGGGTTTCGATGTCGATGCTTTCCTCGTCCCTTTTTTTCACGCTTCACGAAGCTGATCGTGGAGGAGCTCATTGGGGAACTTATCTGAAAAGGACTTTCTTTTTGTCGAGCAGGCTCACATCAGTAACGTTAAAGGCAGATGGATGCCTGTTCTAAAATTGTTAGGACGGAAGTGAAGAACTTCCCCGTGAGATTGAGATCTTCTGAAGTTATAGAGAGATGGAAAACTTCCCCATATGTGACATTGAAAGCCTTAGATTTATTTTCCCCTTTTTTTCCTTTTATTTTTCTTCCTTTAGTCTTTACTTTCATGCGTTCAACACGCTCTCCTTCTTTCTCTCTACAAACCCTCAATGCTTCCTTGGACGTCACGACCTGTCAAAAAAATATCTAGGTGTCTAGAAATCGGCCGCAAGTGAAGGGCGTGACCTAAAGTGTGAGATTCCGAACTAACCTTAGAGTGCTCAAACCTAGTGTTGCTGCTGCTCATGGATGGGATGGTCATTTCGCGGATGAAGGGGTCGGCTCAATGAATGCTGAGTGCGACGGTGGCAACACGGCACAATGGTGGGGCGCAACTAGTGAGGCCGTGGTGTCTTAAGGCGTAAGAGAGAGGGGGTATGTCTAGATTTCTTTCATGTTAAGGTAACCGAACCACTAAATTTAAAAGATCTCAATTATTTCTCCGTGAATGTGAATAGAACTTGAATGAGTGGATTTAATAGATACAAGCATAAAAATAATGGGGTTCTATATAGAAAATTGCCTAAATGAACTTTTTTCCATATAATATGCTTTTGTTTGTCCAATTAGATCCCTACATTATGTAGGGCTGCAGTACATCCAAAGGAACAAGAACCAAATAGGTGACTAGGTTGTAAAAGCCCACAACGCTAATACCCTCCTGCACGACTGGATTACACAACCACTGCTTTTGCTGAAGCTTCTATTATGTTCAGAGTTTAATTTGTCAAGTAAACCTTTATTTTCAGGTCATTAATGATATTCCTACATTTCTGATAAAAAAAAATCCCTACATTATAGTCTTTAGGTTCATATTGGACTTTTACATAAGAATGATTCACATGAACTGCCACGTCGATGAAATGAGACCAATCATCTAATTCAAGGATTTTTTTTTTGTCTTAATGTCTTTTATCATATGATACGATGTATGCTATATAATCAACTTACCTGATAATCGTGTGCACATACTCTAGCTGATCATGTTCAATCAAAAGCTTGAGGAGGACACTTTTACAGCTCTGTTCATCCTCGTGAGTAGAAAAATTGTTCAAAAAGTTATAAACCCATTATACTTTTGTCAATTTAATTTTAAACCTTTCAATGTTGTATTTGAATGCTAAATATTTTCATTTTTTGCCAATTAAGTTCATCTAACCAATTTTGGCCAAAATTTATTGATGTAGACATTGACTGTCCAATATAGCACGACTAGCGCCGATATGGATAATTTTTAAAAATAATTTAATATTTTTTTAATTTTTCTATTATTTTTCAATTTTTTATTTTCATTCTTATTTTCCTTTTTTCTTTGGTTTTTTTCTATGTCGGTGAGGGTCATCGATGACCCTTGCAAGCCACGATGGGCAAGGGCTTTCATGCCCTCACCTGCGATTGATGAAGGATGAAGCCATGTAGGCCCCCGCCCGCTGCTAGCAAGGCAACGATGGCCTCACCCAAGGCCTTCACAACCTCGCCAACCAAGGGCAAGGCGGCCCTTACCAATCTGTGTAAGACCTTCAGGGCCAATGAGGGTCACTAGAGATTCTCGCTAGCACATAAAAAACCGATGAAATTTGAAAAATAAAAATTCGAAAAAATTATTAAAAACTCCCAAAAATTAAAATACTATTCAAAATTATCTACATTAGTGCCGGATGTACTACGCAGGATAGCAAGTGTCAGCAAATTTCAGTCTAAATTGATTGAATGGACTATATTGGCAAAAATAAAAAGGTTTAGGATTCAGTTGATAAAATTAAAAAGTTTTAGAACTAAATTAGCAAATATATAATAGATTTAGGATTTTTGAAACAATTTTGCCCTTGTGCTAATGTGCCAAGCATACGATTTAGCCTATTTGAGATAAACCTTACTTTTGAATTTGGATTCTTATTCGATCTTATAATCGGTGTAGAAAAACCTTTGCATATTCACTTTAGATAAGTGGAGAAAATTGCCTAAAAAGTCATAAACGAGTTATACTTTTATCAATTCAATCCTTAATTTTTAATTTTGCTAATTGAATTCCTAAACATTTTCAAATTTTGCCAATTTAGTTTATCCGGCCAAAATTGACTAGAAATTGCTAACATGGCAATCCAATCAATGTCAACCGTCCTACATGATCGGCGTTAACATAGATAAATTTTTATAATTTTTTATTTTTTAAAATTTTTATTTTATTGATTTTTTGTTTCCTTTTTCTTTTCTTTTCTTCTTTTTTCTTTGTTGGTTCAAAGGGCCACTGGCCAATTTAGGGATAGCAATTTGACTTGCCAAGCAAACATCACCACCACCCTGTCTCTAATCAAAAAGATAAAAGGATTTCAAGATAGAAGATGGGTTGCCCCATGCATAAGGTGGGGGAGAGGATGGATACATGAGCTTCGATGAAGCAACGCCAGGCTTAAAACGTGTTACTTTAAGCAGCTGTTTGAGCAAACAATTGTTTGGCCATGGCCCGATTCATTTGACCCCGACGAGAGATGCAGGACCCTCGCCGGCACTCGGGAGCTGCCGCTACAGTTCATCTTCCTCCACTCTTCCTCCATTAGTGAAGCCCACCATGCTCGATGTTCAGCCCAAAGGGATTTGAGCTATCTCGATTCGCAAATTGCCCTGGGGCGGCACCGTAGCGAGGCACCGTAGCTGTCGTAAATTTGTATGTGGGGACCCGGCTTTTGAGCTGTGATTTATCTGCTTGGTTGAACGTTAATGTCTCTTGCTCCCCATTAAACTGTCATAAATTTGTCGAAGATATGCAATAGGCAGTTTAGGAAAACAGATGTTACAACTGTAAAGTCAGAAGCTAATTTCGCATATGCAAACTTTACTTTTCCCACATAAATATGAGAACATACATAAAGCACAAAACGAAGAAGATTGCCTAATGACTTTAGCTACAAAATTTCGTACCGTGATATTTTTCCCACGGGAACACCGCCAGGAACTTGCAGCAAACTCTCCTTTCCATAACAGGGGCCCTCCCTCCCTCCCGCGGGCGTGAGCAGACAAGCTTAGATGAAAACAAATTTGAACAATTTGTTTCCAAACGATGGTCGAGACTCCGCTTTCAACCGGTCGGCAACTTGTATTCTTCCAGTCCTTTTTGCTTCACCGTCAGGAGAAGCGCTGCAACACAAGCGTTAAGTGAACAGATTTACATAAATTCTAGTTTCCGGACCAAATCAAGATCAGCCAAATTCTACTACATAGATTTTCCTCTGGAGATCCCGGCCCGAGGGGTTTCCACGGGGATCCTCAAGCATCGGTTCCTCGGGGACGTGATGACCACCGGATCCGACAAGAAAATTCCCCCCTACCGATAGTAAATTTTTAAAGTTTTTGTGCAATATATATAAATTGCAATGCATGCACATGATTATAACCAACTACGATCGAGGATCGTTTCTCTCGAGTGAAAGAATTGGAGGGCCCGACTCTCTCGCCTTATGATGTTCCAACTTGTGCTGCTTCAATTTCATTGGGAATGTTTCCTATTCATTTCCTCATCTTTTTAGCCTTCCAAAGCTTGTCCTAAGATTGTAAAGCCAGATTTTGCGCAGGATGTTCCCCCATCTGTTGCTCCCTATAAATGGAAAAGCCTTGTCTCCATGGTTGTACTAATAAGGCGACATTCGAGCGTTGCCACTTTTAACGAGAAAAATGCTAAAATATCTGTATGATATTTATAGAGTACCTAATTGACCAAATTCAATAATTGTCAAAATGTCAACTTTTCTCATGTTACGTGCAATCAAGAAATTTGAGTATTGAATTATTCTATACTAAATGAGATTATAGTGACCCTAAAACACTTATAAAGTACCTTTATAAACAGCAGGTTTATGGTTTTCATTTTTCTTTAGGTTTTGAAGAAAACGGGTTTCTGTTTCAGTGTTCTGTTCTCTTAACCGCGAACTGGTTTCGAAACAAAGTCACCAACCTTATGCTCGTCTTGAACTATATTAAAGGAGGCAAAAAGAAGTAGGGATTCCAATGGCGTAGACGCCTGCTTAAGTGAAAGATTCGGGAAACCTCTGTGCTGAGGTGATAAACAGATGCATCATAACATCATCAGTCATTTCATCAAGAAAGACTACGAATGTTGGAATAGTTTCTTGAAAGGGACACCAAAGGATTCTCCAAGAGATTGATTCATTCTGCTGGTGATGTCTTCGGTAGGGGTGAGCATGGTCCGGGTTGGGCCAGTCCACCCCCGACCCTAGGACCAACCCGCACAGTGTTGGTCCTCAATTTTTGGGACCGAGGACCGATCCTATTGAGCCTAGGACCAAGGATTGGACTGACCCATTGGGTTCGATCCGGTTCCAGGGTTAACCCGGGACCAACCATTAATTTTTTTTTGATTTTTTTGTATTTCTGAAAAATTAAACCAATTATTTTAAATTACATATTTATCGATACTGTAATTTTAATTAAACTATAAATACTAATACATATTCAACAAATTTAAAATAAGCTAACAATAAAAATTTCACACTTGCTAAAAGCAAGAAACCATAAAAACAATTAAGATTGCTTATAGAGCTACAAGACGAGCGTTGCTCACGAGCGAAAAGAATTTCTAATTAGGGCTTTATTTCCTTATGATTTATTTAGAACGAGCAAGCTTAGTGAATAGAGGTGAGTGACACAAGCGTCAAGCGACAAGCGGGGTGAGTGTTGAGTGGTGAGCAACCCAAAGTGAGAGAGGTGACTGTCAAGTGGCAAGCAATGCAAGATTGTTCACGAGTGAAATTGTTTCTTTCGATTTTACTTGGCAAATTGAATACTAGGAGGATAAAGTAAAAGGAAGAGAGCAAGAGTACTGGAAGAGGACGCCATTTGAATTAGGGTTTACTCTTTAGAATAAATAAAAATATATTATATAAGGTTTACTCTTTAGAATAAATAAAAATATATTATATATAATATAATATATAAGGCCAGGGTTGATCCGGGTTGGACCAACCTGAAACTCCTAAGACCGAGGACCAACCCGCACAGTACTGGTTCAGGGATCTCAGGACCAAGGACCGACCCAGTCCCCTTGGGAACCGGACCAGGACCGACAGGATTGGGCCGGTCCTGGGCCGGTCCAGGGTCAACCCTAGACTGATGCTCACCCCTATCTACAATAAGATTGGAATGTGGATCATGCCCCTATGATCTGAACTTTTGTCTAGATTTGGGGGGAAAAAATACAGGCTTATACATTATTAATCCAAGTAATATAATGGATATTGAGATGCCTGTCTACACAACTTTTCAAAAACAAGGGGTCTTCTCGGTAATTTCCCATAGCAGGTGGATGTTATAGAAATTGACCCTCAAACTTAAAAACCTTACTTGTTCCCCCTAATGAAAACAAGAATTTCTATAATTTTGGAAAAATCATTTCTCAAAGCAGAATAGAACAACCGTATGTATGATAAGCTAATCAAGGTCTGTTGCTCGCCCATCCTAAAAATTACAATCAAATCAACAATACAAACTATCCTAGGATTAAAAGCTGGATTATTTCCCATTAATATGAAACACCACAACTGCACTGAATATTGCACATGACCCCCACAAAGTCAGTTTATTAGAATCCCTGCAGACATTGATAATACAAGTATCCCGAACAAATGAAAGCGCGAGAATTTTGCAACAATAAGTGCAAAAATCAGCAATCCAAAGCACAAACATCAGACTTTTCTTTGTCTCCTAATACCATATACAGCTTCTTGAGCTAAGAAGGATCTACCATGTGCTGAGGTTGTCTCAGCTACAAGACATTATATCCACTATCTTTCCATTTCATCGTGTATGAGCCGCTAGATTCAGAGTACTCTTGGCAGATTATCAACTTGAAAATATTCAAAGAATGGGAATGAAAACTCTGGTTAAACTCAAGTTAATTAAACCTATTATAAGGCAAGCAGCAACATGTTTGAGTTTTAAGGTAAATGCACAGAGAACATCAAATTGTTGGCCAAAAACACGTCAACAAGAATATTTGATCACAAATCACTGCAATCATGCATCCAATGTGCACATCAATTTAAGCCAACCTCAATGACTATTAAGCTACATTATGCAATGAAGACTACATCACTTCATGATGTTCCTAGGGAAACCAAGTACTGTGTTCGGTTGGACAGATCTGAAGAGAAGAGAATGGATTTGAAGGAGCGCCTGCGATAATCACTTGTTTGGTTAATTTACATGCAAGGAGCAAAAGAGGTACAGAGGGATATCTTTTCTCCCACATTAGCCGATTCCATATCCATCTTCCCAAAAATAGGATGGTCTAAGAAGAGTTTACTAATTCTGATGATTATTTTTCAGCTACATTCATTTCTGTCCCTCCTTATTCAAGCAACAGAAATTGTTAGTCCAACTTTGCTCTCTCCATTCTTCTTTCAGGTGGTGACTAATCTCATCCCTTCTCTTCTTTCCACATCGTTCTGCTCCAAGAGAAGCAAATCAATTCAATGCTCTTCAAGAGCAGTAATGGTGCTTACTCCTAGCCATAAATTACTCAAGACCTCAAAACAGAGGACCTATGTGGATCGATCAATCAATCATCCAAAACCTCCGAGGCAATCTAATGAAGTTGAGTGTGCAAACATGCATGTGGACCATCTACGTTATCCTCAACCTTCAAGTACAGCACCAAGCCACCGCAATACACAGAGACAAGAGGAGTACCTGAAGCTCTTGGAGAGGGACGTACTTGACGAGGCCATTGTTGATGATTCTAGGTTCAGCCTTGCCAACTTCCACCTCCTCCACGTACAGTGTTACCGCCTCCTCATGCCTCCATGCCTTGGGCACCTGCCCCACTCTTATGTCCGACGCCCGCCACCTCCCCTATCCTTCTCACCCTATCCTCCTCTGACTCCGGCTCCAGCTCCACTTCCTTCACCTCCATTGCCAGATCCAAGGAGCTCGTGGTGGCAACGGCGACGCAATCACCGAGCCCAACCGCCGACCGGATCCGCAGCGTGGACATGTGCCTCAGGCTCCACTCCCGCCCACCACGGCCAGATCTTTGCCCCCGTCCCTCCACCTCAGGAAGAAACGGACATCCCTCTGGCCCGGTCCGTCCATTGACGAAGCACGGCCTTAATGTGCGTCGTCGGCGACGGCGGGGAAGGGCGGAGCAGCAACGAGCACGGAAAGAGAAAATTTGGGATTCAAAATTTCAAAACCTTCGTCCAAGAGAAAAAAAAATGGTGGTTCGTATTCGCGAGGGAGGATTTGCTTCTCTTTCCTTTGTCCGCGAAGAGAAACCGACACGAGCACAAATCTTGTGCTCAATCTCCGCGATGGAAATAGCGGAGGCGGAGGCGGAGGCGAGGGGGCTCGAGAGACCCCGGCGACGGGAGGCGGAGGCGCCAGAGGAAGCCTCTGTTCTTCCACGAAAGAGAGGAAAACAAAAAGCCCCAAAAAATTCAAGTGAGGAGAAAGAAATTTTTGAGTGGGAGAGGCGCGGAGAGGAAAACAGAGGAACCGGCTTTCTATTTTCCAGCGGGTCCCACACAAGACGCGTGTCAACACAGCGCAATATTTTCTCCATCTCTACTGTTTTGAGAGTATAGATAGAGAAAGCAAAAGATGAACTTTAAAGCTTTTCTTTTCAAATGGGTATTGAAAAGCTAAAGGAAACATCTCACGTTTTACTCATTTATGAATCAGTCTTGAAATCTGAAATCTGCTATTAGATTCCGAGCTGCATCTTTCCATCCATGCTCATTTATTTAGAATTTTGCTAAAGAGTGCCTCCACAAAAATACTCGATAAATATTTAATAAAATAAAAATTTATCATTTCCAATTCCTCAATAGCATGTGATAAGTGCATCGGAAATGAAATTTTTCCCCATCAAGTATAAATTAACAAGTGCGCCGAAAGCACCTATTAACAAGAATCCATTAATGCAATCCCTGTCCCAAAACAAAAGCTGAACAACACTAATCTTCTAGGAAGGAAGATGACAATTTAGTAAATGTATCTTATTCTCCCTTTTGTCAATTTTCACAGACCTCAGAGCTCAGACCGGCGATGGTCGCCCATCTCAAATCCGAGGTGGGAATAGAGTTTTCGTTCGCAAAAATACAAATCATACCTTTTGAAATTTTGCGATTGGTATTTGATATGAGGGTGAGAAAATTGAAGATCAGATTTGCATAAATAATGAAAATTTGCGACTTTCTCAAACGAGAAGACAGATTCGCTTCAGAATCAACAACACCTCACACGTGAACTGGACATTTTGGTAACTGTAAGAAAGAATGCATCGCTTCAATCAAACAAAAGTAGGAATAAACCTAGAAGAAAGAAAAGAAAGCGTCGATCATCAAGAACTTTCGCTTTTTACTCGGCAATCATCAAGGATATTTAGTAACGGAGGAGCTGCTTCTTGCGCTGAAGCGCTCGGAGCTGGATGTTGAGACGGTGCCTCCATTGGTGACCGTGGTGCTTGACGAGTTGCTGTTGCGGGTGACGCTCGCGCTCGAGGTGGCGCTCGTAGGAGAGGCGGCGGCCGAGACATCGACTTGAGCATCTTTTGGGGCGACCACGACGGCTTTCGCGGACATGTCTGGTGTGCCGGCTTGCTTCATCTTGGTCTGCGTCGCAGGCGGAGGCACCATGACTGTCCCCTGGTCCGAACCGCCGCCGTGCCATTGGCCATCCTGGCGCGGCGTGCTCTTTTTCGGGTCGATCTTGCTGTGGTCATTGTCTGCATGTGCAACGGATCAAGCAAGTCAGCACGGCTAACACTAAGTACAGACTCGACCGCGTCACATTCCCCCTACAACTTCAAATCGATTCGACAAAGGAGAGAGAGAGATAGAGTACCTGGAGGAGGAGGAGGAGGAGGATAATCCGTGAACATAATTCGGGATGCCATCGATTTTTCAATCATGACAAGAGAGAAAACCAGCGCAAGGAGATGAAGGGTTTTGTGGCTCTCCATTCCTTCGAGTGGCTCGCTCAATGACGTCTTAGACTTGGACGAATTCCCACCCATGCGAAGCCTTCCGTTATATAGCCAACGTAGAAAAGCCGCGGATATGTAAAAGCGACGCCCTACGCCTCGTTAGCTGCCGACCTCTCTTTCTGATTGAGTTCTTCGCTATTGAATGACACGTCGTTGACTGTTCGTCGACTCCGAGGGTAACAGGGACCATATAGCAAAAGCCATCTTCCGAGCAAGGGGCTCGAAAGCAACTTCTTTGATGAGAAGTAGTATTAAAAGGCTGAGGAGTTGACTCGACTAGACTCATGTCGTATGAATTAGTGCTGGCAGGACTAAAGGACAGAAGTCGACTTGCATCTTCTAGAATTCGGGAGTTGGGACGGCGCCAACGAGAACTTGTCCGCGTGAGACTTGGGTCGAGCGGAAACTTCCATTGCATCTCTCCTGCATTTTGCTTGGCTGTTTCTTTGTCTCCGATGGCGGCATAATTTATTGCATATTCTGCTGCGGTGCAAGAGATAGTATAGCTAAAACGTTTCTTGAAAATTTAGCCATTATTGCAAATGTTCCAAGATCAATGATAGTTAAGCAGCCATTACCTATATAAAAGATGCCAAATATTATGATTGGGCAAAACATGTTGACATAAAAAATAACTCTATTATAGATATAATTACGCAGAAAGATATAGTCTTATAATATGTTTCAACTAACATAATGGTTGTTAATCCATTCACAAAGGCTGTTTGTAGATATGTGTTATTGACTCATACGATATCTCTAGAGTTATGTGAAATGTAATATATAAAATTGTTAAGAATTACTGGTTTATGTATATGTGAACATATGTATGTACTTGTTCATTTTTTAATAAATTAATGTAATATATAAGCATAGCCTTTAAAGGATAGATATACTTGAACTAATGTAGCAAAATATGTCCGGGGTACTGTGAGACATCAAATAAATATATATATTTGGTTGTAACCATTATGTTATCTCTAATTGGTGCATGATTAGAGCTCTCATGTGTAGATTTACTTAAAGAATTATTTCTAAAGTAGATGAATGTTGAAAATATTATATTCTTGATTGAGTATCACCAAGCCCATCATTTTCGAGTGGAAGATGTTATATATTGACAATATGCCCATGATGGGATGTATCCAAGAGGCACCTATTGTCTATGATAAAGTGTGTTTTAGAGAAGTACTTTTTAAGGGGTATGAGCTGTTATCTTCAAGGAAAAATATAAAAGACAACTTTTGGAAATAACGGCCTCTAATGCAATTGACAAAAACAAAACATTATGCAGAAAGGAACGTTTCCTCTCTCTCCATAAAAGAAAATACACAAAGGGTTCTATTATCTATTTTGAGAAGACAATCAGCATTACACTGTAGAATGTGAATACTTTTCTTGTGATTATATTTAGACCATTGTGAAGTCGAAGATTCGTTTGTCATGAATTGAAAGAGGTTAGTCATTCCCGACACTTTTATCCATCATACATGATGTGAGTTTGATCTGTTCTCTAACTGGATTGATAGTAGAGAACACAATATGAAGTAATTTGCGAGAGATACAAATGTGCCGGTTGGAGAATCACCTGCGAGAATTCAAGCGGCTGATGACCTTGAGTGAAAACAGTGCGAGCCAAGGAGAATGCAGAATATGATCGCAAGAGAAACGAACTTGTTTGCCATTTATGGTCCTTCCTTGACCTTGGTAGCCGGTGGTGTCTTTGGGGTTGGGTCCCCGGCAGTGGACAAGAAAAGCCTCACACGGCAATATCCAGTGCCAGAAATTTCGAACTTGCTGACTTTCATGATCGTTTGGGTGGACGTGTGATGTACTTAACTCACCGAGATTTACTTTGATCTTCCCATACCGAACCTTATAGTTTTATCCCTTGAGGTATATGCAGGTACTTTTCTAAGAGGCTATTCATCCCGATAGTGCTCTAACTTGAACTCGCTTAACTTTGAAATTTCAAGGCACCTCTATATATTAATTCTAATTTTTACATATATATTACAGAATTACTCTCCTCTCTATTCGTATACGGTTCATTTTATTCTTGCCCATTTCGCCATCCTAAAAGTATGTCAGGAGTCGTTCTTTGTTTAGGTCTTCTTTGGCCTCGATGAGTACTCCACCCTCATTTGATCAAGTCGTTACAGGATGAGTTAACACACCCAAATGATCATATCATGCGATTATCGACCTTGAACCTTAGATTGCTCAATCTGTACGTTGATCGCTCCTTTTCACTCTTTGAAAAAAAATAAACAAATATATAAAACTCGCAAGTTGGACCACACAAGAAAAAGGAGCAAATTAGACGGAAACTCTCCTGTCATCTTTCTATAATTGTTAAACCTAGGGTCCTAGTCAAAAGTCCACTGCCTCCATCACTTTCGGACAGCCTGTCTCCCTCGAGATAAGCATGGCCCAACTCGACTTTCGTACATTGTTTTCCAACGCGCAACACTTGATTCACGTGATCCGTCTATTTTATAAGATTAAGATAGCTGCAATGACCCGTTCTTATGCTTTGCCCGCCGGTCGATTCGGTTCTTTCCGTTGCACAAATTCCAGTACCTTTGTCTCTGCACAAGGATTTATATGTATTTCGCACTAACACTGATACAGACGTAGGTCTCCTGGCGTGGACCGTACGTATGATGAATTGTAATTGGATAATTTATAAGCCAAGTAACTGCTCGATTGCCATTGTTGTCGGCTACCAAGGTTGACTTGTCCCCCCCCCCCAAATGTGTAGTATAATTGATGGACGTACTCCGCTCTTGAGCTGCAATATGAGGCTCTAGAAAGTTTATCTTAATTTGCATAATGAATTGAGAAAATCAGAAGTCCCTTAAGTTTTCAATTGATTTTACTTTACACGAGCACGGACACTCTAATATTTTTGAGAGTATAGGTAGAGAAAGGAAAGAAAAAATTAATTTTAAGGCTTTTGTATTCAAATAGGCATTGAAAAGCTAAAAGAAACAATATCAGCAACATCCCACATTTTACTTACTCACTTCTAAATACCATCCCACTTTTAACTCTCGTTCAACTATCAATCTTGAGATTTAAAAACCTATATATTGCATCTTAAACTCTACTATTAGATTTCGAGCTGCATCTTTCCATCCATGCTTATTTATTGAGGATTTTGCTAGTGAGTGTCCCTGCAAAAACACTTAGTTAAATACCTAATAAAACAAAAATTTATCCTTTCCAATACAATGCTTTCCTTGTATAGCATGTGATGTGTGCATCAGAGAAGAAATTTTTTCCTAATCGAGTATAAATTAATGAGTGTTCCGAAAGCAATTATTAATGAGAACCCATTTATACAAATCGCCTCCACCCCAAAAGAAAAGCCAAACTAGACTACTCTTCTAGGAAGGTAAACGACAATTTAGTACATGCATCTTGTTCTCCCCTTTAGGGGTGATCGTGGTCCGGGTTGGGCCGGGCCACCCCCTAACCCTAGGACCAACCCGCACAATGTTGGTCCTCGAATTTTAGGACCGAGGACCGACCCTATTGAGCCTAGGACCAAGGACCGGACCTACCTAATGGGTTCGGTCCGGTTCTAGGGTTAACCCGAGACCGACTAATAATTTTTTTTGTTTCATTTTTTGTATTCTCTAAAAAGGCAAATTTACTATTTCAAATTACATACCCATTGACAATGCAATGTTGTGCAATCAAACTATAAATACCACTACATATTCAACAAATTTAAAATAAGACAATAATAGAAATTTCACATTTGTTAAAAGCAAGAAACCATAAAAATGATTAAGACTACTCATAAAGATGTGAGACAAGATGGGAAGTTCCTAAAATCACCTATCAATAATACTTGTAACACCATATGCAAAAGCATTTCCTACATTCCATCAAGCAAAGTCCAATCAACTAAAAAATGAGCTTCCTACCACTTGATTAGCAAATTATCGTGGCAACTAAAATACTACTTTTCAAAAATTTCTACCATTTGACACAAATTGGACACAAATTGAAAAGCAAAGTGCAATTGAAACTTACTAGTGAAATACAATTAAACCCAAGGAAGTTCAAAATACTTAATATAAACCATGGATATACAGCTTCACGTCTTGTTAATTCACTTCAACTTCTGAATACTTGGAAACAAAATAAACTTGAAAACAAAACAAACAACGCACATAATTAATACTTAACAAAAGTTCTAAATTGAAATCACTATTAGTGCTATTAATAGAACATCTCACCATTTATATTCATTCAACTTCAATGTGCAAGCTCTATTTATTGATGGTAATCTCCTCGGTAAGACAATCCATATCTAAAAAAAGAAATATTTCATTAGACATACAAAAGAACTAACAAGTAAAAAGAAATATATATAATTTAAGCTTACCCAATTCAAACTTTTCAGTATTTTCAATGCACTCTTCAACATTAATAGGCACGCGAGCAGCTCTTAACCAGTCTTGAGTACAAATTAAAGCTTCCACCACCCTAGGAGTCAAGGAACTTTGAAAACCATCAAGTACACGACCCGAAATACTAAAAGCCGACTCTGAAGCAATGGCAGTTACAGGAATAGATAAAACATCTCGAGCTATCAAAGATAAGATTTTATATTTCGAACCAGTACTCTTCCACCACATCAAAATGTCAAGATCAAGAATATCTTCAGAATCCTCTTCAAGATACCGTTCAAGCTCTGATTTGTTGTCATCACGCCCTCTTTTTTTTCTATGGAAAAAGTTTTTCCGTCAAGCTTTGATGTTAACCTCGTCGTTCCCATCGTTTCCACCAGTATTGGAAGCACTGCTACTATCAACAGTCATAGTTTGACCACTTGAATATCGATGACCATGACCATGAAAAGATTGCTCATAAAATGCATACAAATGCTCTAACAAGTATTTCACTTTATCATGCATCTCATCAATTTTTGCTTCATCATCATAAATTTGCTCATAACAATACTTCACATAATGCAACTTTTTTGTAGGATCTAATGCCACCGCAATCAAAACCATCATGTTTACTTTATCCAAACTCCCATAGTATTTATCAAACTTCTCCTTCATCTTCATGCCCATAGCTCTAAGCTTAGGATCCAAAGCATTACTCGCATCTTTCAAATATTTATACAAAAAAGCTATCCCTTCAAAATAATCATTCGAAGTAGTATATAAACTCCCTGACATTTGATTGATAACATCATAAAACTGTTTCAGAAACTTGGAAAGAACAATAGCATTTTCCCAATCTTCATTATTAGGAGACTCATTGTTAAGCTCACTTTCGAAAGACAAATCATCTTCTGCCATCCTTTCAAAAGCTTTTCTAAACTTTATGGCCGTGTCTAACATGAGGTAAGTGGAGTTCCATCTAGTGGCAACATCTAAACAAACCGAACCCTTGTAAGTGATTTTTACAGTCTCAATGCAAGATTGGAATGCTTTAGCTCTCATAGGAGAACTCCTCACATATCTAACAATGTTTCGAATACGTGCAATAGAATCACGTACCTCAGACAAGCCATCTTTTACAATAAGATTCAATATATGAGCAGTGCACCTCATATGTAAAGCCTCACCAGCTAAGACCAATGACCCATCTCTTGAAAATTTATCTTTCAAATAATCAATGGTAACATCATTCGCACTAGCATTATCCACTGTGATTGTAGACACATTTTTTTTTCTATTCCCCATTCATAGATGCATTTTTCAACTATTTTCCCAATCTCCCTACCCTTGTGGCTATGTATCACCATAAAATTGATTATTCTTTTATGCAATTTCCAATCTTCATCAATAAAATGTGCAGTAAGACATAGATAATTCAGATTTTGATTGGAAGTCCATGTATCGGTCGTGAGTGCAATCCTTGACCTAAGGTTACCAAAGTAATTCTTCAAATAACTTCTTTCACTCATATACAACTTCATGCAATCTCTAGCCATTGTAAATCGTGACAAATGTGTAAAGAGAGGTTGTAACTCAGTAACAAAATCACGAAACCCAACACACTCAACCATAGAGAATGGTTGTTCATCGACGATGATCATCCGAGCAAGCATGTACCTAGATCGGTCTTTATCAAATTTCCATGTTGTTAAGACACTACCACTATCGGTACCAATACCAGTATTTCCCTCTGCCTTGCCAAGCACATTTACATCACGTGGTGCAAATAATTTTTTCCTTTTATCTATATTGGGAGGATACTTGTTGCACCTTTTCAAGTGCTTCAACATTGTTGAAGTACCATTATTAACAATGTATAAGTACTCCTTCCCACAATGAATGCACTTTACCATACATGTTTTTTTGGTCTTATCATTTATGATTCTCGAAAAATTATCCCACGCGATGGATTTATCCATTTTTCACTTCTTACAAAGAGGAGGATGACTAGTGGATACGTTAGTTGGCTCTTTTAAGTCTTCTTCACATTCATTGCCAGGCGTTTCCATCATAGGACTGAATCGATTGATCTCATAACATCCCTCCACTTCAGTTGACATCTTTTCTGAATTCATCAGGGTCACTTGAATATTTAAATACCGGCGTGTAAGCTTCAGCACTGCACTCTTTGAAGAAACAACAATATCAAATATCAGCTATGGTTTCATTCTTGAGGTGGCAACATCAAATAGCTATTCATCAAACTACATGCAGCAAACAATAAAATAAGCAACCCTTTTAACTATTACAAGACTAGTAGAGACAGGTTTTTCTAAAGCCCCATGATCACTACTTGATGTGCTTGAATGCAAATTCAATGGTAAAACCTTAATTGGACTACACTAAAAAAAAATTTGAATCTCCTAAGTTTAAAAAAATCAGAGATGAAATTAGCGAGCCGATTGATGCCAAAATTAGAGATGAAGGGCTGCATATTCTTCCCGAGCAGTACATTGCTCGGTTTCAAGTCTCCATGGACGTACCTTTTTGGACTGAACTCATGAAGATGGGCAATGCCTTTTGCTAGTCCTTTCATGATCCTGAGACGCGTGCTCCATGAAAGTGGCATTAAATTTGTCGTCCCAGCCTTCCTTGCCAAACAAAAGAAATTTGTCGTGCATAGATAAGATCAACTTGCATCATCATTTTTCAACATTTTGGTGAATTCTGCTCCAAGGACTAGATAACACACCACCTAATTTTCAAATCCTTTCATTTATAATGCTAGAAAATTCAAATTATACCATGCACTGCTGCAGAAAGGTCACCATTGGGTATGTAATCGTATATGAGCAGCTTCTCATCGCCAGACCAGCAATAAGCTCGGAGAGGCACAATATCCGAGTGCTTGATCTTCGCTATTGCTTCAACCTCGGTTTGGAATTCCTTTATCCTCTGAGAATCTCCACCCAATCTCCTGACTGCTAATGTCAACCCGTCCTCAAGAACAACTTTGTAAACTATTCCAGCTTTCTAGTGCAAAAAACATTTAGCATAAATTTCCCCCCTGCAGTATTCAATTGAGCACCCTCAATATTGCAAAATCTTGTCCTTGCAGATGCAGCAATTAAGTTAACCCCTTAGCCTCTACACCAAGTGTACAATCAACATAAAAAAGAGAGTGCCAAGATGATCACATATCACCGCTACTGCTGAGTGAGTTGTTAAAAACTTAAAAGTCAATGGGATGTGAGGATAAATTGCAAGTTTAGTCACCGAACTTTACCCCATTCAAATCACTAAAGTCAAAATTCTTTGGTTTGACCACTCATCTAGAATGTCAAAATGGTAACTCGATCATGCTCTGTCAGAAAACTACATAGTCAGCAAATATTTAAAAAAGCCGCCAAAAACGACAAACTTCAGGCCTCGACACCCCTACTAGCCATAAATGACTCCGCAAAAACGCTTCCCCCTGCGTCTACTTGATCAAAGAATGAGGCAGCAACGGCTATAGACACAACAGCCATGTCGAGGACGGATATTCTCAACAAAATTTTTCAGATCTAGTCTAAGCATTATATCAAACACCTAATGTACGCTATGGAAAAGAGCGATTGTCGGTTCAACCAAACTTGAACTCGAGACGAGACTCTCAACAAAGCAAACCATAACACAGCAAAGCTCGATGGGGAACCGGTGGGGCCGAAGCTCGCGCGAACTGGTTGGCCGCGAGCTCCGGCCCGACGCCTTGCAAAAACAAGGTATTCCGAGTAGAAAGAAGAAAAACCAACCTAGTTCGTTTGGAGGCTGCGACGGGCGGCATCTGAAGGGCGGTCCTCCGGCAAGCCAGAAGAGGTCTTAGTAGTCTCACTTTTCCTCTTTGCGTATTTTCGAGAAAACCCCACAAAACTCTCCCCTCGAGCTCCTCTTTCTCTTCTATTTTTTTTTCCCTTTTGTTCCGCCTCTCTCCTGAGTCTCCTCTACTTCGCCGACCTAATCCCCCCATCTGATCCCTCTTCCTCTGACATGCACGTCAATTTTTTCTTCTTCTGTAGGTGATGTGATGTTCTGCGCGGGAGAAAGAAGGGAGGAGGAACAAAATGGAGCGGGCCGGGCCGAAAAGAAATAAAAAAGGAAAAATGGGCTAGGCCCATGTGAAAAAGATATTTTAGATATAATAAATATATATACAAGGCTGGTCCGGGTTGGACCGACCCTAAACTCTCAGGACCGAGGACCAACCCGCATAGTGCTGGTCCCGGAATTTTAGGACCAAGGACCAACTCAGTCCCCTTGAGAACCGGACCGGGACCAGCAGGGTTGGGCCGGTCTAGGGTTGATCCAGGGTTGACCCTGGACCGATGCTCACCCCTAGTCTTCGGTGTGTAAGATGCTCGCAAGCATCCCTCTAGGTCATGATCAGCATCAGTCAGTACATGTAATATGCTTGATGATCATATTAGAACTTTGTTTCTAGTATGCTTCTGCTCTAGGGTAATTTCTAGGCTGTCGCATTCCGATCTTTCTCTATTCTTCACTTGCAACTGTGAACCAGAGAATGGCTGCAAGGCCTACGAAATATCGGATGATGATAATTGGAAGCCTCTTGCAAAGGAAGATCCTCCAGCAAACTCTCAAAATGACAAGTCGAGAGACTGCAATGCACTTGCGTTGCCTGTGACCAATCAGCTCAAGAGCGATCCTAGAGATCCTGTCTCTGAAGTCCTCAATGGAATCCGGTTCTCTGCAAAATTCATCGACTTTAAAGACATGAGAAGCGTCAAGAACTTTGAGATAATAGCCAATGGCCTAGTCATCGACTCCAAACTGTCCAACCACTTTAGACTCAAACTATGAGCTTTGCCGGAGTCAAAAGTAGTATCTCCACGGTCGCCCCCTCAGAGAGTTGAACTAGAAACTTGCCGACAGTGTAATCTCAAAGACGGTGAATGTAGCAGATGCAATCCGGGCTTCAAGGATCACGATGCCAATGAAGAAACTTGATACCTGTGATATTGCTAGTATTAACACCTAGAGGGGGGTCAATAGGTATAGAAGAATTTTACGCGCAAGTATATAAAAATTTTTGCAATCTACAAACAGAAATTAAATAGAGAAAGTAGAGAAGATTGCAAACATAGTTATAATGGTTCGGCTTTTGACAAGTCTATGTCTACTCTCCAGGCAATTAGCCAATAGGCTGGATTTCATTATATGATCAAAGGTGATTACACACTCTTGAGTGTTCGCACTTAGTGATGATATGTCTCACAAAGTCACTATTTTTGGTAATTCACTAGGATCACTCGATTTCGCACTTTTTCAAACAACTAATGAAGAATTGAATCAGCATTTGAATAAATTAATCCTCTCTATCTCTTCTAGTCGCATCCTCCTCTTATATACTCTCCGAGCCACACTTGATCGTTGGCTATCATCTTGAGAGATTCGTCTTCCCTTTCCTTTCTTGGACAGACTTCATAAGGAAGGTTTTCTTGACCGTTGAAGATAGATTGGATCCTCTTAGATTCTGTTCGCCCATACAATCAGAATTCGGGCTTCCATAAATGTTTCATTCTTCTTTGGAAGTTGTTTTGATGATTGATCTTGCTAATCGATTCGATATAACAAAATCAATATAAATAAGGTAAGTGAAAATCATGACCGTTGGTGATCTTGTTTTCGATCTGGTCCTGAAGATACGTTCTGGGTCTACTAGACCAAGGTTCTGCGTCTGCTTGTGTTCTCCGCTGGTACAAGTAGACTCAGAAACTTCCTATGCTTTTCCGTCTGCTTCATCCAGACTTAGAAGCTTCCTGTGCTTCTCCGTCTGCTTCATCCAGACTCAAAAGCATCTCTTCGTTTCTCCTTTTAGAACAAGTAGACTCAGAAACGTTCCATCATCTGCATAGTGGCTTATGCGTCTTTCACCAAGTTACTCAATCAATAAACACATTAGTAGCCTTTGATTTATTTTGTCATATTCAAAACCTTATAAGGGATTTCCCTAACAACCCGAAGGCATTCCAGAGCACAGAGAGCCTGGCTTTAGCGGCTCTTGGAAGTTGCGATGAGGTCGGACAGGTACAGAGAGGCGGAGAGTGGACGGGCCTGAGCCGAAGAGGAGAGGAGCAGGCTTGAGGCGAAGCTTGCAGAAGTAAGAGGAGTGATCAGCAGGCTTGAGGCGAAGCTTGCAGAAGTAAGAGGAGTGATCAGCAGGCTTGATGACGAGATTGAGAGTTTGCGTAGAGGGAGTGATGATCTCAAGATGACATTCGAAGAAATTGTTAGTGTTTATTGGTGATTGTGAACTGCTCTCTTTTGGCTTTTGACATGCATTCTTTTGGAGAAGATGAAGAGATCATCATCAAGATTATGAAGAGTTAGACAATGTACCAACATGTGTAGTTTTGTGAATCCCTAGTTGAAAAGGGAGTCTATAGCTAAGAGAAATGTGTGTATCAACCCATTTAGATTTGTACTGATTCTCCTAACCGTTCCTCGAACAGCCTCTTCATGGTGATCACCAAAGTAGGATTTAGTGTCAACTCCATTGCTTGCTCTTTTGTAAGGTGTCTCGGGATGTCGACATTCTCGCCTTGGCTTGTCTGGACCACTGCAGGAAAGGTTGAGGTCTTGGACTGGGTGACCATTTCATTGGGGTCACTAGCCCCAGCATGATCAATCTCTAAGTGACTTCTTGCCCTAGGCATTGTTAATTCCCAAAATAAACCACAAGTAGTCTCACCAGGCATGCTAAAAGATGTTTCGCCGGAATTTAATCAACGACAAAATACCTTTCATCGAAATTCATGTCTCGGTTTTTATGAAAAGAAGATGAGTTCTGTGGCGATTTAGGACAAGATATATCATTGTGACACAAGGAAACCGATTGATATATTTCAATGGAATTTAATTGATGATAAAGTGAGATGATAGAGAGACACAATAATCAGAATTTAATTAATGATGAAGATACAAAAGCTAAAAGCTGAAATACACGCTAGAATTTAGTTAAAAACAAGATATCTAAAAACTACAACAATGATACACGAATTGAAAGATAAAATATTTTAATTGTTTCAGGGGATGGGGAGTTTACAAAGAACATGATGTGTCTATTTAGAGCCTGTAATCAACTATTACAAACGAAGGTTATAAACGGGTATTGTAAAAGAAATTACGAGAAGTTACATTATTTACGAGAAGTTATCTCACGCTCTCCTATTATGAAGCAACACTTATTTACAACAATCCTAAAATAGCAGCAATAAAAATAACCACCCAATAGTTATCCTCTTGTTGATTTCTCCCTATTGTTGGATCAACTTCAAGGTTCTCATTGACAACTTCACGTTGGGTATGATCGATGGCTTCACTGGCGAATTGTCAATTCTCTTCAACTTACCAATAATTTTATTCATAAATAATCAAACTTTACTCTCATTGACTAAGTCTATCATATGTTGATAATAACCAAAAATTGGTCATATTTTGGTGTAAAAAGAGGTGTAAATGAGTTAAGCTACTCATACTCTATTTAGGGTTTTACTCGAAGATGGCATGATTCTTCTCAAGTTAAAGTATGAGTAGCTCTAGTTTCTTTTTTATTTGGAGTCGAGAGTGATCTTTGACAAAGTTCTACCCATCATAGCAAGCAAGCTGATCGAGTAGTTGATTTTTTTGGGTACTTCTAATTTCATGTATACGTTTATAATTGTTAGATTGAAAATAACTAATTATACCTTTTTTTAATTGTATTACATCTTAAGAAATGAAGTTCTAGATTAATTCGAGTCAATATTAAAATTTAAATGTCAATCAAGTCGAGTTGAACCGAGTCTGCATTTATCGAAAATTTAATCAAGTTAAACAAAAGCTCAAGATAGACATCTTGATTGAACTTATTGCTTTCATATTACGGATTTTATGGGAAAACGTGCCAGAAGTGCTTAATCCTTTCATAGATCGGGAACAACTTTCGAAAATGCTGCTCCGATAGTCTGCGCCCCACTTAACTTCACGTCAAACAGAGAAGATTCAGAAATAAGTACAGTTTCCTTTCTGCTCTCTCTCTTTTCAACTTGACAGGTCCACCCTCTGTTTTCTCCCTCCTCTCTGTTTAAGCAAGTCAGAGAGAGAGAGAGAGAGAGCTGTAAGTGGTCTTATCGCCGTCCATCCGATCAGAGCCATGGCCATTCTACATGATGACAGCACCGAGCCTCCCGTTGCTCGTCCAATGGTCTCTCTCTCGCTCTCTCTCTCTCTCTCTCTCTCTCTCTCTCGACATTCATGATGTGACTCGTTTTTCAGATGTGGGTTTTCACTGTTTTGTGAAGTTCAGCGAGGAAGGTCATTTGCAGAAGCAGGAGAATCTGCTCCTCAGAAGGCCGTCGCGTGCTCCCGGAAGATGAAGAAGAAGGAGAAGTGCGTCGAACTCAATCTCCATGCTCTGTTCTCTTATCTATTCCATTTTCCCTGTTTGGCTCTTCACGTGTTTGCTTTGGCCATCATTGACGTGTACTCGCTGCTTCTTTGTTGAAGTTCGTCCAGTTCCAACTTGAACGACTCCTGTGAAATCTGTGTTTTCCTTCTTTTGTTTCTTTCTATTCGCATTTTAATCTGACTTTCGTTTATGTTCTTCTGGGTATTTGTCCTAGTGCTCCAGTTTTTGGAGTACCATTTAGAAAAACTTTATTTAAACATAAAATAGAAGTCAATCTAGACTGGCCTGAGATTTGTGCATAGTAATATATATGGAGGTCATAGGTTGATTGGTAGAACTGTTGCTTGAATGTCATTTTTAGCTAGATGCACTTTCTCGTCGTATTGAAATTCGATCGAGCACATCTTTTGGCATGCTAAAACTATGAACTGACCTGAATGCAGTGCAGTTACGAGCTGCTTGCTGATCAGGTGACCTGTCGTGATATGGCGAAGCCGAAGAGGTTAGTCGAGTTCATTCAAATAGATACCGTGGTTATCGATCCTGCTTCGACTCATTAGATCACTTGATTTTTCTTGTGATCGAGCTGAAACGCTTTGCTGTAGCCAAAAAAGAAAGAGAGCCAAGGAAGATGATTATCGCGGCGCTGTTGCAACCGATGCCATGGAACGAGCCAAAGCTGTTCAGTCATCCTTGTCGCCACAATTCCCGAGCTTTGTCAAGCGCATGCTCCCGTCGCACGCGACTCGTGTATTTTGGCTGGTATTGTACCCCCATTAAGCTGCATGGCGTCGATCTTTTGAAGATTACGATCGTCGACAGAGATGCGCGAGCTAAATTATCTAAGATTGACAGGGCCTCCCAAAGCAATTCTGTGACTCGCACTTGCCAAAGGAAGACGTGATGATCGAGTTGGAAGACGACAGCGGGGAAGTATACGAAACAAAGTACCTTTGGGCTAAAACTGGCCTGAGCGGTGGCTGGAGAGGGTTCTCCATTGCTCACAGCATAATGGAGGGTGATGCAGTGGTGTTCCAACTGGTCATGCCAACCCAATTCAAGGTTGTGATAGTATTGCAGATGATTCTTCGCTCTGATATGTCCCCTTTCATGACTGTTTCTGAAAGTTCTTGATTCAATTGAACAACCTCGGTTGTCTTATTCAGGTGTACATCGTGAGATCGGGTAATTTCAGCGAGGTGGATGGGGCTCTCAGCCTGATGAATTTGGGACCTTGCTTGAAAAGAATCAATCCTGGTAGAATGCTGAACCCAAAATGGTTATGTGGTTCTTCTTGTCATTTGGAGTTTCTTCACTCTTCCCCCGTTTTCTGATCATGAGTTGTGCAGAGAAGGATGCCGAGAGCAGTGAAGAAGACGGCGACACTTATCAGGTGCCTCTCGCAAAGGAACTTGCTCCAGAAAACGTTCATGAGTTTGGCTCAAAGATCTGTAACACTGATTGCAGATCCATCGTGGATCATCCCAAGGCCGGCTCCGATGACCGCATTTCTAGTGGTCTTCATGGAATTCAGTTGTCTGAATCTGTCATTGATTTCGAAGATGCAACAAGCATTGAAAATTTCTCTATAATCACTGAGGGTTCAGTCATCGAATCCGAACTCTCCAAGCACCTTAGAGCCAAGTACTACGAGCTGTGTAGGCGTCGAAAGACATTTCTCCATGCTCGCCTCCTCGAAAGCCTGAACTGTAAGCTGGCAGCAGGAATAATCTCCGAGACGGTGAACATCGCGGATGCCATCCGGGCTGCTAGGATCACGACTTCTACAGAGGACTTCGACGTGTGGGCCACGACTCTGAAGGCGTTCGGGGACCTGGGCATGGATGTGGGCTTCTTGCGAGCCCGGCTTGGCCGGCTCATCAGTCTCGCATCGGCGTTGAAGAGTTGCGAGGAAGCAAAGAGCAAACGGGCTCGTGCTGCAGAGGAGAGGAGTAGGCTCCAAGCTGAGCTAACAGAAGTGAAAGGTGCGATGAGCAGGCTCTATGCTGAAATGGAGACCATGGGCAACAACAGTCATGAGCTCGACATGGCATTTCGACAAGTCGCAAGCGCCCCCTGGTAGTTGGAAGGACATGGCCATCCATCACGATCGCCGCCTGAGGCGCGCTAATGAAAGGCTGCGGCGAAATGATCGCAGGATGCTCAATCTGTCCCTCCCTGACCTGCCATTTTTTGGTAAGTACTGATGTCTTCTTCTGCTTCTTTTTTTGGGAAAGAAGATCTCATGATCCTGTAGCCATTAGATGCCCTGATGACCTGATGGAATTTTGGTTTTGCCTTGTGACTCTACTCCTATGACAGGGAGTGTTGTACATGGGCAATGTAATGTAAAATGTCTATATATTTACCCTGTAATTGTTACCGATGCTATAGCTGGATCACCCTTGGACTTGATAGAGACGGATTGGAATATTGAAGATAGCTGCTGGCAAAGAACTGCTCATGAAACTTCATATTCCTGGAAGCTCTAGAATCGACATCGTCGTCGAAGAAGGAATCTTCATTTCAGGAATTCTGAACCGTATCCCAGACTATATCTGACTAATTGGTAATGGAAAATGTTAACCGCGGGGAATTTCATAACAAAGATGTTGAGGTTCTTGGAATGCAAGGATGATTCTATGGCTCCGTTTCATTACTTCTGTAATGGTAGTAGATTTCTCAAAAAAGTTAATAATTGTCAAACTAAAATGATGGTTTTTGAATAGTTCACAACCTAACTTTTCTTGTATACCAACTTTTATTTTTCTTCTACCGAAGCCTTAAATTTGCCAACTCCTATATGTATTTATCTCAAATTAATTGAGCTACTTAACAAAATTTTTACAATTCAATTTCTCATTAGTTTTAGATTATCGACTCCCTTTTGAGTTATTTGATAATGTTTGTTTTCTTTTAATTTGTCGAATTTTGTTATTATTTACTATCTTTATTTGTCTCTCACATAAATTCTTTAAAAAGTGAAGTCTCATACGCATTTTCTGACCATTATTTGTGTGACCATCTACTTTTCTATCATTAGTTGACCTTTAGTCGTGTGACCATATATTTTTCTATCATTAGGTTACCAGCTACTTTTCGTTTACTAAAATCTCATTTGAGTTGGTTACCACATTTATTTATTTTTTTCAAATTTACGAACTTTTCTATTTGGTTACAAGATTGTCCATAAGTTCCGGTCTTTCCATCAAACATTACAATTATTTGGAAAAAATATATATATTTCTAACTATCTAAGTTTAAAATTAAAAATCATAAACATGAATTTGTTAGTCTGAATATCTTTGTCAATCAGTTATGGAACTACTTAATGCTAATAGTAAGCATTTTCTAAATTCCTACAGTCTGGTCCAATTCACGATTCACTATTCATGAATTTATTATAACAGTTGCCAATTCATATTTCCATTTGACAACTATGCATTAACTCATGGAAGAGGATCATACAAGGATTACATCAGTGATGCAGGAGCACTATAAAAAAGAGTTACATTTGGTATCCAGAGGGCAAAAACATCTGGGTATCTGATGGTGAACTGAGATGTGTTTTTCACAAAGTCTCATAGTGAAGCCATGTCGACCGACATTGACAAACAATTCAATTGTGTCCCAAAATGAGAGAAAATATCAACTGCAAGGTACCATCACAGGATACCCTCTGAGGAGAATGAATCGTTCTTTATTACCACAGCCGAGTAAAGAGAGACTCACAGGAACAAACAATGGGTCATAGACCCGAGATCAGTTGTTTAGCTACGTCTGCTTACCAGCAGTACTCACTTGCTGCCTCGCTCTTCGAGCACAATCTGCAAAACTTCTTACCAGATGAGCACATTTCAAGGGGTCTTTAGCGTGCTCCTTGTAGCACTCCAAGCAAGCATTGTTCTCAGCCAAACAAGGCATTGGCTTCTGGTACGGAAGCTTGAACTCCTTATCACGAAGTTCCTTGGCTTTTTCAGTTACCTCGTGGAGCACGGTCTCCTCCTGCTTCTGCAGCCTCTCGACGACGCTCTCGCTCTCTTTAAGAACCGATCGAATAGCATCCAACTCCGCAATTGCAGAATGTGCAGGAGGGCTGACAGGCAGGAAAAATGGAGGCTGAATTGGCAATCCAGCAGGATGATTAGATGGTTGCTTCTGATTCACCTTACTGTGTGCATGTTGAGGCTCTTTTGGTAACCTTGGTTTTATTTTTCTTGGCTTTCTTTTCAACTTCTCATCACTGTCAATAAGTTGATCAACAAGGTCATTACTTATTTGAACTGTAAAATCCCCCATAGTACCGCAACGCCTGCAAGAAAGTGAATCAAAGAACTCATTCAAATGGTGATTAAAAAAGTCCTTACTCTGACTATTAAATGTCATGGGCTCTTATTAATCAGGAAACAACAGATGATTGGAGATCCCAGATCATACCAACGAGAAAAGTGGCCACAGTAGCCACTTTTCAGTCCTTAATACCATTTATAATAAAAAATTATACTCAAGCCAAGTAAGCATACTTAAGCCACTTTTCAGTTTGATGGTCACTTTAAGCAAAAACAAGGGAATCAAAACAATCTAAACAGTCTCGATGGACAACAGTTTGATACTTGAGCCAAGCAAGCATACTTTCAATAAATTAAACTTGTAAATATTACCAAAATAAGAAAAGCCTCAGCGAAATAAGAGGAAATAGCAGCCACAGTAGTACCAAAAAGCATGTGCTTGTAGAAACCTGCAATAACTCTAGTACTGTGTCTTTCCATGAGATATCTTAATTAGCATTGAATCCCACAGAAAATCTCATCCTCTCCCTTTCGCTGTTTGATTAAAGGACCTCTGGTTACTCAATGCATCGCACATTCCCATACTAACTTAGATAAGAGTTGCCAATTGATGCATGGCTTAATGCGAAGCAGCTGAGCTGAAAGCTGACATGACTCTGTGGAAAATGTGGCTTACATTGCTTAAAAATCTACATCGATCCTTAATAGAATAGGAGATGATAAATGTAACCAATCTTCATCTGAAGCTAGCTACAGAAACGGTATAACACAATAGCCCCAACCAAAAGACATAACCAGGCACATGAGTGCATTGGTTCCTGCAAACTAACCACATATTTCCTTCCTTCATATTGGATGAATAGATAAATTTGAGAACAAAAGATCATTCACTGGCCTCAGGCAAGAGAAAGTAACATTCTGCAAGCCAATTTTTCTAACTGAATCGGATTAGTGTGAAAAATCAAACAGATCCCCCTCGGTAGAATAGAGGACTCAAAATGGCATGGACTCATACCTAGTAACAGGGAAAAAAAGTACTTATAGTAGAAGAACATGCAACAAAGAAAATCCAGTTAAAAACCATAATCCTGTCACTGCAATTGCATCAATTTCCCAAAAGCCAGGACCTTGCATTTCAAGATGCAATCAAATAAGCATTTTATAAACAACAAAAACAAAGGAAAATTTGTCTTTACATCCATTTGAGTTTCATCTTCCATCTTGTATTAAATGAAAGGCCCACTGGTTAGCATCAAATACTGGAAAAACAGTATCATGCCCTGATACAAAGTTGGAAGTTGACACAGAAATGAGCTAAAAGCAAGAAATGAAGTTCAACATATTATTTTCCTCAGAAAGAAAAGGCAATTTACAATACCAAATTCGAGGGCAGAAAAATAATGCCATGGCCCTCATTTGGAGAAGATGGGCCATGTCATCGATCCATAAGTCAAACAAGAATCCTAATAGGATTCATAATCTTCACAAGAAGAGTAAATTCCTTTATTTATTCACATCTAAGCTTTCCACTCAACACGCCTAACATCTCTCAATTGAGCTAGGAAGACTAGTGAGACAAATAAATACTAATTCTAATTAGAATAGGAAACATCACATTCTACTCCAAATGGAAAGATGAAACTTATTCAAACTCTAATAGAGCTCAAAACCCAATAGATAACAACAAACTAATAATTCAACTAGAAGAAAAACCCTAATTCTGTTCAGACTTCTATTGGATTTGAGGATGTATGCCAATGGGTTCCACCAAAAATCAACAATAACATTAGTATTTTGGCCACAAATGACCATATGATCCAATCATCTGCATCATAAAAACATCATGCTGTTCATTTTAACTCATCTAGACAAGTAAGCCTTGTAGTTACCATGGACATCAGTACCAAGATCAATCCAGATCTTCAAACTTTGTTGCATAGCACACCAATCAAATCCAGTATTACAGCAGCAAAATTCAATATCTTCAAAATGTAGTAATGACCACTTCTCAATGAAACGACAAATATCATTAAGCTATACTCCACATCAGATTAAGGGCATGTTTGTCTATGCTTCAACAAAAGCTTTTTGCTTTCCCATCTGATTTTAAAAGATTATATAAATTACAAAAAAAACTAAAAAAAAAAAAATCTTACTTGTCAATGAGCTATGAAAAGGTCAATATGTGTCTGTCACAAGATTTGGATTAAGCAAAATCAAAAATTCAAAGCCTATCCAGATACGCCCTAAAAATTCACAACAATCCCAAGTCACCAAACTAAAATAGATAACTACGAGCATGCCACAAATTGTTGCTCCACGGTTCCAATCCAATCTCTTTCAAGTATAACTCATGGGATGCTATGGGTAACAGTAATTGCTAAGAAAACGTGCATAGCTTTAATCCGTCTGGCTGAACATCCACATGCTCGCTAGGTTATGAGAAGTCGCATGCTTTAATCAACAAGAGAAATAGCCTCTCTCCACAACAAGATATACTCACAATTGTAGTACTCCTGCCTTTGGCCCTTTCTAACCAACAAAAAAACACAAAACAAGCGTGGTGTTTCTTATCCAAGCGTCAAGACATTTTGGACGATCACATTGTTCCTTGATTCTTAATTTGCAATAAACCTTCTGCACCGGTTTCCGGCGTTAGCCCTGCATACACATCGGGAAACGGAGCTGCATTTCTCGGTTCATTTGCAAGAAGTTCGGATGAAAGCCTCTCAATCTATGGTCTATCATCGACACAACTTTGGCTCTCTCTCTCTCTCTCTTCCTTACCCAAGCGTCAAGGCATTTTGGACGATCACATTGTTCCTTGATTCTTAATTAGCAATAACTCTTTTGCACCGGTTTCCGGCGTTAGCCGTAAGCGCTCACTCTCAATCTACGGTCTATCATCAACACAACTCTGGCTCTCTCTCTCTCTCTATGTAACCTCCCGCACTCGCCACTTCCATGGATGTTTCCATCTAATGCACCGATAGCTCGATTGCAGCAGAACAATCAATTCCGTTACGTCTAACGAATGGCGAGAGAGAGAGAGAGAGAGAGACCTGGTTTCGTTCTAGGAGAGCAGTGGAGGATGGAGAGACGCCGCCCGATCAGATCCCCGAGCCATACGCGACGCCGGAGGAGCTGCAAAAAAATCGAGCGGGGACGAATTCCGCCGTCAGATTCACGCGACCGAAGCACGAAATCGGAGAAAAGCTCGGCGAGAGAAACCACCGAAGGAGCAAAACAAGGCATTCGAAATGCTCACCGGAGACTCGCCGGAGCAGAGGCCGAGACGGGAACCCGAGGCTTCTCCGGCGTTCCAATCGAGAGAGAGGGAGGGAGGGAGGGAGGGAGGGAGGGAGGGAGAGAGAGAGAGAGAGAGAGAGATGACGGGGTTAGGGCTCGCGTTGTCGCGGCGGAGACGAGGCTTGCGCGGTGAGCTTCGAACCGTGGACGACGGTGGGCATGATTCCATGTAGGAGGCCCATGTATGAGGCCCGTGTACGAGTTTAATGGGCTCAGAGATTGGGCCTCTTCTTCGGATCTCTCACTCGGGAAGATGATGAGAGCGTATCCGAAGGCGATGAGAGCGTATCCGAAGGCTCTCCTTCCATTTCCTCCTGTGGTCCGGGAGATTCACAGCTCAATGTCTTAGAAATTTAGGGTTGAAGTGCAGATTTGATCCTCTAATCCTTGAGATTTCATCCTCTAAGTTTTGTCTTTGTGCAATCAAATTTTCTAACCTTCTTGACTCGAGCGATTGCATACTTTGTTCACCTACCACAATTAATACTGTCAAATTAGAAATTTTTTTTCCATTTCTTTTTTGTTCATTTGGCATCAAATTAGCATTGCGGTTTAGTTTTTATCATATAACACAATGTCACACCATTCTTTAATTTGACAATATAGCTAGAGTCATTAATTGAAGGATTTGATTGCAAAAGATAAATTTCAGAGGGTAGAATTGCACAAACCCATAAAGTCAAAGAATTTAATAGCACAAATGCTGGGACTTAAAAAAAAAAATTGTACTCGACCCTAGAAATTACTAAAGTCTTGAAATAGTTATTCTTTTCTTTTATTTGGAAGCAAGAATTTTGGCTTTTTCCTCACTTTTTTTAGTGATTAATTTTTGAAGTTTCTTTGGAAGTAATCATAAAGCACCGTGACCAAATTTTATTTGCAATTTAATCATTTTTGGTGTGCATTATCATCAAACTCTCTCACACTAAGTCATGAAAAAAGATTTAATCAAGCACATATCAAACCCTTTTCCTCGTGCAAATTTTATTTGGAAAAGTGTTTTAACCAAAGGTAAATAAGTTAAGTTGATCTTATAAAGAACAATATTTTCTTTTTAAGCTTCCAAAATAAGACTTTGAGAAAAATTTAAAACCCACAGAATGGCCCCAAGGGTCAATGGAGATGGGTCATGGCTTCAATCTCCTCTAAAGTGCAAACCTTCAAAATTGCCCTTTCTCCCCCAAGGGACCGCATTGGTCCAAAAGCTAGCTCCTAAATAGGAATCCTCACTTTCTCCTCCTTCATTTGCGGGTCAATCTTGGTCCCATAAAACCCTGAACCGACATTTTCACACACGTCGGCTTAGACGAGGCCCGATTGCATAGTGGGCCGACCCGAAATGAGCTGTTTTTCTCATTTGATTTTCATTCATTTGGCACCAAATTAGCATTGCAGTTTAGTTTTTATCATATGAGCAATGTCACGCCGTTCATTAATTTGACAATATAGCTAGAGTCATTGATTAAAGGATCTAATTGCACAATATAAAATTTAGAGGGTAGAATCACACGATCCCATAAAAGTCAGAGAATTAAATCGCACAAATGCTGGTAATTAAAAAACTAAATTATACTCGACCCTAGAAATGACTAAAGTCTTGAAATAGTTATTCTTTTCTTTTATTTGGAAGCAAGAATTTTGGCTTTTTCCTCACCATTTTTTATGATTAATTTTTGAAGATTCTTTGGAAGTACTCATAAAGCATCATGACCAAAATTTATTTGCAATCTAATCATTGTTCGGCGTGCATTATCACCAAACTCTCCCACACTAAGCCACGTAAAAAGATTTAATCAAGCATATATCAAACTTTTTTCCTCATGCGAATTCTATTCGGAAAATTATTTTAGCCAGAGGTAAACAAGGTTCGGACAAATCGAATTCTTAAATCGATCTTATAAAAAATAACTTTTTTTAAAGCTTCCAAGATAAGACTTTGAGAAAAATTTAAAACCCACAAAATGGCCCTGAAGGGTCAATGGAGATGGGTCATGGCTTCAATCTCCTCTAAAGTGCAAACCTTCGAAATTGCCCTTTCTCGCCCAAGGGACCGCTTTGGTCCAAAAGCTAGCTTCTAAATAGGAATCCTCGCTTTCTCCTCCTTCATTTGCGGGTCAATCTCGGTCCCATAAAACCCCGAACCGACATTTTCACACACATCGGCTTAGACGAGGCCCGATTGCGTGGCGGGCCGACCCGAAACGAGCTATTTGTGAAAATTAAAATTACCATGTTCGCCTAAACCTTATATCACAAAATTGACGAAAATCTAATATATAGTTTTTTGCAACTAGTGTTAGGATCGAAAGAGTTTGAGTACAAAAGACTTGAATCCTTTCAAGATCAATTTCTCGTTTTAGGATTGCTAAGATCTTAAATTTTTCAGACTCTCTGCGATGCTCATAAGCCTTTGATTCGAGGTTTATGTTAAATTGATTTTGGACAAATGTCTTTTTGGTAGCAAAAATGAGGCGATGATTTTCATGTATTCCATTTGATGCTTTATTTTATTATAATATTAATGGGTATCCAAAATTTCTCGAAATTTAACCTCATATATCGAGATCAACCACGGATTGAAAAATAATAAATGGGTAACGGGATTCGTTTGGGGACAGTAACATCTGGTCAACTCCATGATCATATCAAAGAAAAATCCAAATAAAAATTAGCAAATATAGAAGTGCGAAAAAAGGGGAGGGGAACGTATCTGTCCGAAAAGGACATCGGACCCGAAGTCAACTTCCGGTTTACCAAACCTTTAAAAAAATAACAAAGAGTTAGCTCTTCAATTTTCTCTATAATAATAATAATAATAATAATAATATATCCGGAATTTGTTAATTGGTCCTCCGTGGACTCGACAGCAGTCAGCGGCTGGTCAGGACGGCTGCTTATGTTACCGTTAATCACGAGCTCTTAAAAAAACAGTCAAATGAACAAAACAAGTCCAACACGCTATGAGTTGTTGTCTTCTTCCAAACACATAAAGAAAAGGACTGAGGTTATTATCATTGCAAACCCAAAATTGATATTCTCACGGCACATTTATCCTCCAATTAATCTCGTCTCACTGAAAAAAAAAAAAAACTAGACCGGTACGCTTGATCTAAATCTATCCTTTGTCACTATGGCTCAATGTCCAATAAAAATGCATATGTGCCTATGACACATGGACGATTGCAAAATAAATCTAATCTAACGTGGAGAGCAATGGATCTAGCATGAAAATCCGTGCGTTGACACATGTGCATATTGACTGAATATTGAATAATGCCGATAGATGGTAAATTTATTTTAGGACTACTGGTTTGGCAATGTTTTTTTTTATAGGACAAGGATTAATTTTTGATGTCAGAGACTTGTAGTGACATTAATCTAAAAAATTTACGTATTTATATATAGTTACTTGAAAAATACTACAAACATTTTTATTGAATATTTTCTCAATTAGGTGTTTGGATTGCGACCTTGCATTGACATGTGAAGTACTTAGAGCCAATCATAAAAAATCTCAAATCGATACACATGCTGTCGTATTTATTCCAAACTAATTTTTGTATACCTTTATTTCATACTCATTTTTATGTCACAAAAAATCTCAAATTGATATTATTTGTGTCATATTTATCTTAAACCAATACATCTGTACCCCATTTATCACAAATTTTGAAGTAAATCTAACACGAGCGTATCGGGAGTTTTTGCAACGTCAAAGTTAGTAAACGTGGCACCGCATGTACTCATTTGAGATTTTTATTTTTATTTTATGGTATTATTATAATAAAAAATGAATTAAATCAAGTGGAAGATAAAATACAATAATTTATAATTGAATAATATATACCAAAAGTGAAAGTGGAGTCATCCCAAACCTGGAGCTCACACCATCTTTTCCCCTTTGCCTTTCCTTCCAAGACAACACAAAACAGCACATCAACCCACTCAAAGCTTCGCTTTTTAACACCGTCCCTACTCTACTCTCTGCAGTGTACGCCGGAGCAAACTCTCTCTTTCATGTCCTTCGATCGGCCGCGGCCACGACGGCGACGACGACGATGACGGACGTGAACGGCGCCGCCCCCAAGCCGCCGCAGATCTCCGACATGTTCCAGAAGTTCGCCCTCGCCTTCAAGGCCAAGACCTTCGAGTTCTTCGCCGACGACGACGACGACGACGGCGGCGGCGGGGAGAGGGCGCCACTGGTCGCCGGAGGAGGCGGCGAGGACCCGTGCGACGGGTTCGCCCTGCTCGACTCCGCCGAGGAGGTCATCACCGGCCAGAGGGTCGTCGTCATCAAGCCCGATCACTGCAGGGCTGTGTCCCCGGTGGCGGCGGCTCCGGCCCAGCCGCGGCTCCTGGAGCCCGGCCTCTTGTCGACGGAAACCCTAGGCCGGGAGCTTGAGCGGGCTTGCGGTCTGTCTCCGGAGCCGGCGCGATTGGCGAAGGATCCGTGTAGCGAAGGAAGGAAGGAGCCGGAAGCGACGAGTTTAGGGCACAATCGCGATGCTTCCTGGAATTCGCGGGAGCTGCCGGTCGTGGAGTCGAGAGGGAATGGCAAATCGAGCGAGGAGGCTCGGAGAAGAGGCATCGATGCGAGGACGATCGACACTTTGATTTCTTCGGTGTTCGGGACGGTCTCTTCCTTCGAAGCTTCGTACGTGCAATTGCAGACCGCGCAGGTGCCGTTCGTCGAGGAGAGCGTGAAGGCCGCCGATAAAGCGCTCGTCTCTCATCTCCAGAGATTGTCCGACATCAAGCGCTTCTACACGGAATTGCGTCGGAACGCGGATTTGGTCGACGATTTGCCGAACGTGTCGAGCTTGGAAGCTCAGGTTCAAGAGAATCAGAGCAAGCTCCGGATTCTTGGGACGATCTCGAACAGGTTGCAGTCGGAGATCGACCGGAAGCATGGCGAGGTGCACGGCTTGAGGAATCAGCTTGGCGAGATTCAGAAGCGTAATTTGAAGCTGGCGAAGAGGTTGTCGGACAGGTTGAGTTCGTCTTGCGAGGTGTCGTTGTGTATCACTGTGTTTGATTCTGTTCTGCGCGATGCTTGTAGAGCTACGCACGGGTTTACTAAGATCTTGATTGGTCTGATGAGAAAGGCTGGGTGGAATCTGAATCTGGCTGCTAATTCCTTGTATGGGGATGTCGAGTATGAGAAGAAGGGTCATGACTGCTATGCGTTCTTGTCGTATGTTTGTTTGGTGATGTTTCGAGGTTTCGATTCGGAAAGTTTCTATTTTGGTGATGATGATCATGGAGTTGTGAGTAATGGCCATGTGTCGAGCGGTGCTAGCTCTATGAAGAAATTGCTCGAGCATGTGTCGAGTAACCCGATGGAGGTGATAAGCATGGACCCAGATAGCGAGTTTGCTAGATTCTGCGAAAAGAAGTATCAAGAACTTATCCATCCATCCATGGAATCTTCGGTCTTCAGTAATCTGGATGGCAATGAAGCTGTTTTGAGTTCATGGAAGTCTCTGAGTGTGTTTTACAAATCGTTTGTCAAGATGGCGAGTTCTATATGGACCCTACATAAGTTGGCCTTTTCTTTTGATCCGGCAGTTGAAATCTTCCAAGTGGAGAGGGGCGTGGAATATAGTCTTGTTTATATGGAAGATGTCACGAAGAGATGTCCTGCGCCATGTAAAGCTAAGCCAAGAGTTGGATTCACCGTGGTTCCGGGCTTTAAGATCGGGAAGACGATTGTGCAGTGCAAGGTGTACCTATCTGGGCTAAAATGCGAAGGCTAGTCATTGGGGCTCCGTAATGTAGGAAACAGGGAATCATAATGCGCTCCCTCTGGTGGACGCTGGCCGAACAAGATGAGAGGATGTTCGGCTGAGTTGGCTGATATGACAGGGCCACAATCTTTTGAGAGCTTGACTTCCTGGCAATACAGATGTCTGCGAGAAAAACAACTGTAAATCTTGGCATTTGCAAGTGAAGCTTAGCAAATGAACGATCAGGAGTAATAAGCTCTATGGCATTGTCGTTCCACTGAGGTTTTTCTGGTGTGTAAAGTTCTTAAAATTTTCTTTTGATTTGGTTTTTCAGTTGAATGATTTCTTGGGAGCTCACTGTATAGATCTATCTTTTCTCACACTTAGATACATAGCCAATTTGTGAATCTGTCTTCCTGTTGTTGAGTAAGATATCATGTGTATCTAAATCAAAGTCTATTCTGAGTTTTCTGACAAGAAGATTTACTGATATCATGATCAATTCCTAATTGTAACGAAGATTGCTATAGCACAATGTGGTCAATGTCAACTCGGAAGTTTCCTCTGAGTCGCCAGATGCAATTTTTATGTTGAGTAGAACAAATGAATTGTCTTTCTGATCTATGCATATTGTCCTGCTGAAGGAACTGGCACAAGAGCTCGATAGAAATCTGTAACGTTCTCTCTTTATTGTCATGATGGCGTTCCTTATTATTGAAGCTTTCATGCATATACAACCCGATATATGAAACCTCAATACAGGTTCTGCAGTTCATTAGGGAAAATTATGCATGACTAGAAAAGATGCCTCTCCAAATCGGGGGCTGACCATGTCATTGAAGCATGGCATGGACTCCTCAGGAAATTCAGGCAGGATAGATTATTCATCCTCCCTTCCAGACGCCCTTTGTGCTGTTTCTGTACTTGAGACAGTTTTTCTGGTCCTCTGTTTCGTAGGCTGGTTTTGAGGAAAAGATGTTGGATGATCCAACCACTAACCAGACATTGAAGCATTAGTGCTCTTATAATAATATATATTTTCCTATGCATTTGTTGTTGTTGTTGCGAGAACGCTACTTAAACAAGAAAGAGAAGGAAAATGAACTTGTGGACGTTGATAAGGCTGGCCTGATCTCCTTGCCCCCACTAGCAAACTAGAGAATCATGGCTCTCAAATCACGTAACTTGAAAGGATGTTTCATTTACCAAAGATTAGCAGCAAACAGAAACAAGTCACTGCACTACGGTCGTTGTCTATATCAGGAGACTAAAAGCTAATGCAGCACTGCGGTCGTTGTTTAGAACAGGAAAACTAATCTGACACGGCCCAAAATCTCAGCCATTGTCCGCTTCCTAAATACCAACATATAAAACTGCTCCTGACGACTAAAATGCAAGAACGAATGAAAAAGCTTTCTTAGAAGTGACGAGAAATCTGTGTTGCAACCAATTTTGAGTTCCTTTTATCTTTCACTTTGATAATTTCCTTGGTAATGAGTCGCCTGAAACGGTGTTCGGAAGTAGGATTAAGCTGAAACCCTGTGCTCGCCTACTTCTTCCGATTATCTGTCTTTTTGTGCTTGCAAGGACCCTTCAGCAATTGCTTTTACCCCCGATATTGACTCCTGACCATACTCAGAGAAAGAGACTATAGTGACCCAACTTTATATCCAACGACCTGATTGCATTCTGGATTTTGTGGTCTATACTTTCACCATACTAATCAATGAACATTATGGTGAGGACCCGTGAAAGGGTTATCGCCAAAATTGATGAGAAAATGCAGCTGGATTCACAAGCTTCCTCCTAAGTTTTTCATCTGCCTCCATGATTGCAACATGATAAACCAGCATTTAGTAAATGATGTACTCTTCCATTATGTGTTTGGATGGAGTGCAGAGAAAACCACCGTTAGACATGCTAATTTCAACTGCGAGGATGACCGCATTACTTGCCAAAAGTAGGCACAGTTCTCTGATTCGACAATGTCTAATGTATAGATATGTGTCCCGTGAATCTCGGCCTTGTTGGTGATGACTAATTCAACAGAAAAGTCGAGTATTGAGCGAGAATTCCCTCGATTTGCAGAGGCCATTCCAAAAATGCCCATCTCTTCCATTGTGTTCATGTAAACTATATATACAAACTACCCCAAGACCATCCTACATAACACGGCATTCCTATCATGTTATCGACCTTATCGCTACCTATATTGTAACTTTAAAATCAGACAAAGTCTCTCTCGGAATTCCCTTCCCTTTTCCATGAGGGAAGAAAGGAGGAACTTGAGGAAGATGATATCTCATTGTCAGCTTCATAGAGACTGACTTGGCCTAGCTGCTGCCTGGGAGACTTTTGCCCTCTAGTCCGTCCTTGGGCATCTTCGAGTTGGTGATCTAACCGGCTTCAAAAGTATAGTCAAAAGCCGACCCTACAGAAAGTAAACAACTCTTCCTAGTTTTATAGCTTGTCCTTACTTTTCATTATTTTCTGCGACATGAAATAATAATTTCAGAAAAAATCAACTTTCAAGTGCTGCTTTCTATAAGAACCACAAGCCATAGTTGACACAGGCAACACTCCAGCCACTCCTACAACTAATTGTACATCGATCCCATTCCCCTAAGTTTGAAACCCAACTTTATTTTATTTTATAATCCAGAATGCGAACATCGAAGCTCGGAGCCTACAGGCCTACGAAACATGTTACGAACCTTAGACTTTTAGCCCGTGCTGTCGGAAGTCGATAATTTAAAAGGGTCACTTTTAGTTTTCGAGTTGAAAATCTCCTCATATCTCAGTCACCCATCTAATATGGGGGAGTCGGTATCCTATCAACAAAAAGATCTTCCATCTTATTTATAATTTACTAGAAATGAAATCTCTTTACTTTTTAGGTGGAAGGGATGGTTTTTCCTCGCAAGCAAGCATCTTTAATGGTGTGATGCATACAGAATAAGTTGAGTATCGTAGCAGGATTATGCACATCATTCCTTGCCTGTGCTCGTGATAAAAAAGCTTTTCAATTGAATCCTTGAAAATCGTGCTAATTATTGCAACATTGCTAAGCTTCGGGTCCAGCATGACTAGGTCAAAACGTAAATAATACCAAACTGAACGCTTGGTTCTAATCTTGAAGTTTAAGAAATCTCCCAAAAATTATCTATATAGAGAGAGGCTTTGAGCCCATTTAACTCATGGGCCTGAGATATATGAAATGGGTTTAAGGGTTTTGAACATTGAGCAGACTCTCTATTCCTATTTTCACATGATTAAAGCCTGACCTGCACTAGCCGGCGGGGTTTTGTATAACCTCTCCAAGTGCAAGAAATCAAAAGCGGAACCCCGATTCATGATAAGTCCGACCTGTTCAGGTCGACGGGGTTTCGTAGAACCTCTTAGAGCGCAAGAAATTGAAAGCCAATGCTCGATTCATGATAAGTAAATGCCACGAGATAACTTCAACAAGTTAGCTCCATTCTTATTCATAATTAGGTAAAATGAATGAGCAAAAGGAGTCGACTTGCCTGCCTCACCGTGCCATTGTGCCATTAATCTAGTAGTTCATGGTATCTTCATGTGACCAAAGATTTTGATCTACACAAGTCGAGTGAGCAACAGAAGGAAGAAACCGGAGGGTGAAATTGAAAGATTGGAAGAAGAAAAGCGAAGCGCCAAAAGAGAAAAGAAGAAGGAACACGTGGCTGAATGTGAAGGAGAAAAACAGGCATTGAATGTCGACAATTTTTTCTAGTATTGGGAGTTAGATGCCTAGAGGAAGAGGACAGCAGCTTTCTGAGCAGACAGACCATCTTTTTAAGGCTTTTGCCTCGCTGCTGCTCTCTCTCCTCAATTCTCTCGTACGTTCCCACCGAAAGAGAGAGAGAGAGAGAGAGAGAGAGAGAGAGATTTGAAGCTGGAGCTGAGAAAGTAGGACGTCTGCACAGTATGGCTACACGAACACAGCTCATCGATACATGCCAAAAGACAACGGCATGGCAATGGCAGCTCCCTCAGCGTCAGCTTCACAACTGTTCACACGTCCTACTTTCCCAGCTTCAGCTTCACAACGCGCTCTCTCTCTCTCTCTCTCTCTCTCTCTCTCATCATAGATGCCAAAAAGACAATGGCATGGCAATGGCAGCTCCAATTAATGTCAACTTTATTGGATTTCCAACCTCTCTAACGCATTGGCTGACAGTCCCTCTTGCACTGTAGACCATGGCTTTGTCCGTTGGGTTTTGCTGTATAGGGCCTTTTAGTAGAGAGAGAGAGAGAGAGAGAGAGAGAGAGAGGTTGATAATCATGATATCTTGTCGTTGAAATCAAGACATTCTTTTGAGAACTTGTTGTCACCGACCATTAATCATGATTTAACTTTATAATCAGGTGCAGGTTTTGTATGCTGTCATCCATCTCTCAGCTACTCAATACAGTTTTTCTTGGTGGCCAAGAAGCAGCCTTTTATTATATGGCATGGTTTTCAACATCGAAACCCTGGCCCTAATCTATCGCTTGGTTCAAGGTTATGGGCGGTAATAACCTCCGTTGTATATTGCTATTTTAATGCATTCATCAGTATTTTTTCCCAATCGTATTGGGTCATTTCTCTTCAAATGGTTCAAGGACATACAAGCATTTGCTAATACCCTCATCATGGTTATCAATAGCGTGAATTTAAATGAGTAAACGATGTTATACCTAATTGCATATCCAATACGAGAGATTTATGATAACTTGAGGCGAGTCCTAATGGGTCAATAGTGTGAACTTAAATGGGTCATTAGTGTTTTTTCTCAATCATATCGGATCATTTCTCTTCAAATGGTTCGAGGACGTACAAGCATTTGCTAATACCCTCATCATGGTTATCAATAGCGTGAATTTAAATGAGTAAATGATGTTATACCCAATTGCATATCCAATATGAGAGATTTATGATAACTTGAGGCGAGTCCTAATGGGTCAATAGTGTGAACTTAAATGGGTTATTAGTGTTTTTTTCCAATCATATCGGATCATTTCTCTTCAAATGGTTTGAGGACTTACAAGCATTTGCTAATACCCTCATCATGGTTATCAATAGCGTGAATTTAAATGAGTAAATGATGTTATACTCAATTGCATATCCAATACGAGAGATTTATGATGACTTGAGGCGAGTCCTAATGAGTCAATAGCGTGAACTTAAATGGGTCATCAGTATTTTTTCCCAATCATATCGGATCATCTCTTCAAATGGTTCGAGAACGTACAAGCATTGCTAATACCCTCATCATGGTTATCAATAGCGTGAATTTAAATGAGTAAACAATGATATACTCAATTGCATATTGAATACGAGAGATTTATGATGACTTGAGGCAAGTCCTAATTGGTCATTGATTTTTGAATGGAAAGAAGATTATTGAATATAACTCTTCGTGATGGAGGTAAATGGTGTGAGGCCAACTAATTTCCAAAATTAACCTATTCATTTAATTTCAACTGACATGTTAGAAATTCACGTGATTTTGCTTCATTCATGTCATTTTTACATGCGAATAATTCCCGCATTTAACACCCACCAAACAACGGCCTACATAGCCCCTTTTTTCATTAGATTCGGATGCTCTCTTAGGACTCAGCAGATCTCATTCACTTGTACTACTCATCTAATGCTAGGTTAGATGTAGGATCAGTCGGGTTTCCAGAGGATATCACAAAAGTATTAGTTTTTTATGTCTCTTTGGTAAAACAACTTTACCTCATTTAATTGATGACAAAAAAGCATTCGAGAAGTGTTGTTGCGTTTCGAGCATGTTCCGTGTCCAAATTTTCTTTGGTGTTTACCCTCGTTTCTCGTACATGTTGCCGTGGGTCCGCCTTGCAATGTAAGCACAATGCTGAGGTGAATTGTAATGACCCAGTCTTGCAAGAGATGGTAGTACGACTCCAACTCAAGGATGGTGAAAGAAGCATAAATGAATCAAATCCCACATCGTCTGGGTGTGGTAAGATAATGTGCCATATAAAGTGTGGCACCAATCTTAACTTGTAATGAGGTCTTCTTTGGATGAAGTTCAAAAGAACAAAACCGTGAGGAGGAGCGAGCCCGTGAGCACTGCACTCTAAAGTGGACAATATCATTGCGAGTGGAGTTAGATGTCGGGCCTTACAAATTGTATCAGAGCCAATCCTAGTTGGAAGTGCATGATTTGGGGACAAACTAGGTGGAAGCTGGTGGGCATTGTCGGCAATGGAGTCAGATGTTAGGCCTTACAAATTGTATTAGAGCCAAGCCCAATTGGAAGTGCGTGATTCGGGGACAAACTAGGTGGAAGCTGGTGGGCCTCTAACGACTCGGCCCTGTGAGGGATGGGATGTCAGGCCTTACAAATTGTATCAAAGCCAAGCTTAGTTGGAAGTGTGTGATTGGAGGACAAACTAGGTGGAAGCTGGTGGGCTTGTAATGACTCGGTCCTGTGAGGGATGGGAGTGCAGCTCCACCTCGAGGATGGCGAAGGGAATATGAATGAATCGAATCTCACATTGCCTAGTTGCGGTAAGGTAATCTGCATAAGGTGTGGCACTAGTCTTAACTTGCAATAAGGCTTTTTCTAGGTAAAGCTCGAAAAGACAAAACCGTGAGGAAGGGCAAGCTCGTGAATGCTATACTCCAAAGCGAACAATATCATTGTGAATGAAGCTAGAGGTCGGCCCTTACAAACCATCACAAAAATTCATACTCTAGAGACTTAATTGAATCTAGAAAACCTTGAGGAGGGCATTTGAACATTGGATAAAAGTTTTAAAGTTCGTGATGTGATTAACCTTCTTGAAAAAGTCTATAATTTTGAGTACCAAGTAAATCCAGTTCATTGGGCAAACCGATAATTTTAACCAGATCATTTTCCATTGATTTTAAGTAGGTATATTTTCTTTAATCGATAAATATTTCTCCATTGACTAACCATTTTTAGTAAATCAAACTCATGAAAGTCTATAAACTAATTGGCGGAAAATTTTTACATTCAAATAAACACACCCTTAATTAGGCCAATGTAGGTTGCATTTGCTTCGTTAAAAGAGCTTTTTGTGAATTAATTTTTCTAACTTTCAAGTGTTTGATTAATTGAAGATGGTTAGTTAATGGAAAAATATTTACGGTCAAAGAAAGCACTCACACTTAAAATTAGTAAAAGGAATTGTTGATTATGATTAGAGGAAATCATTTTCCTAAGCACAACACATTTCTTATCACAAACACTCAGTAGCCTCTTCACTTTCTATCTTAAGATAGAGTTTTATGTGCTTTTCAACATATCACAAATGAAAACTAACCATTTTTCTTGAAACTGATTTCCACAAAAAGTGTAATCCTTTATCATGATGTTTTCCATTTAACAAGCATGCCTATCATCTTGAAAAGCTAAGTGGGGAAGTTAAATTTATCAAGACTTTTTCATTTTACAACTTCTATGAAGTTTCATTTTTTTTACCATTACTTGTAGGCCCGCACCGGCCATAGATGAGGGTTGTGGCTCTTACCTAGCGATGCCTTCCCCTCATGTGGGTAAGGGCCTCAACCCTCATCTATTGCTGGCAACCTTCACCAGCTATTGTCAAGGACCTGGCGACCAGTGGAGGGAAGAAGATGAATGATAGAGAAGCAAAGAATAGGGAGAAAAAAGAAGATGAAAAAACAAGGAAAAAAATTTTAAAAATATAAAATAAATTGCAAAACCACATCATTTCAGTCAACTTTGTTCGGTAAGCTGTACCGCACCTCATGTTTAATTCCTTTATGAGTTTATAATATCTTGCAAGCCTATATTTGATTTGTAATAAGTCATTTTTACTTGTAAAGATTATATAATTGGTTTGATCGTTATTATTAATTTCATATCACTTTCTCAGTGCTATTATATCTATTTATGCTGTTCTGATTATCATAAATAGTGTTACGTATTTTTTCTCCAGTATATAATATTTTCCAACAAGGTTTGCTCGCGATAGGGATGTTTTAGTTCCAATACCCGACTAGTGCTACTCTGAAGCTCACCTCTCTAAAATGTTGCCCCAACACTCGACAAGGGATGTTCTACGACAGATGCTACGACCCCAAATGTGAGGTCCCCAGCCTCCTCCAAATCTAGGTTGCCCGAATTGGGGCACCATTTCGCTTGCCGCCATGTGAGCGATCTCCCTTTCTTCGAGCACAAAGGGGTCAGCGGAGAGAGATCTCGTATGGGCGACGATGAGGGGTGATCGGTACGGTGGTGGCACAACATGATATCGAGCATGGCGCGGCGTGATGGTTGTGGCTGTGGCAGTAGTTTGGGGATATGGAAAGGGGGGGGTTTACGTTAAGGTTCTTTGAATTTTCTGAGGGTAAATGCATCCATTAGCCGGCATAGTAAAGAAGAAACATGTTGAGGTTTCATAGGAAAAGGGTTTTTTTTTTGATTGTTTGAATGGGTGGATCTTTCAAATTATATAAAATGTTTCAATCCGTATATGTTTTATGCCATGAAAAAGGTAAACGAGTGCCCCTAGGACACTGTTTAAATCTTTATAAATGAGCTTTCTAAATGTAAAATTTTGCATTTAAAGTCAATTGCTCTTCTTAGAATATGTACTTATCTTATTTTCCAAGTGTCCTTAAAAATGTTGTTCCTACTTTAAATTAACTAAATGGTTTTGACCAAAAAAACTAAATGGTGCCCTAAGTGCACTTATTAACAATGTGCTTGCTCCATTATGCTATTGAGATTATTTAAAGCTATATAGCAATTTTGGGATGGTTTTCATTCCACCAATATCCAATCATAGTCGAGATTTGATCTTGCGTCACTCCTGAAAAGTGGCATGGTCACTGACGATAAGATTAATCATGCTAATGCTCTCTCATATCTCTCTCTCTCATATTTGGATAGCTTTCTTTTTCAACCTTCATGGAGGGGAGGGTTTGAGCTAGATCTCTCCCTCCTCTCTCTTTTTCCTTTCTCTTCGCTGATTTGATTCTCTATTTTACTCCTTTTTTGAGGAACGTTTTTGTTTTTGTTTTTTTGCTAATAATCTGGATCTAAAAGTTTCTCACTCCTTTCGGAGAGATTTCTATCTCAGTCTAGTTTAAATTTGGGGTTTTGTGCGTGTACGATTTTAGGGTTTCACTTCAGATTTGCACGCATTCAAACTTGTTACTTTGAAAGGTAATGGTGTTGGGGATGCCAAACTTAGGTACGCACCGCCAAAAGGCAAAGTCGTAACAATAGATGGAGATCTTGGTATGTACTCAATATTGAAGACAGATTCAATAATTGGCCATCGATTTTAGTTTAAAGAATTCACAGATCTGCTCTTTGAGCATGTAACTCATAACCTTATTTTGATGATTTATTTTCTTATTTGAAGTTTATCGTGTTTTGGATTGGTCTGTGATTTGTCTTGATATGCAATTGGACTGCATTTTTTTTTAGTATATCTGTGGAAATGAATGAAATGTTTCTTCGACAAAAAGAAGAAGAAGATTGATCATGTTAAGGTATAATCTCACATCGCTTGATTAGCAGATTTAATCACGTCTTATACACATGTCATCTCCCTCCATCTAATAGTCCAAAGTTTCTGGGTTCCTGATTCTAATAGATTACATCAATTGGGTTGGAGAAACCGTTTCTCTCTCTGAAGAATTCTTTTGACTACACTAAAGCTGTACATGTCATGTTGCAGAAATGAAGAACAGCTTTGGCCCCACAAAAGTGAAAACGAGAAGGACACTCCCGTGCGCCCAAATATTGCTGCCAGCCAAACACAAACCGGAAGCAAATGAAGCTGCATGGATGCAGCAGAGGACCCCACCTCATTCATGCCTAAACGAGCCAACATCTTAACCATTAGCGGCAATTATTGGAAGCGAAACTCTAGTTTTCACAAGGAGGAGGAATTCCAAGTCGTTCAGAAGGAACGTTATAGAGGAGGGAACAGAAGATAGCTGACAATACCATCTTTCCGAGCAAGTTTTAGGGTTTACTTTTGCGAGACCATGTAACCAGAAAAAGAGAAGAAAGGAAAAAAAAAAAAAGAAAAGAAAAAGAGAAGGAAAGAGGCTCGAAGAGCCCTGTCGCGTAGGCTTGAGGGGCTACGCGCTGATTTAGCTAACCCTAGCCGTGTAAAACAAATGGCCGATCCATGCAAGGACACATTAAAGTAGATTAAGAGGATCATCTCTGGCTTCTGTTATCACTGACAAACTACGGATCTCTGCACATATGTTTGTTGTTTGTGTATGCGAGGAGGGAGAGTTGAGTGGTCAAATCGATAAAGACGCAAATGGTGCGTGGCTTTCCAAGCCGCTTGGCGTTATATGGTCATTATGGCGGTAATAATAAGATGGCAAGATCCTCTTCATTGAACGCGAGGCAGAGCGCCCCCACATGCCCTGCAAGGGATTTTTTTTTCGCTTGCAAATGTTGTCTTATCACTAAAAGAGAGGGTTTTGTGTCCAATTGAGGACAGTCGCCTTCCTAAAAGGGCCCCTTTCCTAAGTACGTGTGCTCTTTTCCTGCATTATGTGATAGGACCTGTCGAAAGTTTAGTAGACAGTTTTGCATCTCATCCAAAACGAGGTGATCAACTCGAGTTTATGGAAGCTTTGTTTGTGGAGTTCGTTGCTAAGTAAAAGTGCAGGCAGTGCATGCATGATTGGCAACTATATATTCTGCAACTGAGCCAACGTTATTAGGGTAAAGGGATTATTTGCTAAAAAGTATGTGTCGAAATGATCAGCATCTTCCTTTCTAACCCAGACTGAATGAGGAGCCGCTAATAGAGACGAAACCCGAAATTTGTTGCAGAAGGATGTGCCAAAGTATTCTTTTTCTGTTCTAGGTATAAGTAGATTGTGGACCAGATTCAACAGCAATTATGAACGTTTTAAACCTGCTTCTAGACACATGATTAGGGCTCGACTAAATTTCTAGAAATGACTCATGTTTTCAACTACCATACGCCTAACTACAGGTCGTTTTCACATTGGGTCAGCGGATCAAGTCAAGAACTGCAAATCCTATTGGTGAATGTATCTTTCAAATACTGATATAACATGCTGGAGTGATCCAAAGTTACTAAGCCCTTCAGATGGGAAATTATATAGGTTTACGAAGCCTACTCAAATATCATAAAAAGTTACATAGTGAGAAATTGAATTTGACCTATAAAACGGCTTCGGTCTCTTGTTACTGAAGATAAAACCTGCAATGTTAATGACATTTTATTTACTGAAATCGATGATATATCCTTTGCTCGGTCCAAGGAATTGCTTTACAATTAGATAAAAAATGCCTAGAGACAGTACGCACATCTTTTTAGGTGAAAAAACAATACAAAATCGAATAAAGGGACTTAAAAAGAAGACCGAGAGGGCTAAAAGAGTAGGAGGATGTCTCACAGCTTTACCAGCAATTGCTAAACGGCTAAACGTGGTAATAGAATCCTCGAGTATCAAGGAGGAAGAATGAATTTGAGAAAGGGCTATTAACTATGATTTTGGAATGAAGAGCTGGAAGTAGAGGCACAAGGCTAATTCCAAGTAGTACAGATGTTAGGTGCCTACCGTTTAGCCATGGTGATGTTCATGTAATTCCCGCACAGTAATTGATACTAGGGAAAATCTCATTTCGGGTCGATGCTCGTGCTATCGAGTGTAATGAAATGCAAATTTACAACGGATGAATATTGAGGCTACATAAGCCTTTTCCGCTGTGAGTCTCGCATTATGATGAGGATTAGCGGATATTAGATTTTCTGCTCATCTCGCACCTAAACAATACCCCAGATCTAACCTCTCTCTCTCTCTGACCCACTACTAGCTGGCCCCCCTACCCCTGGCTGCGCTGCTGCCGCCATCGTCAACCTCGGCCATGCCCGTACAGCTATCATCTTCTCTCTCTCTCTCTCTCTCTCTCTCTCTCTCTCTATGGTATTAGGATTTTGTTGGGATTTACATTAGGCATCATGACGACTTGAATAAAAACGGCATTGCTATCCTACAATCATAAAGACAAGTTAATTAGAACAGTGAGAGCGGATATCCTCATCCATGACATTAGACCTCTATGATCCAAGAGCTAAGATGTAGCATGTGCATAAAGTAATCGATGGACACTATGATTGATCTGTAAATTCCGTACACTGTTCATCGTCGATTTAGCTGCACAATAGAACCAGAGTTCCCGGCATCGACATAACATTCTTCGGGTCGCGAAATAAAACAAACATATGGAGTATTGATGGTCGGGAATTTGGACATTGAAACCCGAGAAGAAGCAGAGAGGAAGATAATAAAGGAGAGAGTGTGGGGGCATCTCCCTCCCTCCCTCATAACTAATGAAAACAACAGGTGAATGAGAGAGAATTAATCTCTCCCATGCACACGTCCCTTTCTCTCTCTCTCTCTCTCTCTCTCTCTCGGGAATGCCAAACCCTACATTGCTTTTTTACTATTTTTCTTCGTTTCTCACTTTCTTCCATTCGAGCTTCAGCTGTTTGCTGCAGCTGCGCCCCCATCTCTTTCCTCCCCCCCGCCCTCCTAGTGCGGCCACCCTTCATGATGCTTCAATGATCAACAAGTGGTCCAGAAATGCATTCCAGAGATCTGATACAGAAAAAGGAAAAATACAAACTACCCAGAAAAAAAAAAGAGTGCCAGGGATCTGCAAATTTTGGTTTTAAGTGAACTTGCGTGTTCTGTTTTTCAACTGAAATTCTTTCGCTATTTAAATTTTTGGAAATTCTTTACCTAACCATCTAATAAAGTTTTCAGACCAGGGAAGGGGCGAGAACTAGCACTGATCCTCCTAGGTTATTCATTGTGGAGGACCATGTATGGTGGGATTTACGTTGTTAGGTTTGAGATTAACCCCAGATGGAAATGTACAAACGAGTATGGCAGCCGGGCCGTCACTTTGCATCGTAGATCTCGTAAGATGTTAAACCTTTCTCGAAGTTCCTCGTTGTTCTATAGAATCAGCGTTTATTAGTTAGAGTTTGTGACAATGAATTTAAGCCACTACATAAACAAAGAAAAAGAACTCCTAAACTTGTTCCTAGCCATGAAATAACCGTTGGCGAAACACAAATTGACCTACAGATACAGATCAAGAAAAACCCATAAGTCGCCACCAATCTACTTCAGAAGTTACTGTGTGGTAGCATGAGATTTGAAAGATGATCAAAGCCATGAAAATATTGATCCCATAATATTGGCAAATTTCCAGCTATTTGCAAGAGGGCGGTGAGTTAAATTGGTCTTTGGACCATCTATTTACATGAGCCTTCCATTAAAAATATAACTGGCTATGTATATGCACCTTACCACATCACAAATACTTCAAACCCTAATTTACACATCTCTCTGAGAGAGATAGAGGGAGAGGGAGAGGAAGAGGGAGACTCTCGAAATTAATTTGTAGCGTTGAGGCGCTGGAGTGGTTTGGTTATAGCCTAGAGGCAAAGTTGCTTGATGTGGCGGCTCAAGATGAATTGCCGGCATTGACCATGGGGCTACTGGCGCAGCGAAGACAGAGGATGAGACAGAGTGCGAGGGCGTATTCATATGTCGTCAAAATTGATTTCACAGATGGCAAAATCTAGTTAAGAATAGGTGGGCCAATATAAAATTCGATGGCTGTAGAATCACATAAATTTTTCCCATGCAGGTGTAACCAATTCAGAACGTTGATAAATTTAGCAGACAATTTCTTACAAACTTATAGTGAACGATACTCCATTTACATTTAGAAGATATTTCAAATGAAAAACTGAAAGCTTGCAATGTTACATCGATAGCTTGGCTTTTCAAGTAGAATCATAGCGAGATATGTTAAGAAAGGCGGTTTACAAAGTAACTAATACAGTGAACTGTAAGTGGGTACGTAGGCCATACTCAAGCTTCCGTCAAGAACTTCGCATCGTTCGATAAACTAAATTTGGGGAATTAATCTTTTAACTTCTTCAGCATCCTGGAACATGTTCCCCTAAGCAGTTACTTTTTCTTCACCGCAAAAAAATTGATGAAAATGGCCACAGTAGAAAGTCACTTTCCGAGTCTGCTACATCTACTAATATATTAGCGGCAGATTTCCCATCCATCCCCATCTTTATCTCTCTCTCTCTCTCTCTCTCTCTCTTCTCCCACCTCTTTTCTTCTTCATCCTTCAGAAACTGAACAATCAAAAGTGAGAGAGAGTGTTCAGATCCAAAGCCGTTAAGCTGTCTCTCGTATATCAATCCCACCTCTCTATCACACTTCACTACACGCACTGATCGGTCAATCCTATCAGCCATCAAATCAAAGCGGAACAACATGTCCTCCTCATCTGCCTTTTCTCCGGACCCTCTCTCCCCCAACGAGCAGCTCTGTTATGTCCATTGCAACTTTTGCGACACCGTCCTTGCGGTATCACATTCTCTCTCTCCCTCTCTCTCCCTGACTTTTTGTCCCCAACAATTATTCTTTCACATTATTCTGTCTCTCCTTCTCGCGCTCCAATTATATAAATTATACCTGTTCTTGTTCTTCTTCGTCTTTTCTCGCTTTCTTTTCCTGACTCTGATGGGTGGTTCTTCTTGTCTCTCAATTTTCAGTTTTTGGGTTTGTTGTGATAAGTTTGGCTTGGATTGTGACGTTTGTGCTGTAGGTGAGCGTTCCGTGTAGCAGCTTGTTCAAGACGGTCACAGTCCGATGTGGTCACTGCACCAATCTCTTGTCGGTCAACATGCGAAACCTCCTCCTTCCTCCGGCTCCTACAAATCAGCTTCACCTTGGCCATTCTTACTTCACCCCTCAAAACCTTCTGGTATATAGCATTTGTTTTCCATGCTTGCTGATGCTATAAAGAAAACTAATCAACCTAGGGCTCTTTTCTTACCAAGAGCTCAAACGAGAGACGAAAGAAAGATGAAGACAGCTAGGGTTTCTCCAATAATGGTTGCATTATTAGCTGTTTTTCTTCCTTTCCCTGTGCTTTTTTTTTTGGACAAATACTTTTCTGAAGCCCAATTCAGAACCTTTGGATAGCTTATAGGCTTGTGTTCCTTTTCCTTTTTTTTTTTTCCTGTTTAGTTTCGAGGTTGTAATCTATGGGAATGTGTAGGAGGAAATCCGGAACGTGCCAACGAACATGCTGATGAATCCGACGATCCCCAATGAGCCGATGGTGCAGATACGAGGAGGGATAGAAGACATCCCGAAGCCCCCGCCAGTCGTGAACAGACGTGAGATTCCACCTGCTCTCGCTTTAATTTCACATCCTTTCGGTTCCTTCTTTGCCTCGGATGTTCTTTTTCTTCTTTCTTGATTGTGCAAGTAAAGTGTCTACTGTCCCTGCCGTCGAAGAAAAAATCCCTGAAATTTTTAGACAGGCCTTTTGGGCGAGCAGTTCTCTCTTAACCATTTCAAGAGATAAAGTTGCAAGAAAGTCCGATTCAATTGCCCTAACGCTTACCCTTGAACAGTCCTGTAAAGTTTTCCTGCTCGAACCAAGTGGTTGAGCTATTTTTCCAAGTCAATTACTTGCTAAAATCTTAACTGGTTTTTCTTTTTCTTCTTGTTTTTTTTTCTTATCTTTTGGCTCTCTCGAGTTCCAGTTTTTATAGAGTAAACTGGGACGGGCACTTTAAGATCTGCCTCTCCACTTTCTTTATATTGCTCTGAGAGACCACAATCTGCCCTCTTAGAATAGAGATGTCCTCGCTGTTTGCCCTAGTGGTCGCCCTCATTGAACTTTGAAAGCTAGAAAAGGTTTCAAAACTTTCTCTTTTTTTTTTTTTTAAACTAATTTGGTTTCCTTCCTCCGGAGAAAAAAGAAGAAGATTGGCTTTTTTACAAACCCAAACATCGTCAAAACCCTAAAATGCAGATGGCCCTTGATTTATTAGGTTCTTTAGTTGTGGTTGTAGCTGCATCTGCCCTCGTGCACCGTATCTGCTTAGAACAAGACAGAATGTTACCGTTCAACTTGAGTTTTTTTTTTGTCTTTTTTTGTTTGGACAAGAAAATGAGAATGACTGTCCGAAGATCATGATGAGGTGATGATGGGATGGGAAGATACAGACACAGAGAGAGATAAGAAAAAGCTTGCACAAAGTCAGCGAAGTGAAATTATGAGTAACTTGCGTTCTTTAGTTGTGGTTGTAGCTGCATCTGCGCTCGCATGTGTTTAAAACAAGACAGAATGTTGTTCTCGTTCAATTTGAATTTTTTTTGTTTTTTATTTTTATTTTTATGGAGGACAAGAAAATGAGAATGAATGTGCGAAGATCATGATGAGGTGATGATGGGTTGGGAAGATCCAGACACGGAGAGAGATAAGAAAGCTTGCACAAAGTCAGCGAAGTGAAATAACCATTAACTTGTGTTTTGTCTGTTCTTTCTGTGTCTGTCTGTCCATGGTTTCAGCTCCTGAGAAGAGACAGAGAGTCCCATCTGCATACAACCGCTTCATCAAGTAAGTCATTAACCTTGGAGTCATTCCTTACTTTACTTACAACCTCTCTTTTTTTTAAAAAAAGCTATCAAATTTCCGATGCTTTGAAACTTTAAAAATTTAGGTGAAAAAGGAACTAATCTTTTAGATACCTTGTTTTACTAGTAAGTTTTTGCTTGAACACATGTCATTTCGTTGGATTGAGTAAACTATTAATGAAATAGAATGAAGTGCAAATTTTGCGAGCTTCTAAGGAATGTGAGACTACCAAGAAGACAGTCATGCGTACGTCTTTGTGACATTGACGTATCTATCGATTTCATAGGGACGAGATCCAACGCATCAAAGCTGGGAATCCTGATATCAGCCACAGAGAGGCCTTCAGTGCTGCTGCGAAAAATGTGAGACTCTCTCTCTCTCTCTCTCACCCCAAAGAAACTTATAAGCAGCCTTATTTTCTCCTCGATTTCTTTTCTATATTCTGAATTTAAATCAACCTGCATCACATGACAAGAGTTACGATTAATGGGTACGGACGTTCGGTTTCTTTCAGTGGGCCCATTTCCCACACATCCATTTCGGACTTATGCCTGATCATCAGCCCGTGAAGAAGGCCAACTTGCGCCAACAACAGGTACTTCCCATCTTTCTGCCTCTATTACCGATATCATAAGAGTTAAAATTGAGAAAACCCTAGTTCGTCTCAACCCAGAAACGAACATGAAAAGTGAAGCCAGAGTGCCCATCTTTTTTTTGCGTACTACTAGCTCCTGCACGCTTGATCACACAAATTTTATTAATATATATAATATTGATCACATTTCTTCAAGAACTCAAAAACCATATTGTCTTTTGTTTTTTAAAGAGTAGAATGCTCTTGCACTCCCATTTTAATGACAATAATCTGTCATTTTGTGTAGGAAGGAGAGGACGTGCTCATGAAAGATGGGTTCTTCACGCCTGCAAATGTGGGTGTCTCCCCCTATTGATAATTGGCTAAGAACTTAAAGAAAACAAAGGAGCGTTCTTGTGTGTGTGTGTCTCTCTTTCTAAGTCCATCCGTTCACTTATCTTCCTTTTACTTCCCTCTTATGAAAGTGTCACTACTGGTTAGTCTCTTGTCGTTCTAAGCCCCGTTTCTAAGAGAGACTTCTCCAAGTTTAACTTTATGGCTCTTGCTCAGCTTCTGTGCCCCTTGTGGCGTGTTTGAAGCTTTTAGTTGGAATTAAGTCTAGAGAGAGAGAGGGAGAGAGAGAGGGTGGTCCTGAAGCTCGGACAACTTGGAGCTTCTTGAAACCGAAACCTAGATGGGTCAAGGTTTGTTCATATTCTTCATCTGTATTGTGAACCTATCTTTAACCGTGCCTCTCTCTCCCGCTCTTCTTCCAATTTAATCTTCCATATTGCTTTGTCGTGCATTCATTACGTCTTGTGCGAGCATGTCTTGGAAAAACTACTTTTCATCTGAGGGAGCTATCTTTTCCCCTTACTCTTGGGTGAATATAATTGTAATGTAAAGGCTTTTACCTCCACTTGTCAATGACTTACAAGTGGATATCAGACACTAAAGTTCCTTTCTTGGAAGAGAACTAAGAGAAGTAGTAGATATTATTATTATGAACAACAAATGCTTGGGAGGAGAACAGAAGAAGAATTCTTAGCTACATGATCTTCTGAAAAATCTGGTGTTCCTCACTTTTTTTTTTCATCCAATTCTTACCTTATTTTCCTACTGTGTTGCTCACTTTAGAGGTCAAAAACCAAAAGCACATACAAGAGCAAAACTACAACTCTTTTGAAGGTTATGTTAGGTACAGCAAACATGATTAAGTAATCTCTTCTCAATCATGATCTCAACTCCAAATTTTGCACAAAGTTCTATTTAGTTTAGTTTAGCCTTAGGGTTTTCAAAGTTACATTGACATAAGTTTTGGCTTAAGTTAATTTTAGATTGCCTTTTACTATCAAAGTTCTAAAATAACCCCCATGTTTGTGCCGGTCCAATTTAGGTTTTTCAAGTGAATTGTCTTTTGTGTTTTCTTATTTCATCATCTTCTATCATAAAATATTCAATTGAGAAACTTGATACTTGACTCCCATACAACAGTGGCAAAGCACACTGCATTTCATCTTCAGAAAGTTGCCAAATAGCTAAGCGCAATAAAAAGAAATGTATATATATTTTTTACCACATAACCTACTAAAAGACATTGGAGTCAAAGTACCTAAATTTAACGCTGATATTCGTTATCTTATCATAGAGGTACTATCTTTTTGTAACTCACCTCATTGATAGTCATTTAGATTCAAAAATTTTGGATGAATCTCAATAGATAAGATCATAGATAGATATCTATGAATATGAATATTGGTTGACACAAGTCTATGAGTCATGTTTGGCCAGACTTTTCTTAGGTGTCTAATAACCTTGCTTTTGCTCGTCGTTAGCACACCTCTCCTAAATATTGCCCATTTCTTCTGGAATAATCTTTTTAGGAGGGAAATTTTACATATTTCTGCCAAATTTAACGGAGAGGGAGTGGTAGGGTTGGGAGGGAGTTGGGCTAGAGGGGCTTCATTGTCGTAATAATTTTAGATTGTGTTTTACTATCAAAGTTCTAAAATAATATGTATGTTCTAAAATAAATAGTGATTGGTTCACTATAGGTTTTTTAAGCGAAGATCATCTCCCATTATCTTTTGAGTTTTCTTTCTCACAAAATATTCAATTGAGAAATTTGATACTTGACTCCCAAGCAACAATCAGTGGCTAAGCACAGTCATTACATTTCTTCTTCAAAAGTTGCCAAGTTGCAAAGCACAATGAAAAGGAATGTATATGTTTTTTTACCACATAACCTACTAACAGACACTTGGGTCAAAGTACCTAATATCAACACCTAAAGATTATTTTATATTTGTTTATCTTATCATTAAAGTTACCAACTGATGATTGTCTTTACACAAGCATGATCGATGTCATGATAACTGTAGAGAATCTACTACAATAATTTGATGTACATTTCAAATGTGATGAGACTGCACCATATTTTACGTAAAAGAAAGCCGTATGATGTCCATGGCAGTATCCTGGTCTTGGAGGCCTAAATTAGGTAAAGCATAGAAGGGTTTACCATGCATTGGATTCAAGTTGTATGTGAGGGCTCCTCAATCGAGTCGAATACATCGGTTTAAAGGGAGGAGAAAAAAATCTGAAAATCATCAAAATGCTTGAACAGAACGTAAGAGCTATCCATTAAGCCAAGCACAAAATAGGTATGCACTTCCATAAAATTTTCTAAGGACCGGAAAAGTAATCTTGGTTGTAAAAACGATAAGTATGCTAGGTTGGTCTGACAAATTGACATGGATAAGTGATATGGCAGTTTCTAATTTTGTGTGATATATAGTTCACTTATGTAAACACTTGTAATTTCTCATGGTACTTACTATGCAGTTTGTCGATTAAACTTACTTCACCTAGCTAACACTAATTACTCTTTGCTAGTAAATATAGCCCTCAAGGAATGTGTAAGTTTTAGCTTTTATTTACCCTCTTGATTTTGAGAGCGTTATATCGACAAGTGATCTCTGCCTCACTTTTTCCTTTTCTTTGATTATTTATCATTATTTATTATTATTTTTTTGGTTAGTCCTACTCTATTTCTACTCTAACTCTTGCTTTCAAACTTTTGCCCCACTTTCTTGTGGGGCGTGGGAGTTGAAACCTACACTTGAAACTAAATCATCCCCATCCCAACTCCCCATTAGAATTGGGGGATTCGAATTTCTCACTTCTCTCTTCCTATGTGAAAAGAGTGGTAAATAATCACTGGGGCAAACCCCAGTAATTTGATTATTTATTATTTGAAAAATGCTTATGTGACTGTTCTAGCTACTGTGATAATAATGTCCTCTTTTGGGCTAAAAAAAACGAAAAACAAAAAACTAGAAATTGTTATGGGTTCACTTTTTTAAGAATTTATGACTCACATGTTGTTACTCTCATAGTAGCCTAAAGTCTGTTATGTTAACAAAATCCGTAATATTTTTGTTGCTTTTTGAGGAATTACACAAAACCTCTTGAAATTATGGGAAAAATACATGTTTGCCTTAGCACTTCAAACTATTATATATCCCCCCCCCCCCAAACTTTCATTTTGTTATTGTCGTTATTGCTTCATTATTATTTTTTTCATTAAAATATGAAATGCACTTGATTTTTAAAGGGAACCTTACCCAATTAGTAAACCGTACAAATGCCAATTCGGCTATAAACTTTTTAATTTTACCAATTTAGTCCTAAACTTCTACTCGAAAATCCAATGTAATCCTCATAATGCATGTTTGCTAGAAATTGTTAATGTGGCAATGTGCTATATAGGACAGCTAGCAATGACTGGACCACCACATCTTTATAGTGCTCAATTTGGTGCTCCATTCCCATGCTTCATATTGCAACTTCTCTTCCTTACTGGTTGAATCAACGATGGCAGCGGGTTCTGTCTTCCAATAGCGCCAAGTCAAGATCCACAACACCTAGGCTAAGTGGAAATTGACATGTTCCCGCCATTCAAGGAATTCAACCCCCTTCGAACACGGCAACAGATGAAGCGTGTGAATGACATGAAACAGCCGCAACATAATAACAATGCCAGGCATGAGATGGATTCAATCATAAAACAATCATAGTTTATTGGCATATTTTTTTTAGTCGGTCATACTCTACTTCTACGTGAACGTTCAGACTTTTGCCATGTCTTTTTATAGAGCGTGAAAATCGAAATCAATTCTTGAAACTAAATTATCCCCATCCCAACCCCCCAAAAAGGCGGAATTGGAATTCCCCATCTCCCCTTTCTCATGTGAGAAGGGTGGCCATTGAGGTAAATTCCAGTGGTTTTATTAGCATATTAGAAATACTTATTTGGTAGATACTACAATATACTATTTATAAGTAAATACCATGAATTAACTTTATTAGCTGATTAATTTTTTTAACCAAATTTATTAGACATCTTTGGATCAACAACTCTGAAATAGAGCCAACCGTAAAATCCAACCAGACAGCTCAGGAATATATTTATATACCTCAATTAGCCAATCCTAGAATCATGATCTACCTTTAGGAGGAGAGAAATGACTAATTTTATAGATATCTCGTTATTTAATTTGGTACATCTATCAAAACCATAATCTTAAGATCAAATCTCGAGACTAAACAAAAAAAGAAAAGAAAAAGATCAGCGTTCGAGATTGTTTATCCATTAATTGTTCATAGGAATCGGTTATTTCCATAACAATCGGGCCATATTATTAATCCATGATTTAGCCAATCCTTCGAGAGGTTTCCCAATATTTCGGGATCCCCCCCTCAAAATTCTCCCAATTAGCCCGATTTATATTTAATGCATTAATTATTATGCGCACGCGATTATTTTGACAAACTTAAAAACACTAGCAATTCACCATATAAGGTTCATAAAAGATATATAATCATAGTTTCATTAGAGTCCGCATTTATGTCTCATTAAGACTTTCCTGTTAATTTAAAATTAGATTATGTGTACACAATCACCAGAAAACGGAAAATGCATAATGTATGTCAGAAACACGTCACGGAGCTCAGATACCATACTAATGTTTGTAAACCTTAAAACCCAGACCCATTCTGAGAACATGTTCTTTAAATAATTTTGGTTGTAAACCTTTCATTGAAGGATCTGCTTTCATGAGATAAGTTCTGGTCAGCTATCATGAGATCACCCCCATTTTGCTCATCTCTTTTATGTTTCTGAGTTAAAAGACTTGTTTGGAGCAAGTGAAAATTTTGAATGTACAGCACCGATGTGGGTAACACACCCTCAAAGTCACCAAGACATATGAATATGAATTAATTGAGGTTCTGCGAAAACTGATCCCGACACTACTTTACCATTATATCAATAAAAAAGTAAAAATAAGTAAAAGAAAGTACCTAGCGATCTAAAAGGCATGCATTTTCCAAATCTTCCCATTATGGAAGCATACAGACAACCTTTGGCTATGTATAGTAGAGATGGATAGGATGGCTTATATATAACATTTTGGAGTTTCTTTTTTGGTTGTCCCCCTTTTTGTATTTGCTTTTTATTATAATAACCTTTAACTCAAGTGCATTTGTATTGGTAAACAAAAGATGCAAAAAAGGTAAGTTCTCTTGGCACAATTTCGTGATAAACAATTAGAAACGAAAATTGTATTTACAATTTTAAACTAATAGCATGTAAAGCTCATACTCTGGACTTAATTCTGATTAGACAATCTAGAGTTGGGGATGCAATCCAAGAACATATCAACACTATCTATAATTTCTCTAGCTCGCAAAGGAAACTCATATTGACTTCAACCTCGAATTTTGACTGAAGAAATTTGCATCACATTTATAATTGGTATCCGAGGAACAATAATCATATATATTCAAAGGGTCCCCCAAAATAATTGCATTTACTAATATTAATCAAATCAAGATTTATCTTTTAATTAGTATTTTTTAAAATTTTCCACATCATGTGTGTGGACCTCCTCTTCTTGCATTAAAAGAGTAAAAAGCATGAATACTTTTACGATTGGATATATTTTTAAGATGATAGGTAATTACCTAACTTGAAAAAGACACACATGAGCATGACACATGATGATTATTGCTTGCCTAACTTAATAATCAACGAGACAATGGTCATTTCAGAAAATCTAGTGATGACACTCAAGATTATAATATTATCATAGGGTCAATGATGTCCGAAGCTGCGGATGGGGACATCTGGGCTCAACCCACACTCCTACTGGGCCTTGATTTTCAAACTTTTATTGGCCAATAAAAGCAAAATTTTTGGTATACCCGAAATATGTTAATTTCTTTCGAACTTATCCTCACATGCAAATGCGTAATCACTATAGAGGAACATAAAAATTGTTGACACTTGGCATACTTTGGTTGGCTTAGATATTCAAGAACATCCTGTCGCAATTAATCTTTTCGATAAGTAGTGGTATCGAAATTTAATGATAATTTGACGTGTAGGCTAGCCAATTCAGCAGGGCAGTGAGTGGGAAAACAACTTGAGAGGTCCATCTCAACCATCCCCAACCCCCCACATAAATATATATTCGTCCGCGTCCTTCTCGAGACAGAGAGAGCTTGATCTTAGCAAATTAGACGCAAAATCAACTCCAAATTGATCACACATATTCAAAGACCTACGGCCAAAACGTCAAAGTCGTCGCAGCTCTTGGTAACATGATTGGGTAAGCGTTAGAAATTTAGTTAAACTTTTTGGAAAAACCATCCACATCCGAATAGACAAGAAGATTAGTATAACATAGGATGGATCAGAACTTAATAGGGAGGTTGACCAGAAATCTCCATACCTTTTTATTGCTACATCTACGAGTGTGTACGCGTATGCGTTGCCCAAAGAGGGTGAACAGTAAAGTTCATCAATAGGATAACGAAGATTTTAACATTTCATGCAACGGTTAATGGATAAGAGATATGCCTTCGCGATAGTTTAGCCCGAACTCTCGCCTCTACCAAGAGAAGATGAGGCGACGGCCTTTTCCACGTTCTCAATGGTGATCGTGTAAATTTCTTCATCAAATCAATTGACAGAAGACTTTTAACATAAAATTATTACAACCTCAGGCTAACTACTACCGTAGGTCGGCCAATTAAGGAATAATTGACGGTTGAAAAGGCCAAGGTGGTGGTCCTTAGGCTGTGTCCTAGAACATTGCCGGGCAAGGTGAGCCTTCACCAGATGGTGTCTACAAGAAAACACAGAGGAGACAATGCTGGGCCGTGCATCAAGTACGTTTGCCGTAGAGAAGCAGCAAAGGGACGGTGTCCTGATGTGCTCTCAACGTGAAGAACCTTACTTTATACGCAACTAGGACGGTTTCGCATTAAACAAGGACAAATTTTGTCTTTATTGAATATCATAGTCTTTCTTATTTAACTTGTCCTGAAGAGCATCCATTGACATAATAAATGCAAGCTGGAGCATTTAACATGTTGAGAATGGTCCTACTTCGACATTACATTATCTTCTCATAATCTGGGGTTTCGTTATTGGAATCCTTCTTGGATCTCCGGACAACGACGCAAAATGCATTAGGTTCTGTCTCACGCCCAAACACTAACAGGGTAACATAGTTGCACTAGTGTGGATTAGACTGATTTATGGTGTGTTTGTTTGAGTGTAATTGTTCAATATGCCATCACCAAACTTCACAAAAATAGCATTCCATATGTGTGCTTCTTTTGTAGTGTATTAACAGAGATTGATGAAAGTATCAATTAGATACGTAGTATACCCTATGTTAAGGTTTTGAGGATACCGTTTTCACATCTTGTGTCTCTCTCTCTCTCCAGCCACTTACACATTTACCTATATTTCAACGAGGGAACGTTCTTCCCATTATTAAAGTTTATCGACAAGTCGGGGCAAGTATATGTGGATGGTATATTCATTCTTCATCTGTTTCCCACTTAGTTTTCTATAGCGTGTTTGGATTGAAACCAGTTCGACATCCGAAATATTTGTGGCCTCACATAATTTGTGCCTGAATCATTGTACTAGCAGATAATGGTGCAACCTCAAACTAAGACATGTTATAATGCTGCCCTATACCCAATGAGATGTGACCAGAATCAACAATATCAATTGCGCTGACAGTGGACACGAGTGAGCTTGCACACAACAGTATCATCGCCAGGAGGATGCCCATCTTCGACCCAAAACATTAGAAATCTCTATATTACGGGCCACCTTCTTTTTCATACTCATTTCCCTCTTCGTGCTACTTTCTCTCCAGCGTACGTACGGAATACGGTGCGACACACGAAAACGAATCCAATCCAATCTCAATTCGAGGTCAGCAAATCGATTAATCTATTTTTCCCGAGTGGCCTACCTCGCAATTGAGATTGCGATCCTTTCCCGACAATTTCTCAATCGGCGTGACTCTTCCGCGACACTTGGCTCGATCGGAGTCGTCTTTTGCGGCCTCAGAGTCGTCGCCTCCGCAATCGAAATGCCATTTGAGTGTTGAACGAGTCTTAACTCCCCACTCCCTAAAAAGGGTCCATCGCAGCCATCAAAGAGGGCACTTTCCTTTCTTTCTTTTCCTTTTTCTATTCTTTTCTTTCTTCGTTCTGTTTTTTTTTTTCTGGATGTGGGGATCGCTCCGACGTCAAATTCCTAATCTCCATTCGAGATTCTCCACGACCACCACCACCCAAGTTGGTGAAAGGGACATCTATGGTGACGATGCAACAGTAAGCACGAAAGCATCGGGCCTGCACCCGGTAATGCTGAGTATACTAAAGATTGATCTCTACTAAATTAGTGAATTTTAAGTACTATATTGGAGTAAACCCCTCGTTTGATGGCCAATCGAATTTGGTATGCTTACCATCATTAATTACTCCATCAGATATGCATCGGACTTTAGTGTAAATTAAAGAAGGAATATATCTCGTTGATGCTCTTTTCTTATGAAATGGAATATGATTTTCTCAACTCATCTCAGCCTCTTATAAAATGAAATATAATTTTCTTATTTTCTCAACTTATCTTAGCCTCCTATGAAATGGAGTAAAATTTTTTCAACTCGTCTCAGCTTACACAACAATTCATGGCTTCCTACGAGTTCGAGCAAGCACGATTCAAAAGAGACAATAGCTTTAGAGAGCGTTGGCAAGTATTCTCACCAAAATATCTAGTTATCCCCGATGGAATTGAGCATTTGCGCACGTGATAGATATTAGGTTAAATCTCTTTATTTTTGTCACGCACAGAAGAGCAGCCAAACGTATAAAATATGAACTCTCAACCTAAACAACAAAACCACAATAATAGCTGCAAATTTACACACCGGGCCAAATTTTTGCAGAGGAAAATTCATCTCCACATGCGAGAAACAGACACGAGAAGAAGAAGGAAAGAAAAATCCTTCGTACACATCAAGCGAATGGACACGAAACCCTTCATGTCCTTTTCATGAAATCACCGCCTCCCAAAATTACAAGCGGCATATCTTTGTAATATTCTTAGAATTACACCGGCCAAAGCATATGTTCCTGTCCCTGTCTGTTACTATTCGCCAAGTATCGGGCACGTATCCAACGCGACGAAACGAGGGTCACGTCGAAAAAATTGGGAAGAGAAATGGAAAAAGGGAGCAATTATTAATGGAAATTCAAGACCCTCTCCCCCGATCTTACGCAATTCCACGTCACCCATCTTCTTCTTCTTCTTCCTCCACGGAACAAGGCAAGAAAGGAAACCCTAGAGAAGAGGAGAATTCAAGAAGATGACCAAAACTCTTGACTATATTCACATGTATGGAAGTAGTTCGGCTACTACAGTATGGTATAGAGGAAGAAATGGGAAAGTTTGACTAAGATTCGCCTATGTTTTCATCGTCATCTAATCTAAAAATGGCGCATATCGAAAGGATCGGAGCGCCGATGCATCTTGTCAATAACGCCGCTTCAGCGCCGTCCTCGCAGCGCAGCGACCTCCGCGACCGGCGGCGATCTTGGTCTTGACCCGCTCGAACTCCGAGACGCCGCAGGGGATCGTGATCCCGCCCGGGTGGTCGTAGCCGAACTCCTCCTCGGCCTCCCTCAGGAGCTTGCCAAACAGGGGGTGGTTGAAGTAGATCACCGGCACCACGACTCGGCGGAAGTCGGCGTCCTTCTGGCCGACGTAGACCGCAAGGTGACCCTTGGGCACGTCCGCCGCCGCCGAGACGGGCTGCGGGTCTCGGCCCACGGGCAGGTAGCCCGACCCGGGCTTCGCGGAGCAGAGGCGCCTGGTCTTGCTGGTCAGGCAGCGGCCCCAAGTGAGGAGCCTCGACACAGGCGTCCTCCTCGGTTCCCGGGGCACCGGCGGTGGCGGCGGGGTCCGCGGCTGCGGGGAAGCGGTGTCGAGGCGGAGGTAAGCGGCCGGGTTCTTGGGTCGCCGGAGGATCCACCGGGTGGCCCGGCAGAGGCGCTTCTTGAGCTTGATGCCCCTGAACTTGAGCGCGAGCGTCTTCATCGGAAAAGCTCGAGACTTGAACATAAAAAAGAGAGAGAGAGACAGACAGAGAGACAGAGAGAGAGGAGGAGAGACAGAGACAGAGAGTTTGTGTCTGCGCTTTAGGATGTGGGGGGTTTGAGGAGGAGGGCGACGGACATGGCGAGGCGGAAGAGGGTGAGGCAGACTTCGGACAGGGAGGAGGGGACGTTAGACATTCTCTCGATCTTCTGCTGCTGCTGCTCCTTCTTCCTGTCCGACCGAGGCGAGTTTCATGCGTGGCGACCGTTCTTCCCCCGTTCCTCGTCCAAACCGTTTCGCTACAGGAACAGAGACAAGCAGGGGAAGAGAGAGAGGTGGGGGCGGTAGTAGTGGGGGAGGCACGCGAGGTTGCGGGGAGAGAAAATGGAGTTAAATAGCTGGTTAGAGAGAGGGAGAGAGAGAGAGAGAGAGGAAGAGGAAGGGTCAAGGGATGAGATTTGGAGAAGAAGCGTTCAGACACGGCGAAGCTTCCCGTACGCGCGAGTCGCGAGCGATGGGTGCCGTCTGATCGGGGGAGGGAGCACGTGTGGCGGTCGCATTGATCCCCGCGCGCAACGGCTCTTGTTGATGAGTCGCGACTCGCGGGGCCCACGGGAAAGGAATCGGACGGAGGAGAAGCCATCCGTGATTGCGTCGGATCATCTGAATTATTGCTTATTATGCTAGTCCATCATAAGATCCGGACCATTCATCATGTGGACAAATTAGATTTTCATATAATTTAAGAACTAAATAATCTTTTCAAGTCGGTCTATTGGCTCTATGAAGATACAAATGCTAGAGATTAATGGGCCGGTCATCTTCTTAACGATTTTTAAGCAAGAAAAAATTCACGGGATCAGGTCGAGTTGAGTCGAGCTCACGTGATCGGTTTGTCATGTTGCAAAAAGGACCGAAAGGCTGTTTTGGATAAAGCAGTCGTGATACATAGAACTAATCATGTAATCTTCATCATCGCGCCGGACATTTTGGACAAAATTCTATGATTTCGGTTACGACGAAAGGAAAGCCAGTAGCCTCGGAGAGAGAGCCTCTCTCACCACGGATCCCCCACCATCTACCAAGACAAAAGTTCAAAAGTGGAATCACTTCCAACAACGTTAGTGTTTTCTCCGCGCTTAGCTTTTTGCCCTTTTCTTTATTTTATGATTTTTTAAGGATAAAGGCATCGAAAGTCGGTATGTTTCTTGTCTTTGCTCAGTCGGGTCGATGAATTTTTGTTGTCCATTCTTTTCTATTCGGATCAGCACTAATGCTGAGATGGAACCAAAAGCGATCTAACACATCGACGCTTATTTTGTGAACTGACGCTTATGTATGATTTCCTTTTGTTAACTATCGAATCTTAGAAAGTTAGTTTCCAAAAGGTTGTTTTCTTTGTGATTTCCCTTTTTCTTATTTTTTAAAATTTTTATTTTGTCTGTTAATATCTTTTATTTCTATTTTTTTTTAAATGCTACTTAAGGATACCGTGTTTATTTTTTATGGCGACTTGACGGGATACCCGTATTTCTATCAAAAAATTTAATGGAAAAGGAAATTTCAACAATTCATTCATTCATTTTTGGAGTTAATAAATTTTCATTCATGATAAAAAAAAATTTCGTTCATTCATTTTTGTAATTAATAAAAGTTATCATTTTCAAAAAGACGTTTTCAAAATAATTCATTTTCCATGAAAATAAATTGAGTCGTAAATTTCTCTAATCGGGATGCCTCAACACCACCAATTCAATTCGCACATGATAGAAGTGGGTTTCATGTCTATCTAAATAATAGATAAATGACAATTTTAATATAGTGAAAAGGGTTGTGAAAGTGAAAATGAAAATTTCAACGGAAGAAATCTAAGTTACAGAACTATTTTTAGAATTATATCTCCATGGAGATATCAATCAAAATTACAAGCCAATTCTTCTTCCTTGATTGATAAATCAATGCATTTATTTTGTTCATCCTAGAATTTTTAAGAATTCTTTGTAAATTAAATCTTTAACCATCCGGCCCATCGTGTGGGCTATAACACCATCGATGAGGCCATTTAAATGCGCAATCTAAAATTTATTAACTTATCATCCTTCATTTTTGTTTTACGAATATTTTTGGAAATATAGATACAATTTGTAATTAATTAATCGAGAATCTTCCGTTATAATTTCTAGCACATAAGTGTGAACGTTGAGAAACGATGCCTCCTCGGATTTCAATGTCATCAAGAAGCCCCATCAATTCCAGATTCTAGGGCTTTTCCAATTCTATGAATCATTTGATCACTAAAATCAACAATGTTGAAATGAATTAAGAAAATTTGACCGTATATTCAACCGTGGAGATCCATTAAATCTCTATGGTGAGGCTACGTTTATTTCACGAAAAATAAGTAATTTGGTAATTTTTTTCTTAAAGATAATTGTTTTAAATAATTAGCCAATGAAAAATATTTTCATGTCATGAAAATATTTTTCATTCAATAATTTGTGTAAGCGATTTAAGAAAATATTTTCCAAATCATTCATTTTTGACTCGCTCTAAAAAGGAAAATTATCTCCTTAAAAATAGCAGAAAATAATACATAACTCATTTATTCAATACATGGTCAGATGTTTATAACCTTTTATGTAAATTCGACATCAAAATTTGGTGCCCACTAATCAAATAAGCAAAACATTCTCATATGTCATTCGGGACTAAGATTCGATATCTCTGAGAGATCGCAAAACAAATCTCCAATTTATATGGAGTAGTACATATTCTCAGCTTCGATACTCTTTTTATCCATATATTCTCTTACCAAATCATCCCCATTCATTTCGAATTGGTGAGGGAAAAAAGCCAGTTTTACTCATAAGCATTGCAAGATCGTAGAATATCTTTAACGATGGGATTAAGCTTATCTTTCCGTAATCCAATGGCTAGCTTTTCTCAAAAAAATTGTATAGATATCTTTGCATTTATAGAGATCCATTAATTAATTATGCAATTAATTTTTGTAATCGTGTCAGACGTGAATTAATATATTATATGCGAATTTCCGATCTGTTTCCTATTAAATTGGAACTTATGAAAAAGTGGATCCACACGCATTCTTTGTTTCTTTTTTTTCCTTTTTTTATTTTTTAAAGTTTGTAGAGGTTGACTTAGAGAATAGGGACCGATTCTAATATAAGATGAGATGGGAGCATCATCTGCCTTGGAAGTCGGGCCGACAACTTTTGACTTTTTTTGTTAGCTCATCACTATGTATAAGAATCCTACAAAGGGTGTTGCGGGTTCGAGGAAATTGGGTTTGTAGTAATCGCACCAGCGGTCGTGCTCCTCCAATCGTAGACTAGATCGAGGGAATTCATTAGTGGAATAAAGAAGATAAATAAGGGATTTGACTAAGGAGCGCATCGACCAAAGACCAAGTCTCGAATGAATTTTCAAAACGTGGGTTTTCGATTTTCTAAAGTGAAGTTGAAACCCTAATCCCTAACGGCCTTCATTTTTTTTTTTTTTTTGGGGTTAATTATGAGATATGACAAAATTGAAAATGGTCTTGTCATTGTGTGTATCGGGATACCCGTTAAACATGCTTAATGAGAAAGAATTTGATTTTCACTCGTATCATCATAAGAATAGTTGACATATTAAAGTTTTAATAGCCAATGTGTTTCCATTTCCTTGTCAAGATTCAAGAGGTTTTGAGCTTATATGATGTGATATCGGTGTTGAATATGATGTACTACTAATAAATGATCCGAGTCAGCTTGAAATTTAGTCTTAAGAGGAAGTTATATATCTCGTCGATCGAATCACACTACATCAATTACATTGCCGATGTAAAGTGAGATATTTCTATCATGCACAAAAGAATACCGATAATGTAATTAACTTGTTGCGTTCAAGATGAATTGTAGCGCGTATAGATGTTCGAGGAATCATATACTAAGTGTTCAATTTTTATCCCAGATTGCTTAAATACTGAATTTTGAAGGGTCTAACAAAGCAGTCTTGACCTTATATTGATCTAACAAAACTTTACATGATTAATTAATTAGTCTGATAAACATGTAATCTGCATAGTCCATGCCTTAATTATATATTGCACGTGATAGGGAGTGCTATGGTATGATTTAGCGTTGCTGAAATACAAAATTTAGGTAGGGCCTCTTTGGTAGTATCCGTTAATTTTGGGTTTGATTTATATATCCGAGAAAAGTGGCAGAAAAATCATGAAATGAGCAGGAGTATTAATAAGGAAAGCCAGGACTTGGCAGTAATTACAAAGCAAAAACTCAGAGGAGGAAACGTGATTCTATGTTCCGACATAGCAAAAGCAGCTAGCCTCGATTTAAACCAACAAAAATTAAAGTATGGAGAATTGTTATTTGTATCACTTGGACTAGAAAAATCAATTGAATTCCCTCTTACGTGATACCTAACTTCATATTATACGAAGCGAAATCGAAAGCTAATGAAATAAAATATTAGAGCCCATCTGATATAATTGTGACCGAACAGTAGCAGTGGTATGTTTTAATTGTGCTATGAAAAGCACTCTAGTTATATGTTGGGTACTAATTGTTTTAAAGTTGAAGGTGATCGACGAAGGAATCAAGTTGGCATAATTGGGGCCCTAGGCACCTTTGCATGACGTGGAACTCATAAGAGGCGAATCAATGCCAATGGTGCCGAGTTCCCTTTTACACATCATCGACAAGAGAGAATACCTAGGAGGGAGATAAAACATCCCATCATGACGAGGTGTGAGGTGGGAAAGCTTGCTTTTTTCCATTTACTTTAGGCAGCTAGCAAAGCAGCCGATGCTTTCAATAACAAACGTGCCCCATTTTCCACACCATCTTACGAAATTGTATCGAACACTCTCTTTAGTCATTTCTCTACCTCTCTCCACCTTTCCCTTCAAGATTTCGTTTTCTTTGGCAATATGAATTGTTGACGCAGCTCCAAACCGATGGCCTTTTGACTCCTTCCGTGTAAGAGCCGGTAAGCAAGCTCTTTGCTCATTGACCAGAAAAAAAAAAAAACAAGAGGAGAGAGAGAGAGAGAGCATTGCTCGACTAGGGATATCGTCTAGGCAAGGGACCCCACGGCGGCGGCCATCTTTCTAGACAACCCGCACGGCACAATCTACTCCAATCATCCGTACCGCACGATTCGTACTTTGTCCGTGCGTGCGTACGTGTGGAGGAGGAGGACCGTTGCCCTAGAAATTCACAGCTTCCCCTAGCCCCACCGGAAGCTAATTTCCATCTGCGTGGGGGCTGAGGAGTTTCCATGAATCTTCACTAGAGACGACCGCGAGTGTAAACGATCCATGAGTTCGGTTTTGGCACGATTGAACGGGGGAAGTCAATCTGAACAACTTTGCTCGTTTTCTAGACCTCTACATGATTAAACTACGCTTAATGTTTCATATTTCAATAAAAAATAGGACTATATTACAATTGGAAATTCAATATAAGGCCCAACTCCTTATTAATTGAGTAATCTAGGTTTGACTTGAACTTAGAGAGAGAGGGGGGTATTGAGCAAGGGGAGGATAATCTTTTTAGAATGGTAAAATTCAAGAAAGGACAAATGCCCAATTCGATAGTCATGGAATCAAGCAATGGAGGGATAATCCTCTTTAGAATGGTAAAATTCAAGAAAGAGCAAATGCCCAATTACTCTCTCTCTCTAAATAAGAGCACTAGAATAGGTTGCAAGGCAAGAGCACCCGAATCATTATCGATTACTACTACTTGGTCTGAACTCGCCAAAGGTAACAATATTGTCAACCACCATAGGCCATCTCTATCCACTCTTTCCCTCTCTCCCATCTAATAATCCTTTGATGCTGTTGAGGCCCTTGCACCTTCACGTCGGCATGGAATTCATAAAATACAAATCAATATGAGCAGTGCCGAATTCCCTTTCAATTTTAATCAATCAAGAAAGAGTATGCACGAGGGAGATAGAACATGCCAATTAGACGAGGTGAAAGGCGAAAAACCTGCTTTTTCATTAAAGTTAGGCAACAAATAAAGGACCCGATACTTTCAATCATATGCGTACCTTAATTTCCACATATCTTATAAAGTTGTAGCAAGCAGCAGTCTATTGAGTCCCTTTTTTTCTTTCAGCCTTGCCCTTTGCGATTTCTTCTTCGTTGGCAATATAAGTCATTATGCAGCTCCAAACCGATGTCCTTTTTGACTCCTATGTTGGAACTTGCAAAGCTCTTTGCTCCTTGACAGAAACAAAAAACAAAACAATAAAAAGGGAAGAGAGAGAAAGTTCTTTTGAAAGAAATATTGCTGATTTCTAGTTCGAGTCATACTTTCGAGTTCTTGAATGCATCGATCAAGCGATATCTTGGAAGATCTATGAAATATGATTATCATCATATCAAGTGGGAATTTGTCTGCTTCCTTCATTTAATCGTTTGTAGGTTATTTGTTGTAACTTGCCTCAAATATATCAATTTTGGTATAAAGTCCCATGAAGATTCAAACTAATTTTCATATCACCCCAACATTTACTCAGATTATAATGTAATATGAGAATCAATCATATGATGTCATGTGATCCATCACTAGGGAGGACTTGAGGACATATTGTCCTCCCTAGGTGAGAATTATATGGCGGAGGAGCCATCACGTGATGGCGTCATGTCATCTGAATTATTGTTTCTTAGGTAAGCCCCATCATGGGATCCAGACCATTGATTATCTGGACCAATTCGATTTTCATATGATCTAAGTACTAGATAATCTTTTTTCCAAATTAAACATGTGGGAAGAAGGTCTATTGGCTCGGTGAAGGTAAAAATGCTAGAGACTAAGGGCCGATCGTCTTCTTAATGACTTTTGAACAAAAAATTTTTGTGGGTTTATTATCCGAAGACGTGATCTGATCGAGTCGAGTCGAGTCGATGACGTAATCAGTTTGTAACGTTGCAAAAAGAGCGAACGGCTCTTTCGGATAAAGCAGACGCAATTCAAAGGAAGTAATCATGTAATAATCATCGCTGCGCCAGACATTTTGAACAAAATTCTATGATTTCGGTAACGACAAATGGAAAGCCGGTAGTCTGAGTTGAGCACTTCCCTCACAAAGAATCCCCCACCATCCACTAAGAAAAAAGTTCAAAAGTGGAGTCACTTCCACCACTTAGCTTTTGCCCCCAGCACCACCCCCCCCACTTTTCTTTCTTTTCGATTTTTGTAATTTTTTTAGGGATAAAGGCGTCGGTATGTTTTTTCAAATTGTTCAATCAGGCCGATGGATTTTTGTTGTCCATTCTTTTCTATTCAAATTAGTACTATTGCTAAGATAGAATCGGAAGCCCCGACTTGATGTGACACATCGACACTTATTGGATGGAGCGACGCTTATGTTTAAGTTCCTTTTCTTAACTATCAAATCTTAAAAAGTTAGCTTTTTAAAAAAAAAAAAAACTTAGAAGAGAGAAAAAGAGGGATTTTAGGTGGTAGCGCCGCCGCCCACGGGCTAGCAAGAGCTGCTAAGCCTTTGATCAGGATCGCGCAACGTTGACGACACCTCGTCTCCTCTTCATATAAATGGAGTCATAAATTTCTCCTATTGGGATACCTCCACACCACCAATTCAATTCGCATGATAGAAGTGGGTTTCATGTCTATCTAAACAATTGATAAAGGAAAATTTTAATATAGTGAAAAGGGTTGTGAAAATGAAAATTTCAACTGAAAAAATCTAAATTTCTAATCAAAATCACAAGCCGATTCTTCTTTGTCGATTGATAAATCAATGCCTTTATTTTGTTCATCATAGAATTATTAAGAATTCATTGTAAATTAAATCTTTTACCATCCGGCGCATCATGGGGCTATAAAACCATTGATGAGGCCAATTAAATGTGAAATCTAAATATTATTAACTTATTATCCTTCATTTTTGTTTTACGAATATATTTGGAAATACAATCTGTAATTATTTAATCGAGATTCTTCCGTTATAATTTCTATCACATAAGTTTGAACGTTGAGAACGATGCCTTTCCTTGGATTTCAATGCCATCAAGAAACCCATCAATTCGAGATTCTAGGGTTTTCCCCCATTTATGAATTATTTGATCACCAACATCAACAGTGTTGAAATTACTTAAGAAAATTTAACCGTATATTCAACCGTGAAGACACATGAAATCTCCATACTGAGGCTACATTTATTTCGTGAAAAATAAATAATTTGATAATTTTTTCTTAAAAATAATCATTTTAAATAATTAGCCAATGAAAATATTTTTCATTTAATAATTTTTATCAGCGATTTAGGAAAAGATTTTCCAAATCATTCATTTTCCGACGCACTCTAAAAAGGAAAATTATCTCCTTAAAAATAGGAGAAAATAATACATAACTCATTTATTCAATACTTGGTCAGATGTTTATAACCCTTTTACGTGAAGTAGATATCAAAATTTGGTGTCCACTAATCAAATAAGCAAAATATTCTCATAGTCATTTAGGATTAAGATTATATATCTCTGAGTGATCGTGCAACAAATCTCCAATTTATATGGAGTAGCACATATTTTCAGATTCGATATTCTTTTTATCCATATTCTCTTTACCGAATCATCCACATGAAAAAAGCCAATTTTACTCATAAGCATTGCAAAGATCGTAGAATATCTTTAACGATGGGATTAAGTTTATCCTTCCGTAATCCAATGGCTAGCTTTTCTGACAAAATTTGTATAATATCTTCGCATTTATAGAGATCCATTAATTAATTATGAAATTAACTTTTAATAACCGTGTCAGACGTTAATTAATATATTATACGCGCATTTCCGGTCCGTTTCCTATTAAATTGGAACTTTTGAAAAAGTGGGATGCACACGCATTCTTTGTTTCTTTTTTCCTTTTTTTTTTTTTAAAAGTTTATGGAGGTTGACTTAGACAATAGAGACTAGGGGTGATTGGTTCCCAATTCGGTTTAAGTCCAAAGTGGAACTGAGAACCCGTTCGGGAGAACTGGTTCCCTATTTCTAGGATTGGCTGGAACTGAGAACAGGACTGACCAATCCGTCCAATCCGGTTCAATGGAACTGGTCTCTATTTGATTTTTGTAGCAAATCACAAATATGCGAAAAAATGCTTAGCAAAATCCCTCCCTCGTCCCTCTTTCGTTCCTTTGAAGACAAACCAAACCATCAAGCACCATGTAAAGTAACAAAAAAGAGTCACACATCAAGAAAAATCGAGTCAAATATGAAATAAATCAAAAGAGTTACACCTTGCCCAGAGGTAAAAGGGAGTGAGTCGTCGTTGTCGAGCGCAAGACAGATACAAGAGGGATAGATTGAATGATTGAGGGAAATTGTAAAATTTAGGATTTATTAAGAAATTAAAATATATATAGTCAATCCAGTTCCCACCCTAGAACTGAGAACTACCGGTTCCAAGAATAGGAATTGGAACCGGACTGTCCCCTGTGGGAACAGCCCAAAACTAGCGAGTCCGGTCTAGTTCGAGAGGCTCTCGATTTGGGTGGTTCCCGTTGCATATCCTTAATAGAGACCGATTCTAATATATGATGGTTGGCCGATGGGAGCATCGAATGCCGCGGAAGGTGGGCAGGCAAGTTTGACTTTTTGGTAGTTCAGCACTATGTATATGAATCCTATGAAGGGTGCTGCGGGTTCGAGGAAATTCGGTTTGTAGTAATTGCACCGGCGTTCGCGCTCGTCCACTCGTAGACTAGATCGAGGGAAATCAATAGCTAAACAAATAAGACAAATAAGGGATTTGACTAAGGAGCACAACGACCAAAGACCAAGTCTCGAATGAATTTTCAAATGTGGCTAACGAGAAGACGATTGATTTTCAGTCGTTTCTTCATGAAAATAGTCGACGTATTAGAGTTTTAATAGCCAATGTATTTTCGTTTCCTCGTCAAGATTTGAAAGGTCTTGGACTTTAATCTTATAAACTAGTGATGAATATGATATATTACTAATAAATTATCTGAGTTAACTCAAAAATTTAATCTTAGATGAAAATTGTATATCTCGTTGGTTGATATGAAGTGAGATATTTCTATCAAGCATAGAAAAATACTGATAATGTAATTAACCTATTGTGTTCAAGGTGTACTGCAGTGCATATGGAGACTTGTTATTTGTATCACTTGAACAAGAAAAATAAATTGAATTTGCTTCTTATGCAATACCAAATTCATATTATACAAATCGAAATTGAAAGCTAATGAAACAAAGTATTAAAACCCGTTTGGTATAACTGCGGCTGAATAGTACCGATGGTATGTTTTAATCGTGCCGTGAAGTGCTTTAAGTTATATCATGGGTACTATTTTATTTAAAGTTGCATCGTCTCAAATACCTTAACAATTACAACACCTTTTTTATTTATTAATAATTTATATGGCTGCCAAGGGCTAGCGATCAAGGATCGAGCGTTGGTTTCAGTAGTTTAATAAAATAAATTCCAGAAAATGCAAGAAAATGGATGAAGGAATCTATTCGGCATAATTGGGGTCTCAAGCACCTTCATATCGACTCAAAAGAGGCGAACCAGTGCAAATGGTGCTGAGTTCCCTTTCACACATCATCAACAAGAAAGAATACATAAGAGGGAGATATATGGTGCATTTGGTTCAATTTTGAAGCTGACTTTTAGCTTTTAAATGGCATTCAAAATGCTGAAAGCTCAAAGCTAGTAGGGACTAACTTTGAGCTTTCAGCATTCGGCTGAAGACTAATATTAATTTTTCCCTTCCAAAACTATCCTCACTAATTCTTCATATTTCCGATTTTACCCTTGATTTTTTTTTTTTATTGAAAAAGGGGCAGCCCTTCGCTGGTCCGACGAAGGGCTACGGCCATCCCGGTCCGACGAAGCGGCCGGCCATCGACGAGCCGAGGCGCCCGGCTCGCCCGACTCAGCGACCTCGGCGAGGGTCGCACGAAAAAGAGGTCACCCGACCTCGGGCGACCCAGGCACACTGCGACCCAGGCGGTGGCCGCTTGGGTCTCACGGCCTCAGGCGGCCCTCACACGGGTCTTGCAAGGGTCGCGCGACAACGGCCGATGGTCGTGCGACCCTCGCCGAAGGTCGCCTAAGGTCAGGCGACCTCGGCCAATGGCCGTCGGCGCCAAATTTGGCTCGTCGGCGGCCGTAGCCCTTCGCCAGACCGGCGAATGGTTTAATCCAATTTTCCAAAAATAAAAATAAAAAGAAATATATATACATATAATACATCTCAAAACCCATTGCGAAAGTTTTTTAACCAAATGCACATTCAACTCAAAGTTCATTTGCAAAATTTGTTTACTAAACACAATTGCATTTCCCAAGTAACTTTGAACTTTTAGCATTTGCATTAGACTTAAAACCCCTTGCAAATGTTGAACCAAACGTAGCCATAGAACATCCCAACACGACAAGGTGTGAGGTGGGAAAGCTTGCTTTTCTCCATTTACTTTAGGCAGCTAAAAAGTTTACTTTCAATAACAAACATGCCCCATTTTCCACACCATCTTATGAAATTGTATCAAACGTTCTCTCTAGTCATCTCTCTCTCTCGTTTTTTATGTCTCGTTTTTTCCCAGTCAATGAGCAAAGAGCTTTCCTTACCGGCTCTTACACGGGACCTCTTTCTAGATGACCCACACGGCACAATTTCGTCCGTCCAACCGTACCGTACGATTCGTACGTTGTCCGTGCGCGCAGAAAGTCCATTCTTTCCGGGCCCCGCCGGAAGATGATTCCCACCTCCATGTGGCTGAGGAGTTTCCGTGGACCTTCACTAGAGACGACCACGGGTGTAAGCGACCCACGAGGTCGGCTAAGGCACGATCGAATGGGGCAAGATCTGGACAAACTTTGCTCGTTTTCTAGACCTTTCCGATTAACATTGTTCCAAATAAAAGCACTAGGGTGGTGTTCCAAGCAAGAGCACCCGAGTCATTATCGATTACTTCTACTTGGTCTGATCTCGCCTAAGGTATCGATGTTGTCAGCCACCACAAGCCATCACTTCCCACTCCTTTCCCTCTCTCCCATCTAATCCTTTGATGTTATCGGGCCCGTGCACCTTCATGTCGGTATGGAACTCACAAGATACAAATCAACATGACCGGTGCCAAGTTACCTTTTACATATTATCAATCAAGAAAGATAGAACATCCCAACTAGACGATGTGGAAGTTGAAAAACCTGCTTTATATTTCATTAAAGTTAGGCAACCAAAAAGGACCCAATGCTTTCGGTCGCATGCATACCTTATTTTCCACGTATCTTCCAAAGTTGTAGCAAGCAGTCTATGGAGTCCTTTTTCTTATTCAACCCTGCCCTTTGCGATTCCTTCTTCGTTAGCCATATAAGCCATCCATGCAGCTCCAAACCGATGTCATTTTGACTCTTCCCACGTTGCAACATGTAAATCTCTTCGCTCATTGACAAAAACAAAAAAACGAAACAAGTAAAAGGGAAGAGAGAGAGAGAGAGAAAGCTCTTTGGTCGACTATAAAAATCGTCTTGGCGAAAGACCCCACAATGCCGGCCCTTCTCTTCTAGATGCATCACACGGCTCGTTCGTCCAACCATCCGTACATCACGATCCGTACTTGTCCGTACGTACGTTTGCAGGACGGTTGCCCCAGAAATTCAAAATTCTTGAAGCCCACCGAAGACAATTCCCACCTGCGTGAGGCTCGGTAGTTTCGTGGAGCACCGGTCAGACCCGATCTGGACGAACTGCTCGTTTTCTAGACCTTTGACTCCTTAGGCTCGATCGAAACAACCTTTGAAATTGTGGATTTTCTTAATCATAAATTCGATATTAGGACTAACTCCCCAGATAGCGCAATTACAACACGACAGAAGCTTCGAATGCATAGTCCGAACAAAACGTTTACTTTTGAGTTCTTGGATGCGCCGATCAATCGTTTTCTCATAAGACCTATGAAATATGATTATTGTTATATCAAATGGGAATTCGTTTGGTTCCTCAATGTAATTGCTCGTAGGTTATTTTGTCACTTGCCCTAATATATCGATTTTGGTATAAACCCACCACGACGATTCAAAATCATTTCCATGTCACCCCAACAATAACTAGTATTACATTGTAATTTTGACAATCAATCATGTGATGTCATGTGATCCATCACTGAGAAGGACTTAAGGATAAAATTGTCCTCCCAAGGCGAGAATAATATTTTGCCCATAAATTTGTTATATAGTCACAAATTGAGAAAATTACTAAGAAGGTCTTAAACCTATTGTATATACCACACTTATGTCAATTGAATTCTAAACTTTTCAATTTTGGTTGATTTAATTATAAATTTTTTAGCAATTTTATAGTAATTTACCAATGTTGTTCATTTGGTCAATTTTGGTTGGACGTGCGTGGACGTCATACGTCCTATGTGGCATGGCATTTACAAGATAAATTAATTATAATTGAAAAAAAGGAAAACTAACAAGGAAATGAGAGAGAGAGAGAGAACCATTGCTGACATTGCCTACGATAATAAAATTTTTAGCAATTTTTTAGCAATTTACCAATGTAGTCCTTCAGTCAATTTTGGACTGATATACGTGGACATGGGGTGTCCTATGTGGCACGGCAATGGCTCCTTGTAAAATCAAGATAAATTAATGATAATTGAAAAAAAAACTGAAAACTAACAAGAAAATATGAGAGAGAACCCAAATTGTGGACGATTGCCACTACCACTATAGTGTTTTCAGTCGCCATGCCATCACGACCCACTCCTTTTCCCTCTCTACCATCTAGTCCTTTGATGATGTTTTATGATTTATCAATAAGCCAATGTCCTTTCTTTATATAGACCCACATGCACAAAACAAATCTCCCCAAAGATACATTACCTTATTGGTTTAAATTTGTGGGATCACTTGGGTCCAATTATTGAAATATTACCTCCTTCGGTCAAAAATAACCTTAAACTTTTCCATAATCATTTTCAACTCACACCTCATGAATCAAAATTCTCAAATCTCATGCAATTCTTTATAAATTTTAAAGTTTTCTAGGTTTCAGATTGGGAATTTGATTACAAAACTCCAACCGATCACAATTGTTGCTTGCTAGGCTCTGAACCAGATCTAAAAAGAATTAAAAAATTAATCACAAAATCATAAATGAAGTTTGAAACTTTTATAAACCAAGAATTTATTTTTGTGAATAATAATTTTCACCAATCTCTTTGCATTCCTACAAATTTTGTTGTTCATCGTGGTTTTGCATTAATAAACCATGCGCATGCTTGATTTATTCACAAATTCTCTAGAGATTTTTACTAATAATTCTTACAAGGACAGCCCCACTTCACACTTACAAGTGATTCCATCAAGTGTATTTTATAGTTTAATGCACCACCAATAATGGTTATAAAATTCATTAAGAGCTTAGCTTAATCTCTTTTTCAATTTTTAGGAGGGATAGAAATTTTGAATAGTGTATTGCTAAATCAACAAGTGACTTGTTACAATATGAACATAATTCATGGGATCACCACTTCAATTAGCTTAATTCCCATCTCCCTCAATGTACATTAAGAGGATCGGCTGAATCAGGACCCCTAGCACCGTCACATCGACGTGGAACTCCTAAGAGAATCAATGCTGAGTTTCATCGTACACATTATCATTAAGAAAAAATATATAGGAGGTGCGAGGTTGGAAATCTTGCTTTCCCATTTACATTAGGTTTTTAATGAGGTAGCCAATGCAATTCAGCAATAAATATGCCTGGTTTTCCAGCCGTATTTTTTTGAAATTCTATCAAAGCGGTCTCTTTAGTCATCTCTCTCGATCTTGACATTTGCCTTTGCGATTTCGTCTTCTTTGGCAATATGAATCACTCACGCAGCTCCAAACCATTGTCCTTTCGACTCCTTTTATGTTGGAACAAGAAAGGCTAATATCCAATTTATCTTTTGTCATTGTGAGGTTAATGTCACTGCAGATTGAGTCGCAAAAAATCATAGGAAACAATGTTTACTCTCGAATTAGGTCCAATCTTCACCCTATCTTTGGAATCTATTATGTACTGATGTCCATCTCTCGGGTCTCTACTTTGGATTAAATTAATTAAAAGTTCTGTTTCGACAAAAAAGAAAAGAAAAAGTAAGGCTCTTTGCTTATTGACAAAAAAAAAACAAAAAAAGAAAGAGAGAGAGAGTCGACTATAAATATCTTGGCAAAAGACCGCACGTTACGTTCCCTCCTGTTCTAGCTGTCCTGCACCGCTCGTTTGTCCAACCATCTGTACCTCACGAGTCACGATCCGTACTTTGTCCGTGCATACGTTTGTCGGTTTATTGCTCAAGAAAATCAAAAGTCTCGGGGCCCACCGAAGACAATTCCCATCCGCGTGTAGGTCGGTAGTTTCTGGATTTGCAGATAGACACAACGATAAAAGTAAGCAATTTAATAAGCGCGGTCAAATGGGGTAAATCATAATGAAAGAACGGGTCAATTCCAAAAAAAATCCCAAACTTTAGGTTCGGTTAAATATCTACGAACTTTTTTTTATCTCAAAAAACCTCAAACTTTAGGTTCGATCTCAACCGCCCGAACTTTTCTGTCCCAAAAAAAAAACCCTAAACTTTAATTTTAGTCCCAAATCTACCCCGAATTTTGTTTTGTCTAAAAAAATCTCAAATTGGTACACATATGACAAATTTACCCAAAATTATTTTTTTGACCAACAAAACAAATTTCCATATATTATTTTAGTTAAATTTTCTTGTCAAATTTATAAAATAAATAACACACCGCAATTAACGGGTATACTAATTTGGGGTTTTACCCTCCGTTTGTACTAAAAAAATCACCAATTTTTGATATGTTCTCAAATATACCCCATGGTCTAGTCCCAACCTAATATGGCATTTCCACATAGATAATAAATACACATAAACAAAATGTCATAGAAAATTATTTTCAAAATAAAACCATTTTAGAACATAAAAAATTAGGGATTACTAATACGGCTTTTGGACAGAGGCTAATGAGGGCAAATTTATGATTAGAGTAAAATTTGATGATTTTCTTTTTGACAAAAAAAATTGGGATAGATTTGAGAATAGACTAAGAGTTTGGGGTTTTTTCCAAGACAAAAGAAAAGTTTGGGGCAGATTTGGGACTAAACCTAAAGTTTGGGGTTTTTTTTTAGACAAAGAAAAGTTCGGGGCAGATTTGGGACTAAACCTAAAGTTTGGAGTTTTTCTTGAGATAAAAAAAAGTTTGGGGTATATTTGGGTGAACACCAAGTTTGTGGGTTTTTTTTGGAATTGACCCATGAAAGAACCGATGGTTTTCCCAGGCCTTTTCCTACCGAGACTCGATTAAAGAACCCTTAAAAGTTTCGTATTTTCTTAATCATAAATTTGATGTTAGGCCCGGCTCCTTTGTTAATCAATCAATCAATCTAGTTTCAACTCTATATTTATTAAAAAACTGAATTTAAACTAATGGCACGATTAAACAATAATATAAGCTTTGAATGGATAGTTAGAACGAAAAATGTTTATTTTTATTTGCGGTCATTATCAAGAGGGGATTGAAAGAAGGATTGTTGATTCCCAATTCGAGTTATATTTTTAATTTCTTGAATGCACTGATAAGGTGATATCTTAAAAGACTTTGAAATATTATCATCATATCAAATGGGAATTCGTTAGGTTCCTTGATGTAATTGCTTTTTAGGTTTACTCAACTTGCTTTCAATATCTCAATTTTGGTATAAAGCCCCATCATGATTCAAATTAATTTCCATGTCACCCCCAACATTAACTGCGACTACATTGTAACCTGAGGATCAATCATGTGGTCACTTGATCCATCTTTGAGGAGGACTTATAGGACAAAACTGTCCTCCCTAGGTAAGAATTATATTTTGCCCCTAGATATGTTATGTAGTCACAAGTTACTCCCTAATGTATAACAAAATTTGCAATTTAACCTCTGATCTATTGATATTTGTTGCAAGCTTTCCTTCATAGCAATTGTCAAATTAAGATAAACTAATGACAACTGAAAATTAAAGAAAACTAAAAAGGAAATGAGAGAGAGACTTGGGCATTTGCCCTTTCTTATGCCATCCTAAAGAGAATTGAATCGACTTGGGCATTTTCCCTTTCTTGGAACATGCCATCCTAAGAAGAGTTGATCCCTCCCCCTACTAGATACCTTGGATGGCATATTCCAAGAAAGGGCAAATTGCCCAAGTCGATCGATTGAGGAAGGGATCTACTCTCTCTCTCAAGCGAGAGTACCCCAAAGTTGTTCCAATCAAAAGCTTGCAAATCATTGACGATCGCCACTGCCACTGCTAACCTCGCCTGAGCTAATAGGTTGTCAATCACCGTGCCATCACGACCCACTCCTTTTCCCTCTCTTTCATCTAGTCCTTAGATGTTGTTTTAATGATTTGCCAATAACCCCCCAAAAATGATATAATATATATACAAGCTCCCCTCTCTCTCATCCTATCCTTAGCATTTATATATATATATATATTAGATGATGCTCTCAAATTGATTTATGAATAATGTCAATCTAATCTCATATAATTAAGTCCAATAAAAATATGTTATCTATGGATGATTCTCCTTTCGACATTAGAGGAGTGAGATGGACTTCGGACATAGTAAAAGTAAGCATTTAAATATCCTATCATTTAAAAAATATATATTTGGATGATTCTCTTTCGGTCACTTTTGCTTCTCAAGTGAGCTTCACATAGTCATGTGAAAGCACGTGACCGACTTACTAGCGAGAATTTAGTCGGAGTCGATATCATGGGTACATTGATATCGTTTTTAGGGTTCTTTTTCTCCAAAAGCAAGATATCAAGGGGCAAGTTGCAAACTACCTTAAAAAATGTCGGGGGCAAATAGTAATATTCCCATCCTTTCAAAATCGGATGAAATTTTCTGCCCACGTATTAATGGAGGAAGTGGAGAAAACGAAACTGAAATGTAGGGCCCACGCACGACCGTTTCAAAAAGGTCCAGCGTCGACATCCTCACGAGTCATCGTGGGCCACCGGTAGTGGGCCGGGCCGAAGCGGAAAGTCTCGTTTCCATGGGGGAGGTGGTAACAGATGAAAAGAAGACGAACGAGTTGGGCCCCCACAGAAAAAGGAGGAAAGAAGACAGGCAATTGACTCCTGGAGTTTGATAGATTGATGCTTACGGTACTCGCAAGTATTGCTATCAAATAGATGTGTTGGGTCGGGTCGGATCGAAAACGGTTCGATCTAGATTGATTTATTTAACCCATTTTGACATATTTTGTGCAGTGCAAATTCAGTAACTTAAACCGACCCGATCTAATCTGTACCAAACACGTGCCTGACTCGACTCCCATCGCTAAAATACATAGATATCTAAATACAGGAATGTTTATGCTATGTGTCTAGTATGTAAAAGATAAAATTTTGAGTTGTTTTATAAGGTTCCAAATAAGTTTGCGACTCTTTCTTCATTGCGAGTTTTCCAATTTCAAAACGAAGTATTCAACATATCATAAAATCAATAAATCAATAAATATTGACATGTAAAATCGTAAATTCATTTCGTGATTTTCTAAAGCACGAAAGATCATGAACTCTTTACTATTTTTCAATTTTGAAAAAAGAAAATATCATATGTGGAAGAGAAAACTAGATAATAAGTTGCTCCATCTAAAACACCCCAACCTAAACCCGAAGACAAGTGAAGGGGGACTGCAAGTAGATTGGGCCTTAGGCCCATTAAAAACCCATATTTTATTTATCTTTATTACTCAAACCCATGTCAACCCATTTAACAAAATTCAATCAACCTATATATGACTCAACTCATCATATTTCGGTTGATGTTTAGGTTACTTAGTTTCCAACTCCACGCCACGACGCCCGTATCTTTGGATTATGACAAAGAAAAGGATAAAAAAGAAATGGATTTGCTAATGAAGATGAAAGAGTACAAACCCTGGTAGATCAACATCCATTCCATCTCTTCGCCTCTCCATTATAATCTCTGACGTGCCCTCTCTCTTTGCATCTCCTCTCCTTCATCTCTGCCACCACCGCTCGCGACAGACACAACTCCATTTCGGTCTCTGTCTCCCCAAGGTTATCTCTCTCTGTCTTTCTCTCTCCAATGTCAAATGTCATCCACCATGTTCATCTTGCTCTCGGTCTCTAACCTTACCTCTCTGCAACGTCGTCATCAAGCCTCCAAATTTTTCGTTTCCCTCAAATTACAGCACTAGCTTCTGTGTTGCCTCAGAGATGGAACGTTCGGTAAGAGCGGGGGATTCACACGGCACACTGCTGAGAACTGGATACGAGGATGGAAAAAAAGAAAATATTAATCCCCACAGAACGTAAAAGCAGATCGGACGAAATGGGGAAGTGCAGATCGCTGATCCGGGCGACCGTCGAGCGACGCTACGACCTCAGGACACATTCTACGTGAAACGAGACCGACGAAACGTCGCGACACGCCTGGCCTCGTCGGCTTCGTTCGAAAAGGCTGTGCTCCGGAGTCCCACATCGATGAGGAAACAAAGGAGAGAGGAGGTGGAGGTAGTATAAGACACGGGCTCGGGGAACTTAAAACATACTTACCTGGACGGGGTCGATGGGCGAGCAAGAAGGCCCATGGCCTAGGTTAGTGACCTCCATTGCACTACGGAGGGGCGCTCGCCTAAGGTCAGCCCTTAGTGGTTGAGCCTACGTCATAATTTGTGGCAGCGGGGGCCTGCGTTCGCGCGGCCCCTACCAATACCAAGTACAAGATTTGAGTTTGGGTCTGTTGTGGATAATTCTCCGAGATCGAGCACTGAAAGAACGAGAATTTTTAATTTATCAGAAATATTAATAAATTTTAAAATGGTGACTATCTGGGTGTTTTTGTAATTTTTAATTTTTTAAAGTGATTGGTGGGAAATTGGTTCTCCCGGTCGGTTTTTAGTGGGGCTGGACCGGAGTGGGGACCGTATGCGTCTGTTCATTATTGGGGTTCCACTTTGCTGGTATCTAGATCAATCAATCTTATAAATGGTTTTCACTTTGCTGGTACTTACATTTATCAGTCTGATATATGGTAAATAAATCTTACTACAAGGTTTTTTTGGTCGAAATCTAATTGCAAGCGAGTTATTGACACTTTCCCCTCCAGCATAGCTATTTATACCAAGAGTTATAAAAGAAATGAATAAAATGAATCTTTTAGCTGGTTTTATGCATGAGATCTAATAAATATTAGTTTAACATTTATCGCATCGTAAAATTTACCAAAAAAATCTCAGATCTATTTCATTTATGCTAATTTAGTTCTCAATCTATTAATTTGGACAATTTAGTTTTAAACCTTTCGACAATTTGTTGATTAAGTCATTTGGACTCCGTTCGTTTCATGAAAAATAACTTCCAGGAAAATATTTTCCGGATTTTCCGACGTTCGTTACACGAAAAATGAATTAGTTGGGGAAAACATTTTCCATCAAAGAGAAAAAGCCTTCTAAAATAGGAGGAAATGTTTTCCACTTTTGAGAAAGAGGAAAACATTTTCCACACATTCTTTCACCTCACATTCTTTTACCAAACTTTTTTCTTTTTCTAAAAAATCGATATTTTAATTATTTTTATGTCTTTTTCTTTTTATTTTTTTCCTTTTCTCTTTTTTCATCTTCTTCATTTGGCTGGTTGCTGGCGCCTCGCTAAAGGGCAATGAGGCCGAGCTCACCCAACGTCAATGAGCTCCGGCCTCGCCGAAATCTGGCTACTTGGGCGGGGCCTGAGCCTCGCCCGAGGTCAGTGAACCTCGGGTGACCTTAGGCGAGGCTCGAGTGCCACTTGGTTTGCCGGATTTGGTGAGGCTCAAGCTCAACGGATTGGACTTGAGCGAGCTCTAGCCTCGCCAAATACGGCGACCTGAGTGGGGCTCAAGCCTCACCCAAGGTTGCTGGAGGTTCGCCGACCTCTGGCGACCTCGGGCGAGGCTCGAGCCCCGCCCAGGTCGCTGGATCTGGCGAGGCTCGACCTCACTGAAATTAGGCGAGCTCAAGCCTTGTTGGCCCGTGGTGAGGCTCCAGCTTGCCTGCGGCCAGTCGCCAACTGCCATTGTGGTGACGACCGGCCAAAGAGAGAAGGCGATGAAATTTTTTTAAAAAATGTTTTTAAAAATTAAAAATAATTAAAAATTGATTTAAAAAATTAAAATAACAATAAAATTATAAAAAAAGAGTGTATGAAGGAAAAGATTTTCTTAACCAAATAGTAGTACTTTATTTTCAGGTTTTAGATGAACACCGGAAAATAATTATATTTTCTTGAAAAATGACTTCCTGAAAAAATATTTTTTAAAAATATTATATTTTTCGTGAAACGAACGGAGCTGCTGAGTTTGATCAACATGATTCTCTGATTTGCTCTGAACTTATCAGTTATAAAGAAATTTTTTTGGCCAACTTTTTGACCCGGTAGTAGAGCTATGTCTACGCCTGTGAGTGGACACTTATTTGTCACATCCTTTTCTTGTCAAGTATGAACTTAATTTAAATAGCTCTAATTCCGCTGAAAACATCACCCTCAATTTGAGTCCTGATTCTGGCCAATTAATCTCTTTAAAAGTCTCAAACTTTGAGTGAGTCTCCAAATTTAGCCTCCGTCAAGTTTCTTTCCAGTGAAGTAGAGGTCGCTAACTAAGACAAATAAAAGTTGGTAACTTGATGTTGATAAATTAAAAAAAAAACAATTAAACGGTGATGATTAATTCAAATGAGAATTGGTGACTCAAATTAGTTGGAAATTTGATCCGACAAAAGTTGGTATGTCACTTTACTATGGGTTCGTAATTTCATATAAAAGCTATTACATTCGGTACGTTGGCGAGTGATGCAACTAAAAATTTGGTTAGTCGATATGAAAATTACTGATTTGCAAATTATCAGAAAACTTTGGTGCCAATAAAAGTATTAGCAAGCTTCCAACAATTTTTCAGGAAAAAAGTTAGAGGATTTTATTTTTTGCCTATAATTTTTGACATTTATTAACACTTTTTTTTTTATGATCAAGGAACCGTTGAGCTCACTCTTCGGGGGAGCACACGACCCTCCAGTGCCCGGTGGCACCTTTGGATCTCGCTGCAAGCCGCTATTTAGATGTAAAACCTTGAAGGAGGCTAGCCCAAGACCCCCCTCTTATAACATTTTAGCAACAAGAGGGTTCGAACTCTCGACTTCGGCGATGAGGGAGAGAACACACACCAACTGTGCTGCACTTATTGAAATCTACTAGCATGGAAAAAGTTGATATATTTGTGTGCAAAATAAAAAGAGTCTGCTTATAAGGGGTGATCGGTTTCCAATCTGGTCCGGTCCACCTAAGAATTGGGAATCGGATCGGGAGAGCTAGTTCTCAATTTTTGGGATTGTAGACCGGACCGATTGGTCCTGGAACTAGGAACTGGACAATCATTTGTTGCCATTATATTAAAAAAAAATATACGTCCTATGTGAGTTTGCGCATATATATATCCTAGTTCAGACTCATGTTTTAATATATTTTTCTCCAAGATTGTTTTCTTGAACTCAATCCTAGCAAGGGTTAAACCCTTTCAATTGTTCAAATCAAGAGCTCTCTTCAATCAAAGTTTACAAAGAATGCGATGCTCCCTAAAAGCATGTGCATAAACTTGAAAACAAATATCATTACTTAGTGTTGTTTAGAAATTTAAAAAAATAAAAATATATACATAAATGGTCGGTCCGATTCCCACCTTGGGGTTGGTCCCAAAAATAGGAATCGGGGAATTGACCGGCACCCCTTAGAATCACCCATAATCGACCGGCCCGGCTCGACCTGAGCGGTTTCAATTGCACACCACTATCGCTTATACAACATGATTAAGGTGCCCAAAATGAAACTTCTTTCCTTAACATGCTTTCCACGAGAAAATTCGAGAAAAGACCAAAAAGCAACCTAACTCCCTCTCCCTCCCTTCCCCTCCCACCCCACCCATCCCTAGCCCAAGCATAAAACAAAACCTAAAGAAACAAAAGCAAAGGCCAATCCCATCATCATCACCACCGCATGCAAGGAGAAGGAAAAACAATAGATTAAACAAAAGAATGGTGCGAATCCTTCAGCGACACTCCTCCTCTCGCACCACCCTCCTCCTCCTCCTCGCTTTCCTCCTCAATCACGTCCGCCTGGCGGAGCCCAACGCCTACATCTACTCCGGCTGCTCTCAGGAGAAGTACCAGCTGGGGTCGACCTTCGAGTCCGACCTCAACTCCGTTCTCACCTCCGTCGTGAGCTCGTCGTCCCAGGCCACCTACAACAGCTTCGCCGTCGGGAACGGCACCTCAGATCCGCCTGAGGCCTCGATCTACGGGCTGTACCAGTGCCGGGGCGACCTGAAGCTCGCCGACTGCTCGAGGTGCATCCAGAGCGCCGTGAGCCAGGTGAGCCTGGTGTGCCCTTACTCGTACGGGGCGTCCCTTCAGCTCGATGGCTGCTACGTGAGGTACGAGCACATGGATTTCCTGGGGAAGCTCGACACGGGCTTGAGGTACCAGAAGTGCAGCAAGAGCGCCGAGAGCGGCCAGGACTTCTTCCGGCGGAGAGATGATGTCCTCGCCGAGTTGAGAGGGGCAATAGGGTTTCGGGTCAGCAGCTCAGGACTGGTCGAGGGCTTCGCCCAGTGCTTAGGCGACCTGAGCACGGCCGATTGCTCCACTTGCCTCTCACAGGCGGTGGAGGAGCTGAGGACCCTGTGCGGATCTGCAGCGGCGGCGGACGTCTTCCTGGCTCAGTGTTATGCTCGCTACTGGGCTTCCGGCTACTACGATTTCTCTTCCGGTGAGTCAAGTTCACAACTTTTTAACTTCAAATGTATCGAATGATTCTCTTTACGTGCCTTTATGCAAATGATCATACGTTGGAAATACCTCTAAAGCTTGGTCTCACCCTTCTGTTCAGTTCAAAAACACAATGTTCGACTGCTTTAGTGTACTCTAGAGTGAGGGAAAGTTGGCGTAATTTCAAAAAAATCTCAGCCAAGAGCCCGTAAGTGCTGCTTTTGTAAAGTAAAAGGCATTAAAGGGCATTAAGAAGAACTTTTGGGGAATGGAACTCCCGTTCTTTCGGTCTTTTCCCTTCTGTTATTCTCTTTAATGTAATGAGACTTCTTTTCACGTCCACTAGTTGAGTTATACTTTGCTTTTTCTCTCTCCGCATGATGGAAAAGATAAGTTTCCATTATCCCAGAGAATCAGCAGGTCAAATCTTCATTCCTACTTTTTTTATTTGGGGAATGTGGTCAATTATTGACATTTATAAACGAAGTTTCTTTAAAGTAGTGACTGGAAAGTTAAGATTTTATTTGAATTATATTGTAGAATATGCAACCTGACGAGGATGGTAATGATAAGCTTTTGATAAGGAGAAGATTAAAATTTATGGGGTGACCTTAAATAATGCTATGCTATCAAACAAACATTTAGTATCATATGCCACGCATTGCAATAAGTCCTATCTGCACATTCTATATCCGCCTCTCTTGAGGACACACGTTGATCACATCGGTAGAATCACGTACGCTGTCATGCTTGTTCTATTTCTCTTTCTTATTATCGATCTATCTAGTTCATAATCAGCTTTAACATTGTGACAAGAAAATGCACATGTTCAGGTTCTACCAACAATGAGGACCAGGCTGGCAAAACCGTTGCCATCATCGTGGGAGTAGTCGGAGCTCTCGCCGTCTTGATCGTCCTCCTCTCGCTCTGCCGGAAAGCAATGGGTACGTGCTCTCTCTCTCTCTCTCTCTAATCATTTGCTTAATCAAAATTTATGTCTCTAATAAACTTGTTATTAAATCATGATGGTGCATGATGATTTTGTCATCGCCAGGCTGAGAAGAGCGGTCGAGAATATGCAACATTCCATGGAGAACACAACCATGGTGGACATATGGGCCAACTCTCAGTTCCTTTTCTTCTTCTTTTTTCCTTTTTTTTCCTTATGTTTTATTTTGGCTTTTTGTTTTTGAGTCTTTACTTAAGGCCAAAGGTAGGTCTTGAGCAATCCTTTTGACTGTGGATGGCATTATAATTTGACTTGGAAAGCATATTGCGGGTCTACGTGTAAAGTCAATATGGAACTTTGCTTTTTTCCTTCTTTGCTTTGAACTTGTGGGAGCGAACTTCAAACCTAGAAAAAGTAAAAAGTGGAGACGGTGAACGATTGCTCCCGCTATAAGTACATAACAATTTGGCAATAGTATTGATATTTATACAGAATCAAAATTAAAGTTAAAGCACAAATTGAAGTAAAAGAGGGACAATTCGGAAAAAAAAGGAAGCATAAGATAGACAATGAAATTCCATATCACATCGATCGAGGCCGATGGACTTCTTTTGGGGGGAAAAGCGGGATAAATTCTCATCTCACCGGACCATTTTCCAAACGTTTTAGAATCATTCGTGTAAGTGACAATGGATTAGCATGCTTGAGAATCGCATGCGAAATTATGTTAGGAATAAATTCCAACGTAGCTTGTTTGAGAAATATGCCTTTAGAATATGTACCAAAGTATGTCGTTTAAGGAGGTGACGGTATATGGCACCGAAATCAGAGATTGGGATCAATTGCTTCCCAAAAGAAACCCTAATCTTGATCAAATTCTTTAGGATTCGAGTTGAGACTTGGACACACATGCGGAGTGGCAAGTGATAAAAGAGAGAAGGAGAAGAGACACAAGCGTCCAAGAAAACTAGACGTCATTGGTGATGGCTCGTCGTCAGACAAAACTTAGATGTGGCTCGGCCCCCTCGGACGGAGATGGATTTGGCTCAGTTGACGCTTGGCCATCCTTGACTGAGCAAGATCACCCATGAGAGAGAGAGAGAGAGAGAGAGAGAGAGAGAGAGAGAGAGAGAGAGAGAGAGACTTTGATTAGGTTCACTAAACGTGGGTCGTCCAAATCCAAATTGGTTTAATGTTTTTTTTTTGATTTCGTGAACAATTGTGAGTCATATACTAACTTTCTAATTTTGCGTGAGAGAGTTCTCCAACTTTCTTTCGGTACAATCGAATTCTCTATTAAGTTTATCTTTCAATAAAATGCTTTTTGTCATTAATGAATTTGTGCTGATATGATGGCCGCTATGATACCTTTTAATATAAGGGGGGAAAAAACCTTGCAAAAGTGCAAAGGAAATTAGAATTTTGAATTTGCATAATTTCAATTGACACGCCGGTTTTGATTAACTAAATTCAAAGAAAGAGGGGATATCAATGGAAAAATCATGCACATTTAGAAACTTTAGGCTATATACAAGGGGCTGGATATAATTTCGACTATGACTCCGTTCGTTTCACGGAAAATAAATTCATTGGGGAAAACATTTTCCATGATGGAAAAAAAAGTCTTCTAAAGTGGGGGAAAATGTTTTTCACTTTTCAAGTTGGGGAAAACGTTTTCTACACTCATTCTCTCCTATTCATACCCCCTATTGGTCCTCATTTCTTTCTTTCTATTTTTTAAAATTTTCTTTAGGGGCTCAAAACTTACACATATTTTTAACAGGCTTGATAGGAGACTCGTTGCAGTCAACTAGTTGAAGTTTCCAAAACTGCCAAAGTCATTTGCGAGGCGGCTTTGATGAGTAAGTCGTAGAAGCACTTCGTTAGTTCCATATTTGCTGAAGAATAGTGTCGTTGGTCTCTCTGTATGCTGAAGTTTAATTTTCCTGGAAAGACTAAATAGAAAGCACCATCAAGAGGTTCTATCACGATTCTCTATGAGGGCAATTTTTTATGGGCCCGGTCTCCTGGACACATTGGCATGAACTAGAATCGGTTGATTCCAGTTTATTTTTGCTAGTGAAGACTCTAGTGGCTGCACCTACATTGCCTGTTGCAGCTATCTCTGTCACCAAACTCTTTCTTGTAATAGTTCTTCCTTTGAATTAAAAGCGCAGGATTAGAACGCGAGAAATGCTAAGCTACTATGTGATCATTGATTGATTGTTTATGTTTATCTATGCATTCTCTTCCTCGATCTCATTGAATGCCATCTACAGGAAATATTGCATAAGGTTCAAAGGATCCGTCAGTTATCTCATCCTAATCTAGCCAAATTTGTTGGATACTGCTGGGCTGATGCAGATAAACACTTGGTTTTCATACTCTGGAAAGACTTGGAAGACAACATTTGGATGACCAGCTATTTCATAGTAAGCATCGGCACTCAACCGTTTTATCTGACTGATGTGCATGTGTCACTTGAATAACAGTTTCTAGCGGCCATTAGAGTCACAGCAGGACTCACAGAAGCCACAGTCTCATCATGTTTTAGTGCAGCAATGGTCATGCATAAGGGGTCTTCATGAAATAACATAATGTACTTCAGTCTGGCAATGCGTTAAACATTTTCAAATTTTGAGATATTTCAAACCCTCGACTTTTATCACTCTATGGATGAGCTATTTCTCAGAATTCAGGGCTTTCGACTTTTTTCTTCCGACCAAGGAAATACAACAAGTTTTAAACCATTATCATGGTCACTGAGGCTCAAGATTGCAATGGAAGTGGTAGAAGGCCTGTCTTTATTACATTGTTTGAATCTAGCTACCTTGCAATTTCTGTGACAAGAAGTATTTGGATAGCAGTAGGTTCAGCGCAGCTGTGCAGGGCTAGGATCTTGGCTAAGCATTAATCTCTTATGTGTGGAATCTCATAATTACATGTACACGGAATTGAATGGTATTCTAGCTAAACATTGTGTTCAAGGAAAAAATCCTCGAAATCATACTACATGATCTTAGATATGGTTATCCCTTTTTCTCTTGAGCTTTGGCTTCGTTTTCATCTTCTATCCTTAATTTTTCAAGTTTCCTGCTTAAGTGGCAGAACAGAAAGCCACAGATGGAGCACAAATTCGTTTTACTATCTCTCATCAATGATCTATAATCATTTGAATGAATCTGTCATGATTTTGCCATGTGAAAACTGTGCAATGATCTTAATGTCTTACCTCAAAAATTCGGTTGACATTCTTGGTGAAACTCTGAAGTGAACAGATGACCTAAGGTCCACATACAGACAGATCGGTCATGACAGATCATCTTGTTATGGTGGAAAGGATGTCTGAAAAATTGGCTTGTGATACACAAAAGCTGATTCAGATGAGTTGGTTTAAACTTGAAGTGACGTCAACTGAGCTTGTAGTTAGATTGGTCGCTTTTATATGACGTTCAAAGAATTACTTGCTTGTACCGAAATAAGAAAGAGGCTTCACATTGTTTTTAGCAACTTGTCCAATTGAAGAGAATAAATTTAAGCAAAACTGACAATGTGAACATATATATACATAAACCTTCTATTCTGTCAATTTCTTAACCTTTATAATAAGTTTGCAAGTGGAAATGGACTGTCTTTTCATGCATGCATATAGAGCATCTTCTGAGGGAAAAGAAGTCTGAATATGCCCGATCTTTATTTCTTGTTTTGGTCCTCATTTTGTGGTTTCAGTCGACATTTTGGTTGAGTCTTTCCCTTACAAGTTTTTTTTTTCTGTGTCTGAGTCCCTACCCTTCCCTTTCTATTGAGATTGTCAGCAGATCGTGGAAGAATGGAGAAGTTTCAAAACCCATTTAAATTATGGAAGTCTCTTTAACTCTGTAAACAGGATGTTGTAGGATAAGATGTTGGCGCAAATTGAGAGCAGTATAATTTACAATCCCACTAAGTTTATCAGCTGAAATGCAGCGAGTTCACCCTTTGTACAGTGCTGTAAAGTCAAGATACTGGGCTTTCGTTTTGATGTGCAAATCACAGTGCAAAGCCTAGCTCTCGATGATTCTGATGGAACATGTAGCTGGCTAATTTCTTGATAATCTGTTAAGGCTCTTCTTTGTCATCGATCATCAATGTTTGCATTGTACATCAATGCTGGCAAATCTTTCAACTTTAGCTTGTTCGTTTTGATGAAAGCACGTTTTTACATGATTCATGGAACAGGGATGGCGCACTTGAAGGAAATGTACATGACTTTGGCGTTCTCCTGGTTGAGATGCCTCTTGATGAGCACATATCAAGAAACGGATATCCAATATGCTAGAACTTGACACAGATGGATTTCGACTCAAATATATCTTCTCCTCCTGATACAACATTTCACTTAGCCTACCTCGCTATTTGCTGTCTCCAACCAAGAAGCAAATCCCAACTGGCAATGCGAAAGATTTGAGACACCCTAAGGCAAATCATGCAGCCATTGCCAGGACAACAAATTTGAGAGGTTGGGACTGATCATATGCTGAACATGGGTTGTGTCACTCTTTTCTACTGCCTTTTGATGAGATTTTTTTTTTTTGATAAGTATTTTGATGAGACTTGTTTGTTCCTGTAAATGTCAATGAAATTTTACTTTACAATTTTTCCTTAAAGGAGAAGATTTAGCATTAGTTTGGAGGCACCTGAAGATCATTTCAAGGTCTTCCAACACATTTGAACAATCAATTTGACTGCTGTCATTCCAGGGAACTCAAAAATGGTGAATGTCTGCAAACTTGGGCCTTAGATTTTGTATGCTTCTCAAGCTTTTTTCCTGGTATCTTGTACATACATTTCTCTGTAACGTGTAAATCGTTCTTTTAAGTTCCTCCAACTTCTTTAGGCAATCATTATCTAAGGAGATGTGATCCACTCCTATCTCCTGCTTTATCAGCCAGACAATTCACCAAATAAATGGCTCCATGTCCATTTTTATTCTGCAAATCGAACTTGCAGCAGAAGGTGCAGAACAGTGGCGCTTCATCATCCTCTGCTTCTACCTTCCTATGTAACTTCCTTAAAGCAACTGCAGCTAAAGTCCAATTTACAGCTTTAGTTAGCAAGAGATCTATGAATTCGAGTTGTCCAGTTGTTTAGGGACAAGATCAATGGATCTGTTTTGCCCTTTCACTTTGGAGGTACTTCTCCATGCTTCAAATTCATCCATTATCAGAATTTTTAATGCACTCCTACATCCAACTTCATTAGCTATTAGTTTGATTTTTTGTTCTGTTGGTGGTTATGGTTTGAGCCTCATCTCTTCGGTTCTCTGTCTCAAACGACAAGCTGCACACTCTGGCACTTAGTTGTCAGTGACTACGGTCGAGCTTCTTTCCGCTATTATGGGTTGGTGGATATTATTTATGTTGGTAGTTTGTTAGTAAAACAAACCAAGAGGTGTTTTGTCCCACATTGTAAAGATATGAGTATGCATGTGAACAAGATTTGACACTAACTATAATCATTAATTATTATTTATTAGAAAATTCGATTTTATTTTATAAAAATTAACCATAGTGTCCTATTAAAATAATGCGACTGTTTACGAATGAGTTATGGTCATATAATTTATTATTTATTTAATTCGAAATTTTATTAATTATTCCAATGGTTATCTCAGAGGTTGTATCTGTTTAGACATATCTTCTCTGTCTTTGGAAGGTCGTGTCTCTTCAAATATAACTTTTTGTTTTTACTATTAATTACTGACTGTGCCTTTTCAATCTTAGCAATATCGTAAGACAAATAAATCTTTAAAGAAACTAATATAACGCTTCAATGTTCGATTTGATCACTCCATTGATTCGAACCCATATTTTTCCAACAATTTTAAGGATTTATTTGTACAACAATGGAGTCAAGAGCTGAAAGAAGTGTAGGCTTGTAATGGCCCATGATCAAGCGGTTTGTGATGTCCATGAATCTTGGATTTTCGTCTTCTTCCTCTTCTCTTCCCCATCGCAACGTGCCTCTCAGTTTCTCTGCTCTGACTCTCATTTCATGTTACAATCGGTTGAGTAGAAAAGAAGGAACTCTGCATAAATGTTGATTTCTCATTTAGATTGTCATGTATGTCGAGAAGCTACAAAGGTTGAACGTGATGTTGCTAGTATTAACACCTAGAGGGGGGGTGAATAGGTGTAGAGGCAGTTTATGCGCAAGTAATAACGATCTATTGCAATCTTCAAACAGAAATTAAATAGAGAGAGTAGAGAAGATTGCAAACACAGTTTATAGTGGTTTGGCTTTAGACAAGCCTACGTCCACTCTTCAGGCGATTAGCTAATAGGCTGGATTTCATTATATAATCAAAGGTGATTACACACTCTTAAGAGTTAGCACTTGGTGATGATATGTCTCACGAAGTCACTCTCTTTTGTAATACACTCGGATCACTCAATTTTGCATTATGAACAATAGATGAAGAACGGAATCAAGCTTTGGAATATGTTCATCTACTCTATCTTCTAGGTCTCATCCTATCCTTATATACTCTCCAAGCCACACTCGACCGTTGGCTCTTTCCTTGAGAGTTTAGTCTTTCCTTTCTTGGATAGACTTTATAAGGCAAGTCTTTTTGACCGTTGAAGGTAGATCATATCCCCTTGGATTCTGTTCGCCCATACAATCAGAATCCGGGCTTCCATAAGTGCTCCATTCTTCTTTGGAAGTTGTTTATTAATTAATCCTGCCAATCAGTTTGATACAACAGAATCAATATAAATAAGGTAAGTGAAATACTTTACCGTTGGTGATCTTATCCTGTAGTTTCATTCTGAGTATGACAGACTTAAGTTCTGAGTCTGCTTAAGTTTTTCGTCTAGTATGGTCAGACTTAGAATCTCCGTCTGGTTGGGTTTTCCGTCCGGTACGGACAGACTCAGAGACATCTTATGCTTTTTCTTTTGCCACCAGCATACTTTAAAGCATATGTCATCCTGTAACTTTACCTTCAAAAGAGATATATAAATATCATGCATAAAACGATTTGCTAGCATCAAAATTAGGAGTTTTCTCAACAATCTCCCCCTTTTTGATGGTGACAAAACTTTTTATGTGTACGACTTGTTGTTCCTGCAAGATATGGTTAGACAGAGCATACTTCCTACCATACTGCTCAAATCATAAAAAAATAGCCCATATCAATCATGTTCAAATGATATCAGATGATGATCCATTCATGTTCAAAACAACAACAGCAACAGCCCACTTAGTCAAATAATATCAAAGCATCAAAGCATGCATATTCATAGCATAATTACTCTCCCCATTTTTGTAACTGTCAAAAAGTTAATAACTGGAAAAGAGTAAATAAAGTTTAACAAAAAATTCGACAAACAGTTGTTAAACAAAATAAGCTAAAAAATGGTTTTAGGAAGTTTTCTTTTAGGGGTCCGAACAAGGGTGAAATCCTCCATATCTGTGGTAGACTCCTCAATCCTGTTAAGACATTGATGAACTGTCTTCTCTAAAGTCTCTAGCTTGTTGTTGAATGAGATTTCCATCGCAGTCTGCTGATCTCTAATCTGTGTAAGAAGTGCTAATATCTTCTGAGAGTCAGCATTGTCAGATGAAGCTATAGGAGTATGAGATTGATGATCCCCCTGAATTGATGCTTCAGTCTGTCCTTGTTGCTCTTGTTGAGTCCTCTCCTCTTCTCTGTTTTCAGCCTCAGGAATAGGACCTTTATTCATATCATCTCTATTTTCTTCGCTTCCTTCTTCTTCTTCTTCTTCTTCTTCGGATCTTCTTCTGGGTCAAACTCAACACTCTTCGCAGGTTCTGTGCTAAGAATGTTTTCTGCAAGTATTTTTGCTTCTGGTTCAGACAATTTGTGTGTAGTTTGACGCATAGTTGCTAAAATCTTAGAAATACTTTGCTCTTCATCTTCTTTATCCTGCAGTAGAAGCTGTCTTCTCTTCTTAGAACTTGGTTCAGTAGCAACTACTTCTTTTCCTTTTCTCTTAGCTGTTTCTACTCTAGCCAGTTCTTTCTCCTTTCTTCTCCATGTTTCCACGACGTCCTTCAATCTCATCTTATTGATCATCTTCATGTCAATGGCCATTATAGAGAGAGTTTTAGTATAGAATCTCCTAGGTATATCTATCTTGAGATGTTCAAAAATTCTGGTCACCAAAGCTCTATAGGGTAACTGTCCTTTATCCTTTGACACTGTCTGATACATGTGCAAAATAATAGTATGAGGTAGTGAAAACAATACTCCATTTTCAATTGCCCACATTAGTTTGGCCTCAAATTTGGACACATCAATCTTAGATGATGTCTTAGGACGAATGCAACTGATTATGATTTTATACAGTATTGTCCTTGCCGAAGTTAAGAGAGAATAAGTTATACTGGCCCTAATAGACTTTGTAAGATATTTACAAACAGTCTCATAAGTAACTTCCATTGGCTTGAAAGGGCCCTTCTCAACTTTCATAGTGTCAGCTAGAGTATCTCTTCTTGAGACATTCATTTGCTCAGATTCTGTGGGGGAAGTTCTTAGAAATTCCATATTTTCATTTCCATTTCTTTGAACGGATGCATTTGGAGATTGTCCTTGGGAATCTTCGGAAGTCTGAATCAGATCGAAGTGTGTCTGTCCTCCTTCGATATTCCTTGCTTCTCTACCAGCAATCATGTTTGATCTCTTTCGAGGAGATGGAGATACTGATCTTGATCTGGACATGGAGGATCTCGATGCCATATTCGGAGAAGATTGATTTTGGAAAATGTTTTACTCTGTTAGGGTTTTTAAAAAGAGTTTCTAAAGAGTTGTGAAAAAGGACTCGACTTTTTGGGGTTATAAACCCTTGATATGAGGCAAATGAAAAGTTGCACCTCTTAAAAAAATAACTGAAAATGGCAGTTATTCAAAATCTATTAAATTTAACAAAAATATTCAAACAGCATAGGCATATACCAGAAAATATGCAAATCAATTATTTGCTAATAAAAACTTACCAAATTCAAATAAGATAATAACTTACATACCAAAAATACCATCAATTCCTTTTTAATTTTTCCTAGAAGATTGGTCTGTCCAGACGATTGCTTCTCCCAGACTTTGTCCTGTTCTCATAGACTTTATGAAAATGGGTTAATAATACTTAATCTTCCACTTATTGAATCGAATGTACTTTTATCCAGCGGCTTTATGAAGATGTTTGCTAACTGATTTTTTGAATCAATGAATTCCATAATTACGTCTCCATTTTGCACATGGTCTCTAATAAAATGATGTTTGATTTAAATATGTTTTGCTCTGGAATGTAGAATCGGGTTCTTTGTGAGATTTATAGCACTCGTGTTGTCACATCTTATTTCAGTACAGGTTTCTTCCTTTCCATAGTCTCTCAGTTGCTGTCTCATCCATAGAATCTGTGAACAGCAGCTTCCAAGAGTAACATATTTTGCTTCTGTTGTTGATAGAGCTACATTGTTCTGCTTTTTGGAAAACCATGAAACCAGCATTTTCCCTAGAAGTTGGCATGTTCCTGACGTACTCCTTCTGTCCACTTTGTATCATGCTAGATCAGCATCTGAGTAACCAAGGAGAGTAAAGTCTGTTCCCTTTGGATACCACAAACCCAAGTGTAGATAAGTGGCTATGTACTTGATTATGCGTTTGACAGCCGAGAGATGTGATTCTCTAGGATCCACTTGAAATCGAGCACATAAACACACACTATATAGAATATCTGGTCTAGATGCAGTAAGATAGAGAAGAGAACCAATCATGCTTCTATAAGTCTTCTAGTCAACTTTCTTTCCCATTTCATCCTGATCTAGTTTGATGGAGGTTGACATTGGAGTTTCAGTCTTCTTGCAGTTCTCCATTCCAAACTTCTTGATCAAGTCTTTAGCATACTTTTCTTGATAGATAAAGGTTTCATGTTTTGACTGATTGACCTGAAGTCCTAGGAAGAATGTGAGTTCTCCCATCATGCCCATTTCAAATTCCTCCTGCATAAACTTTGAGAAATTCTTGCACAAGTGCTCATTAGATGATCCAAAAATAATATCATTTACATATATTTGTACAAGCAAAATATCTTTACATTCCTTCTTGATAAACAAGGTTGTGTCTACCATACTTTTCCTGAAATTATTGTCTAGTAGGAACTTTCTTAATTTGTCATACCAAGCTCGAGGTGCTTGTTTCAGACTGTAAAGCGCCTTCTTCAATTTGTATACATGGTCTGGCTTTCTTGGTTCCTTGAACCCAGGAGGCTGCTCTACAAAGACTTCTTCTTTGATAAACCCATTCAGAAAGATACTCTTCACATTCATTTGGAATAGCTTGAAGTTTTGATAACAAGCATAAGCAAGCAATAGTCTGATTGCTTCTAATCTTGCAACTGGTGCATAGGTTTTATCATAGTCTATTCCTTCAGACTAAGAGTAACCTTTTGCTACGAGTCTTGCTTTGTTTCTGGTAACTTTGCCAAGTTCATTAACTTTGTTTCTGAAGACCTATTTAGTGCCAATGATAGTTGAAGAAAAGAATCCGTTTTCTTATATTACATAGAGTGATTACAATATGTATATATATAGAAATGAAGGACCTAAATTAGGTAGGAAACTTATTTAGGTAAAGATCCTAATCAGCTCATAATCCTATCAGTAACTAATTTACAGCTAACAAAATCAAATCAAATTACATAAAATCACGTAATATTCCATATAATCGGGGAGCGATTATAGTAGATTTTCCAACACATTCCAACACTCCCCCTCAAGCTGGCTTGAAGATATCTTCCATAGACAGTTTGCTCACTAGATGAAGAAATTGCCTTTTATGCAGTCCCTTGGTCAGAATGTCAGCAGCTTGTTCATCACTTGAAATATACGGCATACAAATCAGTCCGCTATTAAGTTTTTCTTTGATAAAGTGTTTATCAACTTCCATATGCTTTATCCGTTCATGTAACACAAGATTATGAGCAATTACGATTGCTGCCTTATTGTCGCAATACACTTTCATTGGTATGGAACTTGAGATTTGTAGCTCATCCAATATACCTTTAATCCACATGACTTCGCATACACCATGTGCCACTGACCGAAATTCAGCTTCAGCACTGCTTCTTGCCACCACACTTTGCTTTTTACTCTTCCAAGTAACTAAATTACCACCAACAAACGTGCGGAGCTCCGAGGTAGATCTCCTATCCATATTGCTTCTAGCCCAATTTGCATCAGTGAACACCTCAATTTCCAGATGTCCATGTTTCTCAAACATTAGACCCTTACCAAGACTTCTCTTCAAGTAGCGTAGAATTCTATATACTGCTTCAAAATGCCTCGGCCTTGGTGAATGCATGAACTGGCTCACCATACTTACGGCAAATGCTATGTCAGGTCGAGTGTGAGATAGGTAAAATAAGTTGACCGACAAGCCTTTGATACCTTTCTCGATCTATCACTTCTTCAGCCATGGCAGGTTCAAGTTTCATATTTGGTTCCACAGGGGTCTCTGCCGCTTTACATCCTAATAGACCTGTCTCTTTGAGCAGATCAAGAACATATTTGCGTTGATTTACAAATATGCCCTTCTTAGATCTTGCAAATTCCATTCCAAGAAAATATTTCAAGACACCCAAATCCTTAACCTCAAACTCCTCAGCCAGCTTCTCTCTCAAGCTTTCCAACTCAACTTTGTCATCACCAGTCAGTATTATATCATCAACATAGATGATTAGAATTGTACGCTTACCTTCCTTTGAGTGTTTATAAAATAGAGTGTGATCTCCTTGACTTTGGTGATACCCGAACCTTTTTTAACCATCTTCCTGAACCATTCAAACCACGCTCTTGGAGATTGTTTAAGTCTGTATAGCAACTTCTTTAATTTGTAGACTTTGCCTTCATTTTCTGCAAAACCTGGTGGCAAATCATAAACACTTCCTCATCTAAGTCACCATTCAAGAATGCATTTTTCACGTCTAACTGGTATAAGGGCCAATCAAAAGCAGCAGCCAAAGATAGTAAAATCCGAACATAATTTATCTTGGCAACTGGAGCAAAAGTCTCATGATAGTCAACTCCATAAATCTGAGTGAACCCCTTCGCCACTAGCCTCGCTTTGTATCGCTCAACACTCCCATCAGGTTTACATTTTACAGTAAATACCCATTTACAACCAACAATTTTTTTTTCTTCTGGTGCATTAACCAATTCTCATATGCCATTTTTCATAAGTGCCTGCATTTCATCCTCAACTGCCATCTTTCACTTTGGATCCTTCAAAGCTTCCTGAATATTTCTAAGAATAAATATGTGAGATAGGTTTGACACAAACACTCTATGATGATTAGACAACTTTTGGAATGACACATGTTTTGATATAGGATGCTGAGTACATGATCTAACCCCTTTTCTAAGAGCTATAGGCATATCAAGGTTAGAAGTATTAGTATCAGAATTTGAAACTAGAATGGAGGGAAAAAGATTACTACTAGAATCACTTGATGACAAAAGCAAGAGATCATCTCTCGCGGCTGTAGACAAATAGGGCTCCAAGGCAAGGTTTTGATTTGCAACCTTTTGAAGAGTTTTTTTTTTAGTATAAACCTAAAGCTCGGGCTTGTTGATCACATTGTGATCTTGAACTTTTTCTCCCCATATCTTTGACACATCAAGATTCAGTAAAGGTGTTTTTGAAGACTCAAACAAAGGAATGGGAAGGATAGAAGAGTTTGAGTTTGGGTGCCATAGAATCTCTTCACTAATTTCAGCATTCTCCCCCTGAAGAGATTTGTTAGAAAAAAACGATTGTGACTCTATGAAGGTTACATCTATAGTGATATGAGTTTTGCCAGTATGTGGATTGTAACACTTGTAACCTCTTTAATTAGGTGCATACCCTATAAACACACACTTTTCAGCCCGAGGATCTAATTTGGATCGACACTGACTTGGGAGATGGACAAATGCAGTGCAACCAAACACCCTTAGAGGAATATCAGAAAAAATACGGACTGTGGGGTACACTTGTTTAAAACAATCTAAGGAAGTAGTATAGTTTAATACCCGAGTTGGCAGCCTATTAATTAGATAAGATGTTATTAGCACAGCTTCCCCCCATAAGTATTTAGGTACATGCATTGAAAAACTAAGGGCACGGGATACTTCAAGGAGGTGGCGATTTTTGCGTTCGGCAATGTTATTCTCTTAGGGTGTAGTTCGGCAAGTTGACTGGTGAAGGATGCCTTTTTCTTTCAAAAAACTCCCCAAAAATTGGTTATAATATTTAGTACCATTATTAGTACGAAGAATGTTAATAGTAGTGTGGAATTGAGTCATAACCATTTGATAAAAAATTTTAAACAATGACTCAACTTCAGACTTGGCGCTCATCAAGTATGTCCAACATAAATGGGTATGATCATCTATAAAGGTGACAAACCATCGTTTCCCTGTTTTTGTTGGCACGGGTGAAGGACCCCAAACATCACTATGGATTAAATAAAATGGTGATGATGCATGATACTGTTTTGGACTATAATGAGTACGATGGCTTTTAGAAAAAAGACAATTGTCACAATGTAGTGAATAAATATCCACATCTTTGAACAAATGAGAAAACAAATGTTTCAAATATCCAAAGCTAGGATGGCCTAATCTATGGTGCCAAACCATTATTTATTCTTGATCAGAGGAAGAACTGAAAGTTCCATACGCCTGAGCTTTTTTATCAAAGACAAACTCTTCAAAATAGTAGAGACTATCCCTCATCCTAGCACTGCCAATCGTCTTCCCCAAGATCTGATCCTGAAACTCACAATGAGAAGCAAAAAAGACAACGCGACAGTTAGACTCTTTAGAAAGTTTACTAACAGACAATAGGCTACAGGCTAACTTAGGAACATGCAGTACATTATGAAGTGTAATATAATCAGAAAGTGGAACTGATCCTTTGCCTGCAATAGATGAAAAACTCCCATCGACAATCCGAATTTTTTGGTTGCCGGGACAAGGAATATAGGATTTGAACAAATATGGAATATTAGTCATATGGTCGGATGCCCCTAAATCAATGATCCAAGGTACAGGTTGTGAACAACAGGAGAGGGCATTTAGATTTCTACCTTGGTGGGCAATCGAAGCAATAGGATCACTCGATACGGACCCAACCTAAAGTAGTTGTAGAAGATGGTCTAGTTGTTCTTTGCTGAAAGAGAATGCAGTGGCCTCATTAGCTGTAAGAGGAATACACTGAGATGACTTATTATCATGGCTGAATGAAACTGGTCTTCTGGCCTCACTAGTTGCAAAAGTTGGACAGCCATGAATCCTCCAACAGGTCTCTCGTGTATGACGGGGCTTGTTGCAGACATCACACCAAATACGAGGTTTCCCATCTGATCTTCGCAGGTTAATAGGAATTTTGCTTACATTTGCCTCGAAGACTATTGTTGTAGGAACACGGCCCTTTTTGTCTTCGGAGACAACCAATGCTGAACCTTCCAAGGATCCATCTTTTTTGCCGGTAGCTGTCTTGCTCAGCATTATTCCCCATCTACTTTCTTCTCTCCAAACCTCTGAGAAGACCTCTCCAATAGGTGGAAGAGGTTGCTTCCCAAGTATTCTGCCACGTACCTCATCAAACTCATCTCTAAGCCTTGCCAGGAAAGCGTAGATACGTTTTGCTTCTACAATTTTCCTGTACCGACTACCATCTTCAGTACATGTCCACTCATGGTCATTGAATACATTCAACTCTTGCCACAAACGTTTCAAAGAGTGAAAGTATTTTGTGACAGTTTCCTTTCCTTGTCGTATCTTCCCCAACTTCAAGGTTAACTCATAGATTTGAGATTGATTACCCAAATCTAAATACATCTCACATACCGCATCCTAGAGTTCCTTGGCCGTATGATAGCTCAGATAGTTTGCACAAATATCTTCTTCCATGGAGTTGTTCAGCCACGTCATAATCGCTGAATTCTCTGCATCCCAAACAGCCTTGGTGGGGTCATCTGCATTTGGTTCTGCATTATCTCCAGTTAGATAGCCAATCTTTCCTCTACCCCGTATATACATTCAAACGGATTGAGACCACCTAAAAAAAATTATCCCCATTCAGCTTTATGGAAGTGATCTGAATGGGATGAGGTTCAGTGGACTTTGTGAGAAGTGATGGGGGTTTAGACTGGGTGGTTGATGATTTGTCTGATTCGTCCGACATAGTGTCGAATGATCAAAGGAAAAAAAAATTACCCGAGGTAAATAGATAAAGGACCTTCGGGCTCTGATACCATGAAGAAAAGAATCTGTTTTCTTATATTACATAGAGTGATTACAATATGTATATATACAGAAATGAAGGGCCTAAATTAGGTAGGAAACTTATTTAAGTAAAGATCCTAATAAGCTCCTAATCCTATCAGTAACTAATTTACAAATAACAAAATCAAATCAAATCACATAAAATCACGTAATATTCCATATAATCGGGGAGCGATTATAAGAGATTTTCCAACACATTCCAACAATAGTTCTTCCTTTGGGTTTGGGAACCAATTTCCACACATCATTTCTCTTGAACTGTTGAAGTTCTTCTTGCATTGCTTCTATCCAGCTTTCATTCTCCAGGGCTTCATCTATTTCTTTGGGTTCAATTTCAGAGATCAGTGCAACAATGCCCGTATCCTTTTTGTTCTTCGATCTAGTTTGGGTTCCTTCGTTGATGTTTCCAATTACTAGCTCCTTAGGATGACTTGACTTATGCTTCTAGTTTCTGTTTGGCATTTCACTGTTATCAGAATCTTTTGTTGATTCAGAAATGTCCAGTTGAGTTATTTTTTTTTTCTTGAGTTGCTTTTGTGACTGTTTTATGAGAAGATTCAGCTTCTTTGTTGAGACTAGATTTTTTAGGAGCAGCATTTGGTTTTGAGTCTTCATTTACAGTTCTGCTCTATTTTGAAACATCTTGCTTCAGAAACTTCACATTCATGGATTCCTCCACTGTTTGAGTGTTCTTGTCGAACACTCTATATGCTTTACTAGAGTTTGAATAGCCCAGAAAAATACCTTCATCTGACCTTTCTTCAAACTTACTAAGGTGATGATTAGCATTTTTGAGAATATAGCATTGACAACCAAAAATACGAAAGTAGGAAACAATTGGTTTTCTTTCTTTGAAAATTTCATAGGGAGTTTTTTCAAGAATTGGTCTAAGAAAGACTTTGTTAATGATATGGTAAGAAGTGGAAACTGCTTCTGCCCAGAAATGAGTTGCCACCTTGCTTTCAATAAGTAGAGTTTTGGCCATTTCTTACAAAGACCTGTTCTTCCTTTCCACAACTCCATTTTGTTCTGGAGTGTAAGGAGATGAGAACTTATGCTGAATACCATTTTTGTCACAAAAATCTGCAAAGTCTTGATTTTCAAATTCTCCACCATGATCTGTTTTAATACTTAAAATAGAGTAACATTTCTTATTTTGAATTATTTTTGCAAATGTTGAAAAATATGAGAAGGTTTCTCCTTTATTAGCGAGAAAGAATACCCATGTAAATCGAGAATAATCATCTACTATCACAAGACAGTATTTCTTACCTCCAATGCTCTGAGTTCTAGTTGGCCCAAATAAGTCCATATGAAAAAGCTGTAATACATGATTAGTAGAAATCTGTTTTATAGATTTGAAAGAACTTCTTACTTGTTTTCCCAGAGTGCATGCGGAGCAAAGCTCTGTTATTTTATAACTTAGTGAGGGCAAATCACGAACAAGCTTTTTGCTGAGAAGCTTAGAAATCTGTTTCATACTGACATGCCCAAGTTTGCAATGCCAGCGATTTGCTTCATCTTGGACTAATATAAGACATTTTGCATTATCTTTGTTTATGTCTAGGAGATAAATGTTCCCATGCCTTCGTCTAGTGAATGATTGAGAATAGTTATTGCTTGTTCCAGAACATAGGTTCTCGTTGAAGTTGATTCTAAAATCAGCATCACACAACCGGCTGATGCTTAGAAGATTGTAGTTCAATCCTTTAACTAGGGAAACATTGTTGATGATTAAACTACCAATCTTGACAGTTCCCAATCCAATGATGTTTCCTTTGGTGTTTCCTCCAAAAGAAATTGTTCCTCCCTTAATTCTTTCGAAGCCAATGAATATCCTGGAGTCTCTAGTCATATGTCTTGAGCATCTACTGTCCAAGTACCATTTCTTCTTGCTTTTGAAACTTACCTGTAATCAACACACATACTCATTTTTTCTTTGGTACCCAAATTCTCTTGGGTCCATTGAGGTTAGTAGTATATGCTTTTTCTATCAATTTCTTTTGAACATGTCTCCAGACTTTAAGACATTTATTCTCAAAATGTTCTCTTTCTCTATAGTTAGAACACTTTAAATTTTCTCGACCAACAGATCTAACAAAATTCTTTTTAAAATGACTTTGGTAGGCTTGTCGAGGAGGTCTCTGTTTAATTCTTTCCTTGACTTTAGGAAAATCTATTAACGAATCACTTTCCTTATAAAATCTAAGTCCTGACTTATCATAGTAAGGGATTTGGATAGAAAGTATATGCTGCAAGGTTTTCAACCCTTCAGAAAACTTTGTATTGATATTCAAAATTTCATTTCTGAGAAATAAATTCTCATTTTGTAAAGAACTTTAATTTTCCTTTGTTTCCAAAAGTTCATTTTTAAGAGACTCATTTTCATTTAAAATTGAATCTCGACCTTCCTTCAGTTCTAAAAATTCATTTTTAAGATCATCAAATTTTCCTTTCAATGAGTAATTCTGATGACTCAACGTACGATTTTCCTTTTTCAAACTGGAGATCTTTTTTAGAGTAGTTTTTAGATTGAAACACAGCTCATTTATGTAATCTGAAACTTCTATTAGAATATTATAATGATTTACCTCAATCTCTTTGTCGAATCGAGTCCGATCCCGAATGCATTTTGAGTCTCGAGTCTGAATGTGCCATAAGACAGATGTTGCCATATTCGTCTTCACTGTTTTCAACCTCAGTGTCACTCCATGTTTAAGCTTTCAAGGCCTTCTTATATTTTTCGAATTTCCCACTGTTCTTCTTGAGCTTGGGACAATTCTGCTTTATATAACCCTTCTTCTTACATTCAAAACAAATAACATCTTTGGCATAATCTTCCTCATCCTCAGTTCTACGTTGTCCAGACTATCTGTCTTGTTTCTTGCTGTTGAATTTCCTGCCTTTCCTGTTTAACTTTTTTACTTTTCTAATTAGCAGTGCAAGTTTTTTGTCGTCCAGCTCTTCCTTAGAATCTGTATCATCAGAATCAATGTTAGACTTAAGAGCAATGGATTTCTTACCTCTAGATTCCATTTCCTCGTTTCATTTGTTCTGCTTCATAGGATTGCAGGGTACCAACAAGCTCATCGATTGTCAATGGTGAAATTCGCAGGGTTTCTCTAATAGAGGTCTTCACATTATTCCACTCTTTCGACAACTCTCTCAAGAGCTTGTTGACTTTCATTGGTCCAGGAACATGTTGTCCTTGATATGCTAATCCATTTACAATTTCTGTAAATCGACTGAACATGTCTTCTATGGACTCCCCCTGTTTCATCTTGAAGAATTCATATTGACCAAGTAAAATATTTACTTTGGTCTCCTTTACACGATCAGTTCCTTCGTATGTCACGTGCAGTCTATCCCATACTTCCTTTATTGTGTCACAAGAAGATATTCGATTATATTCATTAGGTGATAAACTACAATAAATGGAGTAGATAGTCTTAGCATCGAGAGTTTGTCTCTTTATCAGTTCTTCTGGTGGGATGGTAACTGATGTTTATGTTTCTTTCCCATCATCTCTCTTTGAGGTTTTTCCAGCTTTAACAGTGGGATCAACTCTTCTTTCAACTACATCCTATTCCAGTGGATCTTTTGACCTGAGAAAAGCCTTCATCTTGTTCTTCCATATATTGTAATCTTTACCGTCAAAATATGGTGGACGGGTGTTGCTTTGCCCCTCAATCAGACTTGGTGCAAGAATACTAGCCATAGAGGATCTTTAACTTAAAAGTAATAAACAGTTCAAAATACTGAGTACATGGCTTTGATACCAATTGATGTCGCTAGTATTAACACCTAGAGGGGGTGAATAGGTGTAGAGGCAGTTTATGCGCAAGTAATAATGATCTATTGCAATCTTCGAATAGAAATTAAATAGAGAGAGTAGAGAAGATTACAAACACAGTTTATAGTGGTTCGGTTTTGGACAAGCCTACGTCCACTCTCCAGGCAATCAGCCAATAGGCTGGATTTCACTATGTGATCAAAGGTGATTACACACTCTTGAGTGTTAGCACTTGGTGATGATATGTCTCACGAAGTCACTTTCTTTTGTAATACACTCAGATCACTCAATTTCACACTATGAACAACAGATGAAGAACGGAATCAAGCTTTGGAATATGTTCATTTACTCTATCTCCTAGGTCTCATCCTATCCTTATATACTCTCCAAGCCACACTCGACCGTTGGCTCTTTCCTTGAGAGTTTAGTATTCCTTTTCTTGGACAGACTTTATAAGACAAGTCTTTTTGACCGTTGAAGGTAAATCAGATCCCCTTGGATTCTGTTGGCCCATACAATCAGAATCCGGGCTTCCATAAGTGCTCCATTCTTCCTTGGAAGTTGTCCATTAATTGATCCTGCAAATCAGTTTGATACAACATAATCAATATAAATAAGGTAAGTGAAATACTTTGCCGTTGGTAATCTTATCATGTAGTTTTATTCTGAGTCTGACAGACTTAAGTTCTGAGTCTGCTTAAGTTTTTCGTCTGGTATGGTCAGACTTAGAATCTCCATCTGGTCGGGTCTTCCGTCTGGTACGGACAGACTCAAAGACATCTTATACTTTTTCTTCTGCTACCAGCAGACTTTAAAGCATATGTCATCCTGTAACTTTACCTTCAAAAGAGATATATAAATATCATGTATAAAATGATTTGTTAGCATCAAAACTAGGAGTTTTCTCAACAGAATGAATGTCTTCTTATGGTCTTGTTAACTCATAAATCTATTGGTTTATGAGAGTGGCTATGGTCATTGCAGTGGCATCGAATTTTGTTGCTTTGGAACTTGGCAATTTCCACATGAGAATTCATTGATATTTCATGCGACAGATTTGACTTAGTTCTGTGATCGGTGAAGAACATCTTAACTAATAAAATTATGAAGTGTTGGTCAACCTGGGGCAATTTAGGATGTCTACGTTCACTCCCTATTATGGTGAAATGATGCAGTCTTGCATGCAAAATGGTTAATACTTCTTTTCATGTTATTCTGATTCGTTTCGTAGTCCCATTGCCATAACTGGTGATCTTTATTGATTCTACGCGTTTGGTCCATTTGGTATATGGGATTGTTGTCTTGCTGGATTGGCATGGTAAAATGAGGTGTTAGTTTCATGCCCGATCTTTTATCTCTACTAATTTGCCCTGAATTGGTTCTAATTGCTGGAAGCACATCCTTTTTTGGTTCTACATTCGAAAAATTATGATCGTTTTTTGGTTTTGTTCAAGCATTGGCTTGTCTTGAGGCCAAAATTCGGATACATTCTTTTGTTTTTGTTGTCAATGAATTTGGATGCACACAATCAAAAGCTCCCACTGAGATGATGAGTCATCGTTATTATAGGGCAATCTTTTGTTCAAGCTTTGGCTTGTCTTGGTGAAGCTATTGAAAAAATTACATGCTCACTCTTCCTTTGAGGTTAATAAGGCAACATAAATTTTGACTCGTATGATTTTATTATGTCTATAGAAGTTTGAGAGGCATCATAGTGATTCCACTGTTTTTCTATATTTGGTATATTTATTTAACTGAGCATGAAAATTTGATGATGCATAGTTTCGATTGGATGCCTCTAGAAATATTATTGAAGTGGGAGTATCTGAAGGGGACTTTGGAAGTACTATAATTGGATTTATTGAGACTAAGAAGTATCTAATTTTCATTTATAAAACGAAAGATTTGGTAAAGTAGATACTTTCTTGGGTATTAAAATTAAAAATATAGTGGGTATTATTCTTTGAGCCAAAGTGATCATGTGGAAAAGATATTGAACAAATTTCAATTTCTTAGATTCTAAAAAAATGAATAATCCATTTAATTTATGTTAGAGGGGCCTTTAATGTGAGTGTTATAGGGAATATATGCAATGCACTGTACTAGACTCGATATTTTTATTCTATGTGTAAGTTAAGTATATCTATTTGTAATCCAAGTATAGAATATTGTAAAGTTATTACCGGAATTTTGGTTATCTTAAGAGGACTAAAAATTTAGGATTGTTCTATAATAATTATTCAGGTGTATTAGGAGTATATACAAATACTAATTGGATTACAAGTGTGAGAGATAAACAATTCACTTCTAGATGAATTTTCACATTAGGTGAATGTGTTGTTTCTTGGGCGAGCAAGAAACAAATGTGCATAACTCACTCAACAATGGAATCTGAACTCATTGCTTTAGTAGCAACTAAAAAAGAGGCTGAATAGAGCAGGAATTTGTTGTTGGATATCAAATTATGTCCTAGTCCCATGCCTCATATTTTTATCTATTGTGATAGTCAAGCTATTTTGGAAGAGCTTATAATAGCACTTATAATGGTAAGTTTAGACATCTTAGCCTAACACATGAGTAGGTGAGACAATTGATTAAAGATGATACTATAATAATTGTCTTCATAAGGTCAAGCAAGAATTTAGCCAATCCTTTTATAAAAACTTTATCAAGAGACATGGTAAATATGACCTTACAAGAAATGGGGCTAAAACCCTTTAATTAAAATCATTAGTAATAGTAACTCAACATTTTTCTAGAATATCACTAGTTACAATATTTAATGGATAAAAACAAGTTATTGAATGTGATTGTTTGATACTAACGAAGCCCTAATATGATAAATCAGTATCATCTATTATATTTTGTAGGTTGAATTGAACTCTTAATGAAGTATAATACAAATTTGTAATGTGTTGGTAGTAACATAAACACATGGTAGATACTTCACTTATATGAGCTTGGAAATGGTGCTGCTTCTTATGAAAATTATAGTTGCTTTCTAGAGAGCTTATGACATGGGATCAAGCACAAGGCCTTAACAATGTGGAGTAATATTGAATTTCTTGATGAAATAAGAGATTAGTATATGTGCAACATGTTCAATTCTATTATTTAAAAGTACAAGTTTCAAGCCAAGTTACTTGTCACTTTGATAGAGTTTTGATATACTTGCACTAAATAAAGATTTAACTCGAAATAGACCTTTTTGTAGGTATATTAATCTCATGGAAATTTTGGTTGTATATTTTTAACGTTTTATGTTGTTTTTGTTTTACAAACAAAGTGGGGGATCGTTGGTAGTTTGTTTGTAAAACAAATCAAGAGATGCCTTATCCCACATCGAAAAGATGTAAGTATGCATGTGGAGGATATTTGACACTAACAATCGATCATTAATTTTCATTTATTAAAAAAATTGAATTTATTTTTATAAAAATTAACCATAGTGTCTTGTTGAAACAACGCGATTGTTAACGAAGGAATTATGGTTATTTTTATTTATTTAATTCTGAATTTTATTATTTCTTCCAACGATTATCTCAAAGTTTGTACTTGTTCAGACATAACTTCTTAGTCCTTAGAAGGTTGTGTTTCTTCAGATATAACTTCTTATTTTTTTGCTAGTAATTATTGACCATGTCTTTTCAATCATAATCTTCTTCTTCCAATTTTCATTTTCTTTTGAAAAATATACATCCATTGTTTCCGATTATTTTCCTAGAGAGACCTTGGAGAAATACTAGAATTGCTATCAAGTATTCTCAACTTAGATTTTGTTGTATCTTAGAAGAAATATACCAATGACCATTAGCAATATTGTGGGGCAAATAAATTTTTAAAGAAAGTAAATATCACATCTTAAAGTCCGACTTGATTGCTTTATTGCTTCAAATCCATATTTTTCCAGCACATCAAGTAGAAGGAAGACATTTAAGACATCCAGTTATGCCGATAGCTCATATTCGATTGCTTTCGATCAATGCAGTCCAACTTAGCTTCTATCAGACAATCTCTAGTTTAAACTCTTGAGGTGAACAGTTGCACCAACTCGCCTCTATGTTGCTGATGTTTTTTATTTTTATTTTTTATGTTGTTTATCCTGCAGAAAGAACATTGCTTCTACGTTCCGCATTAGCTTGCTCATCTAAAATCAGTTTCACGCCTCATCCAATACAAAGTTGAATCTTCAGAAAAATGGGGTAAGTACACTAGGAGTGCCATAACTTTTGTACGATGCTCACTTTGGTGCAAAAACTTTTTTTTTGCTCACTTGAGTGCCAAATCGGAGTGAAATCGTTCACTTGAGTGCCATTTCCGATTTGCCTACTGGAAAAGCTGACGTGGCATCAGAAAATAATATTTTAATATTTTAATTAATTTTTTTTATTTTTTTATGAATTTTTTGCTTTTTTTTAGGGTCGGTGAGGGTCAACGCCGCCAAACTCTCGCCTAGATTGGTTGAGGGCCCTTTGCCTTTGGCCACGAAAGCCCTAGGTGAGGCCGGCGAGGCCGTCGAAGGCCCTAGGTGAGGCCGGGAGGCCGTTGACGGCCTCACTCGTGGCGGCGATGGAGAAGGCCAAGCGGCCCTTGCCCAGATCTGGCCCTGGGCAAGGCTGTAATGGCCCTTGGTAGCCAGGGGAGGCCGCGACGGCCTCACCCAATGTAATGTATGGGTTTTGACCAAGTCAAAAGAAAAAAAAAGAGAGAGAGAAAGAAGAGTTGAATGGTCAAAAAGAAAAGGGAAAAAGGGGGAAGTTTCAGCCGAGAGAGTGATCGAGAGTCTTCGGGAGAGAGAAAAGAAAGGGGAGAGAGAGAGAGAAGAGAAGAAAGGACAAAAAGAAGAAAAATAAAAAGAAGAAAAATAAAAAGAAAAAGAAAAAGAAAAAGAAAAACAGAGAAGTATATAAAAGGAAAAGAAAGGGGAGGCTCGAGCAGAACAGAGGGAAAGAAAGAAAGAGAGGGAGAGGGAAAGAAGAAGAAGAAGGAAGAAAGAAGAGAGGAGGGTTTTGCACCACGGGGACCTCGCCAAGCCGATTCAACTTGGTATTGCAATGCCCAGTAAGTGCTCACGTCACTCGTTCGTTTAATCGGAGTAGTTTTGGATTTAGGGCTCAAAATTCGGAATTATTGGATATTTGAGTGGCGAAGTATGATTTTTGAGTCGTTGAGCTGCGCATTTTTATAAAAATGCTAGTTTAGGATGTTGTGGAGCTGTAGGATTTTACGGATCTTGATTTGAGCTTACGGTTTGCTCGGAATGAAATTTTGAAGTTTCCCGCGCGTGATGAACAGTGCGCGTCAAGCAATTTGGGGCCATATTTCGTTGATTTTTGGCTTGATTTTGGGATGGCTAGTTTAGGGTTCTTGAAGTACGTGGAAAGAGCTTTCTATTGACTATAAGAATGTTTAAAATGGACTCGGTGGAGAAAGTTATGGCGTGATCAAGTTGTGCATTCAAGCTCTGCGTTGCGGACTACTTAAATAATCACTTTGGATATGTGATTTGTTAGCGCGTAGGCATCGCTTTATCGACGAACAAGTATTGTTTACTCAAGTTGTGATTAAGATAGCGTTTTATTTGATGTTAATATTGTTTCTCGCCTATTTGATAGGATTGCAGATCCTGACGGTTCAAGTAATTTTTATCATTTAAGCATAGGGATTCTGAGGTGAGTGGTGCTATCTCTTCTAAGAATTTGTAAACTCATGTCTTCAAAATGATATGGATTTGAAATATTATGAGTTATGAATAAGCATATTCGTTGCATAAAATTTGGATTGAGCATTTACTATATTTTGAAATATGTGAACGGTGTGAGAATTATTTGGTGGAAATATATATTTTGTTTGATGAACGGTGTGAATATTATTTGATGGAAATATATATTTCGCGTTGAAAAAATCTTTTGGAACAGACTAATGAGGAGTCCTTGATTTTAAATATGACATATGAAAAGTTATATATTGATTTGTGAACTGGTTTATAAAGTGGAATTTGGAATGATTTGGGAAATGTATTGTGATTTATAAAGTGTGATTTTATAGAAATTAATCAGTGGATTCGACCATTGATTTTAAATTACGATGGTGACAAGTTGTGGTTTGATTATTAAACCTAAGTTGTGAAATGGTTTTGAATTTGGGCTTTATGGCTTGTGGATTATATTATCATGAATTGGTGTTGATGCTCAATATCGCTGTGAGCCTAATGAGGGGCTTGTGGGTATACGCATACTAGTCTAGGATATCCTTGTGGGCTAAACCACTGGCTTATAGTTGGTGGAGACCTAATCAAGGGGGGAATCTTGGTCGCTTTGTCACGTAGTGTTATTTGTGACCATGGTTGGATAATTGAGCTGAGTTTGGTCAATGTAATGGACCATTGATTTGTGATATAAGTTTGGTCAATTGAATATGCCATTGACATGTGATTTGAATTTAGTCGATGGAATGGACCATCGAGCTGTGGTTTTATATGAGATGGATCAATGGAATAGACCATTGATGTATGGCATGAGATTAGCCAATGGAATGGACCATTAGCATGAGTTAATGAGATTAATTAATGAATTAGACCATTGATGTTTGTTTTGATATTATTGTGAAATAAATATTTTTGCCATAAATATAGCTATGTTGGAACACATGTGATTTATTCTCTTATTACTCATTTGTTTTATTCTGAAATTGGGTTAAAAGAGCCGTGGTTTGTTTGTAAAAATGCATAGTGGGTGTTCGATCCGCTTAGAAGAGATGCATTACTCACTGAGCCGTGGTTTGCTCACCCCTCTATTCTTGCAATATTTTTAGGTTTTTCAGCTAGTAATGAATAGTATGAGAGCGATAGCCTTGAGGGGACTTTTGGGAGCTGACTTTTGAGAGCTTAGAGGCTGCGTCTTTCGAGAGAGAGGACGGCCGTGTCATTTCCCTTTCTGGCTAGGATTTGGGGTGTGATACCCAAGGCCTTCGCGGCCGATGGCGAGGGTTCCGCAGCCAGCGAGGGTCAACGGTGGCCCTCGTTGGCCCTTAAAAAAAAGCAAAAAAATCAAAAAAATTAATAAAAAATTTTAAAATATTAAAATATAGTTCACCGGCAGCCACGTCAGCATTCCGGCGGCCACGTTAGCTTTTCCGGCAGAGTGGCACTCAAGTGAACGTTTTTTTAAAACTTGTGGTATTTAAATGAGCGAAAAAAAAGTTTTGACACAAAAGTGAGCGCTGTACAAAAATATTGGTACTCCTAGTGTCCTAACCCCTAGAAAAACGGAGCTATATAGTGCATTATGCGCAGTATAGGGAGCTAGTGAAGAGTAAAAGATCTTTTGAACTCGCAGTCCGGGTACTCCCTCCTGTAAAATATGGGATTTCTGCTGGTTTTCGGAAATCTTTTTCGGAAACTATTGAAGCTTAACCAAGAAGGATTGAACCCAGAATTGCTAGTTAGCAAGACTGTTCAACGTTCTCTCACCTGTAGTCTATCTTAAGCTGATATGCCAAGCAGGCCTCACAACTGATCTTGAGCACCCTGCTATATATGGAGAACTACTTTGTCAGTTTCAAGTGCTTGGAAGGAGTTGAGGAACAAAAGCAGGAAACAACGATTTGTCATTAGCTACTTCGCGTCCACTGTATGCTACAATGTAGAAGGTTTGATCATGTTCGGCAAGCACAGATGTCGTTGGTTTGAGAGAAGTTAGATTCGTTCACGATGTTAAGATAGGCTACTAGTTAAAATGAAAATCGAAGCCAAAAATCGAAAGTGAATGGTCTTATAAATTTATTCATTCTTTGATTTGGGAGTTTTTAAACAATTACAAATGTATTTAGTAAGCAATAAAATTACTTCCTTATAGCAAAAAAAAGCGGAAAAATGACACTTTTGACTATATTAGGAGTAAAGTAGGATCGACAAAAAAATAGATTAAATTTTCTGGAAAAAGAAGAAGAAGACTAGATAGCTAGAAGAAAGAAAAAAGGAAGAAGAGAGAGCTGGAATAGAGAATAAACATTGTAGCCCCAATAAAACCAATGAACGGTTTATGACCCCTTGAGGTGTAAATCGGGTCATAACCCCCAGAGGTGTAAGGCAAGTCGTAACCCACAGAGGTGTAAGGCATGCCGTTGGCGAGCAACCAAGTGCCGCTAGGGATTAATTTCCCGACGGTGAACTTCGAAGCCTCTGTCGCACTTGTGATGACATGGTAACCCGCCCATGTGACCCTATTTGCAGTCGATGACCCGGGGCCCGTGTTCATATACTCTCCATAATACAGAGTGTCCAATGCAAAGTCACCGTCCCACTCCAACCACCCAGCCGAGTCAATTAGGCTATCAAGGTAAGTCATCATGAAAATAGTTCTTGAATATTTTTGCCACGGTCTCCCAAGGTATGTCTTCATGGAGCTTTAAACCAATACCAAATCTGAATCAGCGGTGACTTTGCAGTTGAGTATGGAGATACCAGTGTTCATGTTGGGGTCAGTCCGGCCCTGTGCAGTGATGGTATTGACCTTGTTAGGAGGGTTTCTGACATAGATGTTACAATTCTGGAAAACAACAGCAGCATTTCCAAAGATGAAGTCAGTGGTGCCATAGATGTCGCACTCTTTGTAGAATTGTCGTTCAGAATGAACAAAAAGGGTGTCTTAATAACCCTCGAAGCCACATCGATAGAAGACCGAGAGGTCAGAGCTGGAACGCAGAGCAACTGCTTGGTGATTCTCCGCACCGGCAGTGTTACGGAAAGTGATGTCTTGAGCAATGAATCCATTACCATCAACAGCTGAAACTCAAGATCAGGAATTATTAGTACTTGTATGTCTACCGGCATGTGTAATCTAAACCGGGAAGTATTTCAGCAAACTAAACATAATCTCTAAATACTTGATCGACCACCTCATAGTGCCGAAAAATTGTACAACCTTGTGCACTAATTCTTGCATTTCATGATCTAGATCCGCTTCATCTACTTATTATATGAACCGAAAACGTTTCCCAATCCAGGTCAATCTTCGACCAGATTAATTGAAGCCAAAGCTTATCATTCTCCTCCTCCCATTAGGCTTTATTATTAATCCATTTCGATCTATTTTTATATATACATCAACATCCCTTGTTTACGAGTGCGTTTGCTTCTGAAAATAGACCAATAAATCGCTACATGAATCAAGATGCATATATGGAGTATAAAGTTTTCACTGTATTTATAGAAACTATGTAAAGATACTGTTTGTACATTCTTCAACTTAAAAATAAGTAGCTTTGAACAGTAATATGAGCCTGATATTGTGGGATTATATGTACTTGTTAAAAATCATGAATATTGTATATGTTTAATGTCTTTCACATGATTAGCGTACCAAATAAGAAGTCCTTTTAATATTTCTATGGTTTTGATCTAGGAAAATAAAGAAGGTTGGTTCGCTCGTACAGGACTTCTTGCGGGGGCCACAACATAGAAAAATGGAGCAATTCCTTTTATTCTTCGGTTTGTACTTTAAGCATCTTAAGTTTCATGAAAATCATGGCATGCTTTAACTAATTGAAAATTTCTTTTTGACTTTATTGAGTCATTCAAATCTATGATCTTATAAGGCATATTGAGTTACTAAGTTAAGCCTGGTGCCCCATAAATAGACTTGACTGACGGTTGATAACCTCCTTTTTTTTTTTCCTAAACGGTATTTATCTTGTATAAAGTGCAAAAATTCATAAATAAATTACATAATAAACTTACCAGCAGTTGCTGAATTGAAGGTAGTAAATCCTCCAACAAAACTTTTGCTTCCGGTAATTATGGTCTTTCCAATACCATCACCCACAAGCGCGATGTTCTCCAATTTTGATCCAACTTCAATATTCTCTTCATACATACCAGCCTTGACGTAAATTATGTACCTCATTGTATCAGATCGCAGTGAAGCTGCAGTTACGGCTTCACTAATTGTATTGTAGTTCCCTGAACCATCTTGAGCCACCACGATATTGGCTGTAGACAGTGTGGGCGAAGACTGTAAGACCTTTCGATCGCCGGGCCTCACCCAAGTAGGGAACTCATTGGTGTAGTTCGGGGTCGCATAGGGCATATAGTTTGTAGACAAAGTATTGCTTATCAATATGGAAACATTATTCGACATCAAGGGCAACACGTTGTCTGAGACGCCGAGCTCGACAAACCCAGTCCTACAGGTCTCCAGGTTGGTCAGGGCGGTGCTAAGCCAGGTTTGCACGTCGTCCTGAGTACCCTGGCGATTGATAGTCCGGTTCAAGTGGTGAACCGTGTGCTCATAAAGCTTGAGGCAGTCAGCCCACGCGGCCTTCTCGCGTTCATCTCGGCACCTGGAGCCTAGCGAGTACGTGTGGGTCTGGGCGAGCTGCGCTCTGTCAAGGGCGACTTGCATGGAGGCTTTGAGGAAATGGGACCTCCGCTTGAGAGGGGTTTCCTTATGGTTGTGGGTCAAGAAGTACTCGCAAGGTTGTGGGTAAGGCATTTTGCTACACCATGATTTCACAACGCTAGAGGAGTAGCTAGAGATGGTTTGAGATGGCAAAAGAGGCAAAAAGAGAAGGAACACGAACTTTTGATGGAAACCCATGTTGATGGATTTTGTGTATTGCCGAGTGGAATTAAATGAAAGTGAAGTTGAGATTGGTGATGTCGAACTGGGGCGGTTCGCTTGCCTTGGATCGGTCCCATTATGTAGAAGTAAAGGCCTATAATGGTGACAAGAGGGAAGCTGCTACACACCTTCCAAGGAACCTGCATTTAATATTATAGAATGACCAATAAGTAACCGAAAAGAGGCGTGGAACGCGTCGTTGACACAGCATGTGCAATGAACTATCCCTTCGAAATTTATAGGGATTCAGATCGAATGGCTCATAGCTTGTGCCTAAAACCTTTAGCTATGTTAGTCTTCAAAGCCTGCCCTCCACGAGTCTCTCTCTCTCTCCTTTTTTTCCTAACTAACCTTGATTAGGATTTACATTATTTTTCCCCAAGACGACCATAAGCAAAAAGGCGTATTAACGTCACACTGGCACGCGTTCCTGTGCTTCTTATGTTTGTCCTTTTTATGGAAAAAATTCAATGATTAACGTGATTTTATTATTATTATTACCCTTGTACAGACACATGCATGTGGACGAGTTAATCAATTCCGTGCAGAGACGAATTTGACTCTGGAGACTTTCGCGTAGGATAAAATTTTTGGTACCTCGAAAATTAAGATTGCGTTTGGTAATATTTTTACTTTGTGAACAGTTTTTTTTAAGAAATAATTTTTTTCTATTTCTACAATATAAGGCTTTTTATAACTACAAAAATTTCTTATTTTTAGAATATAAAAAGAATAAAAATGCGTCCAAGACCACCATAAGCAAAAAGGCGTATGAACATCACATTGGCACGCGTTCCTGTGCTTCTTATGTTTGTCCTTTTGATGGAAAAAATTCAATGGTTGACGTGATTTTTTTTTTAATTTTTACCCTTGTACAGACGCATGTGGACGAGTTAATTCATTCCATGCATAGACGAATTTGACTCTGGAGACTTTCGCGTAGGACATAATTTTTGGTACCTCGAACGTTAACTCCAACGACTCCCGGGTCGGGTGGGGGAGGCGGGGACTTCACAGGCGGCTTCCCTGGACTCCATGAAAACTCCACATGTTTGCTTGACCGATCGAAAGGAGGGTTCTCGAAAGTCAATTCCTCCTCCATAAATTCAGCCAGAAACTCTTCGTTGACTCATCGTAGGAAAAACTAAGCTTTCATTGAGTGGAACAGCAGATCGGTTTAGTCCTCATCGGGTAAGTTCCACGCTTCTTCTTCGTTTACCGAACACTCCGTACTAGCAGCCACTCCAAGAAAGTGCACGCTTGCAACTTTGTTCCCACCGATGCCGAGCACGCCGGGCAAGCCTATGCCTTCCACCGGAAAGAGTTCAGACACTGTAAACTTCCATTCGACTGATTTCGGTCAATGCAATCCGACTTATTTTCTATTAGACAGAATCTCTTCCGATCACTCTTCTCGAGGTGAACATTGATGGAAAAAAGCCTCGAATTCAGCAAGTTTAAACCCGATCAGCAGAGTCTAATGTTAAATAACTCCAATTGATAACACTCAAGATAAAGAGACAAAGATGCCTTTCCTTTCTAACACTTTATTTTACCTTATTGGAAACAATTATAAGACTTGCCTTTTATAGGCTTGATACATGACTCTTACATTTAATGACTCATCAAATATTTGTAACATTCTAAGGAGATAGATTCTTGGGAATTTACAAAATATTAAACTAGACATAGAGATACGAATAGGCTTCTTAAATGCAATACTAGAATAAATACTCTTCTTCAATTCATGCACCAGTCTTGGAAGTCAAACAGTTATCTCATAGATTAGTAACTTGTTTAATGAATCGACGACTTTTAATGAATTTGGTTTAATTAATAACAAACAGTTGCATTAATGAAAATAAAGAAGAAAGCGATATGCCAATCAGGCCAGACTGTTGATATTCAGTACCTACTGAAAGCGGAGAACCAGTTTGTCAATTTAAGTGCTTGGAAGGAGTTGTGAGGAACAAAAGCATGAAACAAGGACTGTTGTAGGCTCCGTCAGGCTTACCGGGTGGCACAATGCAGAAGGCGTGATCATTTTCTGAAAGTTTGATAAATTGACGATCCATGGACGAGTGGTGTGAATGCCAATCACTTGAAAGAATTCGATTTGTTCACAATGTTAAGGTAGGCTACTAGTTGAAGTGGAAATTGATGCCGAAAATTAAGAGAAAATGATCGAGGCCTTGAGGAAATGGGATTTCGCTTGAGAGGGCTCTGGTTAGGGCTACGGGTTAAGGAGTGCTCACATGGTTGTGGGTGAGGCATTTGGCTACACCATTATTTCACATCTCTAGTGGAATAGCTGGAAATGCTTTGAGATAGCAAGAGAGGCAAAAAGGGAAGGATCATGAACTTTTGATGAACACCCATTATCAATTGATTTTTTATTTTTGCTAACTCGAGCGTTCTGAATGGTCCAAAGTATGAGTGGATGAAAGTAAATAAAGAGAGATGAAAACGTGAAAGAGAGAATTTGAGGTTGGTGATCTTAAATTGGGGTGGTCCATTTGCCTTGGTAAAGGGCAAGAATAGAAAGTGATAATAGTATAGGAGGCGTGCAGTTGCCTTACCTTTCGAGAAACCTGCATTTTCATTATTTTACTATGACCAATTGGTTGACTTTAACAATTGGAATTTGCATTAATAGCCATCCATTTCATATGAAAATGGAGAGTCGAGGAGTTGAATTCCCACCTTCTTTGGAGGTTGAGGTGGATGATTTAGTTTAAAGTATGGGTTTTGACTCTTATATCCTGTAATGAGATATTATAAAAGTCTGAGAGTAAAAGTTAGAGTAAGAGTAAAGTATGTGACTTACCAAAAAAAATCATTTGACCTAGAATTATGAGAATGACTAGAGGCAAGGAGAATGTTTCCGTGCGTGAGTCTCTCTCTTTTTTATTGACTAATATTATTTGTGGCATTTCCATATCTCAATGAGATGATGGAAGTCCAAAAGGGACATGAACATCTCATGAGAACCCATTATTATGTTTAATTTGTTAACATGATCTTTTGACTAAGTACAAAACATTGCAATTATGGACATGATTTTCTAGAGACAGGGGGCTTTTCGTGCATCATTACAAGTTTAAATCTTTCCAAAGTCTCTCTCTTGGATTCCTTAAAGAAAAGTCATTCTAAGATGGGGAGCTTTTTGTGCACCGTGCCTCGATTCATAAGATTAATGACACGATTGTCTTTTTATCTAAAGAACACAATCAAAAGTAAAAACTAATGTAAATTTACTATCATAATATATATTTGTATACATATACACTACTGGCAATCGAATTTTCTCTATCAATTCACTAATTACGAAAGATTAGGGGTGATCGGTTCCCGGTTCAGTCCGGTTCCAAAATGGAACTGGGAATCGGACTAGGAGGAACCGATTCTCATTTTTTGGGACTGTGGACCGGACCGACCACTTAGCCAAAAAAAATAAAAAAAATACTAGAAATATTATTATTTTAGGGTTTATTGCATTTTTAAAAAAATTTAAGAAATTTATTTTAAATAAAAAATTGTCAATCCGATCCATCGTCCAGTCCGGTCCGGTTCCCCTTGGAACCGGGAACCGGACCAAAAATCACCTGTTCCATTTTTATGAAACCGAGAACCGGACCGATGCTCTCAAGAACTGAACCAAACCCGCCAGTCCGGTCCGGTCAAGGTGATTCTCGGTTCAGGCTGTCCAATGTGTTCAGCCTACGAAAGATCACAAAAACTCAAGTCCGAGCTCGGCCAAATCCGACCAGGCTTTTCTCTAGGGCCACAAATTCCCATGCCACGTGGCGCCTCTTTGCTGGCCCATCCTCACCACTGTGAGCTTGTCACTTGTTACCACAGTGAAAAAACCCCAATTTTTTTATTTTTGGGTCGGAGCCGTGGAGCAGGCTCGTCCAATACTGAAATTAGAGGGGTTTTTTATTTTTTTTCTTAAAAAAGAAGGAAAAAAAAAAAAGGCCTCTCTCTTTTATTCTTTTAATGGTTTTTGACGTTCAGAAGAGAGAGGTCTTCGGCTGGTCGTGGAGAAAAAGAAAGAACCTCTCTCATCCATCTCTCCTCCATTCACTCCGACAACCGATCCACCGCCACCAACCTTCACGACCAGCCACCTCCATCGTCGCCATCCAACGACCTCTTGCCAGTGCTCTTCCCCGCGCGACTCCTCCCTCCCCATTCCCATAATTTCTGGTGAGTTCTTAAAGCAAACAAGGTTCTGTTTTTCCAAGGATCTCGGCTTGAAGACGCTGAGAGGCGACCAAACTGTAGTTCGACTTGTCTCGAACTTGCCCTATAATCATTGTCTTTGAGCGGCGGAGCAGGCTCGTCCTTTTGAACTGTTGATTGGGTCCGCCTCTTGTAGGGCCCAGCTGACATTAATTTAAGAAAAGAAGGAAAAGAAAGTCAAAAAAGCAAAAAAGACCGGGAAGAAGTGGTTGTCGTGCGTAAAGAGCAACAAGAAAAAAGTGAGAGCGCACGAGAGAGAGCGAAGGAGAAGAAAACTTGGTGCGGGTCCGTGGTCCAAATCGAAGGCCAAACGATATTAGAATTGGCTTAAATTTCAGTATGTTAGTGGTTACAGATTGTTTCATTTTGTTCATTGAGAACCTTGTTTGCTTTATTTGTATTAATCTACTTTTGTCGTGATGAAATGCTATTTGAACATGCTTAACTAATTAAACGACGTTGGTTTATTAGCAACGGACGACCTTAGTTAGATAAAACATCCATTCAACAATTTACGAGATTAGGTCATTGAAAGGATCTGATCACACGTGGAATGCATCATATATCTTATCATTTTTCAACAGACCTACAAAATCATAAGTTAAACAAATCTTGAGAGGCGTGAATAATTAATATAAATATCATAATTATCTTTAACATAGAAAATTATACTAGACAAATAAATTTCCATTATCTCTAACATCCCCTCACTAAGTTAACTTGAGTTTCAAATCAAGTGAAAACAATGCCACAAAAACTATTTTCTTTTGAAATTAGCACCTAATAGATCCGAGATGGGGTGGCACGTGGTGGTGCTTGTGATATCTCCAAGCTTTTGTCGACGAAGAGATTTCAATATGTTGCTCGTCCGACGGTGATGAGAGTCTAGTGGTGGCATTGGCTTCTTGAAACGAGAAATGAGAAGGTGAAGAGAGAATTTGAGATTCGTGGTCTTGAATTGGGGCGGTTCATTTGCCTTGGATTTGGTCCTTCTCTTTAGAAGTGAAGGGCAAGAATAGAAAGTGATAGTAGTCCAAGAGGCACGTAGTTACACCACCCTTCAGTGATCTGCATTTCGATTATTGTATTATGACCAATCGGTTGACTTTGAATAATCAGAATGACTAGAGAAAAAGAGATTCCTAACTAAAATTATTCGTGGAATCTATATCTCACCGACACGATCAAAGGCAAAAGGACAGATGGTCTCTCTGTACGCTGAAGTTTAATTTTCCTCTGGTTTTCAGAAATCCTTTTCAGAGACTATTGAACCTTAACCAAGAAGGATTCAATCCCAGAATTCCTAGCTAGATAGACAGTTCAACGTTCTCTCACGACTCCAATTAATAAAAGATCGGTCCGCACAGGAGGATTACTCTTGATGTTGCCTCTCAGAGAATTTTTAAGAAGAATTGTGTTCTTGATGCTGCAATACCAATCCGGGCTAGAGGTGGGAAAAAGCTATGAGAAGTGGTCGCTGTTCTAGCCCAGGGTCAGGGTGACATCTTAAGCTAATATGCCAAGCAGGCCTAACCATTGATCTTGAGCATCCTGCTAAATATGGAGAACTGCTTTGTCAGTTTGAAGTGCTTGGAAGGAGTTGAGGAACAAAAGAAGGATGAAACAATGATTTATCACTAGCTACTTCGTGTTTACTGGGTGCTACAACGCAGAAGGCTTGATCCTATTTAGAAAGCACAAATGTCGATGGCTTGAAAGAAGTTAGACTTGTTCACAAGGTTAAGATAGGCTACTTGTTAAAATGAAAATCGACGCCAAAAATCAAAAGAGAATGGTGTTCTAAATCTATTTATTCCTTGATTTGGGATTCTTAAACAATTAAAATTATATTTAATAATCAATAAAATTACTTCCTTATAGCAAAAAAGCCAAAAAAATTGTCGAATCGTCATAGGCGCAACAACGATATCGATTTGTCAGGATAAATACTTTGAAGGTGAAACGTTCTAAACTCACATAGAGAAAAGGAAATGGATAGGTCTTTTGCTTTTCACTAAATTTCACCTTAACAAAATAAGATACAAGACTCTCCTATATAGACTTGTTACATGACCTTTGATCTTCCCAAAAATACAGCTAGTGTTTCGGTAAAGTAAATCTTCTAGAAACTCACAAAACATTCACCAAATCTCATCCTATCTCACCAAAAATCATAAGAAGTAATCGTTTCATCTAGAAATACGAAACGACTTATCAAAAAACAACGCAACAATTATGACTCTTTTTCAATATAGGTACCCAGTAGTCTTTTGTCTCAACTCTGGGATTTCGTTGTCGAAGGTATCAACATTAGCAACTCGATAGTCTCGGTGTCAAAGTATTTGGCACCGATGAATTTGGTTTAATTTCTAACAAAAATAACAGCTATTCAACTAGACTAGATTTCTAGAATAAAGAAAAAGGAAAGAAGAAGAAGAAGAAAGAGCTGGAATAGAGGATAACCATTGTAGCCCCCACTAAAACCGATGCACGTTTGTAACCCCGAGTATATCATGTCATAGCCCCTAGAGGCGTAAGGCGCATTGTAACCCACAAAGGGGAAAGGCATGCCATCCGCTGGCAACCAAGTGCCGTCGGGGATCAAGTTCCCGACAGTGAACTTCGAAGCCTCCGTTGCGCTTGTGATGACATGGTAACCTGCCCATGTCACCCTATTTGTGGTTGATGACCCAGGGCCCATGTTCATATACTCTCCAAAGTATAGAGTGTCCAAGGCAAAGTCACCGTCCCACTCTAACCACCCAGCCTTGTCAATTAGGCTATCAAGGTAAGTCATTATGAAAGCAGTTCTTGAATATTTTTTCCACGGCCTCCCAAGGTATGTCTTCACGGAGCTTTGGACCGATATCAAGTCTGAAGCAGCGGTGACTTTGCAATTGAGGATGGATATGCCGGTGTTCTGCTTGGGGTCAATCCGACCCTGTGCAGTGATGGTATTAATCTTGTTGGGAGGGTCTCTGACATAGATGTTACAATTCTAAAAAACGACGGCAGCATTTCCAAAGATGAAGTCAGTGGTGCCATAGATGTCACACTCTTTGTAGAACTGTCGTTTAGAATCAACAAAAAGAGTGTCTTGATAACCCTCAAAGCCACAGCGATAAAAGACCGAGAGGTCGGAGCTGGAATGCAAAGCAACCGCTTGGTGATTTGCTGCACCGGCAGTGTTACGGAAAGTGATGTCTTGAGCAATGAATCCGTCACCATCAACAGCTGAAACTCAGGGTGAGGAATTATCAGTATGGTTATGTCTACCAGTCCGTGTAATCTAAACCGGGAAGTATCTCAGCAAACTAAACACGGATCTCTAAATGCTTGATTTACTACTTCATAGAACCAAAGAATTGCACAACCTTGTGTGCTAATTCTTGCATTTCATGATCTAGACCTACTTCATATACTTATTATATGAACCGACTGCGCTTCCCAATCCAGGTCAATCTTCGACTAGCTTAATTGAAGCCAAAGCTTATCATTCTCCTCCTCCTATTAGGCTTATTTTTAGCAGCAGTCAAAACCCGATTCGATTTATTTTTTATTTATATATAAAATTCCCGAATTTACAAGCAATTTTTCTTTGGAAAAGATACCAATAAATCGCTACATGAATCAAGATGCATACTTGGAGTATAAAGTTTTCACCGTATTTATAGAAACTATGTAGAGATACTGTGTGTACATTTTTCTACTTAAAAATAAATAACCTTTGAACATTAACATAAATACGATATTGTGGGATTTTATGTACTTTTTTTTAAATAATGAATATTATATATGTTTAATGTTTTTCACATGCTTAGTGTGCCAAAAAAAGAAGCCCTTGTAATATTTCTTTTGTTTTGATCTGGGAAAATAAAGAAGGTTGGTTCGTCCGTAGGGGACTTCTTACGGGGCCACAGCATAGAAAAAATGGAGCAATTCCCTTTAATCTCCGGTTTGTACTTTTAGCTTCTTCATTTCATGAAAATCGAGGCATGCTTAACTAATATAAAAATTCTTGTTGGTTTTATTAGGTTGTTCAAAATATTTCTGTGAATGTGATCAAAAGTTGCAACATAGTAGAAATTTTTAGCATTTTTAGACATTCCAACATTATAACAAGTCAAGCGGATACTCAAATCTATGATCATATAAGGCATAGTGAGTTACCAAAATAAGACTGGTGGCCCATGAATAGACTTGACTGACAGTTGACAATCCTCCTTTTATTTTCCTAAACAATATTTATCCTGTATAAAATGAATAATATTGTAAATAAATTATATAATAAACTCACCGACAGTTGCTGTCTGGGAGGTAGTATATCCTCCGGCAATACTTTTGCTTCCGGTAATTATGGTCTTTCCAATACCATCACCCACGAACGCGATGTTCTTCAATTTTGATCCAACTTCAACATTCTCTTCATACGTACCGGCCTTGATATAGATTATGTACCTCGTTGTATCAGACCGCATTGAAGCCACAGTTATAGCTTCATTAATCATCTTATAGTTTCCTGAACCATCTTGAGCCACCACAATATTGACTGTAGATAGAGTGGGCGAAGACTGTAAGAGCTTCCGATCACCGAGCCTCACCCAAGTTGGGAACTCATTGGTGTAGTTCGGGGTAGCATAGGGCACATAGTTTGCGGACAAAGTATTGCTTATCAACTTGGAAACATTATTCGACATCAAGGGCAACACATTGTCTAAGACGCCTAGCTCGACAAATCCACTCCTACACGTCTCTAGGTTGGTCAGGGCGGCGCTAAGCCAGGTTTGCACATCGTCCCGAGTGCACTGGCAATTGATAGTCCGGTTCAAGTGGTGGACCGCGTGCTCATAAAACTTGAGGCAGTCAGCCCACGCGGCCTTCTCGCGTTCATTACGGCACCTAGAGCCTAGCGAGTACGTGTGGGTTCGGGCGAGCTGCGCTATATCAAGGGCGACTTGCATCGAGGCCTTGAGGAAATGGGACCTTCGCTTGAGAGGGGTTTCCTTAGGGTTGCGGGTCAAGAAGTAGTCACAGGGTTGTGGGTAAGGCATTTTGCTACACCATGATTTCACAATGTTGGAGGAACGGCCAGAGATGGTTTGAGATGGCAAAAGAGGCAAAAAGAGAAGGATCATGAACTTTTGATGAAAACCCATGTTGATGGATTTTCTGAATTGCTAAGTAGAATTAAATGAAGAGAATATGAGATTGGTAGTGCTGAATTGGGGGGGTTCGTTTGCCTTAGATTGTCCCTATATGTAGGAGCGAAGGCCTATAATAGTAATAAGAGGCAAACAGCTGCACCACCCTCCAGGGAACCGCCTTGTTAATAATATAGAATGACCAATTGGTTGCCAAAAAGAGGCGTGGAAGGCGTCGTTGTCACAACGGGTGCAATGAACCTTCCCTTCGAAATTTCCAGAGAATCAGATCGATTGGCTCATAGCTTGTGCCTAAAACCTTTAGCTATATTAGTCTTCAATGCCTGCCCTCCACGAGTGTCTCTCTCTCTCCTTTTTTTCCTAACCTTGTTTAAGGTATCCATTATTTTTCTCCGAAAAGACCATAAGCAAGAAGGCGTATGAACATCTTATCGGTGCACGTTCCTATGCTTCTTTTGTTAGTCCTTTTGATGGAAAATCAGATTTTCGAGATTTTTTTATTATTATTATAGAAACATTCCGTGCAGAGATTTGACGTCGCATTTAGACATGCTCTGGAAACCTTTGCGCAGGACCTAATTTTTTTAGCTCGGACATCGACACCAACGACTCGGGGGTCTCGTGACTCCAAGAAAACTCCACGTTTACGCACCGATCGAGAGCAGGAGGGATCTAGAAAGTCAATTCCGCCTCCATAAATTCAACCAGGAACTGTTCGTTTACTCATCGTGGGAAACTTAAGCTTTCGTTGAGTGGGACAGCAGATCGGTTTATTCCCCATCGGGTAAGTTCCACGCTTCTTCTTCGTTTACCGAACAGTACGTACTTGCAGATGCTCCAAGAACAGTGCACGCTTGCAACTTCGTCCCCACCACCGCCGGGCATGACGGCCAAGCCTATGCCTCCCCCCTGAATGCGTTCAGACACTCTCAAGAAACCTCCATTCGACTGCTTTCAGTGAATGCAATCCGACTTATTTTCTATCAGACAGAATCTCTTCCGATCACTCTTCTTGAGGTGAATAGGGATGGGAGAAAGCCTCAAATTCAGCAAGTTTAAACTTCGATCGACAGAGTTTGAAGGTGAATAACTCCAGTCGATAACATTCAAGATAAGGAGACGAAGATGCCTTTCTTTTCTAACATGTTATTTTACCTTATCGGAAACAATTATAAGACTCGCTATTACAGGACTCTTACATTTAATGGCTCATTAAATATTTTTAATATTTTAAGGAGATAGATTCCTGGGAATTTACAAAATATTAAACTAGACATAGAGATACGAACATACTTATTAAAAACAATGCTAGAATAACGACTCTTCTTCAAGGCGTGCACCAGTCTTGGAAGTTGAATAATTTGTAAATCGGTAACTTGTTTATTGAATCGACAACATTCAATGGATTTGTTTTAATTACTAACAAACAATTGCATTAATGAAAATCGAGAAGAATTGTGTTTATGCTTCGAAAGTTTGATAATATGACAGATCCATGGACGAGTGGCATGAATGCTGATCACTTGAAAGAATTCGATATGTTCACGATGTTAAGGTAGGCTACTAGTTGAAATGAAAATTGATGCTGAAAATTAAAAGGAAATGATTTTTATGGTTTTGTAAAAAATATTTTGTTCTTTAATTTTGGAGTTTTTAAACGATGAGATGTTCTTTGATTAAGCAATAAAATTACTTGCAGCAAAGCAGCGGGGGAAAAGAAAGAATTGGACTAGAGAGTGCCTGTGTATCACCCCCAATAATTGATGAAACAGTTTGTAGCCCAAAGAGGTGTAAGGCACGCCGGTGGGGGGCAACCAGGAGCCGCCAGCAATGAAGTTCCTGATGGTGAATTTTGAAGCATGAGTCACGCTTGTGATGATGAAACCTGTCCAAGGACCCCAGTTGGGTAGATGACCCGGGGCCGTGTTCATATACTCTCCCTAGTAAAGAGTCTTAGGGGCAAAGTCACCGTCCGCCCCCAACCAGCCAACCAAGTCAATTAGGCTATCACGGTAAGTGTTCATGAAATTTTTTTTAAATATTCTTCAAGGCCTCTCAAGGTATGTCTTCGCAGATTTGTGACCCGACACAAGTTTGGAGCTGCAGTGACTATGTAGTTGTGGGATGAGATGCGGTTATTATGATTGGGGTTAGTCCGGCCTTACGCAGTGAAGAACAAAGGGTTTCTTGCATACATATTGCAGTTCTGGAAACTGACGGCAAGATTTTTGAAGAGAAGTCAACGATGCCATTGATGTTGCATTCTCTATAAAACTATCGCTCGGAATGAACAAAAAGGGTGTTCTGAAAACCCCAAAGCCACATCAATAGAAGACCGAGGTCGGAACTGAATGTAGAGCAATTGCTCGGTGATTCGATGTGTTGGCAGTGTTACAGAGAGTGATCCGTCACGGACAATAGTTGAAACACAAGATGAGTGAGATTATTGGTGCACGTATGTCGACTTGTATAGTTAATATTGCAAACTAAACATGGACCTCTCTGATTTACTATCTCATATTAGAAATACAACCATATTATCTAATTCTTGCGTTCATGATCTTGACCCACTTCACATAATACTTGTATGAACCGAAACAGTCGGACTATTCGTAAAATCAGCATCATTGCTTTCTTCAAAAAGCAATCCAAAGGCTATTATACCTTGGATTATATGATGCACTTGTCATGGTGTCATGGGCAAAGACATCCACGTCCAAGTTGGTGTACCTAGATCGAATTTTTTTATGTCCTGAAATTCGTCCTAGGCTGGAGAAAATATTGGGTAGATTAGTGATTTACACCTAAGCAATCCTCTGCAGGGTGATGTAAGAATGCTGCTGGGTTTAGCGATGCTAATAGCGACGAAAAGTCAGTGCTCTTTTTGACTAAGCATTAGAGCCGCCCGAATTTTCTAGGGATGGGGTTGATTTAGTGAAGCTTATAGCGACGAAAAGTCAGTGCTCTTTTAACGAAGCATTAGAGCCGCCCCAATTTTCTAGGGATGGGGTCGATCGCGTGATTAACGAGCTTCAAGCAAGTCTCAGTCTGATAGATATTCTTGTTATTCTAATGTTTGAGGAATCCTATGTGGAGAATTTGTCAACAAACGGAACTCTTTAAGATCAACTAATTAGGTTGAATTAAGTTTCGAAGCCATAGAATAATTCCCGGAAATTAAGCTGCTCTATCTTTCCATCTTGAGTACCCCTCCAATATAAAATAAATAAATAAATCAGACATTGGACTTTCTTGGTTACTTTAAAAATCTAGTCACCAAAAACATGGTATGGTCTTTGAATAGGTCATTGAGTCGACTCTTAGCCGGATCTAAATTTGGTCATTTGCTTCCGGTAATTACGGCCATTACAATACCATCACCCACGAACACAATATTTCCCAAATTTGATCAAACTTCAATATTCTCTTCTATTCTGGCCTTACTACAGATTATGTACCTTGCTGTGTTGGACCGCTTTGATGCTGCAGCTACAGCTTTGATAATCATCTTGTAGTTCTCTAAACCATCTTGGCCCACCATGATATTGGCCATGGACACTATGGACCAAGATCACAACAGCTTCTGATCGCTAGGCCTCACCCAAGCAAAAAAGTTAAGTGTAGTTTGGCATTGCATAGGGCAATAGTTAGTAGAGAGTGTTGCTCATCCACTTGGAAACATTATATGACAGGCAACACCTTGTCTGAGATATGGACCTCAACGAACTTAGCCCGATGGGTCTTGAGATTTGTCAGGGCGGTGCTAAACCATATCTGTGTGTCGTCCTAAGTTCACTAGCGATGGGTAGTCCAGTTCAATTGGAATACCGTGTGTTCATAACTCTAGAGGCAGTTGGCCTTCCCACGCTCGTTGTGGCACCCGAAGCCTAGTGAGTACGTTTTGGTTTGGGTGACCTCGGCTATCTTGAGGGCAATTTCTTCGAGGCCTTTGGATAATTGCTTGAGTGGGGTTTGCTTAGGGTTGTGGGTCTAGAAATACTCACATGGTTGTGGGTATGACATATTGCTACACATAATATCACGTCCCTAAAGGAATAGCTAGAAATGGTTTGAGATAGTAAAAGGGCTAAATGAGAAGGATCATCAACTTTTGATGAAAACCCACTTGGATTAATTATGTTGGAGATAATTAGGAATTTGTCTAAAATATTTTTCTACATTAGGGATTATTAAGATATTTATATTGATTATCTGTATCTCTCAAGATTGCACAAATATTACATGTATATCTCTATTTGATTGTATATATCTTGATTAAGATATTATTTTAAAATAATTATTTAATAAAGCTTATAAATAGGCCAATGTATTATTTATTAATATATACATTGAAATATACAAAAATTTCTCAAATCCCTTTTCTACTTTACTTGTGACTAATTGTGCGTGTAGCTTATTTTTTATAGGACAAAAAAAATGGATGTAAATAGATAGATAGAAATGAGAACGTGATGAGACATTTGAGATTTGTGATCTTATTATAATATATTAACTGCTCCACATAACACAAATTCTTCGATGTGGGGTATATTCTAACATGACTTACATTTATATTTCAACAATCTTTCTTTTATGTGTAAGCTTGATATTAGGTTTGCCTCCCATTAATTCAGATATCCCACATCAATAACGCTATCTTCATTCCCAATATATTTCTTCGAACCAAATCATGAAAGCTGTTACTAAAATATATGTTTCAAGTCTGAGCACAAGTATAAAATTCGACCGAGGATGTAGATTGGTTCATGATATTCGAATGGTTGCGGAAGTGTCCAAGTTGGTCAAAATTATTTTACCAACTCTATGAGGAAAGCAATCCCAAAGTACTTGGGTCTTTTCGTTAGAATAATTTTACCAACTCACGTGAAATGGACAGATTTTTTTTTTTTTTGGTGACCCAGGGAACCCCGCACCCCGCACCCCGCCGACAGCCGGGGGAGTAAACCTTGGGGGCCGCACGTGCTAACCACCACACATGTGCTACCAGGGTAAGTCACCCTATGACGAAGCTGGGATTCGAACTCTCGACCTTTTGCGAGAGGAAGATAGCGCGAACCAGCAACGCCACTCAGGTGGGTGGACAGAGTTGTTCTCTTTATCTTGGACTTTTGTGACTCTCATTGTGGAAACACATCTTGTTGTTCTCATTCAACAATGCTATGAGCTCCCTTGTTCAGCTAAAATTGAGGACGGTAAGAGGGACTGAAGGAAAGTAAGTGAGAGCTTGTGTCTTTTGTCTCATCTCTCCTCGTAGACATGAGTTCTGACATCTGGACCGAATCATATAAATCTCTATTGTCCATTATTATTCCTCTTTTTATTTTCTCCAACAATTTCACCTTTTTCGTGTCTTGATATAATTGCAAACATACGGTCCGTAATACATCAACTACCATCGGGACCATGTTGCTACATCACAACGTCCATCTCTGCTTGGAAATCATGTTAATCACGAGATTCATTCCTTAAAAAATTTACTGAACACCATACACGTGGAATTGGAACGTGACATCTGTTGCCAGTGGTGTTAACCGAAATTTCTACCAAAAGAGAGAGACTTTTCAAATACAAAGAGCCGAAGACTGCAACTGGAATCTTCGAGGCCGAAAATCAGGGGGCGGCAGACTGATTTCCAAAATTGACGAAGTCGCTTGCAAGGCGGCTTAGGTGAGTAAGTCGTCCGAGAAGCACTATGCCCGTTCGATATTTGCTGAAGAATAGCCAGGATGGTCACTCTGCACGCTAGAAGTAACCTTCATGCAAAGATTAAAGAGAAAGCACTACCAAGTAGTTCCACTACGACTCTCTATGGGGCAATTTATAATGGCCACGGTCTCCTGGACTCATTAGCTTGAACTAGACTCGGTCGATTCGAATTTATCTTTGTTGGTGAAGACGGGAAAATTGCCAAAAAAGTCCTAAATCTATCGCGATTGTGCCAATTCAATCTTAAATTTTTTTTTTTATCGATTCAGTCCTAAACCTTTTGCGATTATACCAATTTAGTCTCCATCCGGCCAAAGCTAACGTGGAAGCCGGCCGGAGTCGGTGACAATATTTTAATTATTTTCCGAATTTTTTTAAAATTTTTTAAAATTTTTTTCCTTTTCTTTTTTTGACTCTTACTCCCTTGCCCCTCCCCCCCCTGGCCGGTGGCAGTGGCCGGCTAGCTCCGACGAGGTTGCCGACCACTACGCGAGGGCCGCGAAACCCTTGCCGGTGACCTTGCCCAAACCTGGGGGAGGTTTGGGTGCTGCGGCGAGGCCGTCGACGAGGGTTGCAGCCCCAGTGACCCTCGCTAGGGGGCTTCGATCCTCGTCGACGGCCTCGCCCAGACCAGGGCAAGGCTTGGGGGCTGCGGCGAGGCTGTCGAGGGCCGCGACCCTTGTTGGCGACCTTGCGTAGACCAGGGCGAGGCCGCCGGCGGCCACGACCCTTGTCGGTGGCCTCGCACAAACCAGGGCGAGGCCACCAGCGAGGGTGGCCGGTCTGATGGGGGCCACGACCCTCGCTGGCTGGAGGAAGAGAAAAAAAAGAAAAGGAAAAAAACAGAAAAATAAAAAAAATAATTAAAAAATAATTAAAATTTTATTAAAATTTTATCGCTGATGTCCACGTCAGGTCTGGCCGCCAAATTTGGCTGGATGGACTAAATTGGCACAATCGCAAAAGGTTTAGGACTGAATCAATAAAAAAAAAAGATTTAGGACTGAATTGGCACAATTGCAATAGGTTTAGGACTTTTTTGGCAATTCTCCCTAGTGAAGACTATACTGGTTGCATCTCCATTGCCTAGTGCAGCTAGCTTGGTCGTCAAAACCATTTCTTGTTTTTTTTTTCTTTCGAATAGACATCTAGGATTGTAATCCGAGAAGTGCTAAGCTACCACGTGATCTTCGATGGCATAAGTACAGCGGGAGTGCCAAAACTTGGCACGGAGGGACATTTAAATGTCAAAAGTTATAAATGGTACACTTAAGTGTCACTTTTAAAAAAAAAATGGATCACTTAAGTGCCAAGTCGTCGAAACCCTACCGGAAATCCTATGTGGCAATTTTTTATTAATTTTCTTGCTTACGTGGCTCGCCGAAAACACTAAGTCGGTAAAAATCAACCAAAACGACGTCGTTTTGGCTGACGTGGATTATAAAAATTTATTAATTAAATAAGGAGAAGAAGGAGATCGGTGAGGGCTGTGCAGCTCTCGCCAATCCCCTTCTTCTCTCTGTTTTTTTTTTTTTTTAATAAAATCGATTTTAATTTTTTTAAAATTTGACGTGGACAATTTTTTTTATTAAAATTGCCATGTGGATTTTTTATTTTGAAAAAAAGCTTCGTCAGCAAATGAAGTCGTCGGAAAATGGACACGTGGCAATTTGGCCGGATTTTCTTGCCGTTGGCACTTAAGTGATCCATTTTGCTTCGATTTTGGCACTTAAGTATACCGTTTGTAACTTTTGGCACTTAAGTGTCCCTTCGTGCCAAGTGTTGGCACTCCTAGGGTCCATACTTCGATCTTCAATGGATTGTTTATGTTTATCTGTGCGTACCCCTAATTTTCCTCGTTGAATGCTGGTCAACAGAAAATGTGGCATAAGTTCAGAAGATCCGTCAGCTATCTCATCCTAATCTTGCCAAATTTGAGGGATAATGCTCGGCCGTTGCAGAGATACTCCCGGTTTTCGAACTCTGGAAAGACTATGATTTAGAATACGGCAGTTTGCCCGACCAGCTATTTCATAATAAGAACCGGCACTCAACGGTCTTATTTGATCAATGTGCATGTGTCATTTTTATAACACCGTGAAGAAGCCATTAAAGTCACAGCACGACACAGAGAAGCCAGAGTTTTCTTATGGCCTTTCCTTTTGATGTACAGCACCATAAAGCCATTAAAGTCACACATAAAGGAGTCTTCAAGGAAATAACATTATGTACAGCACCATAAAGCAAAGATATTGGCCTTTCCTTTTGATATGGGAATCGCAGCAAAGACCTAGTTCATGTAGCTGCCCAATTTCTCGATAACCTGTTCAAGCTCTTCATGGTCATTGATCATCAATGTTTGCATTGTACGTTCATGTTGGAATGTATATCAACTTTAGCTTGTTTGTTTCGATGAAAACACAATTTTACCTGGTTGATGGAACAGGGACAGCACTCTTGAAGAAAAATGTATATGACTTTGGTGTTCTTCTCACCAAAAGCCGTAGAATGAATTTCAGAAAAGATATTTCATCGTCTATTAAATTTCAGCAAAACACTTTGTTAACATAATTTTTTGACCAAGTACAGAACATTGCAATTATGGACATAATTTTCTTGATGAAGTCCTTGCACATGCCCATGTACCCGAGCCAATCATGAGCTGGGGAGCTTTTCGTGCTTCATTACCAGGTTGAATCTTTCCTGAGTGTTGCTGGTGGATTCTTTGAACTTAAGTCTAATTATGTTGCGATTAAAGGTAAATCTGTCTCCTCCATTTGAAGTTATCATCCATACAAAATGAATTATGTGGTATACTCATATCCTAACGTGTAAGAACTTGAATTCTCATTAAGACTAGAACTCATGAGGGAGAAAATCGATTTATGGATGAAATCAAATATGCATTCTTTAAAGACAAAAGTATCGAGTTATTTCAGAAAACCGGACATACTTTCAATTTTGAATCAAAATCAACTAAGTAAGTAATAATGCATTGTGTCGACTTCCTTTTGGTGTCAAGGTAAAAGTTACGAAAAGTCATCTCCCGGAAAATGGTAGAAGAATGGGACCACTAAGTTGAATATTTCCTAAGTGCCGCTCGCGGATTCTTTTAACTAAATTCTAATTATATTGCGACTAAAGGTAAATTTATCTCCTCTTCAAAAAGAAAACAAAATACCAGTTCTAGGTTTATCCAGTGTAGAGCTGAGTGAACACTCAAGTGATGGAATTTTCCTTCCTTATTATTATTTTTTTTTTTGGGTATGATCCTACCTTGATCAATTGCATTTGAATGGAACGAGTTAGAGAGCACCTTAATCTATCTTTTCACTTTAGAGACATACATTAATTAAAACTAATGATTTATCTCTTAAGTATTTACATAATAATTTCTCTCCAAAAGAAGGGACCTATCCCCACATTTCAGTTAAAAAAAATTTGCTAAGCTCATCTACAAATTGGATATACTAAGTGATCTGATAAATTGTTAATGGTCCTTGAATATGATCCACTCATTTAAAGGGCCACTCATAGAGTTTACAGTCGATCAATCTCATTTGTATCCCAGCTCCCAATTACACCCAAAGTAAGCTCACTAGTGTCATCCTACAATTTCTTAAAAGAATTAATTCATAAAACTCACCGAGAGAAAATCCTAAAACTCTTCTTGTTTGCATTGGTGTGTGTCCGCCGAGTAGAAATCCATCTCCTATATTTAAATAATATCTGTATACAAAATGGAAACCCCCTTATCAGGAAACCATTCAACTAGTACAACACTCAAATTAGGAAACCTACTCAAACTCACAAATGTAATTGGATCAAATTTTCTTTAGGGGCTCAAAACTTACACATATTTTTAACAGGCTTGATGGGAGACTCATTGCAGTCAATTGGTTGCAGTTTCCAAAACTGCCAAAGTCATTTGCGAGGCGGCTTAGGTGAGTAAGTCGTAGAAGCACTATGCTAGTTCCATATTTGTCGAAGAATAGTGTCGTTGGTCTCTCTGTATGCTGAAGTTTAATTTTCCTGGAAAGACTAAATAGAAAGCACCATCAAGAAGTTCTATCACGATTCTCTGAGGGCAATTTTTGATGGGCCCGGTCTCCTGCACACATCGGCATGAACTAGAATCGGTTGATTCCAGTTTATTTTTGCTAGTGAAGACTCTAGTGGCTGCACCTACATTGCCTGTTGCAGCTATCACATTGCCTGTTGCAGCTATCTCTGTCGCCAAACTCTTTCTTGTAATAGTTCTTCCTTTGAATTAAAAGCGCAGGATTAGAATGCGAGAAATGCTAAGCTACTATGTGATCATCGACTGATTGTTTATGTTTATCTATGCATTCTCTTCCTCGATCTCATTAAATGCCATCTACAGGAAATATTGCATAAGGTTCAAAGGATCCGTCAGTTATCTCATCCTAATCTAGCCAAATTTGTTGGATACTGCTAGGCCGATGCAGATAAACACTTGGTTTTTGTACTCTGGAAAGACTTGGAAGACAACATTTGGATGACCAGCTATTTCATAGTAAGAATCGGCACTCAACCGTTTTATCTGACTGATGTGCATGTGTCACTTGAATAACAGTGTCTAGCGGCCATTAGAGTCACAGCAGGACTCACAGAAGCCACAGTCTCATCTTGTTTTAGTGCGGCAATGGTCATGCATAAGGGGTCTTCATGAAATAACATAATGTACTTCAGTCTGGCAATGCGTTAAACATTTTCAAATTTTGAGATATTTCAAACCCTCGACTTTTATCACTCTATGGATGAGCTATTTCTCAGAATTCAGGACTTTCGACTTTTTTCTCCCAACCAAGGAAATCCAACAAGTTTTAAACCATTATCATGGTCACTGAGGCTCAAGATTGCAATGGAAGTGGTAGAAGGCCTGTCTTTTTTGCATTGTTTGAATCTAGCTACCTTGCAATTTCTGTGACAACAAGTATTTGGATAGCAGTAGGTTCAGCGCAGTTGTGCAGGGCTAGGATCTTGGCTAAAGAAAAGCATTAATCTCTTATGTGGAATCTCATAATTACACGTACATGGAATTGAATGGTATTCTAGCTAAACATTGTGTTCAAGGAAAAAATCCTTGAAATCATACTACATGATCTTAGATTTGGTTATCCCTTTTTCTCTTGAGCTTTGGCTTCGTCTTCATCTTCTATCCTTAATTTTTCAAGTTTCCTGCTTAAGTGGCAGAACAGGAAGCCACAGATGGAGCACAAATTCGTTTTACTATCTCTCATCAATGATCTATAATCATTTGAATGATTCTGTCATGATTTTGCCATGTGAAAACTGTGCAATGATCTTAATGTCTTACCTCAAAAATTCGGTCCATATTCTTGGTGAAACTCTGAAGTGAACAGAAGACCTAAGGTCCACATACAGACAGATCGGTCATGACAGATCATCTTGTTATGGTGGGAAGGATGTCTGAAAAATTGGCTTGTGATACACAAAAGCTGATTAAGATGAGTTGGTTTAAACTTGAAGTGACGTCAACTGAGCTTGTAGTTAAATTAGTCGCTTTTATATGACATTCAAAGAATTACTTGCTTGTACCGAAATAAGAAAGAGGCTTCACATTGTTTTTAGCAACTTGTCCAATTGAAGAGAATAAATTTAAGCAAAACTGACAATGTGAACATATATATAAGCCTTCTATTCTGTCAATTTCTTTACCTTTATAATAAGTTTGCAAGCGGAAATGGACTCAGTGCCTTTTCATGCATGCTTATAGAGCATCTTCTGAGGGAAAACAAGTCTGAATATGCCCGATCTTTATTTCTTGTTTTGGTCCTTATTTTGTGGTTTCAGTCGACATTTTGGTTGAGTCTTTCCCTTACAAGTTTTTTTTTTTTCTGTGTCTGAGTCCCTACCCTTCCCTTTCTATTGAGATTGTCAGCAGATCGTGGAAGAATGGAGAAGTTTCAAAACCCATTTAGATTATGGAAGTCTCTTTAACTCTGTAAACAGGATGTTGTAGGATAAGATGTTGGCGCAAATTGAGAGCAGTATAATTTACAATCCCACTAGGTTTATCAGCTGAAATGCAACGAGTTCACCCTTTGTACAGCACTGTAAAGTCAAGATACTGGGCTTTCGTTTTGATGTGCAAATCACAGCACAAAGCCTAGCTCTCGATGATTCTGATGGAACATGTAGCTGGCTAATTTCTTGATAATCTGTTAAGGCTCTTCTTTGTCATCGATCATCAATGTTTGCATTGTACATCAATGCTGGCAAATCTTTCAACTTTAGCTTGTTTGTTTTGATGAAAGCACGATTTTACATGATTCATGGAACAGGGATGGCACACTTGAAGGAAATGTACATGACTTTGGCGTTCTCCTGGTTGAGATGCCTCTTGATGAGCACAGATCAAGAAAAGGATATCCAATATGCTAGAACTTGACACACAGATGGATTTCGACTCAAATATATCTTCTCCTCCTGATACAGCATTTCACTTAGCCTACCTCGCTATTCGCTGTCTCCAACCAAGAAGCAAATCCCAACTGACAATGCGAAAGATTTGAGACACCCTAAGGCAAATCATGCAGCCATTGCCAGTACAACAAATTTGAGAGGTTGGGACTGATCATATGCTGAACATGGGTTGTGTCACTCTTTTTCTACTGCCTATGGTCTTTTGATGAGACTTGTTTGTTCCTGTAAATGTCAATGAAATTTTACTTTACAATTTTTCCTTGAAGGAGAAGATTTAGCATTAGTTTGGAGGCACCTGAAGATCATTTCAAGGTCTTCCAACACATTTGAACAATCAATTTGACTGCTGTCACTCCAGGTAACTCAAAAATGGTGAATGTCTCCACACTTGGGCCTTAGATTTTGTATGCTTCTCGAGCTTTTTTCCTGGTATCTTGTACATACATTTCTTTGTAACGTGTAAATCGTTCTTTTAAGTTCCTCCAACTTCTTTAGGCAATCATTATCTAAGGAGATGTGTCCACTCCTATCTCCTGCTTTATCAGCAAGAAAATTCACCAAATAAATGGCTCCATGTCCATTTTTATTCTGCAAATTGAACTTGCAGCAGAAGGTGCAGAACAATGGCGCTTCAACATCCTCTGCTTCTACCTTCCTATGTAATTTCCTTAAAGCAACTGCAGCTAAAGTCCAATGTACAGCTTCAGTTAGCAAGAGATCTATGAATCCGAGTCGTCCAGTTGTTCAGGGACAAGATCAATGGATCTGTTTTGCCCTTTCACTTTGGAGGTACTTCTCTGTGCTTCAAATTCATCCATTATCAGAAGGTTTAATGCACTCCTACATCCAACTTTATTAGCTATTAGTTTGATTTTTTGTTCTGTTGGTGGTTATGGTTTGAGCCTCATCTTTTTGGTTCTCTATCTCAAATGACAAGCTGCACACTCTAGCACTCAGTTATTAGTGACTACGGTCGAGCTTCTTTCTGCTATTCTGGGTTGGTGGATATTATTTATGTTGGTAGTTTGTTTGTAAAAAAAATCAAGAGGTGTTTTGTCCCACATTGTAAAGATGTGAGTATGCACGTGAACGAGATTTGATACTAACTACAATCAATAATTTTTATTTATTAAAAAATTATAATTTATTTTATAAAAATTAACCATAATGTCCTGTTAAAACAATGCGATTGTTCACGAAGGAGTTATGGTCATTTTTATTTTTTATTTATTTAATTCTAAATTTTATTATTTATTCTAACGGTTATCTTAGAGTTTGTATTTGTTTAGACATATCTTCTATCTTTGGAAGGTCGTGTCTCTTCAAATACAACTTTTTGTTTTTACTATTAATTACTACTGTGTCTTTTCAATCATAATATTCTTCTTCCAATTTTTGTTTTCTTTTGAAAGAATATATAGCCATCGTTTCAAATTGCTTCCTTAGAGAAGCCTTGGAAAAATACTAAAATTACTATCTAGTATTCTCAATCAAGATTTTGTTGTATCGTAGATGAAATTTATCGGTGACCATTAATAATATTATGGGACAAATAAATCTTTAAAGAAAATAATATAACGCCTCAATGTCCGATTTGATTGCTCCATTGATTCGAACCCATATTTTTCCAACAATTTTAAGGATTTATTTGTACAACAATGGAGTCAGAGCTGGAAGAAGTGTGTGACGTCCTGGACTTTCCGACCTGTTGCGGATTTTACCAATGTGTAGTGTCGGTCTCTCTCTGAACTGATCACTCACGAGCAATTAACTGTAGGGGAGAGGCTACTAAAGACTTCGTGGATGTGCGATTCTTTGAAAAGCCACCCGTTAGTCTGAGACACGCTGGAGTTGCGATTGACTGACTTATCCATGATTTTTATCCAAATTCGGTTGTCGGACTTTTCGGACATTGAGATTAATTATTGGACTTTGGCTTCATTATTTCCAAAAAATTTTGGGTACTCGGAAGTGTCGGATGTAGGACCGCCGAGTCGAAATTCAAAGCCGAGACCCCGTTATTTTCCTTCCCTCTTTTCTCTCTCCCACGTGCGTGCTTCCCTCTCTCTTCTCTTTCTCTCTCTTCTTTCCCTCTCTTTTCTTTCTTCCCGTTCGGCTGCCGCGCTTGCTCCCGTTCTCTCTCCCGTCCCCTCTTCTTTGGCAGCCTGCCCCACCTGCTCCTCTCTGCCGCCTGTCCTTTCTTCCCACCCCCCACCCTTCTCTTCTTGGTTTGACTTTTCAAACCGTCTCTCTCTCTCTCTCTCGATCTCTCTCTCGACTGTTGCTGCTGTCCTTCTTCTTTTTCTTCTGATTTTCCTCTGGGTCGCCGACGTTGCTGCTGCTGCCGCCGCGTTTCTGCTTTGTTCCGACCGCGACCACCACCACCTCTGGCCACCGTTGCCGCCCCTAGTCACCGCCGAGCAGCCGCGACCAGTATTCTGCCGCGGACTCCCCTCGAACCGCTGCCCGCATCTCTCTTTCCCCTCTTCCTTCTCCGAGTTCCTTCTGCTGCTGTTGCTGCGCCACCACAGCAGCTCCGCCACCTCCTCTGCTCATCGCCGGGGTCGCCTCACACCTCCGGTCAGCCAGTCGCACCACCCGACTAGCTGGCTGACGCCCCGCTCGACTGCTGCTGCTGCTGCGTCCTTACTGCTGCTGTCGCCGTCGCTGGTCGCCGCCAGCTCTCAGCACCGGCCACCGTCCGCCTACCCTTGCACCACCGTCGAGAGTCCGGTCCGCCGTGCCTTAGCGGTCGAACCTGAGCTGCTGTTCTCTCATCCCCCTTCCTGTTCTGGTTTCGGGCCGAGCAGCCACCCCCGCCGGCTAACCGTCCTTGCCGCCAGCCAGCCGCCTCCGTCCAGTCGCCAGTTGCTTGGCCACCGCTCGTCGGTCCGTCGCCAGCCCCTCAGCCGCATCGGAGAACCGCCCTCAGTCGGCCTTGAACCGCCGGTCATCTCTCCCTCTCGGATCTGTTTTCCGTCGTCGGGGGCCACCTCGCTTGGTCGCCGGAGCTGTCGGCCGTGGTCCGGGACTGCCGGGCCACCGACCAGCCGGCCCTGTGCCGCCTCAACCTCGGTTTCCTCCGTTTCTCGGCTTCTCGCCGTGTGGACAGCCCTCCCTCAGCTGAGATCCGGTCCCAAGATGCCTCGCCGTCGCACTCGTGTCGCTGGAAATGCAAACCGGTAAGTCGTTTTCCTAATCCCTTAATTAGGAGATAATCTTGTATTAGGGGTAGTTTAATTAGTGATAAATGTGATTAGTGACTAATTGTGATTAGTTATGCTTGGTTGTGTGTTATATGCCCTAAGTGGGATTTTTATAAGCTAATGGTGGCTTGAGCATGCTTGTTGATTGGAGTATGATTAATTAGTATTATTTTATTATACTAATCCTATTTTTGGTTAATTAATTTAGTTAATGAAGGATTAGTAGGGATTATTCATGGTTAATTATTTTGGAGGAATAATTAATTATAACTCTATTATTTTATGGAAATTATTTACTTATAGAAATATTATATTTTGTGGAAATTAATTAATTACTTATAATATTAATTAATTTCGAATTATTGGTTATTTTGGATAATTAATTATTTTGGAGAAATAATTAATTATGATGAATTGTTGAGGATGGATTAAAGTGAGAAATAATTACATGTATTCGATTATTGCTTATGGATGAAAGGTTGATAGTTATGACTATTTTGTGTGAGAGTCAGTTAATTATCAGGATAATTAACTGTAGTATTTTTCCTGGGTATTGAGATAGATTATGAGAATTATGGGAGTTTATAATTATTTATGGGAATACTTGGCTACAATTAAATAATTGAGGTATGCAATTGTTTAGTGAAATACGTATTTTTGGAGAATTATGTTGACTCGTGTGATTACATGCTGAAGTAATCACGAGTGATTATTTAACTGTATTTTCTTTACGTGCGAAATTGCGGTATTTTGATATGTGTGCATAACCACGCTAGTATTGATTGTTGATGAAAGAGGAAACTGGCATGAGTGGTAGATGTGCTAGTATGATCACGTAAAGGAAACGCGACCAATGGATTTTGGATACCCGATGGATTTCGGAAGACGTGATTAATGGATTTCGGTTACTCGATAGATTTCAGGGAAAGCGTTAACAATGGATTTTGGATACCCGATGGATTTCGGAAGACGCGACTGATGAGTTTTGGTTACTCGATGGATTTCGGGGAAAGCGTTACCAATGGATTTTGGATACCCGATGGATTTCGGAAGACGTCGACTGATGGATTTCGGGGAAAGCGTTATCATACCCGATGGATTTCGGAAGACGCAACTGATGGATTTCGGTTACTCGATGGATTTCGGGGAAAGCGTTACCAATGGATTTTGGATACCCGATGGATTTCGGAAGACGCGACTAATGGATTTCGGTTACTCGATGAATTTCGAGGAAAGCATTACCAATGGATTTTGGATACCTAACGGATTTCGGAAGATGTGACCGATGGATCTCGGATACTCGATGGATTTCGAGGAAAGCATTACTGATGGATTTTGGATTTGTCCCTAAGTGGAAGCAGTAATTTGGATACGTATAGAGACTCAAAGTATGGAGTTAATAATTACTGTGCATTCTAGGTGATTGAATACGTTTACTGCATAATGGTTGCCTAGCTTCATGCGTGTATTGAACATGTGAAATGTCAGATGCCGAGGAAAAATGATAGGGTCTTGATGTGTGTTTATGCGTGGAGGTGCATGATTGGAACACGTCTGGTTAGTATATACTTGGAATGCTATATATGCGGTTTTCTAATTATGTGAATATTGGTTTGCCTTTGTATGGCCTGTGTGACTAATATCGTGAAGGGTATATGCAGTCGCGAGATAAGGTTGCTTGCGATTAAATTTGATTGAGGTTTCGTTGCACGTTATAGACAAAGCAAAGCGGTGGTCGCTTGGCCTTTGAATGGTCATCGTTGATAGGTTGCATGGTTAGGCTACACGCGAGGTGAGCGAATTTCCTAACTGAGGGTTAGGATAATAACTTATTGAGATTTTATCTTACTGGTTATTGTATAACCATTTTTAGGTCATTGATGGATGCTCTTGGTTGTTGATTGTTGGGACTGATCGGACCTCGAACCCTAAGGATAAGGAAGGAAGTAAATTGATCCCTTTGCCCTTGTATATGTATTTTGTGCATCTAGCAATAGGACCAGTATGAAATGAGGTCGTTGTGAATTGTCTATTTTCTGACTATCCCTACTGTTGATGTTTGACCGAGGTTTTATATTTGTTTCCGCATGTGTATATTTCTAAGATAAAAAGAATGGTCGGCAACGCGTCCTGGGACGTCGCATTTCAATGACCGCAAGTGAAAAGGGGATTGTCGCGTTTTCGAGGGTTGGGAGCGTGGCAAAGTGTAGGCCCGTAATGGCTCATGATCAAGCGGTTTGTGATGTTGTCCATGAATCTTGGATTTTCGTCTTCTTTCTCTTCTCTTCCCCATCGCAACGTGCCTCTCAGTTTCTCTGTTCTAACTCTCATTTCATGTTACAATCGGTTGAGTAGAAAAGCAGGAGCTCTGCATAAATGTTGATTTCTCATTTAGATTGTCATGTATGTCGAGAAGCTACAAAGGTTGAACGAATGTCTTCTTATGGTCCCGTGAACTCATAAATCTATTGGTTTATGAGAGTGGCTATGGTCATTGCAGTGGCATCGAATTTTGCTGCTTTGGAACTTGGCAGTTTCCATATGAGAATTCATTGATATTTCATGCAACAGATTTGACATAGTTCTGTGATCGGTGAAGAACATCTTAACTAATAAAATTATGAAGTGTTGGTCAACCTGGGGCAATTTAGGATGTCTACGTTCACTGCTTGTTATGGGGAAATGATGCAGTCTTGCATGCAAAATGGTTAATACTTCTTTTCATGTTATTCTGATTCGTTTCGTTGCCCCAATACCATAACCGGTGATCTTTATTGATTCTACACGTTTGGTCCATTTGGTATATGGGATTGTTGTCTTGCTGGATTGGCATAGTAAAATGAGGTGTTAGTTTCATGCCCAATCTTTTATCTCTACTAATTTGCCCTGAATTGGTTCTAATTGCTGGAAGCACATCCTTTTTGGTTCTGCATTCGAGAAATTATGACCGTTTTTTGGTTTTGTTCAAGTGTTGGCTTGCCTTGAGGCGAATATTCGGATACATTCTTTTGTTTTTGTTGTAGATGAATTTGGATGCACACAATCAAAAGCTCCTGCTGAGATGATGAGTCATCGTTATTATAGGCAATCTTTTGTTCAAGCTTTGGCTTGTCTTGGTGAAGCTATTGAAAAAATTACATGCTCACTCTTCCTTTGAGGTTAATAAGGCAACATAAATTTTGACTCGTATGATTTTATTATGTCTATAGAAGTTAGAGAGGCATCATAGTGATTCCACTGTTTTTCTATATTTGGCATATTTATTTAACTGAGCATGAAAATTTGATGATGCATAGTTTCAATTGGATGCCTCTAGAAATATTATTGAAGTGGGGGTATCTGAAGGGGACTTTGGAAGTACTATAATTGGATTTATTGAGACTAAGAAATATCTAATTTTCATTTATAAAATGAAAGATTTGGTAAAGTAGATACTTTCTTGGGTATTAAAATTAAAAATATAGTGGGGATTATTCTTTGAGCCAAAGTGATCATGTGGAAAAGATATTGAACAAATTTCAATTTCTTAGATTCTAAAGAAATGAATAATCCATTTAATTTATGGTAGAGGGGTCTTTAATGTGAGTGTTATAGGGAATATATGCAATGCACTGTACTAGACTCGATATTTTTATTTTGTGTGTAAGTTAAGTACATCTATTTGTAATCCAAGTATAGAATATTGTAATCCAAGTACATCTATTTGTAATTCAACTCGGGTACTCCATCCTGGAGAATATGGGATTTCTGCTGGTTTTCGGAAACTATTGAAGCTTAACCAAGAAGGATTGAATCCCAGAATTGCTAGCTAGCTATACTGTTCAACGTTCTCTCTATTGGGTGCGCAGCAGAAGTCCGATATCTTTAGATTGGAGAGATCTCTAAGGGAAAGCCCAAGTCCGAGTCCATCAACATATCCAATTGAACCCATCTCAACTCAAAAGCAACTCAAAAGCTTAAGCTAGTGAGTTATAGGCCAATTAGGATATATTAATTGCTCCACACCACATCAATTCTCCGATGTGGGACTACTTCTCTAATACAGCTCACACGTGTATCCTAACAATCTCCCCCTCACGTGTGAGCTCCAGTGTTAGGTCTACTCCCCCTTAAACTAGATATCCTTCTGGCCCACGTTGTTACGCCACAACGCTTACCTAGGCCATCCTCACAGGCCCACGTTGTTACACCACAACGTTTACTTGCCCGGGAACCGTAATCATCGGCTCTGATACCAGTTGTTGGGAGCACGCAGCAGAAGTCCGATATCTATAGATTGGGGAGATCTCTAAGGGAAAGCCCAAGTCCGAGCCCATCAACATATCCAATTGGACCCATCTCAACTCAAAAGCTTAAGCTAGTGAGTTATGGGCCAATTAGGATATATTAATTGCTCCACACTACATCAATTCTCCGATGTGGGACTACTTCTCTAACACAGCTTACACGTGTATCCTAACACTCTCACTTGTAGTCTATCTTAAGCTGATATGCCAAGCAGGCCTCACAACTGATGTTGAGCACCCTGCTATATATGGAGAACTACTTTGTCAGTTTCAAGTGCTTGGAAGGAGTTGAGGAACAAAAGCAGGAAACAGCGATTTGTCATTAGCTACTTCGCGTCCACCATATGCTACAATGTAGAAGGTTTGATCATGTTCAGCAAGCACAGATGTCGCTCGTTTGAGAGAAGTTAGATTCATTCATGATGTTAAGATAGGTTACTAGTTAACATGAAAATCGAAGCCAAAAATCGAAAGTGAATGGTCTCATAAATTTATTCATTCTTTGATTTGGGAGTTTTTAAACAATTACAAATGTAGTTAGTAAGCAATAAAATTACTTCCTTACAGCAAAAAAAAGCGGAAAAATGACACTTTCAACTAGATTAGGAGTAAAGTAGGATCGACAAAAAAATAGATTAAATTTTCTGGCATAAAAAAAAAAAAAGACTAGATAGCTAGAAGAAAGAAAAAAGGAAGAAGAGAGAGCTGGAATAGAGAATAAACATTGTAGCCCCAATAAAACCAATGAACGGTTTATGACCCCTTGAGGTGTAAATCGGGTCATAACCCCCAGAGGTGTAAGGCAAGTCGTAACCCACAGAGGTGTAAGGCATGCCGTTGGCGAGCAACCAAGTGCCGCCAGGGATTAATTTCCCAACGGTGAACTTCGAAGCCTCTGTCGCGCTTGTGATGACATGGTAACCCGCCCATGTGACCCTATTTGCAGTTGATGACCCGGGGCCCGTGTTCATATACTCTCCATAATATAGAGTGTCCAATGCAAAGTCACTGTCCCACTCCAACCACCCAGCCGAGTCAATTAGGCTATCAAGGTAAGTCATCATGAAAACAGTTCTTGAATATTTTTGCCACGGTCTCCCAAGGTATGTCTTCACGGAGCTTTGAACCAATACCAAATCTGAATCAGCGGTGACTTTGCAGTTGAGTATGGAGATACCGGTGTTCATGTTGGGGTCGGTCCGACCTTGTGCAGTGATGGTATTGACCTTGTTAGGAGGGTTTCTAACATAGATGTTACAATTTTGGAAAACAACAGCAGCATTTCCAAAGATGAAGTCAGTGGTGCCATAGATGTCGCACTCTTTGTAGAATTGTCGTTCAGAATGAACAAAAAGGGTGTCCTGATAACCCTCAAAGCCACATCGATAGAAGACTGAGAGGTCAGAGCTGGAACGTAGAGCAACTGCTTGGTGATTCTCCGCACCAGCCGTGTTACGGAAAGTGATGTCTTGAGCAATGAATCCATTACCATCAACAGCTGAAACTCAAGATCTGGAATTATTAGTACTTGTATGTCTACCGGCACGTGTAATCTAAACCGGGAAGTATTTCAGCAAACTAAACAGAATCTCTAAATACTTGATCGACCACCTCGTAGTGCCGAAGAATTGTACAACCTTGTGCACTAATTCTTGCATTTCACAATCTAGATCCGCTTCATCTACTTATTATATGAACCGAAAACGTTTCCCAATCCAGGTCAATCTTCGACCAGATTAATTGAAGCCAAAGCTTATCATTCTCCTCCTCCTATTAGGCTTTATTATTAACAGCAGTTGAAACCCCGATTCGATCTATTTTTATATATACATCAACATCCCGGGTTTACGAGTGTGTTTGCTTCGGAAAATAGACCAATAAATCGCTACATGAATCAAGATGCATATGTGGAGTACAAAGTTTTCACTGTATTTATAGAAACTATGTAAAGATACTGTTTGTACGTTCTTCAACTTAAAAATAAATAGCTTTGAACAGTAATTTGAGCCCGATAATGTGGGATTATATGTACTTGTTAAAAATCATGAATATTGTATATGTTTAATGTCTTTCACATGCTTAGCGTACCAAATAAGAAGTCCTTTAAATATTTCTATGGTTTTGATCTAGGAAAATAAAGACGGTTGGTTCGCTCGTACGGGACTTCTTGCGGGGGCCACAACATAGAAAAAATGGAGCAATTCCTTTTGTTCTCCGGTTTGTACTTTAAGCATCTTAAGTTTCATGAGAATCGAGGCATGCTTAACTAATTGAAAATTTCTTTTTGACTTTATTAGGTCATTCAAAATATTTCTGCGAATCTGATCGCAATTTGTAACATAGCAGAAATCTTAGCTTTCTTCGACATTCCAACATTATCACAATTCATGCGGATAATTAAATCTATGATCTTATAAGGCATATTGAGTTACTAAGTTAAGCCTAGTGCCCCATGAATAGACTTGACTGACTGTTGATAACCTCCTTTAATTTCCTAAACAGTATTTATCCTGTATAAAGTGCAAAAATTCATAAATAAATTACATAATAAACTTACCAACAGTTGCTGAATTGAAGGTAGTAAATCCTCCAACAAAACTTTTGCTTCCGGTAATTATGGTCTTTCCAATTCCATCACCCACGAAGGCGATGTTCTCCAATTTTGATCCAACTTCAACATTCTCTTCATACGTACCAGCCTTGACATAGATTATGTATCTCGTTGTATCAGACCGCAGTGAAGCCGCAGTTACAGCTTCACTAATTGTATTGTAGTTCCCTGAACCATCTTGAGCCACCACGATATTGGCTGTAGATAGTGTGGGCGAAGACTGTAAGAGCTTCCGATCGCCGGGCCTCACCCAAGTAGGGAACTCATTGGTGTAGTTCGGGGTCGCATAGGGCATATAGTTTGCAGACAAAGTGTTGCTTATCAACTTGGAAACATTATTCGACATCAAGGGCAACACATTTTCTGAGACGCCGAGCTCGACAAACCCAGTCCTACAGGTCTCCAGGTTGGTCAGGGCGGTGCTAAGCCAGGTTTGCACGTCGTCCTGAGTACCCTGGCGATTGATAGTCCGGTTCAAGTGGTGAACCGTGTGCTCATGAAGCTTGAGGCAGTCAGCCCACGCGGCCTTCTCGCGTTCATCCCGGCACCTGGAGCCTAGCAAGTACGTGTGGGTCTGGGCGAGCTGCGCTCTGTCAAGGGCGACTTGCATGGAGGCTTTGAGGAAATGGGACCTCCGCTTGAGAGGGGTTTCCTTATGGTTGTGGGTCAAGAAGTACTCGCAAGGTTGTGGGTAAGGCATTTTGCTACACCATGATTTCACAACGCTGGAGGAATAGCTAGAGATGGTTTGAGATGGCAAAAGAGGCAAAAGGAGAAGGAACATGAACTTTTGATGGAAACCCATGTTGATGGATTTTGTGTATTGCCGAGTGGAATTAAAATGAAAGAGAAGTTGAGATTGGTGATGTCGAACTGGGGCGGTTCGCTTGCCTTGGATCGGTCCCATTATGTAGAAGTGAAGGCCTATAATGGTGACAAGAGGGAAGCAGCTACACACCTTCCAGGGAACCTGCATTTTAATATTATAGAATGACCAATAAGTTGCCGAAAAGAGGCGTGGAACGCGTCGTTGACACAACATGTGCAATGAACTATCCCTTCGAAATTTCTAGGGATTCAGATCGAATGGCTCATAGCTTGTGCCTAAAACCTTTAGCTATGTTAAGTCTTCAAAACCTGCCCTCCGCCAGTCTATCTCTCTCCTTTTTTTCCTAACTAACCTTGATTAGGATTTACATTATTTTTCTCCAAGACGACCATAAGCAAAAAGGCGTATGAACATCATACCGGCACGCGTTCCTGTGCTTCTTTTGTTAGTCCTTTTGATGGAAAAATTCAATGATTGATGCGATTTTTTATTTTATTATTACCCTTGTACAGACACAAGCATGTGGACGAGTTGGTTCATTCCGTGCAGAGAGGAATATGACTCTGGAAACTTTTGCATAGGACATAACTTTTGGTAGCTCGGACTTTTGACTCCAACGACTCCGCGAGGGGGACTTCACAGGCGGCTTCCCTGGACTCCAAGAAAAGAAAATTCCACATGTTTGCTCGACCAGTCGAAGGAAGGAGGGATCTCGAAAGTAAATTCCTCCAGAAATTCAGCCAGAAACTCTTCGTTGACTCATCGTAGGAAAATTTAAGCTTTCATTAAGGGGGACAGCAGATCAGTTTAGTCCTCATCGGGTAAGTTCCACGCTTCTTCTTCGTTTACCGAACACTGCGTACTAGCAGACACTCCAAGAAAGTGTACGCTTGCAATTTTGTTCCCACCGCTGCCGAGCACGCCGGGCAAGCCTATGCCTTCCACTGGAAAGAGTTCGGACACTCCCAGGAAACTTCCATTTGACTGATTTCGGTCAATGCAATCCGACTTATTTTCTATTGGATAGAATCTCTTCTGATCGCTCTTCTTGAGGTGAACATTGATGGGAGAAAGCCTCGAATTCAGCAAGTTTAAACCCGATCAGCAGAGTTTGAAGTTGAATAACTCTGATCGATAACACTCAAGATAAGGAGACAAAGATGTCTTTCCTTTCTAACACTTTATTTTACCTTATCGTAAACAATTATAAGACTTGCCTTTTATAGGCTTGATACATGACTCTTACATTTAATGACTCATCAAATATTTGTATCATTCTAAGGAGATAGATTCTTGGAATTTACAAAATATTAAACCAAACATAGAGATACGAATAGGCTTCTTAAAAGTAATACTAGATAAAAACTCTTCTTCCACCAGTCTTGGAAGTCAAACAGTTATCTCATAGATCAGTAACTTGTTTAATGAATTTGGTTTAATTAATAATAAACAGTTGCATTAATGAAAATAAAGAAGAAAGTGATATGCCAATCAGGCTAGACTATTGATATTCAGTACCTGCTGAAAACGGAGAACTAGTTGAAATGGAAATTGATGCTGAAAATTAAGAGAAAATGATTTTTATGGTTTTGTAAATTTCTTTTGTTCTTTGATTTGTTCACGATGTTAAGGACCGTGTGCTCGTAATGCTAGAGGCAGTCGGCCCACGCGGCCTTCTCATGCTCGTTGCAACATTTGGGGCCCAGCAAGTAAGCATTGGTTCGTGTGAATTGTGCTCTCTCAAGGGCAACTTGCATCGAGGCCTTGAGGAAATGGGATTTCGCTTGAGAGGGCTCTGGTTAGGGCTACGGGTTAAGAAGTGCTCACATGGTTGTGGATGAGGCATTTGGCTACATCATTATTTCACATCTCTAGTGGAATAGCTGGAAATGCTTTGAGATAGCAAGAGAGGCAAAAAGGGAAGGATCATGAACTTTTGATGAACACCCATTATCAATTGATTTTTTTATTTTTGCTAACTCGAGCGTTTTGAATGGTCAAAAGTATGAGTGGATGAAAGTAAATAAAGAGAGATGAAAATGTGAAAGAGAGAATTTGAGGTCGGTGATCTTAAATTGGGGTGGTCCATTTGCCTTGGTAAAGGGCAAGAATAGAAAGTGATAATAGTATAGGAGGCGTGCAGTTGCCTTACCTTTCGAGAAACCTACGTTTTCATTATTTTACTATGACCAATTGGTTGACTTTAACAATTGGAGTTTGCATTAATAGCCATCCATTTCATATGAAAAGGGAGAGTCGAGGAGTTAAATCCTCACCTTCTTTAGAGGTTGAGGTGGATGATTTAGCTTAAGGTATGGGTTTCGACTCTTATATCCTGTAAGGAGACATTATAAAGGTCTGAGAGTAAAAGTTAGAGTAGAAGTAAAGTATGTGACTTACCAAAAAAGAAATCAGTTGACCTAGAATTATGAGAATGACTAGAGTCAAGGAGAATGTTTCCGTGCGTGAGTCTCTCTCTTTTATTGACTAATATTATTTGTGGCATTTCCGTATCTCACCGAGATGATGGAAGTCCAAAAGGGACATGAACATCTCATGAGAACCCATTATTATGTTTAATTTGTTAACATGATCTTTTGACTAAGTACAGAACATTGCAATTATGGACATGATTTTCTAGAGACGGGGAGCTTTTCGTGCATCATTACAAGTTTAAATCTTTCCAAAGTCTCTCTCTTGGATTCCTTAAAGAAAAGTCATTATGAGATGGGAAGCTTTTCATGCACTATGTCTCGATTCATAAGATTAATGACACAATTGTCTTTTTATCCGAAGAACGCGATCAAAAATAAAAACTAACGTAAATTTACTATCATAATATACATTTGTATCCATATACATTTGTATCCATACACACTACTAGCACTCGAATTTTTCTATTAGTTCATTAATTACGAAAGATCACGAAGACTCAAGTCCGAACTCGGCCAAATCTGACCATGCTTTTCTCTCTAGGCCACAAATTCCCATGCCACGTGGCGCCTCTTCGCTGGCCCATCCTCACCACTGTGAGTTTGCGACTTGTTACCACCATGAGAAAACCCCAATTTTTTTTTTTGGTTGGAGCCGGGGAGCAGGCTCGTCCAATATTGAAATTAGAGTGGTTTTCTATTTTTTTTCTTAAAAAAGAAGGGAAAAAAGAAGAAGAAAGGCCTCTCTCTTTTATTCTTTTAATGGTTTTTGACGTTCAGAAGAGAGAGGTCTTCGGCTGGTCTTGGAGAAAAAGAAAGAACCTCTCTCGTCCATCTCTCCTCCATTCACTCCGACAACCACATCCACCGCCACCGACCTTCACGACCAGCCACCTCCATCGTCGCCATCCGACGACCTCTTGCCAGTGCTCTTCCCCACGCGACTCCTCCCTCCCCATTCCCATAATTTCTGGTGAGTTCTTAAGTCGTTCTGTTTTTCCAAGGATCTCGGCTTGAAGACGCTGAGAGGTAGGGGCGATCGGGTCCAGGGTGGGTAGGGTCCAGATTTGGACCCTGTACCCTACCCTGTTATAACCGGTTCCTCTTTTTTGGACCCTATACCCTACTCTGTTTTTATTGGACCCTATTTTGGACCCGACCCTGTTTTTCCGGTCCGGGAATAGGGTCAACCCTATTTTCATTGGAACCTGTTTTGCAACCGTTCGATATCATATACGGCTTTGAATTTTATATTAATTAGCAAAAAAACAATAACGTAATCTTCCTCACATTATAAGACAAAGCAAAAATCCTAACAATATATAAACATTAGCAACAAATACAGATCTAATATTAGTCTTATTCCCACAAATACTTCTATTATGATATAATGTGCTTACTAATGTGCTTACTAATGTGTATGCGACGGAGCTCTTATTAAAAATATATATTTCTTGAGTTAGACTGAAAATCCTTTAATTAGTGTTACAATAATTAGTAGCACTTATCCTGCGACTATAGTAATAGTTGAAAGTGAGACCATTAAAAAAGAAAAACAATACATGAGAATAATTATTTTTAACAATTCTTTTAAAACAATTCTCACTTAACTTGATTTAAAGAGAAACTTTCTTTTTTTAACAATTCTTTGAAGCAAAGAGACTCAAAAACACTATATAGAGAGACGATTTTATTTTTTTTAAAAGGGTAAAAATCGTATCCAAAACCGATCCGGTTTTTGGTGGGTCTTTGCTTGGATCCTATTCCCGGACCGATTTCAACCGGTTCCCAAAAATTGGAACCGGTTCCCGACCCTGTTTTTCGGGTGGTCCGGTCCGGGTTTGGGTAAATCCGGTCCGGTTGTACACCCCTACTGAGAGGCGACCAAACCGTAGTTCGACTTGTCTCGAACTTGCCCTATAGTCATTGTCTTTGAGCGGGGGAGCAGGCTCGTCCTTTTGAACTATTGATTGGGTCCGCCTATTGTAGGGCCCAGCTGACATTAATTTAAGAAAAGGAGGAAAAGAAAGTCAAAAAAGCAAAAAAGACCAGGAAGAAGTGGTTGTTGTGCGTAAAGAGCAACAAGAAAAATAAAGTGAGAGTGCACGAGAGAGAGCGAAGGAGAAGAAAACTTGGTGTGGGTCCGTGGTCCAAATTGAAGGCCAAACGATATTAGAATTGGCTTAAATTTTAGTATGTTGGTGGTTACGGGTTGTTTCGTTTTGAGAACCTTGTTTGCTTTATTTGTATTAATCTACTTTTGTTGTGATGAAATGCTATTTGAACATGCTTAACTAATTAAACGATGTTGGTTAATTAGCAACAGACGACCTTAGTTAGTTAAAACATCCATTCAACAATTTACGAGATTAGGTCATTGAAAGGATCTAATCACACGTGGAATGCATCATATATCTTATCATTTTTCAACAGACCTACAAAATCACAAGTTAAACAAATCTTGAGAGGCGTGAATAATTAATATAAATATCATAATTATCTTTAACATAGAAAATTATACTAGACAAATAAATGTCCATTATCTCTAACATCCCCTCACTAAGTTAACTTGAGTTTCAAATCAAGTGAAAATAGTGCCACGAAAACTATTTTCTTTTGAAATTAGCACCCAATAGATCCGAGATGGGGCGGCACGCAGTGGTGCTTGTGATAGCTCCAAGCTTCCGTCGACAAAGAGATTTCAATATGTTGCTTGTCCGATGGCGGCGAGAGTCTATTGGTGGCATCGGCTTCTTGAATTGAGAAATGAGAAGGTGAAGAGAGAATTTGAGATTCGTGGTCTTGAATTGGGGCGGTTCATTTGCCTTGGATTTGGTCCTTCTCTTTAGAAGTGAAGGGCAAGAATAGAAAGTTATAGTAGTCCAAGAGGCATGTAGTTACACCACCCTTCAGGGACCTGCGTTTCGATTATTGTATTATGACCAATCGGTTGACTTTGAATAATCAGAATGACTAGAGAAAAAGAGATTCCTAACTAAAATTATTCGTGGAATCTATATCTCTCCGACACGACCAAAGGCAAAAGGACAGATGGTCTCTCTGTACGCTGAAGTTTAATTTTCCTCTGGTTTTCAGAAATCCTTTTCAGAGACTATTGAACCTTAACCAAGAAGGATTCAATCCCAGAATTCCTAGCTAGCTAGACAGTTCAACGTTCTCTCACGACTCCAATTAATAAAAGATCGGTAGCATAGGAGGATTACTCTTGATGTTGCCTCTCAGAGAATTTTTAAGAAGAATTGTGTGCTTGATGCTGCAATACCAATCCGCGCTAGAGGTGGGAAAAAGCTATGAGAAGTGGTCGCTGTTCTAGCCCAGGGTCAGGGTGACATCTTAAGCTAATATGCCAAGCAGGCCTAACCGTTGATCTTGAGCATCCTGCTAAATATGGAGAACTGCTTTGTCAGTTTGAAGTGCTTGGAAGGAGTTGAGGAACAAAAGAAGCATGAAACAACGATTTATCACTAGCTACTTCGTGTTTACCGGGTGCTACAACGCAGAAGGCCTGATCCTATTTAGAAAGCGCGAATGTCGATCGCTTGAAAGAAGTTAGACTTGTTCACAATGTTAACATAGGCTACTTGTTAAAATGAAAATCGACGCCAAAAATCAAAAGAGAATGGTGTTCTAAATCTATTTATTCCTTGATTTGGGATTCTTAAACAATTAAAATTATATTTAATAATCAATAAAATTACTTCCTTATAGCAAAAAAGCCAAAAAGATTGTCGAATCGTCATAGGTGCAACAACGATATCGATTTGTTGGAATAAAAACTTTGAAGGTGAAACGCTCTAAACTCACACAGAGAAAAGGAAATGGATAGTTCTTTTGCTTTTCACTAAATTTCACCTTCACGAAATAAGATACAAGACTCTCCTATATAGACTTGTTACATGACTTTTGATCTTCCCCAAAAATACAGCTAGTGTTTCGGTAAAGTAAATCTTCTAGAAACTCACAAAACATTCACCAAATCTCATCATATCTCACCAAAAATCTCAAGAAGTAATCATTTCATCTAGAAATACGAAACGACTTATTAAAAAACAACGCAACAATTATGGCTCTTTTCCAATACATGTACCCAATAGTCTTTAGTATCAACTCTGGGATTTCGGTGTCGAAGGTATCGACATCAGCAACTCGATAGTCTCAGTGTCGAAGTATTTGGCACCGATGAATTTGGTTTAATTTCTAACAAAAATAACAGCTATTCAACTAGACTAGATTTCTAGAATAAAGAAAAAGGAAAGAAGAAGAATGAGCTGGAATAGAGGATAACCATTGTAGCCCCCACTAAAACCGATGAACAGTTTGTAACCCCCTGAGTATATCATGTCATAACCCTTAGAGGCGTAAGGCACGTTGTAACCCACAGAGGGGTAAGGCATGCCATCCGCTGGCAACCAAGTGCCGCTGGGGATCAAGTTCCCGGGGATCAAGTTCCCGCACTTGTGATGAACTTGCCCATGTCACCCTAAGCGATGACCCGGGGCCCATGTTCACTTGTGATGACATGGTAACCCAACCTTGCCCATGTCACCCTATTTTAGTCGATGACCCAGGGCCCATGTTCATATACTCTCCAAAGTATAGAGTGTCCAAGGCAAAGTCACCATCCCACTCTAACCACCCAAGCCTTGTCAATTAGGCTATCAAGGTAAGTCATTATGAAAGCAGTTCTCGAATATTTTTTCCACGGTCTCCCAAGGTACGTCTTCACGGAGCTTTGGACCGATATCAAGTCTGAAGCGGCAGTGACTTTGCAATTGAGGATGGATATGCCGGTGTTCTGCTTGGGGTCAGTCCGACCTTGTGCAGTGATGGTATTAATCTTGTTGGGAGGGTCTCTGACATAGATGTTACAATTCTGAAAAACGACGGCAGCATTTCCAAAGATGAAGTCAGTGGTGCCATAGATGTCGCACTCTTTGTAGAACTGTCGTTCAGAATCAACAAAAAGAGTGTCTTGATAACCCTCAAAGCCACAGCGATAAAAGACCGAGAGGTCGGAGCTGGAACGCAAAGCAACCGCTTGGTGATTTGCTGCACCGGCAGTGTTAACGGAAAGTGATGTCTTGAGTAATGAATCCGTCACCATCAACAGCTGAAACTCAGGGTGAGGAATCATCAGTATGGTTATGTCTACCGGTCCGTGTAATCTAAACCGGGAAGTATCTCAGCAAACTAAACACGGATCTCTAAATGCTTGATTTACTACTTCATAGAACCAAAGAATTGAACAACCTCGTTCTTTTAAGTTCCTCCAACTTCTTTAGGCAATCATTATCTAAGAAGATGTGATCCACTCCTATCTCCTGCTTTATCAGCAAGATAATTCACCAAATAAATGGCTCCATGTCCATTTTTATTCTGCAAATCGAACTTGCAGCAGAAGGTGCAGAACAATGGCGTTTCAACATCCTTTGCTTCTACCTTCCTATGTAATTTCCTTAAAGCAACTGCAGCTAAAGTCCAATGTACAGCTTCAGTTAGCAAGAGATCTATGAATCCGAGTTGTCCAGTTGTTTAGGGACAAGATCAATGGATCTGTTTTGCCCTTTCACTTTGGAGGTACTTCTCCATGCTTCAAATTCATCCATTATCAGAAGGTTTAATGCACTCCTACATCCAACTTTATTAGCTATTAGTTTGATTTTTTGTTCTGTTGGTGGTTATGGTTTGAGCCTCATCTCTTTGGTTCTCTATCTCAAACGACAAGCTGCACACTCTGGCACTCAATTGTCAGTGACTACGGTCGAGCTTCTTTCTGCTATTCTGGGTTGGTGGATATTATTTATGTTGGTAGTTTGTTTGTAAAAAAATCAAGAGGTGTTTTGTCCCACATTGTAAAGATGTGAGTATGCACGTAAACGAGATTTGATACTAACTACAATCATTAATTTTTATTTATTAAAAAATTATAATTTATTTTATAAAAATTAACCATAATGTCCTATTAAAACAATGCGATTGTTCACGAAGGAGTTATGGGCATTTTTATTATTTATTTATTTAATTCTAAATTTTATTATTTATTCCAACGGTTATCTTAGAGTTTGTATCTGTTTAGACATATATTCTATCTTTGGAAAGTCGTGTCTCTTCAAATATAACTTTTTGTTTTTACTATTAATTATTGAGTGTGTCTTTTCAATCATAATCTTCTTTTTCCAATTTTTGTTTTCTTTTGAAAGAATATATAGCCATTGTTTCAAATTGTTTCTTTAGAGAAACCCTGGAAAAATATTAAAATTACTATCTAGTATTCTTAATCGAGATTTTTTTGTATCGTAGAGGAAATTTATCAATGACCATTAGCAATATTGTAGAATAAATAAATCTTTAAAGAAAGTAATATAACGCCTCAATATCCGATTTGATTGCTCCATTGATTCGAACCCATATTTTTCCAACAATTTTAAGGATTTATTTGTACAACAATGGAGTCAGAGCCGGAAGAAGCGTAGGCCCATAATGGCTCATGATCAAGCAGTTTGTGATGTTCTCCATGAATCCTGGATTTTCATCTTCTTCCTCTTCTCTTCCCCATCACAACGTGCCTCTCAGTTTCTTTGTTCTGACTCTCATTTCATGTTACAATCGGTTGAGTAAAAAAGAAGGAACTCTGCATAAATGTTGATTTCTCATTTAGATTGTCATGTATGTCGAGAAGCTACAAAGGTTGAACGAATGTCTTCTTATGGTCCTGTGAACTCATAAATCTATTGGTTTATGAGAGTGGCTATGGTCATTGCAGTGGCATCGAATTTTGCTGCTTTGGAACTTGGCAGTTTCCACATGAGAATTCATTGATATTTCATGCAACAGATTTGACATAGTTCTGTGATCGGTGAAGAACGTCTTAACTAATAAAATTATGAAGTGTTGGTCAACCCGGGGCAATTTAGGATGTCTACGTTCACTCCCTGTTATGGGGAAATGATGCAGTCTTGCATGCAAAATGGTTAATACTTCTTTTCATGTTATTCTGATTCGTTTCGTTGTCCCAATGCCATAACCGGTGATCTTTATTGATTCTACACGTTTGGTCCATTTGGTATATGGGATTGTTGTCTTGCTGGATTGGCATGGTAAAATGAGGTGTTAGTTTCATGCCCGATCTTTTATCTCTACTAATTTGCCCTGAATTGGTTCTAATTGTTGGAAGCACATCCTTTTTGGTTTTTTTCAAGCATTGGCTTGTCTTGAGGCCAAAATTCAGATACATTCTTTTGTTTTTGTTGTAGATGAATTTGGATGCACACAATCAAAAGCTCTTGCTGAGATGATGAGTCATCGTTATTATAGGGCAATCTTTTGTTCAAGCTTTGGCTTGTCTTGGTGAAGCAATTGAAAAAATTACATGCTCACTCTTCCTTTGAGGTTAATAAGACAACATAAATTTTGACTCGTATGATTTTATTATGTCTATAGAAGTTAGAGAGGCATCATAGCGATTCCACTGTTTTTCTATATTTGGTATATTTATTTAACTGAGCATGAAAATTTGATGATGCATAGTTTCGATTGGATGCCTCTAGAAATATTATTGAAGTACTATAATTGGATTTATTGAGACTAAGAAGTATCTAATTTTCATTTATAAAATGAAAGATTTGGTAAAGTAGATACTTTCTTGGGTATTAAAATTAAAAATATAGTGGGGATTATTCTTTGAGCCAAAGTGATCATGTGGAAAAGATATTGAACATATTTCAATTTCTTAGATTCTAAAGAAATGAATAATCCATTTAATTTATGGTATATGGGTCTTTAATGTGAGTGTTATAGGGAATATATGCAATGCACTGTACAAGACTCGATATTTTAATTCTGTGTGTAAGTTAAGTACATCTATTTGTAATCCAAGTATAGAATATTGTAAAGTTATTACCAGAATTTTGGTTATCTTAAGAGGACTAAAAATTTAGGATTGTTCTGTAATAATTATTAGGTGTATTAGGAGTATACACTGATACTAATCGGATTACAAGTGTGAGAGATAAACAATCCACTTCTAGATGAATTTTCACATTAGGTGAATGTGTTGTTTCTTGGGCGAGCAAGAAACAAATGTGCATAACTCACTCAACAATGGAATATGAACTCATTGCTTTAGTAGCAACAAAAAAAGAGGCTGAATGGAGCAGGAATTTGTTGTTGGATATCAAATTATGTCCTAATCCTATGCCTCATAGTTTTATCTATTGTGATAGTCAAGCTATTTTGGCAACAGCTTATAATAGCACTTATAATGGTAAGTTTAGACATCTTAGCCTAACACATGAGTAGGTGAGACAATTTATTAAAGATGATACTATAATAATTGTCTTCGTAAGGTTAAGCAAGAATTTAGTCAATCCTTTTATAAAAACTTTATCAAGAGACATGGTAAATATGACTTTACAAGAAACGGGGCTAAAACCCTTTAATTAAAATCATCAGTAATAATAGTAACTCAACATTTTTCTAGAATATCACTAGCTACTGTGATGTCCTGGATTTTTTGACTTGTTGTGGAGATTTCTATCCAAATTCGGTTATCGGACTTTTCAGATGTTGAGACTAATTTTTGGACTTTGGCCTCATTATTTCCCCCAAAATTTTCGGGTACTCAAAAACGTTGGGCGTAGGACCGTCGAGTTGAAATTTTGGACCCGAGACCCCGTCACTTTTTCCTTCCCTCTCCCCCTTCTCTCCCTCACGTGCGCCCCCTCTCTCTCTCTCTCCCCCCGCCCCCCCCACCCTTTTTCCTCTTTTCCCGCTGCTGCCGCTGCCCCCTTCCCTCTCGCGGCCCCTCCCTCTGCATTTCTTATTTTTGCCCCCTGCCCCCACCTGCTGTCCTTTCTCCCCCTCCTCCTCCTTTGACTTTTCAAACTCTCTCTCTCTCTCTCTCCCCGGCTGCGATCGACTGCCGCTGCCTTCTACTTCTTCTTCTTTTTCTTCTTCAGTTGCTGGTTTCCCTAGGTCGACGAAGCTGCTGCTGTTGCTGCGCTTTCGTGCTGCAAACCGCCACCACAGCAGCTCCGTCACCCCGCCAGCTCACCGTCGGCCCGCCGGTCTCGCCGCCCGGCCGACCACCACCCCGAACCGCCGATGTTCTGCTCCCCCTCCTTCGTTCTCTTTGCCGAACTGCTGTTGCCGCTGTTTCTATTTTGCCGCCCCTATCGACGGCAACCACCACCACCTTAGCTGCCTCTCGCCGAGCCGGAGTCGTCCACCGCCGTGCCGTTAGCTGCGAGGAGCCGCGCCGAAGCCAGCCGCTCCTTTCTTCCTCCTCCTCCGCTCACCGCAGCTGTTGCTGCGTTCCTTCTGTGCTTGACCAGACGCCGCCGCGGTTCCTTGCCGCCGTGTTGCGTCCGTTCGTCGGAGAACTCACTGACCAAGACCGTCGGTCCATCCGCCGGCCAGCTCAGCCGCTGCCGTCGCCGTCCCTCTCTCGGGTTTCGGCCAAAACCGCGACCAGCGGCCTCGCTGCCTTTCGCAGCCACCAGATCTGGTCGCCAGAGGTGCTGGCCGCCGTCCAAACGTCGCCAGCCGTCCTCTAGCCACCGAACCAGCCGCCCCCTCTTCTCCCAGCCGTATTGCGCCCGAACCAGTCATCGCCGGAGCTCCTCGCCGGTCGCCGAAGCTGCTGGCCGCCGTCCAGACGTCGCCGGAGCGCCCACTGGCCGGCCCCGTGCCGCCTCAGCCCCGGTCCCCTCCGTTTCCCGGCCGTTTGTCGCGCGGACAGCCCTCTCTTGGCCAAGATCCGGTCCCGTGCCGCCCCGCCTCAACGTGTCGAAGATTCCCGAGCATTCCCCTCGTCGCCACCGTCGTGCTCGTGTCGCCGGAAACGCAAATCAGTAAGTTGTTTTCCTAATTCCTTAATTAGGGGATAATCTTGTATTAGGGTAGTTTAATTAGTGCTAAACGTGATTAGTGACTAATTGTGATTAGTTATGCTTGGTTGTGTGTTATATGCCCTAAGTGGGATTTTTATCAGCTAATGGTGGCTTGAGTATGCTTGTGGCTAATTAAATTGGATTATGATTAATTAGCATTATTTTATTATACTAATCCTATTCTTGGTTAATTAATTTAGTTAATAAAGGATTAGTAGGGATTATTCATGGTTAATTATTTTGGAAGAATAATTAATTATAACCGTATTATTTTATGGAAATTATTTACTTATGGAAATATTATATTTTGTGGAAATTAATTAATTAATTATAATATTAATTAATTTCGAATTATTGGTTATTTTGGATAATTAATTATTTTGGAAGAATAATTAATTATGATGACTTGTTGAGGATAGATTAAAGTGAGAAATAATTACATGTATTCGATTATCATTTATGGATGAAAGGTTGATAGTTATGACTATTTTGTGTGAGAGTTAGTTAATTATCGGGATAATTAACTATAGTATTTTTCCTGAGTATTGAGATGGATTATGAGAATTATGGGAGTTTATAATTATTTAGTTATAGTCAATTATTTATGGGAATACTTGGCTACGATTAAATAATGGAGGTATGCAATTGTTTAGTGAAATATGTATTTCTGAGAATTATGTTGACTCGTGTGATTACGTGCTGAAGTAATCACAAGTGGTTAGTTAACTGTATTTTCTTTACGTGCAAAATTGCGGTATTTTGATATGTGTGCATAACCACGCCAGTATTGATTGTTGAGGAAAGAGGAAACTGGCATGAGTGGTAGATGCGCTAATATGATCACGTAAATGAGACGCGATTGATGGATTTTGGTTACTCGATGGATTTTGGGGAAAGCATTACCAATGGATTTTGGATACTCGATGGATTTCGGAAGATGCGACTGATGGATTTTGGTTACTCGATGGATTTCGGAAGATGCGACTGATGGATTTTGGTTACTCGATGGATTTCGAGAAAAGCGTTACTAATGGATTTTGGATACCCAATGGATTTCGAAAGACGCGACTGATGGTTACTCAATGGATTTCGAGAAAAGTGTTACCAATGGATTTTGGATACCCGATGGATTTCGGAAGACGCAACTAATGGATTTCGGCTACTCGATGGATTTCGAGGAAAGCGTTACTGGTGGATTTTAGATTTGGCCCTAAGTGGAACTAGTAATTTGGATACGTATAGAGACTCGAATTATGGAGTTAATAATTACTATGTGTTCTAGGTGATTGAATACGTTTACTGCATAATGGTTGACTGGCTTTATGCGTGTATTGGGCATGTGAAATGTTAGATGCCGAGGAAAAATGATAGGGTCTTGATGCGTGTTATGCATGGAGATGTATGATTGGAACACGCCTGATTAGTATATGCTTGGAATGCTATATATACGATATTCTAATTATGTGAATATTGGTTTGCCTTTATATGGTCTGTGTGACTAATATCGTGTAGAGTTTATGCAGCCGCGAGGTAAGGTTGCTTGTGATTAGATTCGATTGAGATTTCGTTGCACGTTATGGACAGAGCAAAGTGGTGGTCATTTGGCTTTAGACTTGTCATCGTTAATAGGTTGCATGATTAGGTTGCACCCGAGGCGAGCAAGTTTCCTAACTGAGGCTTAGGATAATAACTTACTAAGATTTTATCTCACTGGTTATTATATAATCATTTTCAAGTCCCTGATGGATGCGCTTGGATGTTGGTTATTGGGACTGATCGGACCTCGAACCCTAAGGATAAGGAAGGAAGTAGATTGACCATTTTGCCCTTGTATATGTATTTCTTACGCCTAGCAATAGGACTAGTATGAAATGAGGTCGTTGTGAATGGTCTATTTTTCTGACCGTCCCTATTGTTGATGTTTGACCGGGGTTTTATATTTTTTTCTGCATGCGCATATTTTTAAGATTAAAAGAATGGTTGGTGACGCGTCCTAGGACGTCGCATTTCCATGACCGCAAGTGAAAAAAGGGATCGTCGCGTTCTCGAGGGTCGAGGGCGTGACATCCCCATTGGACACAATATTTAATGGATAAAAACAAGTTATTGAATGTGATTGTTTGATACTAATGTAGTCCTGATATGATAAATCAATATCATCTATTATATTTTGTAGGTTGAATTGAATTCTTAATGAAGTATAATACAAATTTGTAATGTGTTGGTAGTAACATAAACACATGGTAGATACTTCACTTATATGAGCTCGGACATGATGTTGCTTATGAAAGTTATAGTTGCTTTCTAGAGAGCTTATGAAATGGGATCAAGCACAAGGCCATAACAGTGTGGAGTAATATTGAATTTCTCGATGAAATAAGAGATTAGTATATGTGTAGGATGTTTGATTCTATTATTTAAAAGTACAAGTTTCAAGCCAAGTTACTTGTCACTTTGATAGAGTTTTGATATACTTGCACCAAATAAAGATTTAACTCGAAATAGACCTTTATGTAGGTATATTAATCTCATAGAAATTTTGACTGTATATTTTTAATGTTTTATGTTGTTTTTGTTTTACAAACAAAGTGGGGGATCGTTGGTAGTTTGTTTGTAAAACAAATCAAGAAGTGCCTTATTCCAAATCAACAAGATGTAAGTGCGTATGTGGAGGAGGTTTGGCACTAACAATTGATCATTAATTTTTATTTATTAAAAAATTCGAATTTATTTTTATAAAAATTAACCATAGTGTCTTGTTGAAACAGCGCAATTATTAATGAAGGAATTATGGTTATTTTTATTTATTTAATTTTGAATTTTATTATTTCTTCCAACGGTTATCTCAAAGTTCGTATTTGTTTAGACATAACTTCTTAGTTCTTGGAAAGTTGTGTCTCTTCAGATATAACTTATTGTTTTTTGGCTATTAATTATTGAGCATATCTTTTCAATCATAATTTTCTTCTTCCAATTTTCATTTTCTTTCGAAAAATATACATTTGTTGTTTCCGATTGTTTTCCTAAAGAGATTTTGGAGAAATGCTAAAATTGCTATCTAGTATTCTCAACTTAGATTTTGTTGTATCCTAGAGGAAATATACTGATGACCATTAGCAATATTGTGGGACAAATAAATCTTTAAAGAAAGTAATATCACACCTCAAAGTTCGACTTGATTGCTTTATTGCTTCAAATCCATATTTTTCCAGCACATCAGGTAGAAGGAAGACATTTCAAACATCCAGTTATGCCGAGAGCTCAGATTCAACTGCTTTCGATCAATGTAGTCCAACTTAGCTTCTATCAGAGAATCTCTAGTTACTACTCTTGAGGTGAACAGTTGCACCAACTCGCCTCTATGTTGCTGATGTTTTTTTTTTTTTTTTTTTTTATGTTGATTATCCTGGAGAAAGAACATTGCTTCTACGTTCCGCATTAGCTTGCTCATCTAAAATCAGTTTCACGCCCCATCCAATACGAAGTTGAATCCTCAGAAGAAAAACGGAGCTATATAGTGCAGTATGCGCAGTATAGGGAGCTAGTGAAGCGAAAAAGATCTTTTGAACTTGCAGTCTTCAACTCGGGTACTCCATCCTGTCGAATATGGGATTTCTGCTGGTTTACGGAAATCTTTTTCGGAAACTATTGAAGCTTAACCATGAAGGATTGAATCCCAGAATTGCTAGTTAGCTAGACTGTTCAACGTTCTCTCACCTGTAGTCTATCTCAAGCTGATATACCAAGCAGGCCTCACAACTGATCTTGAGCACCCTGCTATATATGGAGAACTACTTTGTCAGTTTCAAGTGCTTGGAAGGAGTTGAGGAACAAAAGCAGGAAACAGCGATTTGTCATTAGCTACTTCGCGTCCACTGTATGCTACAATGTAGAAGGTTTGATCATGTTCGGCAAGCACAGATGTCGTTCGTTTGAGAGAAGTTACGATGTTAAGATAGGCTACTAGTTAAAATGAAAATCGAAGCCAAAAATCGAAAGTGAATGGTCTTATAAATTTATTCATTCTTTGATTTGGGAGTTTTAAAACAATTACAAATGTATTTAGTAAGCAATAAATTTACTTCCTTATAGCAAGAAAAAGCGGAAAAATGACACTTTCAACTAGATTAGGAGTAAAGTAGGACCGACAAAAAAATAGATTAAATTTTCTGGCCAAAAAAAAAGACTAGATAGCTAGAAGAAAGAAAAAAGGAAGAAGAGAGAGCTGGAATAGAGAATAAACATTGTAGCCCCAAATAAAACCAATGAACGGTTTATGACCCCTTGAGGTGTAAATCGGGTCATCACCCCTAGAGGTGTAAGGCAAGTCGTAACCCACAGAGGTGTAAGGCATGCCGTTGGCGAGCAACCAAGTGCCGCCAGGGATTAATTTCCCGATGGTGAACTTCGAAGCCTCTGTCGCGTTTGTAATGACATGGTAACCCGCCCATGTGACCCTATTTGCAATCAATGACCCGGGGCCCGTGTTCATATACTCTCCATAATACAGAGTGTCCAATGCAAAGTCACCGTCCCACTCCAACCACCCAGCCGAGTCAATTAGGCTATCAAGGTAAGTCATCATGAAAACAGTTCTTGAATATTTTTGCCACGGTCTCCCAAGGTATGTCTTCATGGAGCTTTGAACCAATACCAAATCTGAATCGGCGGTGACTTTGCAGTTGAGTATGGAGATGCCGGTGTTCATGTTGGGGTCAATTCGGCCTTGTGCAGTGATGGTATTGACCCTGTTAGGAGGGTTTCTGACATAGATGTTACAATTTTGGAAAACAACAGCAGCATTTCCAAAGATGAAGTCAGTGGTGCCATAGATGTCACACTCTTTGTAGAATTGTCGTTCAGAATGAACAAAAAGGGTGTCTTGATAACCCTCGAAGCCACATTGATAGAAGACCGAGAGGTCAGAGCTGGAACGCAGAGCAACTGCTTGGTGATTTTCCGCGCCGGCAGTGTTACGGAAAGTGATGTTTTGAGCAATGAATCCATCACCATCAACAGCTGAAACTCAAGATGAGGATTTATTAGTACTTGTATGTCTACCGGCACGTGTAATCTAAACCGGGAAGTATTTCAGCAAACTAAACAGAATCTCTAAATACTTGATCGACCACCTCATAGTGCCGAAGAATAGTACAACCTTGTGCACTAATTCTTGCATTTCACGATCTAGATCCACTTCATCTACTTATTATATGAACCGAAAACGTTTCCCAATCCAGGTCAATCTTCGACCAGATTAATTGAAGCCAAAGCTTATCATTCTTCTCCTCCTATTAGGCTTTATTATTAACAGCAGTCGAAACCCCGATTCGATCTAGTTTTATATATACATCAACATCCCGGGTTTACGAGTGCGTTTGCTTCGGAAAATAGACCAATAAATCGCTACATGAATCAAGATGCATATGTGGAGTATAAAGTTTTCAATGTATTTATAGAAACTATGTAAAGATACTGTTTGTACATTCTTCAACTTAAAAATAAGTAGCTTTGAACAGTAATATGAGCCCGATACTGTGGGATTATATGTACTTGTTAAAAATCATGAATATTGTATATGTTTAATGTCTTTCACATGCTTAGCGTACCAAATAAGAAGTCCTTTTAATATTTCTATAGTTTTTTTAATATTTCATAGAAAAAATATAGCATCTTTTTTTTATCTAGGAAAATAAAGAAGGTTGGTTCAATCGTACACTTGAGTGCCACAAGGACTTCTTGCGGGGGCCACAACATAGAAAAAATGGAGCAAATTTTTTTCCTTTTATTCTCCGGTTTGTACTTCGAAATTTATTAAAAAAAAAAAAAAATCTTAAGTTTCATGAATTTTGAGGCATGCTTAACTAATTGAGCAGAAATTTAAAAAAAAAAAAAATTCCTTTTGACTTTATTAGGTTGTTCAAAATATTTCTGTGAATTTGATCGCAATTTGTAACATAGCAGAAATCTTAGCTTTCTTCGACATTCCAACATTATCACAATTTACACGGATAATCAAATCTATGATCTTATAAGGCATATTGAGTTACTAAGTTAAGCATGGTGCCTCATGAATAGACTTGACTGATGGTTGATAACCTCCTTTTATTTTTCTAAATAGTATTTATCCTATATAAAGTGCAAAAATTCATAAATAAATTACATAATAAACTTACCAACAGTTGCTGAATTGAAGGTAGTAAATCCTCCAGCAAAACTTTTGCTTCCGGTAATTATGGTCTTTCTAATACCATCACCCATGAGCACGATGTTCTCCAATTTTGATCCAACTTCAACATTCTCTTCATACGTACCAGCCTTGACGTAAATTATGTACCTCGTTGTATCAGATCGCAGTGAAGCTGCAGTTACGGCTTCACTAATTGTATTGTAGTTCCCTGAACCATCTTGAGCCACCACGATATTGGCTGTAGACAGTGTGGGCGAAGACTGTAAGAGCTTTCGATCGCCGGGCCTCACCCAAGTAGGGAAGTCATTGGTGTAGTTTGGGGTCGCATAGGGCTTATAGTTTGCAGACAAAGTATTGCTTATCAATTTGGAAACATTATTCGACATCAAGGGCAACACGTTGACTGAGACGCCGAGCTCGACAAACCCAGTCCTACAGGTCTCCAGGTTGGTCAGGGCGGTGCTAAGCCAGGTTTGCACGTCGTCCTGAGTACCCTGGCGATTGATAGTCCGGTTCAAGTGGTGAACCGTGTGCTCATAAAGCTTGAGGCAGTCAGCCCACGCGGCCTTCTCGCGTTCATCCCGGCACCTGGAGCCTAGCGAGTACGTGTGGGTCTGGGCGAGCTGCGCTCTGTCAAGGGCGACTTGCATGGAGGCTTTGAGGAAATGGGACCTCCGCTTGAGAGGGGTTTCCTTATGGTTGTGGGTCAAGAAGTACTCGCAAGGTTGTGGGTAAGGCATTTTGCTACACCATGATTTCACAACGCTAGAGGAGTAGCTAGAGATGGTTTGAGATGGCAAAAGAGGCAAAAAGAGAAGGAACATGAACTTTTGATGGAAACCCATGTTGATGGATTTTGTGTATTGCCGAGTGGAATTAAATGAAAGAGAAGTTGAGATTGGTGATGTCGAACTGAACTGGGGCGGCTCGCTTGCCTTGGATTGGTCCCATTATGTAGAAGTGAAGGCCTATAATAGTGACAAGAGGGAAGCAGCTACACCACCTTCCAGGGAACCTGCGTTTCAATATTATAGAATGACCAATTGGTTGCCAAAAAGAGGCGTGGAACACGTCGTTGACACGACGTGTGCAATGAACTGTCCCTTCGAAATTTCCAGGGATTTAGATCAAACGGCTCGTAGCTTGTGCCTAAAACCTTTAGCTATGTTAAGTCTTCAAAGCCTGCCCTCCGCCAGTCTATCTCTCTCCTTTTTTTCCTAACTAACCTTGATTAGGATTTACATTATTTTTCTCCAAGACGACCATAAGCAAAAAGGCGTATGAACAGCACACTGGCATGCGTTCCTGTTCTTCTTTTGTTAGTCCTTTTGATGGAAAAAATTCAATGATTGACGTGATTTTTTTATTATTATTATTACCCTTGTACAGACGCATGTGGACGAGTTAATTCATTCCGTGCAGAGACGAATTTGACTCCGGAGACTTTCGCGTGGGACATAATTTTTGGTACCTCGAACATTAACTCCAACGACTCCCGCGTCGGGGGGGGGGGGGAGGGGGAGGCGGGAACTTCACAGGCGGCTTCCCTAGACTCCATGAAAACTCCACATGTTTGCTTGACCGATCGAAAGGAGGGTTCTCGAAAGTCAATTCCCCTCCATAAATTCAGCCAGAAACTCTTCGTTGACTCATCGTATGAAAAATTAAGCTTTCATTGAGTGGAACAGCGGATCGGTTTATGTTAACATGAGCTGTCAATTAAGGCCTCAATAGGAAATTTTTTCTATTTAAAGTGTCTTATGAGCTGTCAATTAAGGCCTCAATAGGATAATTTTTATTTATTTAAAATCTTTGTATATTTGTGTCTTCTGATTTGATGGAGATTCTATGGTGGTTGAGGGCAGTGTATATATGTGTATTTATAATCTTGTAAAGAATGAAAGGAATACAAGGAAAAATTTTCATCTACTTTTTAACATGGTATCAAAGTGATGATCTAGGGACTCTCTGATCATTCTGATCAAGATTTGAATTCCTTATCGTGGCGTAGCCGCGCAGTAGTTTCGCGCGGTTGCCGTGCCGATTGCACCCGCTAACAAGACTCATGGCGGATGACAATCCACCCACCGAGATAGTTCCTTCGACTCCAATGGAGGGCGCTACGAATTCTCCAGGCGTTGTAGTCCCGCATCAAGCTTCGGGAGGGACTTCCACTACTGATGCACTCCTTGAAACCTTGACTTCCAAGTTGACACAAATCTTGACTCACCATCAGGCTTCACCTTCTCATGTTGAAAACTCCGCCCCACCAATTGCAGTCAAGTTGGATGGTCGTAAGTATGGCCTTTGGTCCCAAGTTGTCGAGATGTATATCTCCGGGAAGGACAAATTGGGATATATCAATGGGGATCTTCCCCCACCACTTCCAACCGACCCTAGTTTTCAGAAGTGGAAGACTGACGATAGTACAGTTAAAGGATGGCTCATCAATTCCATGGACCCGGCATTGATTGGAAATTTTATCTGATAGTACAGTTAAAGGATGGCTCATAAGTATGGGATTCGGTGGCTACTATGTTCTTTGATGGCACCGATGTCTCCCAATTGTATGATTTGAAGCGACGTTTGTCCCGACTGAAACAGGCAGGCGATCCGATTGAAAAGTATTATAATGAGCTCCAGCGTTTATGGCGGGAGGTTGATTTTCGAAGGCCTAATCCCATGACTTGTCCTCGTGATATTGAGTGCTACAACGCTCTTGTTCAAGAAGACCGAGTATATCTCTTCCTTGATTGGCTAGATGACCGCCTTGACAAAGTCAGGGCTGATGTTCTACAAATGCATCCCTTCCCGACAGTGGAGCAAGCCTATGCCAGGGTGAGGCGGGAGGATGTACGCCAAGCTGTTATGCTATCTTCAACCAAACCACCTAGCACCGCGGCAACCCTGGTGTTGTGTGGTGGGAAGATTACCTCACGCTTTCTCGAGGCCAACAATGAGCCCAAAGCCCTCCAAATGGTCCCTCCTAATATTGCGTCTAGTGGAGGGAGGACTAACAATGGTTCGAAGGCTAAACCACAACACCTAGGAGGTTGTACCCATTGTGGTAATTCTAAACACACTAAAGATACCTATTTTAAATTGCATGGTTAACCAGATTGGTGGAAGGAGTTGCAAACCAAGAAAAAGACAGAAAATGCTATAGGACGGGGGTAGGCATCGTTGGCTACCGGAACCTCACCCCTCACTTTGGTACCGTAGGTAGACACTACCAATACTTCTAATGCGGCTCCTGAAAGTAACACTGGGTGTGCACTTGTTAGTAATTCTCAAGGTGGTAGGGAGGGGTGGATTGTTGATTCTGGGGCAACAGATCACATGACACCCAATCGTGACGATATTATATGCTACACTGCTCCAAGGAGACAGAGTATTTATAATGCGAATGGCACTAGTTATCCTGTCACTGGGGCTGGCAATGTTGTTCTTACACCTTCTTTATTACTGTCTCACACTTTATTAGTGCCCTCTCTATCTAATCGTTTACTCTCTATTGGCCAACTCATTGATGCTTTGAAGTGTTGTGTTCTTATGTATCCGTCTTTTTGCTTATTTTAGGATATCCTCACGAAGGAGATTATTGGTCGTGGTACTAAAAGGGGGGCTGTACTATGTTGATGACTTCCATGCAGGTCGAGCACATCACACAAGTAATGGGTCTACTAATAAAGAGAAAGCAATTCGGTTATGGCATCGTCGTTTAAGACACCCGTCTTTTGGGTATTTAAAGCATTTATTTCCAAACTTGTTTCATAATTTGTCAGATACTGAATTCCAGTGTGAGACATGTATTTTGGCAAAAAGTCATCGTGTCTCTTTTCCTTTGAGTTTTAATAAGAGCACCAGTCCGTTTTCTTTGGTTCATTCAAACGTGTGGGGTGCTTCACCGCTTACTACTCTATCTAGCATTTGTTGGTTTGTAACATTTGTGGATGATTGTACCCGAATGTCTTGGGTTTATTTAATGAAGCATAAAGATGAAGTGGCAGCAATATTTCGTATGTTTCATCGGATGATTACAACGCAGTTTGGGACTCAAATTCAAGTCCTTCGTAGCGACAATGGTGGGGAATATATTAATCAGCATCTTGTAGCTTACTTTCAATACCACGGGCTTATACATGAAACATCTTGCACCAAGACACCCCAACAAAATGGTATTGCTGAGAGGAAGAACCGCCATATCCTCGAGATGGCATGGGCACTCCTTTTAGGTGGTCAAGTTTCTCCCTGTTTTTGTGATGCTACTGTGGTAACAGCGGTACATTTGATGAATAGAATGCCCTCTCGCGTGTTGAATTTTCAAACCCCACTTCAAGCACTTGCATCCTATGTTTCTCTTCCTTCGATCATGACAATACCTCCCAAAGTGTTTGGGTGTGTGGCATACGTCCATATCCACAAGAACCAACGGACAAAACTCGATCCATGTGCGGTGAAGTGTATTTTCATTAGTTATGGCACTCATCAGAAGGGATACCGATGTTACAATCCAACTACCAAGAAAACCCACATCACAATGGACGTCATCTTTGTCGAGTCTGAATTATTTTTTCCCACACCCAATTATACCTTTCAGGGGGAGACTTCTAGTGAAATGACAAATTGGTGGGAAGGTGGTGTGATGGCAGGTGTTGTGGCTGATTTTGCTAAGGAAAATGTTGATTTTGCTTTGAAAGAAAATGACCCCGTAGTGCTAGCACCTTGCGACACAAGGACTAGTGATGCACAAGCTAAGGTGCAAGGTGACAAGTGGGTTGACATTCTGCAGCATTGACAGGCAATGGTGTGGTTACAAATCATAGTGGGACACTGGAAAATGAGCAGCAGTGCACTGAGGAATCTGATCATCAGATTGATTGGATACAAAAAACAAACGAACAATCTCAAGAACAGCTCCCTCCACTTCAAAATATCCCCTCTTTAGTACCTAACAATTCTCCTGAGGATACTCCTGAGGTAAGTTCCCTTACCACACAGAATTTGTTTGTTGATACTGATGTAACTATTAGTTATAAATTGCCCGACCGGCATAATCGTGGCAAGGCTCCTAATAGGTACTCACCAGATGTAGAAAAACGAAGGTCGAAGTATCCGATCACCAATTATGTTTCGACGAAGCAGTTGTCGGGACCTTTAAAGGCATTTGTCTCGAATGTCTCTGCTAGTAGAATTCCTAGTAGAGTTCAAAAGGCAATGAGAGATCCCAAGTGGGTTCAAGCAATGCAAGAAGAGATGGAGGCTTTACAAAAAAAATGAGACTTGGAGACTTGAGAGTTACCGAAGGGAAAGAAGGCAGTAGGATGCAAATGAGTCTTCACCATCAAATATAAAACAGATGGTTCAGTTGAGAGGTACAAGGCATGTCTGGTAGCAAAGGGATATACCCAAACCTATAGCGTGGACTACCATGAAACATTCTCTCCTGTTGCAAAACTGAATAATGTGCGGGTATTATTATCACTTGCAGCAAATTTGGACTGGCCCTTACATCAATTTGATGTAAAGAATGCGTTCTTACACAGAAATTTATAAGAAGAGATCTACATGGAAATCCCATCAGGATATGCGTGTGCTGATAAATCGGAAGTGGTATGTAAACTTGAGCAGTCATTGTATGGGTTAAAGCAATCACCACGGGCTTGGTTTGGTTGCTTTAGCTCTGCAATGAAAAGGTATGGGTACACTCAAAGCAATTTAGACCATACATTGTTCTTGAAACGACAGCGTGATAAAGTGACGACATTAATTATATATGTAGATGACATGATCATCACAGGAGATGACCTTGAGGAGATCACAGAACTTCAAAGGAAACTGGCAAATGAGTTCGAGATGAAGAACTTGGGGGGCCTAAAATATTTTTTGGGTATTGAAGTGGCCAGATCAAAGGAGGGTATATTCTTATCTCAACGGAAGTATGTGTTGGACTTGTTGGCTAAGGTGGGGATGTTGGATTGCAAACCTGCTGATACCCCTATAGTACAGAATTATAAACTTGGAGTTTTTCCTAATTAGGTATCGACCAATAAAGACCGATATCAAAGGTTAGTAGGGAGACTGATTTATCTATCGCACACTCGGCCTGACATTGCATATGATGTAGGAGTTGAAAGTCAATTTATGCACGCTCCCAGTGAAGAGCATATGAATGTTGTAGTCCGGATTTTACGCTACTTGAAGTCAGCACCAGGGAAAGGACTATTCTTTGCAAAGAATAATCACCATGAGGTGAAAGGATTTACGGATGCCGATTGGGCTAGCAATACCTCGGATAGGAGATCGACGTCAGGCTACTTCACATTTGTGGGAGGAAACTTGGTTACATGGAGGAGTAAAAAACATAAAGTAGTAGCTTTGTCAAGTGCTGAATTCAAGTTTTGAGGGGTGGCTAAAGGACTATGTGAGCTTTTGTGGCTAAAGAAGTTGTTGACAGAACTTGGTTTTCCACTTACGTTAGGAATGCGACTATTTTGTGACAATAAGGCCGCGATTCAAATTTCCCACAACCCGGTTCAACATGACCGCACTAAACATGTTGAAGTTGATAGGCATTTTATCAAGCAAAATTTGGATGATAAGGTGGTGAATTTTTCATTTATCAAATCTGAAAACTAGTTGGCGGACATACTTACAAAGGCAGTATCGAGTCGAGCATTCCGCAGCTCACTTGTCAAGCTGGGTATCAAAGATATCTTCTCACCAGCTTGAGGGGGAGTGTTAACGTGATCTGTTAATTAGGGCCTCAATAGGAAAGTTTTTCTATTTAAAGTTTTTCAATATTTGTTGCTAATATGAGCTGTCAATTAGGGCATCGATAGGATAGTTTTTATTTATTTAAAATATTTGTATATTTGTGTCTCCTGATTTGTAGGAGATTCTATGGTGGCTGAGGGTGGTGTATATATGTGTGTTTATAATCTTGTAAAGAACGAAAAAGGAATACAAGGAAAAAAATTTCGTCTACTTTTTAACATGGTATCAAAGCCCATGATCTAGGGACTCTACGTTCATTATGATCAAGATCTGAATTCCTTGTCGTGGCATAGTCGCGCAGTGGTTTCGTGCGGTTGCCGTGCTGATTGCACCCGCTATTAGGACTCATGGCGGATGACAATCCACCCACTGAGATAGTTCCTTCGACTCTAATGGAGGGCACTATGAATTCTCCAGGCATTGTAGTCCCGCACTAGGCTCCGGGAGAGACTTCCACTACTGATGCACTCCTTGAAATCTTGACTTCCAAGTTGACACAAATCTTGACTCACCATCAAGCTTCACCTTCTCATGCTGAAAACTCTGCCCCACCAATTGCAGTCAAGTTGGATGGTCGTAATTATGGCCTTTGGTCCTAAGTTGTCGAGATGTATATCTCCGAGAAGGACAAATTGGGATATATCAATGGGGATCTTCCCCCACCACTTCCAATCGACCCTAGTTTTCGGAAGTGGAAGATTGACGATAGTACAGTTAAAGGATGGCTCATCAATTCCATGGACCCAGCATCGATTGGAAATTTTATTCGTTTCTCAATAGCATAGGCAGTATGGGATTCGGTGGCTACTACGTTCTTTGATGGCATCGATGTCTCCCAGTTGTATGATTTGAAGCGACGTTTGTCTCGACTGAAACAAGCAGGCGCCCCGATTGAAAAGTATTATAATTAGCTCCAGGGTTTATGTCGGGAGATTGATTTTTGACGGCCTAATCCCATGACTTGTCCTTGTGATATTGAGTGCTACAATGCTCTTGTGCAAGAAGACCGTGTATATCTCTTCCTTGATGGGCTCGATGACCGCCTTGACAAAGTCAGGGCCGATGTTCTACAAATGCATCCTTTCCCAACGGTGGAGTAAGCCTATGCTAGGGTGAGGCAGGAGGATGTACGCCAAGTTGTTATGTTGTCTTTAATCGAACCACCTAGCACCGCAGCAGCCCTAGTGTCGCATGGTGGGAAGGTTACCTCACGCTTTCTCAAGGCCAACAATGAGCCCAAAGCCCTCCAGATGGTCCCTCCTAATATTGCGTCTGGTGGAGGGAGGACTAACAATGGTTCAAAGGCTAAACCACAACACCTAGGAGGTTGTATCCATTGTGGTAATTCTAAACATACTAAAGAGGGGGTATTTTGAAGTGGATGGAGCTGTTCTTGAGATTGTTCGTTTGTTTTTTTGTATCCAATCAATCTGATGATCAGATTCCTTAGTGCACTGCTGCTCATTTTCTAGTGTCCCACCATGATTTGTAACCACACCATTGCCTGTCAATGCTGCTCATTTTCCGGTGTCCCACCATAATTGGGAAGGTGGTGTGATGGCAGGGGTTGTGGCTGATTTTGCTAAGGAAAAGGCTGATTTTTCTTTGAAAGAAAATGACCCCATAGTGCTAGCACCTAGCGACATGAGGACTGGTGATGTACAAGTTAAAGTGCAAGGTGACAAGGGAGTTGACATTCTGCAGCAGGCAACATTGATAGGCAATGGTGTGGTTACAAATCATGGTGGGACACCGGAAAATGAGCAGCAGTGCACTAAGGAATTTGATCATCATATTGATTTGGTACAAAAAACAAACGAGCAATCTCAAGAACAGCTCCCTCCACTTCAAAATACCCCCTATTTAGTACTTGACAATTCTCCTAAGGATACTCCTAAGGTAAGTTCCCTTACCACACATAATTTATTTTTTGATACTGATATAACTATTGGTTATAAATTACCTGACTGGCATAATTGTGGCAAGGCTCCTAATAGGTACTCACCAGATGTAGAAAAACGAAGGTCGAAGTATCCGATCACCAATTATGTTTAGACGAAGCAATTGTCGGGACCTTTAAAGGCATTTGTCTTGAATGCCTCTGCTAGTAGAATTCCTAGTGGAGTTCAAGAGGCATTGAGAGATCCCAAGTGGGTTCAAGCAATGCAAGAAGAGATGGAGGCTTTACAAAAAAATGAGACTTGGAGACTTGTAGAGTTACCAAAGGGAAAGAAGGCAATAGGATGTAAATGGGTCTTCACCATCAAATATAAAACAGATGGTTCAGTTGAGAGGTACAAGGAACGTCTAGTGGCAAAGGGATATACCCAGACCTATGGCGTGGACTACTAGGAAACATTCTCTCCTATTGCAAAACTGAATACTGTGCGAGTATTGTTACCATTTGCAGCAAATTTGGACTAGCCCTTACATCAATTTGATGTAAAGAATGCGTTCTTACACAGAGATCTAGAAGAAGAGATCTACATGGAAATCCCACCAGGATATGCATGTGCTGATAAATCGGAAGTGATATGTAAACTTGAGCGGTCATTGTATGGGTTAAAGCAATCACCACGGGCTTGGTTTGGTTGCTTTAGCTCTGCAATCAAAAGGTATGGGTACACTCAAAGTAATTCAGACCATACATTGTTCCTGAAACGACAGCGTGACAAAGTGACAGCATTAATTATATATGTAGATGATATGATCATCACAGGGGATGACCTTGAGGAGATCACAGAACTTCAAAGGAACCTGGCAAATGAGTTTGAGATGAAGAACTTGGGGGGCCTAAAATATTTTTTGGGTATTGAAGTGGCCAGATCAAAGGAGGGTATATTCTTATCTCAACGGAAGTATGTGTTGGATTTGTTGGCTGAGGTGGGGATGTTAATTGCAAACCTGCTGATACCCCTATAGTACAAAATCATAAACTTGGAGATTTTCCTAATCAGGTATCAACCAATAAAGACTGATATCAAAGGTTAGTAGGGAGACTGATTTATCTATCGCACACTCGGCCTGACATTGCATATGCTGTAGGAGTTGTAAGTCAATTTATGCACACTCCTTGTGAAGAGCATATGAATGCTGTAGTCCGGATTTTACGCTACTTGAAGTCAGCACCAGGGAAATGACTATTCTTTGCAAAGAATAATCACCATGAGGTGAAAGGATTTACAGATGCCGATTGGGCTAGCAATACCTCGGATAAGAGATCGACGTCAGGCTACTTCACATTTGTGGGAGAAAACTTGGTTACATGAAGGAGCAAGAAACAGAAAGTAGTAGCTTTGTCAAGTGCTGAAGCCGAGTTTCGAGGGGTGGCTAAAGGACTATGTGAACTTTTGTGGCTAAAGAAGTTGTTGATAGAACTTGGTTTTCCACCTAAGTCAGGAATGCGACTGTTTTGTGATAATAAGGCCGCGATTCAGATTTCCCACAACCCGGTTCAATACAACCGCACTAAACATGTTGAAGTTGATAGGCATTTTATCAAGCAAAATCTGAATGATAAGGTGGTGAGTTTTTCATTTATCAAATCTGAAGACCAGTTGGCGGACATACTTACAAAGACAGTATCGAGTCGAGCATTCCACAGCTCACTTGTCAAGCTAGGTATCAAAGATATCTTCTCACCAGCTTGAGGGGGAGTGTTAACATGAGCTGTCAATTAGAGCCTCAATAGGAAAGTTTTTCTATTTAAAATCTCTCAATATTTGTTGCTAATATGAGCTGTCAATTAAGGCCTCAATAGGATAGTTTTTATTTATTTAAAATCTTTGTATAGTTGTGTCTCCTGATTTGATGGAGATTCTATGGTGTCTAAGGGCGGTGTATATATGTGTATTTATAGTCTTGTAAAGAATGAAAGGAATACAAGGAAAAATTTTTGTCTACTTTTTAACAGTTTAGTCCTCATCGGGTAAGTTCCACGCTTCTTCTTCGTTTACCGAACACTCCGTACTAGCAGACACTCCAAGAAAGTGCACGCTTGCAACTTTGTTCCCACTGATGCCGAACACGCCAGGCAAGCCTATGCCTTCCACCAAAAAGAGTTCATACACTCACTGTAAACTTCCATTCGACTGATTTCGGTCAATGCAATCCGACTTATTTTCTATTAGACAGAATCTCTTTCGATCGCTCTTCTTGAGGTGAACATTGATGGAAAAAAGCCTCGAATTCAGCAAGTTTAAACCCGATCAGCAGAGTCTGATGTTAAATAACTCCAATCGATAACACTCGAGATAAAGAGACAAAGATGCCTTTCCTTTCTAACACTTTATTTTACCTTATTGGAAACAATTATAAGATTCGCCTTTTATAGGCTTGATACATGACTCTTACATTTAATGACTCATAGATTCTTGGGAATTTACAAAAGATTAAACTAGACATAGAGATATGAATAGGCTTCTTAAAAGCAATACTAGAATAAAGACTTTTCTTCAACGCATGCACCAGTCTTGGAAGTCAAACAGTTATCTCATAGATTAGTAACTTGTTTAATGAATCGACGACTTTTAGTGAATTTGGTTTAATTAATAACAAACAGTTGCATTAATGAAAATAATATGCCAATCAGGCCACACTTTTTTTTTTTTTTGGGTAAAGGTAAGTATTATAGATGAGATTTCCAACAGAAAATATACAAGGGGTAAGACTCGGCACCAACCCACACTCATCGGGACAGCATGTCACTGGAGTGGGGGGGGGCGAGTACACAAGGACAACAAAAGATACTACAAGAAACAGAACAAGGGCAGCATACCACCCCTCGCTAATAAAAAAAATTTAGGGTCTAATCCCCAATTACGCTATAGTCTCCTATTTCTCAGGTTGTTGGCTACCGAATTAAAAGAGAGACCTTTATCTTTGACCGCTTTGGTAAGATGCTACTTCATAGAAGGCACATAAAGGTTGGAGGACCGGAATGTAATGTCATTCCTAGTCTTCCAAATTACATAACAGGAAGCACCGAAGGAGAACTTGGCGATGTCAACATAAAAACCACTTCCTGAGAGTGTTGGTAATCCATCGAAAATTTTCCACCCATGAACGGTTACTCCAAGGGAGATTACATTTAGTAGCCCAAAAAGAAGTGAGGGAGTTAGACACATGACAGTTAAAAAAGAAATGATTGATAGAGTCTGGCCTTATATTGCATAAGGCACAATGAACCATAGGGAGCCTATTAAAAGACATTAGAAAAACCTGCGTAGGGAGATGGTTCCGAATGATAAGCCAAAGGAGAAATTGATACGGAGGGGCCAAAGCCTTGCTCCATACAAAGGAGGCCCACAGGACCGGCGTCACTTTTCTCCGGATAACTGACCACGTGGACGTAGTAGAGAAGATGCTCGAAGGATGCTTGAGCCAAGTAAAAGTATCCCTCATGGGGTTTAACAAAGGAAGCGGAACCTGCCATAAGAGTATGTCATGTGACACGGTCTGGCCATCCTATGAGAAAAGGTCTGCTACCTTAGCATTCCTAGGTAGAGCCGATTGGTAAATATAGGTATCGTCGAAGATCGAATTTAAAGGGCCTATGTCAAGCCATGGATCAAACCATAACGAAGCAATTTGTCCATTACCAATCCTCCATTTGAAGAAGCTTATGATTTCCCCCCGCAACGCAAGTAATTTCCTCTAGGTCCACGAGCACAAGGTCAGGGGGGGGTATTCCAGAAATTCTTTCTTTTGAGGTGGATGGCATGTATCCACTTGCACCATAAGGATTCCTTATCAAAGAAGAGGATCCAAATATGTTTAATCATGGCAGCTTTGTTGCTATCTTGGATTCTTCTAATCCCAAGTCCCCCTTCTTGTTTTGGGAGACAGACATCATCCTAGGAAACTTTTGCCCCCTGGGTCCAAGGCCGAGTCCTTTCCATAGAAATTGCCAACAGATTTGTTCTATTCTATCAACAACAAATGATGGGAGCCAAAGATAGATGCCCAATAAACTTGTATGGCATACAACACTGATTTGATAAGTTGCAATCTCCCCGCGAAAGAGAAAAAACGATAAGTCTAAGATTGAACTCTAGACGTGAGTAAGCATACTAGGGTATTACAGTCCGCTTTGGTTAACCGAGATGTGATGATTGGAATGTCAAGATAGCGAACTGGAAGGGACCCCTTTCTGAAGTTCAGGATTTGTAAGAGCTGAGTTTGAGTAGCCTCTGTTCCACCCGAGAGGAACACCTCACTCTTGCTATTATTTGGGAGTAGGCCACTCCATTGGGAGAAGATATTTATTCCCCCCTTCATACAGGATACCGAAGCCAAATTGCCTTTACTAAAAATGAAAACATCATCGGCAAAAAATAGATGTGATAGACGAGGATTCTTACATCTCCAATAAAACCGATACTTAGGCTAGCTTGCTTGAGATTCCAGGATTCCTGTCAGCACTTCCATTGCTAGGGTGAATAAATAGGGGGATACCGGATCACCTTGTCTAAGACCACGGCCACTATTGAAGAAATCATGAAGTTCTCCATTCAGTGAGAGAAAATTTTGGGGTGCAAACACATACCAAAATAAGATGTATGAACCGTGTCGGAAACCCGAAAGCTATCAGAGTTTCCTCCAGAAAGTCCCAATCAAGAGTATCATAAGTTTTCCTGAAGTCAACCTGGATAGCACATTTAGGAGAATAAGTGTCCAAGTGGAAACCGCTAAATAACTCTTGGGCCAACAGGCCGTCTGAACCGGGCTTATAATAGAGGGAAGTACTACAGAGATTCTGTTGGACAAGATCTTTGTGATGCATTTATAAATAGTATTATAACACGCAATAGGCCGAAAATCATTTACCGAAGATACATTCGATACTTTGGGAACCAGCGCAAGGATAGTACAATTTGACTCCCGTAGTAGACGCCCAGAATTGAAAAAATCTAGGATAGCCTCTATTATTGAGGGTCCAACCGTCTCCCAGTTTTTCTTAAAGAAATCAGAATTATATCCATCAGGACTCGGGACTTTATTCCCAACCAGGGAGAACATTGTAGCCCTAATATCCGAAGGAAGAATAGGCTCAAAAAGGTATCTAACTTGATCATCATTAAGGGTGTGCTTCAGAACTTCCTTGATCTCACTGGAAGAGACTCGTATGGGCGTGTTCACTGGACCCAGAAGATCCTGAATGTAAGACACAAAAACCCGCTGGACTTCTTCAGTATCAGTGACCATATTTCCGGCACTATCCTGGATTGAGAGGATCCGATTGCGTAGGTGATGGTGTTTGACTGAGTGATGGAAGAAACTAGTATTCTAGTCACCCTCCTTTAGCCATCGAATCCTAGATTTATGTTTGAAAAATGATTCGTCAAGGGAACGAAGTTTGTAAAAGTCACAAGTTTGGGCTGATTCGATCTCAGCTAGAGATACATTCTGCGGGTCCCGAAAGAGCGCTTCTTGGGTGTCGAAAAGAACCTGCTTGGCAGTTGCAGCTTGCAAAGAAATGTCAGCGTACACCTCTTTATTTAGATGCTTTAACCTGTTTTTCAGTAGTTTAAGCCTACTGTATAACTTATACATAGGAGTACCTGGAATAGGGGTTTCCCACACCTGGGAGACCATGGCATTGAAATCCGGATGAGTCATCTAGAAGTTAAAGAATTTAAACGGCCTTTTCTGTGGGCGAGAGGCCAAAACTCTGACCAACATCGGGGAGTGATCCGAGATGCCAGGGGATAGAAAGGCGGCTTCTGAATACGAGTAATCCATGCTCCATTTTCTATTGACTAGTACTCGGTCAATTTTCCTCTGCTTGCGGTGAACTCCCAAAGAGGTAGACCATGTGAAGCGCATCCCAACATACCGGAGATCATCCAGGTCGGCTTGACAAATGCATTCACTAAACTCATCAAAAGAGGGGAGCCAAGTCTCGGGCTCCCTAGGCGATCCGAGGAGTCCCGAATTGCGTTGAAATCACCCGCCATTAACCAAGGGTCATCCGAGAGGGTGGAGCTCAATCGGATAATATCACTCCATAGAGGCCTTCTAGCAACAAATGTGTGTTCCCCATACACTGCCATGAATGGCTTGGCTTGACACATAGAAGCTTTTAAACTCGACCAGTACTAGGTTCCAACCAACCCAAATATGGCCCCTTACTGAGTGTTCATAATTTCCAATCCATTGCCATCCCGAGCATAAGCTAGATGAAATGGATCCAAAAAGGTGGGGCGATACCTTAGTCTCCAACAAGTCAAGACAGCAGATTTTATTCTCACACACAAAATGCCTAACTTCAAATTGCCTAACCGGGTCTACAAGACCCTGTATATTCCAAAAAGCTATGTTCATTCAAAAAATAAAAGTATAGAGGCCTACTTACGCTTCCCATATCGCCGTTTGCTATCAGGCCAAACTGTTGATATTCAGTACCCGCTGAAAATAGAGAACCAGTTTGTCAATTTAAGTGCTTGGAAGGAGTTGTGAGGAATAAAAGCATGAAACAAGGACTGTCGTAGGCTCCGTCAGGCTTATCGGGTGGCACAATGCTAAAGGCGCGATCATTTTCTGAAAGTTTGATAAATTGACGATCCATGGACGAGTGGTGTGAATGCCAATCACTTGAAAGAATTCGATTTGTTCACGATGTTAAGGTAGGCTACTAGTTGAAATGGAAATTGATGCCGAAAATTAAGAGAAAATGATCGAGGCCTTGAGGAAATGGGATTTCGCTTGAGAGGGCTCTGGTTAGGGCTACGGGTTAAGGAGTGCTCACATGGTTGTGGGTGAGGCATTTGGCTACACCATTATTTCACATCTCTAGTGCAATAGCTGGAAATGCTTTGAGATAGCAAGAGAGGCAAAAAGGGAAGGATCATGAACTTTTGATGAACACCCATTATCAATTGATTTTTTATTTTTGCTAACTCGAGCGTTCTGAATGGTCCAAAGTATGAGTGGATGAAAGTAAATAAAGAGAGATGAAAACATGAAAGAGAGAATTTGAGGTTGGTGATCTTAAATTGGGGTGGTCCATTTGCCTTGGTAAAGGGCAAGAATAGAAAGTGATAATAGTATAGGAGGTGTGCAGTTGCCTTACCTTTCGAGAAACCTGCGTTTTCATTATTTTACTATGACCAATTGGTTGACTTTAACAATTGGAGTTTGCATTAATGGCCATCCATTTCATATGAAAAGGGAGAGTCGAGGAGTTGAATCCCCACCTTTTTTGGAGGTTGAGGTGGATGATTTAGTTTAAAGTATGAGTTTCGACTCTTATATCCTGTAAGGAGACATTATAAAAGTTTGAGAGTAAAAGTTAGAGTAGGAGTAAAGTATGTAACTTACCAAAAAATATTATTTGACCTAGAATTATAAGAATGACTAGAGGCAAGGAGAATGTTTCCGTGCGTGAGTCTCTCTTTTTTTATTGACTAATATTATTTGTGGCATTTCCATATCTCAATGAGATGATAGAAGTCCAAAAAGGACATGAACATCTCGTGAGAACCCATTATTATGTTTAATTTGTTAACATGATCTTTTGACTAAGTACAAAACATTGCAATTATGGACATGATTTTCTAGAGACGGGGAGCTTTTCGTGCATCATTACAAGTTTAAATCTTTCCGAAGTCTCTCTCTTGGATTCCTTAAAGAAAAGTCATTCTAAGATGGGGAGCTTTTTGTGCACCGTGCCTTGACTCATAAGATTAATGACACGATTGTCTTTTTATCTAAAGAACACAATCAAAAATAAAAACTAACGTAAATTTACTATCATAATATATATTTGTATACATACACACTACTGGCAATCGAATTTTCTCTATCAGTTCACTAACTACAAAAGATCACGAAAACTCAAGTCCGAACTCGGCCAAATCCGACCAGGCTTTTCTCTCTAGTTCCACAAATTCCCATGCCACGTGGCGCCTCTTCGCTGGCCCATCCTCACCACTGTGAGCTTGTCACTTGTTACCACAATGAAAAAACCCCAATTTTTTAATTTTTGGGTCGGAGCCGTGGAGCAGGCTCGTCCAATATTGAAATTAGAGGGGTTTTCTATTTTTTTTCTTAAAAAAGAAGGAAAAAAAAAAAGGCCTCTCTCTTTTATTCTTTTAATGGTTTTTGACGTTCAGAAGAGAGAGGTCTTCGGCTGGTCGTGGAGAAAAAGGAAGAACCTCTCTTGTCCATCTCTCCTCCATTCACTCCGACAACCGGTCCACCGCCACCAACCTTCACGACCAGCCACCTCCATCGTCGCCATCCGACGACCTCTTGCCAGTGCTCTTCCCCGCGCGACTCCTCCCTCCCCATTCCCATAATTTCTGGTGAGTTCTTAAAGCAAACAAGGTTCTGTTTTTCCAAGGATCTCGGCTTGAAGACGCTGAGAGGCGACCAAACTGTAGTTCGACTTGTCTCGAACTTGCCCTATAATCATTGTCTTTGAGCGGCGGAGCAGGCTCGTCCTTTTGAACTGTTGATTGGGTCCGCCTCTTGTAGGGCCCAGCTGACATTAATTTAAGAAAAGAAGGAAAAGAAAGTCAAAAAGGCCAAAAAGACCAGGAAGAAGTGGTTGTTGTGCGTAAAGAGCAACAAGAAAAATAAAGTGAGAGCGCACGAGAGAGAGCGAAGGAGAAGAAAACTAGGTGCGGGTCCGTGGTCCAAATCGAAGGCCAAACGATATTAGAATTGGCTTAAATTTCAGTATGTTGGTGGTTACAGATTGTTTCATTTTGTTCATTGAGAACCTTGTTTGCTTTATTTGTATTAATCTACTTTTGTTGTGATGAAATGCTATTTGAACATGCTTAACTAATTAAACGATATTGGTTAATTAGCAATGGACGACCTTAGTTAGTTAAAACATCCATTCAACAATTTACAAGATTAGGTCATTGAAAGGATCTGATCACACGTGGAATGCATCATATATCTTATCATTTTTCAACAAACCTACAAAATCACAAGTTAAACAGATATTGAGAGATGCGAATAATTAATATAAATATCTTAATTATCTTTAACATAGAAAATTATATTAGACAAATGCCCATTATCTCTAACATCCCCTCACTAAGTTAACTTGAGTTTCAAATCAAGTGAAAACAATGCCACAAAAACTATTTTCTTTTGAAATTAGCACCTAATAGATCCGAGATGGGGTGGCATGTGGTGGTGCTTGTGATAGCTCCAAGCTTTTGTCGACGAAGAGATTTCAATATGTTGCTCGTCTGATGGTGATGAGAGTCTAGTGGTGGCATCGGCTTCTTGAAACGAGAAATGAGAAGGTGAAGAGAGAATTTGAGATTCGTGGTCTTGAATTGGGGCGGTTCATTTGCCTTGGATTTGGTCCTTCTCTTTAGAAGTGAAGGGCAAGAATAGAAAGTGATAGTAGTCCAAGAGGCACGTAGTTACACCACCCTTCAGGGATCTGCATTTCGATTATTGTATTATGACCAATCGGTTGACTTTGAATAATCAGAATGACTAGAGAAAAAGAGATTCCTAACTAAAATTATTCGTGGAATCTATATCTCACCGACACGACCAAAGGCAAAAGGACAGATGGTCTCTCTGTACGCTGAAGTTTAATTTTCCTCTGGTTTTCAGAAATCCTTTTCAGAGACTATTGAACCTTAACCAAGAAGGATTCAATCCCAGAATTCCTAGTTAGCTAGACAGTTCAACGTTCTCTCACGACTCCAATTAATAAAAGATCGGTCTCGCACAGGAGGATTACTCTTGATGTTGCCTCTCAGAGAATTTTTAAGAAGAATTGTGTTCTTGATGCTGCAATACCAATCCGGGCTAGAGGTGGGAAAAAGCTACGAGAAATGGTCGCTGTTCTAGCCCAGGGTCAGGGTGACATCTTAAGCTAATATGCCAAGCAGGCCTAACCATTGATCTTGAGCATCCTGCTAAATATGGAGAACTGCTTTGTCAGTTTGAAGTGCTTGGAAGGAGTTGAGGAACAAAAGAAGGATGAAACAACGATTTATCACTAGCTACTTCATGTTTACCGGGTGCTACAACGCAGAAGGCCTGATCCTATTTAGAAAGCACAAATGTCGATCGCTTGAAAGAAGTTAGACTTGTTCACAAGGTTAAGATAGGCTACTTGTTAAAATGAAAATCGACGCCAAAAATCAAAAGAGAATGGTGTTCTAAATCTATTTATTCCTTGATTTGGGATTCTTAAACAATTAAAATTATATTTAATAATCAATAAAATTACTTCCTTATAGCAAAAAAGCCAAAAAAATTGTCGAATCGTCATAGGCGCAACAACGATATCGATTTGTCGGGATAAAACCTTTGAAGGTGAAACGCTCTAAACTCACACAAAGAAAAGGAAATGGATAGGTCTTTTGCTTTTCACTAAATTTCACCTTAACAAAATAAGATACAAGACTCTCCTAAATAGACTTGTTACATGACCTTTGATTTTCCCAAAAATACAGCTAGTTTTTCGGAAAAGTAAATCTTCTAGAAACTCACAAAACATTCACCAAATCTCATCATATCTCACCAAAAATCATAAGAAGTAATCATTTCATCTAGAAATACGAAACGACTTATCAAAAAACAACGCAACAATTATGACTCTTTTCCAATATAGGTACCCAGTAGTCTTTTGTCTCAACTCTGGGATTTCATTGTCAAAGGTATCAACATCAGCAACTCGATAGTCTCGATGTCAAAGTATTTGGCACCGATGAATTTGGTTTAATTTCTAACAAAAATAACAGCTATTCAACTAGACTAGATTTCTAGAATAAAGAAAAAGGAAAGAAGAAGAAGAAGAAGAAAGAGCTGGAATAGAGAATAACCATTGTAGCCCCCACTAAAACCGATGCATAGTTTGTAACCCCCTGAGTATATCATGTCATAGCCCCTAGAGGCGTAAGGCGCGTTGTAACCCACGGAGGGGAAAGGCATGCCATCCGCTGGCAACCAAGTGCCGCCGGGGATCAAGTTCCCGACGGTGAACTTTGAAGCCTCCGTTGCGCTTGTGATGACATGGTAACCTGCCCATGTCACCCTATTTGTGGTTGATGACCCAGGGCCCATGTTCATATACTCTCCAAAGTATAAAGTGTCCAAGGCAAAGTCACCGTCCCACTCTAACCACCCAGCCTTGTCAATTAGGCTATCAAGGTAAGTCATTATGAAAGCATTTCTTGAATATTTTTTCCACGGCCTCCCAAGGTATGTCTTCACGGAGCTGTGGACCGATATCAAGTCTGAAGCAGCGGTGACTTTGCAATTGAGGATGGATATGCCGGTGTTTTGCTTGGGGTCAGTCCGACCCTGTGCAGTGATGGTATTAATCTTGTTGGGAGGGTCTCTGACATAGATGTTACAATTCTGAAAAACGACGGCAGCATTTCCAAAGATGAAGTCAGTGGTGCCATAGATGTCGCACTCTTTGTAGAACTGTCGTTCAGAATCAACAAAAAGAGTGTCTTGATAACCCTCAAAGCCACAGCGATAAAAGACCGAGAGGTCGGAGCTGGAACGCAAAGCAACCGCTTGATGATTTGTTGCACCGGCAGTGTTACGGAAAGTGATGTCTTGAGCAATGAATCCGTCACCATCAACAGCTGAAACTCAAGGTGAGGAATTATCGGTATGGTTATGTCTACCGGTCCGTGTAATCTAAACCGGGAAGTATCTCAGCAAACTAAACACGGATCTCTAAATGCTTGATTTACTACTTCATAGAACCAAAGAATTGAACAACCTTGTGCGCTAATTCTTGCATTTCATGATCTAGACCTACTTCATATACTTATTATATGAACCGACTGCACTTTCCAATCCAGGTCAATCTTCGACTAGCTTAACTGAAGCCAAAGCTTATCATTCTCCTCCTCCTATTAGGCTTATTTTTAGCAACAGTCAAAACCCGATTCGATTTATTTTTATTTATATATAAAATTCCCGAATTTATAAGCAATTTTTCTTTGGGAAAGATACCAATAAATCGCTACATGAATCAAGATGCATACTTGGAGTATAAAGTTTTCACCGTATTTATAGAAACTATGTAGAGATACTGTGTATACATTCTTCTACTTAAAAATAAGTAGCCTTTGAACATTAACATAAATACGATATTGTGGGATTTTATGTACTTTTTTAAAATAATGATTATTATATATGTTTAATGTCTTTCACATGCTTAGTGTGCCAAAAAAAGAAGCCCTTTTAATATTTCTTTTGTTTTGATCTGGGAAAATAAAGAAGGTTGGTTCGTCCGTAGGGGACTTTTTACGGGGCCACAGCATAGAAAAAATGGAGCAATTCCCTTTATTCTCCGGTTTGTACTTTTAGCTTCTTCATTTCATGAAAATCGAGGCATGCTTAACTAATAGAAAAATTCTTGTTGGTTTTATTAGGTTGTTCAAAATATTTCTGTGAATATGATCGAAAGTTGCAACATAGTAGAAATTTTTAGCTTTTTTCGACATTCCAACATTATAACAAGTCAAGCGGATACTCAAATCTATGATCATCTAAGGCATAGTGAGTTACCAAGGTAAGACTGGTGGCCCATGAATAGACTTGACTGACAGTTGACAATCCTCCTTTTATTTTCCTAAACAATATTTATCCTATATAAAATGAATAATATCTTAAATAAATTATATAATAAACTTACCGACGTTCTGTCGGGAGGTAGTATATCCTCGGCAATACTTTTGCTTCTGGTAATTATGGTATTTCCAATACCATCACCCACGAACGCGATGTTCTTCAATTTTGATCCAACTTCAACATTCTCTTCATACGTACCGGCCTTGATATAGATTATGTACCTCGTTGTATCATACCGCATTGAAGCCACAGTTATAGCTTCATTAATCGTCTTATAGTTTCCTGAACCATCTTGAGCCACCACAATATTGACTGTAGATAGAGTGGGCGAAGATTGTAAGAGCTTCCGATCACGGAGCCTCACCCAAGTTGGGAACTCATTGGTGTAGTTCGGGGTAGCATAGGGCACATAGTTTGCGGACAAAGTATTGCTTATCAACTTGGAAACATTATTCGACATCAAGGGCAACACATTGTCTAAGACGCCTAGCTCGACAAATCCACTCCTACACGTCTCTAGGTTGGTCAGGGCGGCGCTAAGCCAGGTTTGCACATCGTCCCGAGTGCACTGGCAATTGATGGTCCGGTTCAAGTGGTGGACCGCGTGCTCAAAAAGCTTGAGGCAGTCAGCCCACGCGGCCTTCTCGCGTTCATTACGGCACCTAGAGCCTAGCGAGTACGTGTGGGTTCGGGCGAGCTGCGCTCCATCAAGGGCGACTTGCATCGAGGCCTTGAGGAAATGGGACCTTCGCTTGAGAGGGGTTTCCTTAGGGTTGCGGGTCAAGAAGTACTCACAGGGTTGTGGGTAAGGCATTTTGCTACACCATGATTTCACCATGCTGGAGGAATAGCCAGAGATGGTTTGAGATGGCAAAAGAGGCAAAATGAGAAGGATCATGAACTTTTGATGAAAACCCATGTTGATGGATTTTCTGAATTGCCAAGTAGAGTTAAATGAAGAGAATATGAGATTGGTTATGCTGAATTGGGGGGGTTCGTTTGCCTTAGATTGTCCCTATATGTAGGAGTGAAGGCCTATAATAGTAATAAGAGGCAAACAGCTGCACCACCCTCCAGGGAACCGCCTTGTTAATAATATAGAATGACCAATTGGTTGCCAAAAAGAGGCGTGGAAGGCGTCGTTGTCACAACGGGTGCAATGAACCTTCCTTCTTCGAAATTTAGCTATATCAGTCTTCAATGTTATCGGTGCACGTTCCTATGCTTCTTTTGTTAGTCCTTTTGATGGAAAATCAGATTTTCGAGATTTTTATTATTATTATAGAAACATTCCGTGCAGAGATTTGACGTCGCATTTAGACATGCTCTGGAAACCTTTGCGCAGGACCTAATTTTTTTAGCTCGGACATCGACACCAACGACTCGGGGGGGTCTCGTGACTCCAAGAAAACTCCACGTTTACGCACCGATCGAGAGCAGGAGGGATCTAGAAAGTCAATTCCGCCTCCATAAATTCAACCAGGAACTGTTCGTTTACTCATCGTGGGAAACTTAAGCTTTCGTTGAGTGGGACAGCAGATCGGTTTATTCCCCATCGGGTAAGTTCCACGCTTCTTCTTCGTTTACCGAACAGTACGTACAGATGCTCCAAGAACAGTGCACGCTTGCAACTTCGTCCCCACCACCGCCGGGCATGACGGCCAAGCCTATGCTTTCCCCCTGAAATGCGTTCAAACATTCCCAAGAAACCTCCATTCGACTGCTTTCAGTCAATGCAATCCAACTTATTTTCTATCAGACAGAATCTCTTCTAATCACTCTTCTTGAGGTGAATAGGAATGGGAGAAAGCCTTGAATTCAGCAAGTTTAAACTTCGATCGATAGAGTTTGAAGGTGAATAACTTTGTCGATAACATTCAAGATAAGGAGACAAAGATGCCTTTCTTTTCTAACATCTTATTTTACCTTATTCGGAAACAATTATAAGACTCACTATTATAGGACTCTTACATTTAATGGCTCATTAAATATTTTAATATTTTAAGGAGATAGATTCCTGGGAATTTACAAAATATTAAACTAGACATAGAAATACGAACATACTTATTAAAAACAATGCTAGAATAAGGACTCTTCTTCAAGGCGTGCACCAGTCTTTGAAGTTGAATAATTTGTAAATCGGTAACTTGTTTATTGAATCGACAACATTCAATGAATTTGGTTTAATTACTAACAAACAATTGCATTAATGAAAATCGAGAAGAATTGTGTTTATGCTCCGAAAGTTCGATAATATGACAGATCCATGGACGAGTGGCATGAATGCTGATCACTTGAAAGAATTCGATATGTTCACGATGTTAAGGAAATGATTTTTATGGTTTTGTAAAAAATATTTTGTTCTTTGATTTTGGAGTTTTTAAACAATGAAATGTTCTTTGATTAAGCAATAAAATTACTTTGCAGCAAAGCAGCGGGGGAAACACAAGATGAGTGAGATTATTGGACTGTAGTGTCCTTGTATCAGTTAATATTGCAAATGAAACAGTTTGTAGCCCAAAGAGGTTTAGGCTATCTCGGTATTAGAAATACAACGCCATATTATGAAGTTCTTGATGGTGATGATCTTGAAGCATGAGTCAATTGTATGAATGAAACCTGTCCAAAAATCCATCAGTTTCTTAAATGCAACCCGGGGCCGTGTTTATACTCTTAGTAAAGCAGTCTTGATGCACTTGTCATGGTGTCCGGGCAAAGACATCCACATCCAAGTCAATTAGGCTAGATCGAATTTTTTTATGTCCTGAAATTCGTCCTAGGCTAGAGAAAATATTGGGTAGATTAGTGATTTACACCTAAGCAATCCTGTGCAGGGTGACGTAAGAATGCTGCTGGGTTTAGTGATGCTAATAGCGACGAAAAGTCAGTGCTCTTTTGACTAAGCAAGCCGCCCAAATTTTCTAGGGATGGGGTCGATTTAGTGAAGCTTATAGCGACGAAAAGTCGGTGCTCTTTTAACGAAGCGTTAGAGCCGCCCCAATTTTCTAGGGATGGGGTCGATCACGTGATTAACGAGCTTCAAGCAAGTCTCAGTCTGATAGATATTCTTGTTATTCTAATGTTTGAGGAATCCTATGTGGAGAATTTGTCAACAAACGGAACTCTTTAAGATTAACTAATTAGGTTGAATTAAGTTTCGAAGCCATAGAATAATTCCTGGAAATTAAGCTGCTCTATCTTTCCATCTTGAGTACCCCTCCAATATAAAATAAATAAATAAATCAGACATTGGACTTTCTTGATTACTTTAAAAATCTAGTCACCAAAAACATGGTATGGTCTTTGAATAGGTCATTGAGTCGACTCTTAGCCGGATCTAAATTTGGTCATTTGCTTCCGGTAATTACGGCCATTACAATACCATCACCCACGAACACAATATTTCCCAAATTTGATCAAACTTCAATATTCTCTTCTATTCTGGCCTTACTACAGATTATGTACCTTGCTGTGTTGGACCGCTTTGATGCTGCAGCTACAGCTTTTAATCATCTTGTAGTTCTCTAAACCATCTTGGCCCACCATGATATTGGCCATAGACACTGTGGACCAAGATCACAACAGCTTCTGATCGCTAGGCCTCACCCAAGCAAAAAGTTAGTGTAGTTTGGCATTGCATAGGGCAATAGTTAGTAGAGAGTGTTGCTCATCCACTTGGAAACATTATATGACAGGCAACACCTTGTCTGAGATATGGACCTCAAAGAACTTAGCCCGATGGGTCTTGAGATTTGTCAGGGCGGTGCTAAACCATATCTGTGTGTCGTCCTAAGTTCACTAGCGATGGGTAGTCCAGTTCAATTGGAATACCGTGTGTTCATAACTCTAGAGGCAGTTGGCCTTCCCACGCTCGTTGTGGCACCCGAAGCCTAGTGAGTACGTTTTGGTTTGGGTGACCTCGGCTATCTTGAGGGCAATTTCTTCGAGGCCTTTGGATAATTGCTTGAGTGGGGTTTGCTTAGGGTTGTGGGTCTAGAAATACTCACAAAATCACGTCCCTAAAGGAATAGCTAGAAATGGTTTGAGATAGTTTGAGAAGGATCATCAACTTTTGATGAAAACCCACTTGGATTAATTATGTTGGAGATAATTAGGAATTTGTCTAAAATATTTTTCTACATTAGGGATTATTAAGATATTTATATTGATTATCCGTATCTCTCAAGATTGCACAAATATTGCATGTATATCTCTATTTGATTGTATATATTTTGATTAAGATATTATTTAAAATAATTATTTAATAAAGCTTATAAATAGGCCAATGTATTCTTTATTAATATATACATTGAAATATACAAAAATTTCTCAAATCCCTTTTCCACTTTACTTGTGACTAATTTTGCGTGTAGCTTATATTTTTTATAGGACAAAAAAATGGATGTAAATAAATGGATAGAAATGAGAACGTGATGAGACATTTGAGATTTGTGATCTTATTATAATATATTAACTACTCCACATTAAACAAATTCTTCGATGTGGGGTATTTTCTAACATGACTTACATTTATATTTCAACAATCTTTCTTTTATGTGTAAGCTTGATATTGGGTTTGCTCCCATTAATTTAGATATCTCACATCAATAACTATTGTCTTCATTCCCAATATATTTTTCTGAACCAAATCATGAAAGCTGTTACTAAAATATATGTTTCAAGTCTGAGCACAAGTATAAAATTCAACCGAGGATGTAGATTGGTTCATGATATACGAATGGTTGCGGAAGTGTCCAAGTTGGTCAAAATTATTTTACCAGCTCTATGAAGAAAGCAATCCCAAAGTACTTGGGTCTTTTTGTTAGAATAATTTTACCAACTCACGTGAAATGGAAATGGACAGAGTTGTCGGGGTAAGTCTATGACGAAGTTGGGATTTTATCTTGTTGTTCTCTTTATCTTTTGTGACTCTCATTGTGGAAACACATCTTCTTGTTCTCATTCAACAATGCTATGAGCTCCCTTGTTCAGGTAATATTGAGGCCGGTAAGAGGGACTGAAGGAAAGTAAGTGAGAGCTTGTGTCTTTTGTCTCATCTCTCCTTGTAGACATGAGTTCCTACACTTGGACGGAATCACATAAATCTCTAGTGTCCATTATTATTTCTCTTTTTATTTTCTCTAACAATTTCATCTTTTTTGTGTCTCGATATAATTGCAAACATACGGTCCATTATACATCAACTACCATTGGGATCATGTTGCTACATCATAACGTCCATCTCTGCTTGGAAACCGTGTTAATCACCAGATTAATTCCTTAAAAAATTTACTTAACACCATACACGTGGAATTGGAACGTGACATCTGTTGCCGGTGGTGTTAACCGAAATTTCTACCGAAAGAGAGAGACTACTCAAATACAAAGAGCCGAAGACTGCAACCGGAATCTTCGAGGCCGAAAATCAGGGGGCGGCAGACTGATTTCCAAAATTGACGAAGTCACTTGCAGGGCGGCTTAGGTGAGTAAGTCGTCCTAGAAGCACTATGCCGGTTCGATATTTGCTGAAGAATAGCCTGGATGGTCACTCTGCACGCTAGAAGTAACCTTCATACAAAGATTAAAGAGAAAGCACTACCAAGTAGTTCCACTACGACTCTCTATGGGGCAATTTATAATGGCCACGGTCTCCTGGACTCATTAGCTTGAACTAGACTCGGTCGATTCGAATTTATCTTTGTTGGTGAAGACGGGAAAATTGCCAAAAAAGTCCTAAACCTATCGCGATTGTGCCAATTCAGTCTTAATTTTTTTTTTTTTACCGATTCAATCCTAAACCTTTTGCGATTATACCAATTTAGTCCATCCGGCCAAATTTAGCCGGCCAAAGCTGACGTGGAAGCCGGCCGGAGTCGGTGACAATATTTTAATTATTTTCCGAATTTTTTTTATTTTTTTATTTTTCTGTTTTTTTTCCTTTTCTTTTTTTGACTCTTACTCCCTTGCCCCTCCCCCCCCTGGGGCCAGTGGCAGTGGCCGGCTAGCTTCGACGAGGTTGCCGACCACCACATGAGGGCCGCGAAACCCTTGCCGGTGACCTTGCCCAAACCTGGGGGAGGTTTGGGTGCCATGGCGAGGCCGTCGACGAGGGTTGCGGCCCTAGTGACCCTCGCTAGGGGTTGCGACCCTAGTCGACGGCCTCGCCCAAACCGGGGCAAGGCTTGGGGGGCGCGGGCGAGGGTGTCGAGGGCGCGACCCTTGTTGGCGACCTTGCGTAGACCGGGCGAGGTCGCGGCGGCCACGACCCTTGCGGTGGCCTCGCACAACCGGGCGAGGCCACCAGCGAGGGTGGCCGGTCTGATGGGGGCCACGACCCTCGCTGGCTGGAGGAAGAGAAAAAAAAAGAAAAGGAAAAAAAAAACAAAAAAATTAAAAAAATAATAAAAAATTCAGCAAATAATAAAAATAATAAAAATTTTATTAAAATTTTATCGCTGACGTCCACGTCAGCTCTGGCCAGCCAAATTTGGCCGGATGGACTAAATTGGCACAATCGCAAAAGGTTTAGGACTGGATCGGTAAAAAAAAAAGGTTTAGGACTGAATTGGCACAATTGCAATAGATTTAGGATTTTTTTGGCAATTCTCCCTGGTGAAGACTGTACTGGCTGCATCTCCATTGCCTAGTGCAGCTAGCTCGGTTGTCAAAACTATTTCTTGTTTTCTTTTTCTTTCGAATAGACATCTAGGATTGTAATCCGAGAAGTGCTAAGCTACCACGTGATCTTCGATGGCATAAGTACAGTGGGAGTGCCAAAACTTGGCACGGAGGGACATTTAAGTGTCAAAAGTTACAAATGGTACACTTAAGTGCCACTTTAAAAAAAAAAATGGATCACTTAAGTGCCAAGTCGTCGAAACCCTACCGGAAATCCTACGTGGCAATTTTTTATTAATTTTCTTGCCTACGTGGCTCGCTGGAAACACTAAGTCGGTAAAAATCAACCAAAATGATGTCGTTTTGGCTGACGTGGATTATAAAAATTTATTAATTAAATAAGGAGAAGAAGGAGATCGGCGAGGCTGTGCAACTCTCGCCGATCCCCTTCTTTCTCTTTTTTTAATAAAATCGATTTTAATTTTTTAAAATTTGACGTGGACAATTTTTTTATTAAAATTGCCATGTGGATTTTTTATTTTGAAAAAAAGCTTCGTCAACAAATGAAGTCGTCGAAAAATGGGCACGTGGCAATTTGGCCGGATTTTCTTGCCGTTTGCACTTAAGTGATTCATTTTGCTTCGATTTTGGCATTTAAGTGTATCGTTTATAACTTTTGGCACTTAAGTGTCCCTTCGTGCCAAGTGTTGGCACTCCTAGGGTCCGTACTTCGATCTTTGATGGATTGTTTATGTTTATCTGTGCGTACCCCTAATTTTCCTCGTTGAATGCTGGTCAACAGAAAATGTGGCATAAGTTCAGAAGATCCGTCAGCTATCTCATCCTAATCTTGCCAAATTTGAGGGATAATGCTCGGCCGTTGCAGAGATACTCCCGGTTTTCTAACTCTGGAAAGACTATGATTTAGAATACGGCAGTTTGCCCGACCAGCTATTTCATAATAAGAATCGGCACTCAACGGTCTTATTTGATCAATGTGCATGTGTCATTTTTATAACACCGTGAAGAAGCCATTAAAGTCACAGCACGACACAGAGAAGCCAGAGTTTTCTTATGGCCTTTCCTTTTGATGTACAGCACCATAAAGCCATTAAAGTCACACATAAAGGAGTCTTCAAGGAAATAACATTATGTACAGCACCATAAAGCAAAGATATTGGCCTTTCCTTCTGATGTGGGAATCGCAGCAAAGACCTAGTTCATGTAGCTGCCCAATTTCTCGATAACCTGTTCAAGCTCTTCATGGTCATTGATCATCAATGTTTGCATTGTACGTTCATGTTGGAATGTATTTCAACTTTAGCTTGTTTGTTTCGATGAAAACACAATTTTACCTGGTTGATGGAACAGGGACGGCACTCTTGAAGAAAAATGTATATGACTTTGGTGTTCTTCTCACCAAAAGCCGTAGAATGACTTTCAAAAAAGATATTTCATCGTCTATTAAATTTCAGCAAAACACTTTGTTAACATAATTTTTTGACCAAGTACAGAACATTGCAATTATGGACATAATTTTCTTGATGAAGTCCTTGCACATGCCCATGTACCCGAGCCAATCATGAGCTGGGGAGCTTTTCGTGCTTCATTACCAGGTTGAATCTTTCCTGAGTGTTGCTGGTGGATTCTTTGAACTTAAGTCTAATTATGTTGCGATTAAAGGTAAATCTGTCTCCTCCATTTGAAGTTATCATCCATACAAAATGAATTATGTGGTATACTCATATCCTAACGTGTAAGAACTTGAATTCTCATTAAGACTAGAACTCATGAGGGAGAAAATCGATTTATGGATGAAATCAAATATGCATTCTTTAAAGACAAAAGTATCGAGTTATTTCAGAAAACCGGACATACTTTCAATTTTGAATCATAATCAACTAAGTAAGTAATAATGCATTGTGTCGACTTCCTTTTGGTGTCAAGGTAAAAGTTACGAAAAGTCATCTCCCGGAAAATGGTAGAAGAATGGGACCACTAAGTTGAATATTTCCTAAGTGCCGCTCGCGGATTCTTTTAACTAAATTCTAATTATATTGCGACTAAAGGTAAATTTATCTCCTCTTCAAAAAGAAAACAAAATACCAGTTCTAGGTTTATCCAGTGTAGAGCTGAGTGAACACTCAAGTGATGGAATTTTCCTTCCTTATTTTTTTTTTTTTGGGTATGATCCTACCTTGATCAATTGCATTTGAATGGAACGAGTTAGAGAGCACCTTAATCTATCTTTTCACTTTAGAGACATACATTAATTAAAATAATGATTTATCTCTTAAGTATTTACATAATAATTTCTCTCCAAAAGAAGGGACCTATCCCCACATTTCAGTTAAAAAAAATTTGCTAAGCTCATCTACAAATTGGATATACTAAGTGATCTGATAAATTGTTAATGGTCCTTGAATATGATCCACTCATTTAAAGGGCCACTCATAGAGTTTACAGTCGATCAATCTCATTTGTATCCCAGCTCCCAATTACACCCAAAGTAAGCTCACTAGTGTCATCCTACAATTTCTTAAAAGAATTAATTCATAAAACTCACCGAGAGAAAATCCTAAAACTCTTCTTGTTTGCATTGGTGTGTGTCCGCCAAGTAGAAATCCATCTCCTATATTTAAATAATATCTGTATACAAAATGGAAACCCCCTTATCAGGAAACCATTCAACTAGTACAACACTCAAATTAGGAAACCTACTCAAACTCACAAATGTAATTGGATCAAATTTTCTTTAGGGGCTCAAAACTTACACATATTTTTAACAGGCTTGATGGGAGACTCATTGCAGTCAATTGGTTGCAGTTTCCAAAACTGCCAAAGTCATTTGCGAGGCGGCTTAGGTGAGTAAGTCGTAGAAGCACCATGCTAGTTCCATATTTGTCGAAGAATAGTGTCGTTGGTCTCTCTGTATGCTGAAGTTTAATTTTCCTGGAAAGACTAAATAGAAAGCACCATCAAGAAGTTCTATCACGATTCTCCGTGGGCAATTTTTGATGGGCCCGGTCTCCTGCACACATCGGCATGAACTAGAATCGGTTGATTCCAGTTTATTTTTGCTAGTGAAGACTCTAGTGGCTGCACCTACATTGCCTGTTGCAGCTATCACATTGCCTGTTGCAGCTATCTCTGTCGCCAAACTCTTTCTTGTAATAGTTCTTCCTTTGAATTAAAAGCACAGGATTAGAATGCGAGAAATGCTAAGCTACTATGTGATCATCGACTGATTGTTTATGTTTATCTATGCATTCTCTTCCTCGATCTCATTAAATGCCATCTACAGGAAATATTGCATAAGGTTCAAAGGATCCGTCAGTTATCTCATCCTAATCTAGCCAAATTTGTTGGATACTGCTAGGCCGATGCAGATAAACACTTGGTTTTTGTACTCTGGAAAGACTTGGAAGACAACGTTTGGATGACCAGCTATTTCATAGTAAGAATCGGCACTCAACCGTTTTTATCTGACTGATGTGCATGTGTCACTTGAATAACAGTGTCTAGCGGCCATTAGAGTCACAGCAGGACTCACAGAAGCCACAGTCTCATCTTGTTTTAGTGCGACAATGGTCATGCATAAGGGGTCTTCATGAAATAACATAATGTACTTCAGTCT